>BTPG01000003.1:214968448-215033448 GCA_036245525.1 Semisulcospira habei | reverse complement strand
GACCCGATCAGTTTTCCTACTTCATACACAGCTAGAGGCGGTATAGAGAAGGGGGGTTTGTCCTTAGTCTTCTGCTTACAGAAGTTAAGCAGGGACTCCGGGCATGTGTAAGACGCTTTTCCGCTTGAGGGTATGATTGACTCGGCAACAGACAAAAAATGTTTGTTAAAGGTGTCTGCAGTAATACTAGAAGGAATGGCTGACGATTTCTTGCTGTTACCTCGGGTGACGAGATTAACTGCGCGCCATAGTGCGGCAGTATCTCTGTCTTCTTTAATCATTCGTTCAAAGAGAGACTTTTGAGCCCTGCGTACCATAGACTTGACACGGTTACGTTGTTTTTTGTATTCGTTAAATAGCTTGTGTCTTCTTAAGTCATTTCTCAATTTCATAGCTTCAATTATTCCTTGCGTTAGCCAAGGCGGTAACGTGTGGTTTTTTACCCGCTTTTGCCGTAAAGGGGCGTGTTTGTTAAGTACTCTTGTAAAGAGTCGATACCAAATAGTCAGAGCCTTTTCAGGGTCAGTTTCGTTATTAACGACATTAAATTGTGTTTGTTCAAGGTCTGCTAGAAAAGCAGACTGATTAAACTGTTTAAATGAGCGGTACGTTATAGTTGTGTGCCCGTTCTTACGATGCACTGGCAGTTTTGTTGACCAGTAACACACAGTAGGAAAGTGATCACTGATGCTGAGGTCAGGAACACTAACATTGAACACGCTAAGGGGACGGTTGGTGTAAATGTGATCAATGAGTGTTGCGGTTGTTTTTGTGATCCTAGTAGGGGCCGAAACTAATTGTTCTAAGCCGGTTTGTGTGGTGATGCAATCCCACGCGGTATGGGGCTTCAACATATCTATGTTAAAGTCGCCTAGTAGCAACGCATCACAGTTAGGTAGGCCAACTTTTTCTACTGCATGCAAGAAATCGTCGTACCATTCAAACTTGGCTGATGGGTTACGATAACAAAAGCCGATGAAGACGGGTTTAGTTTTTGGAGCCCTAAATTCCAACCAAATGCACTCAACTTCCGGAGTTTCTATATCCTCACGCCTTTTTACTAAATGTTGGACTGAGTTATGGATGTAAACGGCAAGCCCAGTCTGACCAAGTACACGAGGGTCACGTCGAGTGATGATAAAGTTAGGTATGTGAACGGCTTCATCGCTTATGTCCGAGTTAAGTCGCGTCTCACTAAGACCAAACAGGTGGAATGGTTCAAACGAGTTTAGAAAAACATTCAAATCGGCCACCTTGTTAAAAAGATGGTAGATGTTCAAGTGACCAGTTTGAAGGCTTCCGTGTGTCTGAGCATTATGGGTCATGTTGAATTTTAACTCTCCCAAATGAAGTGCAACACAATACAAAAAAATATATAAACAGAGGGAATAGGGAATAAAGTTTCAATGCAGTAAAGCGAGGCTGAAGTTATAGCACCTCGTATCAAAACGTCACAAATGGTGTCCAACACAGCGTTATCAAATGAAGATCGCTTTTGATTAATAGTGTATCCACGTATTAATGCTGCGCAAGCTGTCTAAATAAATGAACAAATAGTGTAGCCTGCGATGTGAAGTATCGTAGGCTGAACACTTGAAACCGTACTGTAACAATGAAAACTTAGCGGAGCTTTGGTAATCAAACCAGGCGAGAAAATCACAGAAGTTGAGGCACACAGTCAATCACTGCTTTGGAATAAATCACAAGCGAACGCAGAAGAACCGTATATAAAGAAGCACACGTAACACTGACGTAATAATGAACTGCCTCACACACCCACAGTGAAATCTGCGAAGCACAATGGTGAAGGATCACTGATCACACGACACTGAATTACCAACCGCGTAAGTAGCTGACGTATCCATTGGCACCATTCGCTGTGGGCACCTGGCATAACTGGTGGTACGGTGGCAGACTATTAACCGGATAAGCAGATACACTGGTTGGTGGGCGATGATTCGACCACACACCATGGCAACCATCCGGGTACTGTGGTTGTTGCCAGGGTGCTGCAGTTGAAGAGTTGGTATGTATTTGCAGCAGATGATGGTACTGAAGTTGCTGCCAGTCAGGAACCGGCATGAAGGGCATCTGTTGTAGATGTTGCTGCTCATGTTGTAAATGTTGTTGCTGCGCCTGTTGTAGCTGCAGCTGCTCCTGCTGTTGAAGTTGTTCATGGTCCTGTGGTTGAGGCTCCTGGCGTAGAGGTAGTTGTACTGGTGATGTGGGACCAGCAGAACCGGATACAATAGTGTCAGTAGTGGAAGTGCCACTCTGTACATTCAAGCTACCACCAGCTAAGGCCTCTGAGTAGAGTTTCGTCTTAGTGGTCGCCTGAGAGCTTCTGTGCTGGTGAGTAATTGCATCAGCCTGGTTGACAGCTGGACCACCGTACTTGATATTGCCGGCAAGCCTCCGGGTTCCCACGTAGGATGGATGAATGGGGTCAAGTCGGCCTTTGTTGTCCACACGGTACAGCGCCTTCCGGGGAAGACCGCTTGGGGCTAGGAACACGTCCGCATTGTTAACAAAGATAGCGCGCATCTTCTTTGCCACGTGGCACAGATTTGCGTTGGAGGGGGAAATACGTTGGTTAAGGCGAGAGTTTTTCCCCTGGGCAGCAGGCAAGATGGATGAGGCCTGGATGCTTGCTTTGGGGAACACGCCTTTGCAAGAAGTGACCAGTCTCTCCCACTGCTGACTGGTAATTTCATGCGTCTTGCAATCGTTCACCCCTACGTGGAAGGTGACCAGTTGGACGCGGGGTGACTGCGGCTGCTGCTTGAGCCAGTCAGTCAAGTGGGAGATTTGCAGGCCGGATATTGAGATGACCTGTACCTTTTCGCCCTGGTACATGGTCATCTTCTCTCCCTTGAAGTTTCGCACGACGGAGTCCCCGATGACGAGCGTGGTTGTGTCTACCTCTTCGTTGTGATCAAAGACCCGCTCGCACGGAAGAAAGTCCTTGCGCTGCTGCTGGCTCCCGGCAATCCGATTTCCGCCCCCTTGCCGCTGGCCAGGCTGAGACGGCCCGCTCCCCTCACGGTGGTTGTCTGCGATAGGGGAGGCAACGTTGACCGTAATTTCCGCACTCCCTGGGGCTTGTTCTTTCTGGCTACTCGGAGGGTTGTTCTTAGGAACGGTAATCCTTACTGGGATCACATCACCAGCTGTAGTGGACACAGACTTCATACTAGTGATTGCATCACTGTTTACGGGCATAGAGTATCCAGGCGTTGTTGACACTAGTAGTTGGGTGGTTTGGCCAGAGGTAACAGGTAGCCCTTGTTCAGAGTTCAGTCTTTGCAGAGTGTCGTCGACGAGACAGTGAAATTCTGCCATGTTGGTCATTTGATCATGTAATTGGGATATCTTGCCACACATACAAGACTCTAACATCCGGAGGTCATTTGCCATCTTCACCGCGGACTCGCACACCTTACTGTAAATCTGCTTAATATTTAGCATAGTGACAGTTCTCAGCTGACACAACTCTTGATGGAGAGCCTCGACGGCGGCCTGGCTGTTGCAGAGTTGGGTCTGGAGCTTTAGGATGATAAGCGGCTTTTCGTCTCGGACATCGGACACCACCAGCTCGCTATAATCAGAATCCACCTGAGTGCACGAGACGGGTAACCCGGGCGAGGTCAAGTCCTCGGTGGTGACGTCACCCGTAGACGCCACTTGGGTAACAATATGGCGGACAGGACTTGGTGTGAAGGGGGCAGGTTCGGGTGTGGAGGGGGTAGTGGCAAGGGACTGACTGGCAGGAACATCAGCGTGATCAGAAAGGGTGGAGTGGAGATCATCCCGTAGATGTGGCCCGCTGGAGGAGGGGTGTGGGATGGAGGGCGGGGTAGGCGGACCGTCACTGGTCATGTCACTCACAGCGCTGACGGTGGTCACGGTCAGAGGCTCGGGGACAAGATTAGCGGAGCTGTTCCGAGGGTTACAGGATTGAACAATCGGCGATAGGGAGGTAGAGTCGTCAGCCTCCAATCCGATTAAGGTGAGGGATGAGTCCAAAATTGCCCGAGGAGGGGTGTCTGGGAATGATACTATCGGGGAGATGGTGGGATCGCATGACTGGTCACGCGGCATGTCAACAGGGACATTGTCAGCAGGGTCTGCGCAGCCGTCTTTCAGCTGTTGTACGAATGTACACAAAGAGTCATATTCGCTTAGGACCCACGTGTCCTTGTTGTGTCCCTGAATGAGACAGGTGCCGCCAGTCTTGCGATGCACGTGGAAGTAGAGGGTGATGGTGATTTTTGGTTTTGCTCTCCCCCTGATTTGTATGAATGTTTTTCCCAAGTCATTGGGAATGTCAGGATTGGAACAATCCAGGTAGGAGTCACCACACTCTACAGGTTCATTTCTGGCGTCTGTGTCCCTCCAGACTACAGTGTAACCGCCTCTTGCCTGGAGCAGGTTGACGTAGCGGTGGTAGAGGGCAGTTCGCCAGCGCTTGAGGGTGATGACGCCATTGGGGCCGTTGCTGTAGAAACGCGTTTGCTGGCCGCACGCAGTATCCTTCAGCACCGGGTTATCTCTCTTAAAGGGATTGGTGGGGCTGGCGAGGGGGTCTTGCGTCACGACACTTAGAGAGAGGGATGAAGATGCCATCGCGACTCGGATTTTGTGGTATGTTGTAACCGGGCACTCAGCGCCAACTTTAGAGAGTTAGAAACAGGGTTAGGTGTGGAGGGTGGTGGGATCAGCAAACATTGTGACACCCCTCAGGAAGTGCCAGCGTGTCTGCAGGGCTGACAGGAGTGGAGTCTGGTGGGGTGGTGGAGACGATACAGCATCGTGTCACAGAGTCAGTAAGCCGAAAAGCAAACATTGGCTGCATAGATCTGAAGTTCAGCAATAGACTGCTCTAGTCACAGTCTAACTCCTCACAGTTACTGACAGTGCAAGGGATGAAATATATAATTGAACGAAAAATATAGACAATGGCAGGCGTAAGTTCTACTATACTCAATGAGTTCCAGAAAACAAAGTGGATGACGATGCGTTCAAAATTACGAGAAGAATATCGTAAAGTGATAGTTCGTATGATCGGATTTACCTTGCACGAAGGACAAAGACTGGCTTCAGTCTGGGCACAACTCGCATCACACGTACACAATATGATATCATCCGGGGAAAATAGTGTGCTTTGTCCTGCACACTTCTCACACTCACAACACAAGCATTAGGATATCCGTGTGATGATAGTTAGTATGCACGTCCACTGGAATAATGTTTAAAAAGTATAAGAAAGTCCACAGCTTACATAGAAAAACACATAGTACACAGTATATCAAGCAATCCAAAGCGTCACGGTTGGCTGCACGACGGAGCTAAGACTACACGTCTTACCCCGCCGGCGGCTGGAGGAGACTGAGAGAGAGAGAGAGAGAGAGAGAGAGAGAGAGAGAGAGAGAGAGAGAGAGAGAGAGAGAGAGAGAGAGAGAGAGAGAGAGAGAGAGAGAGAGAGAGAGAGAGAGAGAAAGAGAGAGAGAGAGAGCGAGAGCGAGAGAGAGCGAGAGAGAGAGAGAGAGAGAGAGAGAGAGAGAGAGAGAGAGAGAGAGAGAGAGAGAGAGAGAGAGAGAGAGATGAAATGAAATGAAACTTTATTTCTGAACGGAAGAAGCAGTTAGCACATGTGCCATTTTTCACGCTCCAAGCCCTGGAGAGAGAGAGAGAGAGAGTGAGAGAGAGAGAGAGAGAGAGAGAGAGAGAGAGAGAGAGAGAGAGAGAGAGAGAGGCGCGCGAGAGACAAAAAGGACGTCATATTTAGATTATTATGTGAGTGTCTCCGTGGTGACGGAGTTGCCTCTTTTACGTCACCGCCACTGTCCGACTTTCTCTAGAAGTAAAGTTTTTTTTATTTTTTTTTTTTTTTTTAGAATTAATTTTTACTTAAGAAGTTTAAAGGATACAAAACTGGCTAACGAATTCATCCAATGTATTTCTCCATACTAGCAATATCCAACAGTTCAAGTAACTATGACAAAAATTACGGACTCTAATCTGGGTCAACCGACTTCCCATAAACGCTTGTTTATGTCTTCAATGAGACTTTCAATTACAATATGATCGGAGGCTCTCTTAGCCACCCACTAAAGAAAGTATTTCGCCAAGTTTCAAGCTTGTGTGTACAGAAATATCGGAGATTGTCTTGCTTATATGCACACACACATACATACATACGCACAACTCATGTACGTTCAGTAGCGAGGTTAGCGTAACTAGACATGACGTAATTTTTATCTTGTTACTTCAATTGTTAAAGGTTTAGCCTGCCCGCCTTTGACATCAATGACATACTATTAAATTCGCCCCACCGCGACCCGTCTTGAAAAGTCTCTTCTATAAATAAAAGGGACTTAAAACCACAATCTGCGTCAGCTAGCACTGCAAGGCGGATTAATTACCTCGAGCGGGGGGTGGGGAGGGGGGTCAACTTTTTGTTTGGGACCTTCAATCTGACACAAAAGGCCTCGACGCTAGAAATTCTTGTAGCGGACGAAATATTTAACAAGGAAGGGGCAGGGGGAGGGTGGGAGATAGCCTGTGTGTGTGTCAACACTCTCGCCACTCGCCAAAATATCAAATAACTGGGTTGGGGGGAGGGAAGGGGAGAAGGGTAGCGTGTGTGTGTGTGTGTGTGTGTGTGTGTGTGTGTGTGTGTGTGTGTGTGTGTGTGTGAGTGTGTGTGTGTGTCTGTGTGTGTGTCTGTGTTTATGTGTGTCTATGTGTGTGTGCGCGCGCGTGCGTGCGTGTGTGTGTGTGTGTGTGTGTGTGTGAGTGTGTGTGTATGTGTGTGAGAGAGAGAGTGTGTGAGTGTGTGTGTGTGTGCGTGTGTGTGTGTGTGTGTGTGTGTGTGTGTGTGTGTGTGTGTGTGTGTGTGCGTGTGTGTGTGTGTGTGAAACCTCGCCGAAAAATCGGATGCGTTTGGGGTTCCACTCACCCCAAGGGACTTTTGTTTAAAGCATTTTAAACAATTTGGGTTTCGAGGGCTGTTCCGGAAGTCTTAGAATACCCCCACCCCCACCCCCACCCTAACCCCCACCCCCGATCCTGGCCCTGCACTGTACGGGTTAAAAAGAAATAAACAGTGTATGACACGTCAAATCGTCTTTTCACTGCATTAAGCTGGAAATATATGGTTTTTAAATATATATTTCCAGCTTCGTTTCCAAATCGAGCCGCGACAATAAGAGTAGCTGAAGTATTGAGTTGTTAGATATTTCTGCGAGGTCGGACTGTCACACACTGATGACCCCCCACCCCCACCCCCACCCCCGCCCCCATCCGCCAACGAACGCCACTGTAACGACGACGACGATAACAACAACTACATCAACAACACCTGTTTCACAGTTGGTGCCGGTCCAGTAAGGAGGACATATGCAAGTGTAGGCAAAGTTCAAGTCAATACACGTCCCGTAATTTCTGCAAGGACTACTGGTGCACTGGTTCAGCAAATCTGCAAGACAGAGGGAGACGATGCAATTAACAAAGCTCTTTGAGATCCGTAAATACCGCAAGGACTACTGGTGCACTGGTCCATCAAATCTGCAAGACAGACGGAGACCATGCAGTTAACAAAGCTCTTTGAGATCCGCATTTCTCGCCACTAGTACGCGTTAACCCCTTGACTGCCAGTGGACGCGGATTTCGCGTCTGAAACCTCTGCAGACTGACCGACATTCGCGTGAAGAACACAGATGTAAATGGACCAAATGAGGGCAGAAAAAACGCAGGGCTAACAAGACACAACAAATCCGCATGAGCCCCCGCGACAGCGACAGCTACTGCGGGGAATCATGAAGATTTATATCTCTTGCAGATGGGCAGCGTTCGCTTCGCCCCAGTAGTTAAAGGGTTAACCTTTTTTATTGCACACAGTCGCCGATACTCTAACCAGCTAGCGGAGGCTGCATGCGGTGACGGGGCACAGCTTAAACTGTAGCCAGGCGGCGGGATGCACAAAGGGGTTACACAGCTAACAGAATTAATCGTTCGTTGTGATGGTCAACGTCCTGTGCCAATGGCGACAACACTGAACACGAAACGTTACCGTCATTGCACCGAAACATCAAGATGATGACGACAAAATCCAGAGGCTGGCGTCTGTTGCTCAGCCTGGTTATTAACCGCTTCACTGCCGAGAAAAAAACTAAACACGATCCGACTAGAACAGGAGACATAGATTCTCACGAGCCCCTTGCGACTGCGGGGGCTCATGAGGATGTGTGCCTCTTGCTGAGACCAGTTTGTAGCCAGGTTCCTCGGACGGTGTTGGCTTTCTGTCGCTGAGTGAACCAAGGTTTCACAACACAAATGTACATTCAGTGTACCCACGGTGGCATGGAAGGGGTTAAGCCCGTATAACGTGCGAGTCTTCAACTGCTTTCGGAAGTTCCTGCAGCCCTCAGCCTCCCGCCGGCGGTCAGGCAAGGCAGTCCATAGACGGGGAGCAGCGAGTGAATAAAGGAACATGCTCTATAACTATCAGGACAGGCGCACTGTGATGGAGCGCGATGTGAACGAGATGCTGTGAAGCTGGGGATGAGTTCTTGTAGACATGACAGTTCCCTTCAGCTCAGTTCCGTCAACATCCCCAGTAGCAGGACGGGCGCACTGTGATGGAGCGCGATGTGAACGAGATGCTGTGAAGCTGGGGATGACTTCTTGTAGACATGACAGTTCCCTTCAGCTCAGTTCCGTCAACATCCCTACTAGCAGGACGGGCGCACTGTGAAGGAGCGCGATGTGAACGAGATGCTGTGAAGCTCGGGATGAGTTCTTGTAGACATGACAGTTTCCTTCAGCTCAGTTCCGTCAACATCCCCAGTAGCAGGACGGGCGCACTGTGATGGAGCGCGATGTGAACGAGATGCTGTGAAGCTGGGGATGAGTTCTTGTAGACATGACAGTTCCCTACAGCTCAGTTCCGTCAACATCCCCAGTAGCAGGACGGGCGCACTGTGATGGAGCGCGATGTGAACGAGATGCTGTGAAGCTGTGGATGAGTTCTTGTAGACATGACAGTTCCCTTCAGGTCAGTTCCGTCAACATCCCTGTAACGCACGCAGACTTGCCCACAGTCGTACGCACAGACTCTCACGCAACAGACGCATACACCGCCACTGACTAATAATAATAATAATAATACCGTTATTATATAGGCGCTTTTTCTCAATTTTTGGGGAAATCGACTCAAAGCGCCGCCACTGAAACCCAACACACACACTCACGAAACAGACACGGATTTACGCCATTTAAGACAAACACAGTACAAGACAAACGAAGGGCCAGTCAGCTACTGAGGTTACAGAGAATTTTGATCGCTTGTATTTGAAATTTGTAAAGTGGCCTGAGACCGGTACCAAAGTGTGGGGGGTGGGGGGGGGGGAGGGTGACTCAGACGGGCGCATTCATGCGGTAAAACACAACACACGGGCTCCCTTTCTAAAGTAACCTTTATACACTATAAATGAAAAAGAACGACTTAAATGATTATCAACTATGTACACTGTTCTATTATCGCACCCACACGTATCACAATATCTTTGCCAGGCTAGGTCTTAGTCTCACATTGCCTCCAACCTGTTTGATGTTGTTGCCTGGTTACGTTGGTCCTTCTCACGTCTAGGCGTGAATGTCCTTCGTCGTACGCTTATTGCCGTCCTGTCTCTTTGGCACGGACGTCCTCGTTCTCGTACGGTACTCAGTTCTCGTTTTGACTTGGGTGCCTTGGTCCCAGTCAGACTCACTCTCAGAAGAGCTGGAGGGATGACCTCACGTAGGTCCCACCTGTGACTCGACGTCTCGGCGTCCGTCTTTTCCACTCTTGTTACAAGTACTCTGAATAGACAATAAAAGTCCCAACGTAACACTTGCTAAACACACAACATGTTGGATCAATGAGAAACGTCACGTAACCTGGCTGATACAAATAACTCACACGTTTATTCCCACACACACACACGTGCTTCATAAACTGTCTACTTCCGTACACTCCCATATCTCTGTCACTATCTTGAAACAGACTATAGCCTAACACTCTTGCTATACATTACTCTATACACTGGAAAAGACTATGCTTACCCAACCACGTACTATCTTCATAGCGGCTTAGACATACACACTTCACATTCCTTTAGTCATCTAACTCGGTAAACAACTGTATACAAAAACACCGGTTACTTCACTGACTTCTAAACATACATACTAAACCAAACCGGAACACCGCTATACAACCACATTAATCTTACCACGCATACTGCCTTTAACTAAACAACTATCAATACTACGTTTATAGAAACATACCTGAAATCTAGGCTTCAGAGTCTTGCAATCCAGACCAAAAAGGTGACTGCCAAGCGTGTGAAATGCAAAGAAGTACCCAACGGAGAAAGAAACACGCTTAGAAAAAAAGGTACAACACAATTTATTAATATTTCGGGTAAATACCCTTTGTCAAAATAGACAAATAAACAGAGACATGATTGTGGCACATTCCTTCTGCATCTGAAGATAAGTAGCCAATAATGTCTCTGTTTGTTTGTCTATTTTGACAAAGGGTATTTACCCGAAATATTAATAAATTGTGTTGTACCGTTTTTTCTAAGCGTGTTTCTTTCTCCGTTGGGTACTTCTTTTCTTTTCAGAGTCTTGGAATGCGGGCTAGGTAACTCAAACACAACCGTTCCATACGACAAGACATCCCGCACTACCGATCTAGACCTCTGACAGTCACAGCTTCCGCCTAGAACTCACTAAACAGAACTCACTAAAAATCCCGTGCTAACCATGTCTTAGAAATTCCACGTGCGTCTACTGCCACACGGAATATCGGCACACACAAACCGTTAACAGAAACCGTACCGTACTAATCCTACTGTGTGAGCACTATGCACTAGCATAGAGCTTCATCACAATCCCCAGTAGCAGGACGGGCGCACTGTGATGGAGCGCGATGTGAACGAGATGCTGTGAAGCTGTGGATGAGTTCTTGTAGACATGACAGTTCCCTACAGCTCAGTTCCGTCAACATCCCCAGTAGCAGGACGGGCGCACTGTGATGGAGCGCGATGTGAACGAGATGCTGTGAAGCTTGTGATGAGTTCTTGTATACATGACAGTTCCCTACAGCTCAGTTCCGTCAACATCCCCAGCATCAGGAAGGGCAACTGTGATGGAGCGCGATGTGAACGAGATGCTGTGAAGCTGTGGATGAGTTATTGCAGACATGACAGTTCCCTACCACTCAGTTCCGTCAACATCCCCAGTAGCAGGACGGGCGCACTGTGATGGAGCGCGATGTGAACGAGATGCTGTCAAGCTGGGGATGAGTTCTTGTAGACATGACAGTTCCCTACAGCTCAGTTCCGTCAACATCCCCAGCATCAGGAAGGGCAACTGTGATGGAGCGCGATGTGAACGAGATGCTGTGAAGCTGTGGATGAGTTCTTGCAGACATGACAGTTCCCTACCACTCAGTTCCGTCAACATCCCCAGTAGCAGGACGGGCGCACTGTGATGGAGCGCGATGTGAACGAGATGCTGTCAAGCTGGGGATGAGTTCTTGTAGACATGACAGTTCCCTAACACTCAGTTCCGTCAACATCCCCAGTAGCAGGACGGGCGCACTGTGATGGAGCGCGATGTGAACGAGATGCTGTGAAGCTGGGAATGTGTTCTTGTAGACATGACAGTTCCCTACAGCTCAGTTCCGTCAACATCCCCAGTAGCAGGACGGGCGCACTGTGATGGAGCGCGATGTGAACGAGATGCTGTGAAGCTAGGGATGAGTTCTTGTAGACATGACAATTGCCTGCAGCTCAGTTCCGTCAACATCCCCAGTAGCAGGACGGGCGCACTGTCATGGAGCGCGATGTGAACGAGATGCTGTGAAGCTGTGGATGAGTTCTTGTAGACATCACAGTTCTTTTCAGCTCAGTTCCGTCAACATCCCCAGTAGCAGGACGGGCGCACTGTGACGGTGCGCGATGTGAACGAGATGCTGTGAAGCTGGGGATGAGTTCTTGTATACATGACAGTTCCCTACAGCTCAGTTCCGTCAACATCTCCAGTAGCAGGACGGGCGCACTGTGATGGAGCGCGATGTGAACCAGATGCTGTGAAGCTGGGGATGAGTTCTTGTAGACATGACAGTTCCCGACAGCTCAGTTCCGTCAACATCCCCAGTAGCAGGACGGGCGCACTGTGATGGAGCGCGATGTGAATGAGATGATGTGAAGCTGGGAATGAG
Source organism: Semisulcospira habei (assembly GCA_036245525.1). Lineage (NCBI taxonomy): Eukaryota > Metazoa > Mollusca > Gastropoda > Semisulcospiridae > Semisulcospira > Semisulcospira habei. Next base: position 215,021,174 of record BTPG01000003.1, on the reverse strand, counting down.
TTTTTGTAGACATGACAGTTCCCTTCAGCTCAGTTCCGTCAACATCCCCAGTAGCAGGACGGGCGCACTGTGATGGAGCGCGATGTGAACGAGATGCTGTGAAGCTGGGGATGAGTTCTTGTAGACATGACAGTTCCGTTCAGCACAGTTCCGTCAACATCCCCAGTAGCAGGACGGGCGCACTGTGATGGAGCGCGATGTGAACGAGATGATGTGAAGCTGGGGATGAGTTCTTGTAGACATGACAGTTCCGTACAGCTCAGTTCCGTCAACATCCCCAGTAGCAGGACGGGCGCACTGTGATGGAGCGCGATGTGAACGAGATGATGTGAAGCTGAGGATGAGTTCTTGTAAACATGACAGTTCACTTCAGCTCAGTTCCGTCAACATCCCCAGTAGCAGGACGGGCGCACTTTGATGGAGCGCGATGTGAACGAGATGCTGTGAACCTGGGCATGAGTTCTTGTAGACATGACAGTTCCGTACAGCTCAGTTCCGTCAACATCCCCAGTAGCAGGACGGGCGCACTGTGATGGAGCGCGATGTGAACGAGATGCTGTGAAGCTGGTGATGAGTTCTTGTAGACATGACAGTTCCCGACAGCTCAGTTCCGTCAACATCCCCAGTAGCAGGTCGGGCGCACTGTGATGGAGCGCGATGTGAACGAGATGCTGTGAAGCTGGGGATGAGTTCTTGTAGACATGACAGTTACCTACAGCTCAGTTCCGTCAACATCCCCAGTAGCAGGACGGGCGCACTGTGATGGAGCGCGATGTGAACGAGATGCTGTGAAGCTGGGGATGAGTTCTTGTAGACATGACAGTCAACGACGAACCGCCAGCCTAGCAACAGGCACGCGCGTAGTGCGGGACCACGTGACCAGACCGCACCGCGAGCCGCCCCCAACATCACTTATCGTGGCAGTAGCCAATACACGTCGCTTGAACTGCAGAGGAGAAGGTCGTAGTAAGAGCTACAGCCTCACCACAAACTGTGCAATGGCATAAACCAGAATGCCGTGGTTAGAGGAATCCAACAACGAACCGAAATCGCACCAAACATATTGGTGACGTACAACAGTCTGGCGCTAAACAACCCAAAATGCCTCTGTGAAAACACCGCTGCGAAAACGCAATGAAGGTAACATAGACGGCGGCGAGGAAATCGCTCCAAATTTGGTGACGCAAAACAATCTAGTGGGGGGCAAACCTCCCACAGTGAGTTGAATTATTCCACGGGGAGACGCAATGAACCCGACCAACTCACAATGAACGGACAACACATACCGTCAAACGACAAATCCACAGATTTTCCTTTGAACAGAAGGAGCACGATGTGAATGAGATGATGTGAAGCTGGGAATGAGTTTTTGTAGACATGACAGTTCCCTTCAGCTCAGTTCCGTCAACATCCCCAGTAGCAGGACGGGCGCACTGTGATGGAGCGCGATGTGAACGAGATGCTGTGAAGCTGGGGATGAGTTCTTGTAGACATGACAGTTCCCTACAGCTCAGTTCCGTCAACATCCCCAGTAGCAGGACGGGCGCACTGTGATGGAGCGCGATGTGAACGAGATGCTGTGAAGCTGGGGATGAGTTCTTGTAGTCATGACAGCTCCCTGCAGCTCAGTTCCGTCAACATCCCCACTAGCAGGACGGGCGCACTGTGATGGAGCGCGATGTGAACGAGATGCTGTGAAGCTGTGGATGAGTTCTTGTAGACATGACAGTTCCCATCAGCTCAGTTCCGTCAACATCCCCAGTAGCAGGACGGGCGCACTGTGACGGAGCGTGATGTGAACGAGATGCTGTGAAGCTGGGGATGAGTTCTTGTAGACATGACAGTTCCCTGCAGCTCAGTTCTGTCAACATCCCCAGTAGCAGGACGGGCGCACTGTGATGGAGCGCGATGTGAACGAGATGCTATGAAGCTGGGCATGGGTTCTTGTAGACATGACAGTTCCGTACACCTCAGTTCCGTCAACATCCCCAGTAGCAGGACGGGCGCACTGTGATGGAGCGCGATTTGAACGAGATGCTGTGAAGCTGGGCATGAGTTCTTGTAGACATGACACTTCCCTTCAGCTCAATTCCGTCAACATCCCAAGTAGCAGGACGGGCGCACTGTGATGGAGCGCGATGTGAACGAGGTGCTGTGAAGCTGGGGATGAGTTGTTGTAGACATGACAGTTCCCATCAGCTCAGTTCCGTCAACATCCCCAGTAGCAGGACGGGCGCACTGTGACGGTGCGCGATGTGAACGAGATGCTGTGAAGCTGGGGATGAGTTCTTGTAGACATGACAGTTCCGTACAGCTCAGTTCCGTCAACATCCCCAGTAGCAGGACGGGCGCACTGTGATGGAGCGCGATGTGAACGAGATGCTGTGAAGCTGAGGATGAGTTCTTGTAGACATGACAGTTCCCTCCATCTCAGTTCCGTCAACATCCCCAGTAGCAGGACGGGCGCACTTTGATGGAGCGCGATGTAAACGAGATGCTGTGAAGCTGGGGATGTGTTCTTGTAGACATGACAGTTCCCTTTAGCTCAGTTCCGTCAACATCCCCAGTAGCAGGACGGGCGCACTGTGATGGAGCGCGGTGTGAACGAGTTGCTGTGAAGCTGGTGATGAGTTCTTGTAGACATGACAGTTCCCGACAGCTCAGTTCCGTCAACATCCCCAGTAGCAGGTCGGGCGCACTGTGATGGAGCGCGATGTGAACGAGATGCTGTGAACCTTGGGATGAGTTCTTGTAGACATGACAGTTACCTACAGCTCAGTTCCGTCAACATCCCCAGTAGCAGGACGGGCGCACTGTGATGGAGCGCGATGTGAACGAGATGCTGTGAAGCTGGGGATGAGTTCTTGTATACATGACAGTTCCCTTTAGCTCAGTTCCGTCAACATCCCCAGCATCAGGACGGGCGCACTGTGATGGAGCGCGATGTGAACGAGATGCTGTGAAGCTGTGGATGAGTTCTTGTAGACATGACAGTCAACGACGAACCGCCAGCCTAGCAACAGGCACGCGCGTAGTGCGTGACCACGTGACCAGACCGCACCGCGAGCCGCCCCCAACATCACTTATCGTGGCAGTAGCCAATACACGTCGCTTGAACTGCAGACGAGAAGGTCGTAGTAAGAGCTACAGCCTCACCACAAACTGTGCACTGGCATAAACCAGAATGCCGTGGTTAGAAGAATCCAACAACGAACCGAAATCGCACCAAACATATTGGTGACGTACAACAGTCTGGCGCTAAACAACCCAAAATGCCTCTATGAAAACACCGCTGCGAAAACGAAATGAAGGTAACATAGACGGCGGCGAGGAAATCGCTCCAAATTTGGTGACGCAAATCAATCTAGTGGGGGCAAACCTCCCACAGTGAGTTGAATTATTCCACGGGGAGACGCAATGAACCCGACCAACTCACAATGAACGGACAACACATACCGTCAAACGACAAATCCACAGATTTTCCTTTGAACAGAAGGACGGATGTGATAACTAAATCACACCTCTGTGGTCAGGTTTGGTCCGCTGACGAGAGCAGTACCTGACTTTTTAAAGTGAAACATGTTCGAAATACACAAAGGATTGAGTGACGACAACAAAATCGAGACCTGTGTCACAAAAACTTTGTGTATACGGCCAGGCCAGAATCAGGCTGAAACATTCATGTGTGCGATGTGAGCACAGTTTTTTCCAACATGGACTGTTGGGGTGTACCCCGCTCGTGCTCTCCCGCGTAGATTGATCTTTGGGTCGATCCGCATAATGTGACAGACTGCCTGGCCATGGTCGAAACAAAGTTGACACAGGTCTCGTCACAAACAATCTACAATTCTAACTGGTGTATCCAGTGAACTACGCTAAGCTGTATAACAGCTTTTAACAAACAACTTAACGCAGTGAATCTCAACTAAACTGCACCCTGAATCACGGGAACTGACTAGCTCAGCCGTGAGGGGAATGTACAACCTAAAACTGTACACAACAAAATATGCCCAGATAACGGGTGTTAACACATGAACACACGTGTGTATAAATATCTAACCAATATGGAAAGGATGACAGAACTACGTGGGTCGTCCGAAAAACACAAACAGTACATGTACTATAACTTGTGCCGAAAATGATGGCACGCACGTACACATATGTACAATCCCAAGCCCAGCCTTGAAATTGCAACCTGAACATGCTAACAGCCGGCGCGGGGGACAAGCCATCCGAAGACCGATGACCAAACGTTATGCAACCGAGTACAGAGTAAAAATCACAAGGAGGGTACAGTCTTTGGAAGTGACTCACTAGCCGGGCCGGGCTGCACACTCTGACTCAAACCCAACAAATCTGTGAACACTCTGGGACTGGTGATACAGGTCACAGAACTAAAAGCATGAACGCATATAATTATGTTCAAACACGTGTGCTTGTAAAGAAACACGAATCAGAGATTTAACCTCCTCCTATTCACTTGATGCATAATGACAGTTTCCTACAGCTCAGTTCCGTCAACATCCCCAGTAGCAGGACGGGCGCACTGTGATGGAGCGCGATGTGAACGAGATGCTGTGAAGCTGTGGATGAGTTCTTGTAGACATGACAGTTCCCTACAGCTCATTTCCGTCAACATTCCCAGTAGCAGGACGGGCGCACTGTGATGGAGCGCGATGTGAACGAGATGCTGTGAAGCTGGGGATGAGTTCTTGTAGACATGACAGTTCCCTTGAGCTCAGTTCCGTCAACATCCCCAGTAGCAGGACGGGCGCACTGTGATGGAGCGCGATGTGAACGAGATGCTGTGAAGCTGGGGATGAATTCTTGTAGACATGACAATTCCCTACAGCTCAGTTCCGTCATTATCCCCAGTTGCAGGACGGGCGCACTGTGATGGAGCGCGATGTGAACGAGATGCTGTGAAGCTGGGGATGAGTTCTTGTAGACATGACAGTTCCCTTCAGCTCAGTTCCGTCAACATCCCCAGTAGCAGGACGGGCGCACTGTGACGGAGCGCGATGTGAACGAGATGCTGTGAAGCTGGGGATGAGTTCTTGTAGACATGACAGTTCCCTACAGCTCAGTTCCGTCAACATCACCAGTAGCAGGACGGGCGCACTGTTATGGAGCGCGATGTGAACGAGATGCTGTGAAGCTGGGGATGAGTTCTTGTATACATAACAGTTCCCTACAGCTCAGTTCCGTCAACATCCCCAGTAGCAGGACGGGCGCACTGTGATGGAGCGCGATGTGAACGAGATGCTGTGAAGCTGTGGATGAGTTCTTGTAGACATGACAGTTCCCTACAGCTCATTTCCGTCAACATCCCCAGTAGTAGGACGGGCGCACTGTGATGGAGCGCGATGTGAACGAGATGCTGTGAAGCTGGGGATGAGTTCTTGTAGACATGACAGTTCCCTTCAGCTCAGTTCCGTCAACATCCCCAGTAGCAGGACGGGCGCACTGTGATGGAGCGCGATGTGAACGAGATGCTGTGAAGCTGGGGATGAATTCTTGTAGACATGACAGTTCCCTTCAGCTCAGTTCCGTCAACATCCCTAGTGGCAGGACGGGCGCACTGTGATGGAGCGCGATGTGAACGAGATTCTGTGAAGCTGGGGATGAGTTCTTGTAGACATGACAGTTCCCTACCACTCAGTTCCGTCAACATCCCCAGTAGCAGGACGGGCGCACTTTGATGGAGCGCGATGTGAACGAGATGCTGTGAAGCTGGCGATGTGTTCTTGTAGACATGACAGTTCCCTTCAGCTCAGTTCCGTCAACATCCCCAGTAGCAGGACGGGCGCACTGTGATGGAGCGCGATGTGAACGAGATGCTGTGAAGCTGGGGATGAGTTCTTGTAGACATGACAGTTCCCTTCAGCTCAGTTTCGTCAACATCCCCAGTAGCAGGACGGGCGCACTGTGATGGAGCGCGATGTGAACGAGATGCTGTGAAGCTGTGGACGAATTCTTGTAGACATGACAGTTCCCTTCAGCTCAGTTCCGTCAACATCCCCAGTGGCAGGACGGGCGCACTGTGATGGAGCGCGATGTGAACGAGATGCTGTGAAGCTGGGGATGAGTTCTTGTAGACATGACAGTTCTCTACAGCTGAGTTCCGTCAACATCATCAGTAGCAGGACGGGCGCACTGTGATGGAGCGCGATGTGATCGAGATGCTGTGAAGCTGTGGATGAATTCTTGTAGACATGACAGTTCCCTTCAGCTCAGTTCCGTCAACATCCCCAGTAGCAGGACGGGCGCACTGTGATGGAGCGCGATGTGAACGAGATGCTGTGAAGCGGGGGATGAGTTCTTGTAGACATGACAGTTCCCTTGAGCTCAGTTCCGTCAACATCCCCAGTAGCGATGTGAACGAGATGCTGTGAAGCTGGGGATGAGTTCTTGTAGACATGACAGTTCCCTTCAGCTCAGTTTCGTCGACATCCCCAGTAGCAGGACGGGCGCACTGTGATGGAGCGCGATGTGAACGAGATGCTGTGAACCTGGGGATGAGTTCTTGTAGACATGACAGTTCCCTACAGCTCATTTCCGTCAACATCCCCAGTAGCAAAACGCCTTCGGGCATAAGACGGCTTCAGCGGGCCCGTGAACAGCCGTCATAGACACACACACAGCCGTGCATAGACACACACACAGTCGTCATAGACACACACACAGTCGTCATAGACACACACACAGCCGTCATAGACACACACACAGCCGTGCATAGACTCACACACAGCCGTCATAGACACACACACAGCCGTCATAGACACGCACACACAGTCGTGCATAGACTCACACACAGCCGTCATAGACACACACACAGCCGTGCATAGACACACACACAGTCGTGCATAGACACACACACAGTCGTGCATAGACACACACACAGCCGTGCATAGACACACACACAGCCGTGCATAGACACACACACAGCCGTCATAGACACACACACAGCCGTGCATAGACACACACACACAGTCGTGCATAGACACACACACAGCCGTGCATAGACACACACACAGCGTGCATAGACACGTACACAGCCGTGGATAGACACACACACAGACGTGCATAGAGACACACACAGCCGTGCATAGACACACACACAGCCGTGCATATACACGCACACAGCCGTGCATAGACACGCACACAGCCGTGCATAGACACACACACACACAGCCGTGCATAGACACACACACACAGCCGTGCATAGACACGCACAGTGCCGTGCATAGACACGCACACAGCCGTGCATAGACACACACACAGCCGTGCATAGACACACACACAGCTGTGCATAGACACACACACACACAGCCGTGCATAGACACACACACAGCCGTACACGGGCTCACTGCGGCCGTCGTCAGACCGAGGACCATTACTTACTGGGATGGGATCTCTGCACACACAGCCGTCATAGACACACACAGCCGTGCATAGACACACACACAGCCGTGCATAGACACACACACAGCCGTGCATAGACACACACACAGCCGTGCATAGACACACACACAGCCGTGCATAGGCACACACACAGCCGTGCATAGACACGCACACAGCCGTGCATAGACACACACACAGCCGTGCATAGACACGTACACAGCCGTGCATAGACTCACACACAGCCGTGCATAGACACGCACACAGCCGTGCATAGACACGCACACAGCCGTGCATAGACACACACACAGCCGTGCATAGACACACACACAGCCGTGCATAGACACACACACAGTTGTGCATAGACACACACACACACACACACACACACACACACACACACAGCCGTGCATAGACACACACACAGCCGTACATGGGCCCACTGCGGCCGTCGTCAGCCCGAGGACCATTACTTAATGGGATGGGATCTCTGCACTCGGAAAACACCATACGCGCTCCACCCCCACCCATCAGAAGTCTTCCCAGAGTGTCATTCGATATTGTACCACTGTTGACCTGGTTGACTATGGATCTCTCAGTTGACTATGGATCTCTCAGTTGACTATGGATCTCTCAGCTGACTATAGATCTCTCAGTTGACTATGGATCTCTCAGTTGACAATGGATCTCTCAGTTGACAATGGATCTCTCAGTTGATCTCAGTTCACTATAGATCTCTCAGTTGACTATGGATCTCTCAGTTGACTATGGATCTCTTGCTTGACTGTGGATCTCTCAGTTGACTATGGATCTCTCAGTTGACTATGGATCTCTCAGTTGACTATGGATCTCTCAGTTGACTATGAATCTCTCAGTTGACTATGGATCTCTCAGTTGATTATGGATCTCTCAGTTGACTATGAATCTCTCAGTTGACTATGGATCTCTCAGTTGACTATGGATCAGTCAGTTAACTATGGATCTCTCAGTTGACTATGGATCTCTCATGTTCTTTCAAGTCTGTCCAACACCTGCTGCCTTCTTACATCTCTGCTCAAGAGGCGATTGACTGTGGGGTGCCCTTGGCTCTGTTCAGGTTTCTCACCACTTCTGATCTGCCCATCCTTAGCTCTTGTGTGACCTTTGCCTTTCCAGCGAGGGTGTTTGCTCGATCATTGCCCTGGATTCCAGCTCGTCTTAGGTAGCAGACCCACAAAGGTCTTCGGCGTTGCGGTGCCAGTCTGGGCTTCCAATTCCAGCGTCCATTTTCCTTTTCCGGCTGGCGTTTTGAGTCTTCAAGAATGATCATGTGACTGATTTAGCTGTCAATCTGCGCAGCAATCCATTTCAGAGTGTAAGTCAGCGCCCCAACCTCCATTGCTAGGCTTGAGGCCTTGGCTTTGTAGGCTGCACTGTCTTCGTATATGGTTCTGCCGTTTCGTTTGACTGTGAAGCCCCAGTCTGACCAACTAACGGTGACTAAACCATCCGTGTATATTACATTAGGTACCCACTGCATAAAGCTCTTCCTTCTTTGACAAGTGTATTACTATATTGTATAACAAGCAAATTAGTATTCACGAATTCGCTTATTTTCTTTCCCAAAATACATTGGGCCCTCAAGAAGACTCAATCTTGATGATTTATACTTTTTAAAACGGAAAATCGAAATATTTTCATTCTGCAACAGTAAGCTGTTTGTGTGTAGTAGTAATGAAATACGTCTTAGTGTGTACGGACGCTCGAATTGTATATCCTATGCACACACACAAACAGAGAACATACGCCAGCAAACGCGCCTGTCGCTGCACTGACTAGTGAAATTGCCGAGATGTCATCTAGTTACAATTAGAATTTACTCAGAAACACGCACGGTTATATAAAGCATGATGTCTTTATAGTCAGACGAAATATACGCGCTGAGTCGACAGTGATATGCAGTCGTCTGCCATTCGTGTCTTCTGTCTGAACACCGCAATCAGCCGCACATTCATGACACGAGGTACAGTTTTGTTTTTAACTGCGTACATAAATTATATTGAGCATCATTTTCATTGATATAGTGCCGACAGATGTGCCGTAATCACAACCGACAGGTGTGATTAATTGACCTGAATCGAAATGTCCTCGTCTGACGACTCGGACGTTTTGATTCGGGTCTCTTAATCACATCTGCCGGTTCTCGGCACTAAATCAAGAAAAATGTCACTCAGGGTGGCCTTGTGCGCATTGGCAGATGGCCGGTGCCTTGTCAGAATGCGCAGGAAATAATCCCAGGACCGGACGACTGTGTGTATGTGGGGAAACTCGGACAGTTCTGACTGCCCGGTCTGGCCACCGTCAATGAAAGTATCTAACAATGGAATCAGTGACTAAAATATACCTGCATATCGCTGGTGTCAATTTCACTGATGTGACACGAAGAGGGAAGGAGATAACCTTCGAGACCAGAAAGGACATCCTGCACCGGATATACACCAGCCATGGAGAATTGCCTGTCCGTGAAGTGGTGATTCCTAAACCTCTGAAGATGCAGGTGATGAAACTGGCCCACGATTCCATCTTAAGAGGACACCTTGGTACCAGAAAGACCCTAGACAGGATCCGAGCAGTCTTCTACTGGCCTGATATGGGGGCGACGTCATCTGTTTCTGCAGATCGTGCGACATATGACAGAAGACAATCTCACAGGGAAAGGTGCCCAACGTTCCTCTCGAGAAGATGCCACACATCAATATTCCTTTCAAGCGGGTAGCTGTAGACCTGGTGGGGCCAATATCTCCTCCAAGTGAAGATGGCCATCGCTACATTCTGACACTGGTGGATTACGCTACACGGTACCCTGAGGACATACGAGTAAAGAAGATCTACAGTCCAACAGCAGAATGGGCGCTCGTGGGCATGTTCATCCGTCTGGGGATTCCTGATGAGATCTTGAGTGATATAGAGACCCAGTTCGTCTCCGACTGCTTGGAGGAAGTCAATCGGCAGTTGAGCATTCGACACCTCACTACGACCCCTTACCATCCCATGTGTAACGGGTTGGTTGAAATGATTAAAGGGTCATTGAAGGCTATGCTGAAGAAACTGTGTGCTGAGCAGCAAAGGTTGTGGCATAGATACATAAATGCCTTGCTCTTCGTATACCAAAAAATTCCCCGGGACTCAACAGGGTTCTCTCCTTTAAATTAGTGTACGGCAGGACTGTAAAGGGATCCATGCACATCCCGACGCGCCTGAGATGAAGATCAGCTACCATTATGTCTGAGAGAGAAGCTGGAGGATGCCCACAGGACGGCTCGAGAAGAATTGGAGAAAGGACAGAGCAAGGAGAAGCATTACTGTGATAGTAAAGCCAACCCTCAACGGTTCCAGGCAGGTGACCAGGTGTTGGGTCTTCTCCCCATCGGCAACAACACGCTCCTAATGCAGTGAAAGGGACCGTGCGTGGTTAATACAGTGGTTGGCATCATCAACTACAGAGTCAAAGTGAACAGCTAGATGACGACTTACCACTCAACTCTGCTGAAAACGTACATCGAGAGAAGTTGTCAGGTAAAACACAACAAGCGGCATCGGTAGGTCTGGCTGCTGACGACAGAATAGACGACGAGAACCTGTTCGACCTAAATGAACTCCATGAGGGTGTAGAAGACATCCAGTTCGGTGAAATCTTGACCCAGGCACAACAATTGGTTAGTTGTTTGGGTTTAACGCAGAGCAGACAACTAAGGCCATCTCACGGTGGCCCAGGCACAACAAGAAGAGATGAGAGTCCTAACTAAGGAGTTCAAGCATAGGTTTACACCTGACCCGGGGAAAACAGACACCATCCAACATGAAGTGAATCTGACGTCAAACGAGCCAGTTTGCAGTAAGCCATATCGTCTACCTTACAACACGAGGGAAGAACTGAAGAAAGACATCAATGAGATGTTTGACCTGGGAGTCATCAGTGAGTCCATGTCGCAATATGCTTCCCCAGTAGTCATCGTGAGGAAACCAGATGGATCCAACCGGGTGTGTGGACTACCGTAAACTCAATAAACTGACAGTCTTTGTCACAGAGCCAATGCCCACAGCGGAAGAACTGTTCCATATGTCAGTGGAGACCGGTTCTTCTAGAAAAGTGACCTAAGCAAAGGGTACTGGCAAATCAAGTTGCAGAGAAAGATATCTGCAAGACAGCGTTCGTCACACCCGGTCATTGTTAGTTTCTGAAGATGCTTTTTGGAAAGATGAACAGTGGTGCCACTTTGAAGAGAGGACTGAAAAAGATCCTAGAAGATATACAGAATGTTGTCGTTTACCGGGAGGACATCTCGATCATACCAAGACATGGGGAGATCACCTCAAGGCCCTCCGAGAGCTGTTCCAGCGTTTGTCAGATGCCAATTTCACCATCCGACCGAGCAAGTGCATTCTTGGGGCCAACAACGTAGACTTCATCGGGCACCGGTTAAGCGAGGGCTTGAAAGGGCTACATGAAGACAACATGAGAAAGATCAGTGATGCCCCACGATCTACTGCCAAGATGCAGGTTATTTCATTCATACGCATGGCGAACTTCTACCCAGAGTACATCCCGAACTTCCCAGCAGTCACAGCATCCTTGACTGACTTGCTGAATAAAGTACAACCCAACAAGGTGAAATGGGAAGAGACCCAAGATCGAGCATTCAAGGCAGTTCGTAACATCCTGACCAAGAAGCCAGTTCTACATCTCTCCGACACATCGATAAACTTCGTCCTGAGGACCGACGCCTCCAACGACGGAATGGGTGCCATTCTAATGCAGGAGTGTGATGAAACTCTATGCTCATGCATAGTGTTTACACAGTAGGGTAAAATACGGTACAGTAGTTGTCAACGGTTTGTTTTGTGCCGATAGTCCGTGAGGCCGAGATCCACGTGGAATCTTAAAAACACGGGGAGTTTTAGTGAGTTTTAGTGAGTTGTAGGGAAAGCTCAGTCTGGCAGAGCAGTAGAAACCTTAATACGGGCTTTATTGTCAGAGGGTACGGATGTGTGTGAGATACCTAGCCATGCTGGTAAGCACTCGCCAGAATCTTTCCCAGCTCCCTCCCTCCCTCCACCTTCAACTCGACAGCACCCCCATCTCCCTCTCTGACTCGGCCACAAACCTCGGCGTTATCCTCGATTCCTCTCTTTCCATGACCAGCTTCGTCTCCGCCACGGCCCAGGCATGCTACTTCCACCTCCGCCGCACCAGTCAGATCAGAAAATACCTCACTACCGAAGCTGCCACCAAACTTGCTGTCTCTCTCATCCTATCCCGCATCTACTACTGCAACTATCTCCTATCCGGCCTCCCTCACTCCACCACTTTCACTCTCCAGCGCGTTCAGAACAATGCTGCCCGCCTCGTCCTCAGAAAGAAAAAATCCAATCACATCACTCCCCTGCTCAAACTCCTTCACTGGCTTCCCATCCCACAACGCATCCAATACAAGATTCTGTCTCTCTGCTACAAATCCCTGAACAACTGCGCTCTCGCCTATCTCTCAAATTTCATTCACCTCTACACTCCTTCCCGCTCCCTCCGCTCCGCCTCCGACCCTCTCCGCCTCCACATCCCCCGCACCAACCTGAGCACTTTCGGCCCCCGCTCCTTCGCAGTATACGGTCCAGCCACCTGGAACACTCTCCCACTCTCTCTTCGTCGGAAACACTCTCTCTCCTCCTTCCAGTCCGCCCTCAAAACTCACCTCTTTCAACAGTTCTAGCACTATACCTCCACACTTCCCACCCTAAGCTGACTGTCGTAATGTATTTCACTATTCTTGGTACGTGAGTCGTTGTCTAAAGCGTGCGCATGCGTGCGCAAGTTGTGAGTGTGCGCTTAGAGTTATAATTATTATAAGATAAGCGCATTAGAAATACCGTAATCAATATTATTATTATTATTCCAAGACTCTGAAACCTAGAATTAAAGTATGTTTCTTTATGTATTATTGTTTACTGCGTTAAGGATGGTATGCATTAATAGGAGTTAATGTGGTTGTGTATTGTTGACTGGTTTGGTTCAGCTATGTTGGTTTGAAATTCAGTGAGGTAACCGGTGTTTTCGTATACAGTTATTTACCGAGATAGATAACTGAAGAAATGTGAGGTGTGTATGTTTAAGCCACTATGAAGGTAGTACGTGGTTCGTTAAGCATAGTCTTTTCCAGTGTATAGAGTAATGTATAGCGAGAGTGTTAGGTTATAGTCTGTTCCAAGGTAGTGACAGTTATGGGGGTGTTACGAAAGTAGAGCTCTGTTGGAGCTCTGTGCAGAGCAGCAACTTGTCATCACCAACACTACTTTCCAGCAACAAGACAGTCGAAAGACCACCTGGATGCATCCTCGCTCCAAGCACTGGCACCTTATCGACTATGTCCTAGTGCGTCAGAGGGACCGCAGTGACGTCCTCCTCACCAGAGTGATGCCCAGCGCAGAGTGCCACACTGACCACCGCCTTGTTCGCTGCAAACTCAGGCTCCGCCTCAAGCTGAAACCCAAGAAAAAGCTGGATGTTGCCAAACTTCAGCGTGACGACAAGAAAGATGCCCTTCAGGCCGATTTACAGCGCATGCTCAAAGACACAGTTGATCCAGCAGACTCCTCCCCTGAAACACTCTGGGAACAACTGAAAACTGCTATTGTAAAATCCTCTGTGGAAGTCTTGGGCTTTGCTAGAAAGAGGAACAAAGACTGGTTTGACGAAAATGACGTAGAGATCCAGGAACCTCTAGCAAAAAAAAAAAAAAGAGCCGCCCACCCGGCCCACCTAGCCCAGCCTTCCTGCCCTGTGAAGAAGTCTGCCTTCAGCCTCATCTGCAGCAGTCTCCAGCTCAAGCTTAGAGAGCTCCAGAACGAGTGGTGGTCCAGACTCGCATAGAGGACCCAGCTCTGCGCTGACAACGGTGACTACAAGGCTTCTACGAAGCACTGAAAGCAGTGTATGGCCCCAGGCACCTGGTACAAAGTCCCCTGCGAAGCGCTGATGGACAGGCACTCCTCACAGATAATACCTCCATCTTGAACCACTGGTCGGAATACTTTCAGGACCTCTTCGGCGCTGAGCGCACTGTTCAAGAAACAGTCATCCTCCAAATCCCACACCTCCCACTAAAGGTTGAATTGGACGAACCGCCCACCGCCAGAGAGACCCTCACAGCCATCCACCAGCTCAAGAGTGGCAAAGCAGCAGGCATTGACGGAATCCCGCTAGAGATCTGGAAACATGGAGGCCCAGCACTGCACAACAAGCTCCACGACCTCTTTCTCTGCTGCTGGGAAAAAGGAACACTACCAAAGGACCTCCGTGATGCAGTCATCATCACCCTGTACAAGAACAAAGGAGAGATTTAATTAAAGTATTAGAGATTTAATTAAATTGCTCAAATTATCGTGGAATTACCCTGCTGTCCATTGCCGGGAAAAGTCTCGCAAGTTTGCTCCTGAATCGGCTGGTACCTGCCATCGCTGAAGACCACCTCCCAGAGGGCCAGTGTGGCTTCAGAGCCAACATGAGTACCACCGACATGGTTTTTGTGCTGAGACAGCTTCAGGAGAAGTGCCGCGAGCAGAACAAAGGGCTGTACGTAACGTTTGTCGACCTAACGAAAGCGTTTGACACTGTGAGCAGGCAAATGTGGCAGATCCTGGAGCGACTAGGCTGTCCCCCAAAGTTCCTCAACATGATCGTCCAGCTCCACGAGGACCAGCAAGGACAGGTCAGATTAAACAGTGACCTATCAGAACCATTCCCCATTCGCAACGGCGTGAAGCAAGGCTGCGTACTGGCACCGACCCTCTTCACCATCTTCTTTAGCATGATGTTGAAGCAGGCCACAGTAGACCTCGACGAAGACAACGCAGTGTACATCAGGTATCGTCTCGATGGCAGCCTGTTCAACCTCAGACGACTGCAGGCCCACACGAAAACCCTAGACCAACTGATTCGTGAGCTGCTCTTTGCTGATGACGCTGCCCTCGTTGCACACACAGAGAGAGCCTTGCAGCGCATTACTTCCTGCTTCGCAGATGCCGCCCAGCTCTTTGGACTTGAGGTCAGTCTGAAAAAGACAGAGGTCCTTCATCAGCCGGCACCCAAGGAAGAGCATCGCCCTCCCCACATCACCATCGGCGAGTCCAAACTGAAGTCTGTACACCAGTTTACCTACCTTGGCTGCATCATAACGTCAGACGCCAAGCTGGACAAGGAGCTGGACAACAGGCTGGCAAAAGCGAACAGTGCTTTCGGGCGTCTATTCAAGCGGGTGTGGCACAATCAAGAGCTGAAAAAAGGCACTAAGATTAGCGTGTACAGAGCTGTCGTCCTCACCACCCTGCTGTACGGTTCCGAGTCCTGGGCCCTCTACTGCAGCCAACTACGACACCTCGAACGCTTCCACCAGCGCTGCCTGCGTACCATCCTCAGCATTCACTGGAGTGACTATGTCACCAACGTCGAGGTCCTTGAACAGGCGGAAACTGTGAGCATCGAGGCTTTGCTGCTGCGGACACAGCTTCGCTGGGCGGGGCACGTCTCCAGGATGGAGGATCATTGCTTACCCAAGATCACTCTGTTCGGCGAGATTGCCACTGGACACCGAGACAGAGGGGCACCAAAGAAGAGATACAAAGACGGTCTGAAGAAGTCACTTAGTGCCTGCCAAATCGACCACCGCCAGTGGTCTTCGCTTGCTGCGGACCGTGACACCTGGCGCTCCACCATTCACAAGGCAGCCGTCTCCTTTGAGGACTCTCGCAGAGCTAACCTTAAGGACAAGCGGCTCAGAAGAAAAAACAGAGTTGTCGCAACTCAGAATCCTGACCAGACCTTCCCCTGCAGCCACTGCGGTCGAACCTGCCTGTCCCGGATTGGCCTCCGCAGCCACGAAAATGCCTGCAGACGACGTGGGCAAGCCCTATAGAATCTTCCTTCGTGAAGTCAAGCCAAGAGAGAGACGAAAGTAGACAGGTTATGGAACACGTGTGTGTGTGAATGAACGTGTGAGTTATTTGTATCAGCCAGGTTACGTAATGTTTCTCATATTATCCAATATGTTGTGTGTTTAGCAAGTGTTACGATTTAGGACTTTGTTACTGTTCAGAGTGCTTGTCGGTGAGAGAGAGCGACGGACGCCGAGACGTCAGTCACCAGGACCTAATGCGAGGCCATCTCTCCAGCTCTTCGCTCGGGGAGTGAGCGGCCGGTGCCAAGACACTTGGGTCACAGCGAAGATACAGTACGAGTGACGAGGACGTCCAGGGTTTGAGAGACAGAACGACTCGAAAAGCGTACGAGAAAAGACTTGCACACTTAGACGTGAAAGGACTAACGTAACCAGGCGAGAACACCAAACAGGTTGGATAGTGAGAAACTAATACCTAGCCTGGAAGTGATATTGTGTGTGTGTGGATGTGGTGTTAAGACGTGGTAGTGGAAAAAGAGTGGTGTATATAGTTGTGATAGTTTGTGAGCATTCTTCTTTTATTGTTTATCTTGTATAAAAGTTACGTTAGAAAGGGAGCCCGTGTGAATGCGCCCTTCTGAGTCAGTGGCTGTGTATGCGTCTGATGTGCGAGAGTCTGGGCGCACGACTGGGGGCAAGTCTGCGTGCGTTACAAGGAGGTTGGCAGGAAACTCCACCGAGTGAGCTACGCCAGCAAAACTTCAGCCGAACAAAACTACTCTACCACCGAGAAGGTGTGCCTAGCCATCATCTGGGGAGTGAGGAGGTTTGAACTGTACCTGCAGGGAGTACCATTTGCGCTGCAGGCGAACCATCAACCCTTGAACTATCGGAATTCTGCCAAGTTCACAAACTCGCATATCATGAGATGGGCGATGTTCTTTTAGAACTTTGACATTAAGTTACAGTTCATCTCTCCGTCAGAAACATTCTCTCTCCTCCTTCCAGTCCGCCCTAAAAAATCACCTCTTTCAACAGTTTTAGCACTATATCACCACACTCCCCACCCCAAGCTGACTGTCGTAATGTATTTCACTATTTGTGGTACCTGAGACATTGTCTAAAGCGCGCGCATGCGTGCGCGAGCTGTGAGTGCGCGCTTAGAGTTATAATTATTATAAGATAAGCGCATTATAAATATCGTAATTATTATTTACTATTATTATTATTATTATCAAGGGTTCACAGAACTTTGGAGCAGATTACCTGAGCAGAGCAGTGTAAATGAACTTTTCCTTTCTTTGTCCAGGACAATTTAAAGGAACTGTGAGACGATTATCTCAGAGCAGTTGATTTTATTTGTATTTTTATATGAAATTGTTAACATTTATAGTTATGTGTAGTTTAACTCTGCCACAACTTTGTTTTGAGATTTGAGAAGACATTTTGTGAAATTACGTCCTAAAAAGAGGTGTAACGTTTGTTACGTTTGTGGTTGTGTTATATTTTAAGAGCATGTGTGTGTTAAGGATCCGATTTTCGTTTGAGTTATTTTAGATAAAAATTACACACCATTTTAGTAGGATTCATTTTGTTTTGCACGGAGAATTGCGAATGATTTTGTTGTGACGGGTAGCTTCGCTACAACGTTGTAAACGTTAATCTACATTAGACTGGAAGGTTCGAGCAGCGTCGTGACATTTCTACTGATCCAGATATGGCGTCAATGTGTCGCCTACATTTCGCAACGTGTTATCGAATTCGCCTAGACTTTAGTAGAAACTTCTTTACTGATTGGTTGTATTGTGTGAATTTGCTGGATTATTCTGGAAATCTGTAATAGTATAAAAGAGCGTGTTAGGAAATATCTGTGTACATTGTACGAGTGAAGCAATGTGTCAAAAGTGATGCAATGCAGATGAGACAGTGCATCAGTGTTGGTGAATTTGTGGATGTATTGTGTGGAGATTGCATCGCTGCAATATAATATTGTTGGAACTGTTACTCTAGTGTGGTCTACAGCCTTGTGCCACGTGTGACGTGTTGCAGCTGAGTGACGTTTCTTTGACCAGCTCCCTCCATTCATCTCTGTTCTCTGCCATTATTAACGTATAGCGCTGAGGCTAAGTGATACGTTAAGAATGGCAGAGAACATAGAGGAATGGAGGGAGCTGGTTGTCAAGTCATCAGTGGTGCCCCAACGGTCGGCAAGACTACGGGGTATAAATAAATAGATAGAAAGACGTTTCTTTACAAGAACCCAACGTGCGTGCGTCTGGTGTGATTGCATCATACTACGACTACGACTAGCACGTAACACAAGGGTGGTGCCAGAACAGATAGGTGCCTGTAGGCCCTAAGCTATTGTGGCACCACCCTTGAACTAATATGGTCGATTTGTCTCCTGAATTGTAATGCAGTCCTCGGAGGACAACTCCAAAGTGTGGGGATTTCGTACCTGCGGGACACAATGAGTTAATTAAATTCATAAGTTAAAATACATGTAAAGGTTAATTAACTTACCAGTTTCACATACTCTGCCTGTAGTAGAGGCAGGACAACTGCAACGGGCAGCAGTATTCTTAGTGTCGCTGCAGATACCACCATTCATACAAACTGTGGACTTATTCTTACACTCGTCGACTTCTGAAGACATACAAGCATGCAGAGTCACTGCCAAGGGAAGCCATTACTTCAAAATCACTGGAATGATCTGATGGACATTCAAGGTTATCCTGTGAAAAGTGATCAAAGTGGCTACTGGCTTGGAAATTATCCATGGCAGAAATGTTTAAACAGATATGGCCAGCATGACATTAACGTTTAAATTATCGAGGCCATTTTAGTACACGACAGTCTACATTGGTTCAGTATGTATCAGCTCTTAAACGTTGATTCGGATCGGTCCAGTTGTTTGAGAGACATGGTCTTGAAAACAGAAAGACAGACAGATAGTCAAACTGAATCTAGTATACCATGGGGCTGTGGTGTAGCAGTGAAGCGCCTAGTATACCATCGGGCTGTGGTGTAGCGGTGAAGCACCTACCTAGTAGGCAAAAGAAACTCGGGCCGATGTCAGCCGCAGTGTTTGTAACCCTTCAAACATGCACTTGCTATTAAGGATGCTTACAAGAGAAACTAATTTGTCAAAACACAAAATACAAATGCATACTGATGTACTTATATCTATATCACGCACCTGTGTGGTATTCACATATGACATAAGCTAACTGGGAACAAGGCGAGTCGCGCCAGTTTACCGGCTCATCTATGAGAAAAAGAAAACAAATTGGTGAGAACATATACATTTGAATGACAAGTAGTCATGTTATTACCTAACAAAACAGGCGAAGTCCACATGGCTCAGGTGCATGACAGAGCCACATAATAAGTATAACCTTGATCTTTTCGAAAGGCCACTGAGATAAGCTAGTGTTCTAGTGTCTTAAGATAAGTCAAGTGAGATTCAAGTCTAATCTGGCACTACCACAGCTGAAAGGTTGTAGTTTCTAGACGCCAGGCACAAGGATAGGCGTTCAAGGGTAGTGCCAGATTATCCTGGCCTCTATACTAATCTGGTCATTCCACTGAACTATTATAGCCCATCATCTGTATTTTGTCAGTGTTTTTATTCTGTTGGCAAACTTACATTCGAACTGAAGATAAACGCAGTCTGCATTTTTTAGTCGCTCAGGAGCCCAGTCAGTGAAATTTGGCGGCTGATTGTTTGATTCCCATCTGCAGCAGAGGATTGCAGTCGTAAAAATAATACAACGTCTAGGGTTTAACACATGTTTGTCTACCGCAATGAAAATACGATAGACTTTGAAATGTGCCTGGTTAAAGTGCGTTCCAGAGAATGACACAATATGTTGGGGGGACGGACCCCGAGTCCTTGCAAAGCAGTAACAAGATAAAATTGACGTCACGTCTAGCTAGGCAAACGTATGTGTGTGTGTGTGTGTGTGTGTGTGTGTGTGTGTGTGTGTGTGTGTGTGTGTGTGTGTGTGTGTGTGTGTGTGTATGTGTATGTGTATGTGACAGCGAATAAATCTCGCATTTATTTGGCCAGAAGAGCTTGAAACTTTAGGATATTTTTCCCAAGTGAATTCTCCCGATATATGTTAACCTGCTTCCGTCTGGTCGCCGCTACTCTGCTCTCAAAGCACGGACAAACCGTTTTAATAACGGTTTTTACCCTAGTGCTGTCCGAGCCCTTTCAGTGCTATAAGCGTGCGATGATGTGCTCTGTGGGCCGATCATAGTTTCATTGCCGAGGACTGATGTTTTCGTGAATGACTGAGTGAGTGTGCGTATGTGTATGGTATTGTGTGGCCGGCCTACAGAGCACCTCGACCTCGCCCTCGCCCATCCCTTGTGCTATCCCCTTGGTTGTTGGTGGCGCTTTTGGTCGAGTTGACTCCATGAGTCTCCTCCCCGGCAGGGCGCGCCCCCGACGGTCGAGAGAATAGTGCATAACAGTATTAGCCTAGTCACTTACGATATATATTAACTAGTTTTACACCCGACTGTGATCACTAAATTAGTGACATATTTACTCTATGATAGTCTGTTTTCATTTTAAACGATATACCTTAATTAATTTAGACTTTTTAGATTAATAGGCGTGTGCGTTGTGTCAGTGTGTGTGGGAAATGAGCGTGGGTGTGTTAATGGGTACGCATTGGGTTGTGAGATTAGTTGTTCAGTTTTAAAGTTTTGACAGTGTGTGTAGAGCATTGAATTGTGTGATAGAGTCGACTGAGATGTTTGTAATTGTAACGACACCAGCACACATTCCTATGCTTTATGTCTTAAGGCAAATGGCAATAAACAGTATTATTATTATTTTTATTATTATTATTATTATTATTATTATTATTATTATTATTATTATTATTATTATTATTATTATTATTAAGTTCCTTCTATTTATAGAAGGGACTTTTTAGGACGGGTCGCGGTGGGATGAATTTAATAGCATGTCCATGATGTCAAAGACGGGCAGGCCTAAACCTCTCACAATTGAAGTAACAAGATAAAAATTACGCCATGTCTATTTACGCTAACCTCGTTGCTGAACGTACATTTGGCGCGAACCGCCGTATGTGCGTATGTATGAATGTATGAATGTATGTATGTATGTATGTATGTATGTGTGTATATGTGTGTGTGTGTGTTTGTATGTATATATGTATGTATGTATGTGTGTATGTGTGTGCAAAATTCTGTATGTACCCACAAGCTTAAAACTTGGCGAAATACTTTGATAAAGTAGTGACCACATTTAGTAGTGCGCCTTCTTGTTTGTGCCGGTACATGTGTTTCTCCTGCATACTTTCTAAGTGCACAAGATAATACACAACAATGTAACGATACAAATTTTGCCTCGAGTTATAGAATACTCACAAACCAGATAGTTGAGGCTAGCGCTGGTAGAACTGTACATATACCAAGGGGAATTACTCAGCGCTGGACAGACAAACAGTTAGATCCCCTGCCCCCGCCTATCAGGCACCCAAACGCCAACCCACAGAAAAACACCCAGATTTAGAACAATACGATCATCTATATCCCTAAAAAGGATGCATCAGGTCAAGCCTATAACCCATGTCTTTTTCTGATGAAAGTCAGCAAGATTTAACAAGAAAGGTAAAGCCATTATAGCTCACGGGGACGACCAGTCTGTATATGTGACCTTTGTGACAATAAGTAAAGAGCTGGGTTCCGCACCAGCAAAATCCATGTTTTTTTTTTTCAAAATGTAAGCATGTTTCACACATCTGTCAACCCCCACTCCCCCAAGCATCAGCTACCTTTGTGCCAAATTTGATTGAAAAATTTGCGAAATGTTCATAATAACAAGAATGTTATTGTTAAAATGGCATTTTACACACATTTGTCTGACTGTGACCCTTGACCTTTCCGAATGGTCATCCAAATTAGTATTCATAGATAGGTCTTACCATCAGGTATCTCTGTACCAAATTTGGGTTTGAACTGAAGTTGTCAATAGTATTTGAGAAAGAAATAAAACATCTTTTGTCAAATAATTATGGCTATTTTGGACCTATTTCCTGAGCTCTTGTGACCCTTGACCTTTCCAAGGAATCAACCAAATTAGTATGCATAGAAGGGTCTTCCCATCGGGTACCTCTGTAGCATGTTTGGGTTTGAAGTTGTGAATAGTATTTTAGAAAAAAAAACATCTTTTGTCAAAATATGGCTATTTTTGAACCTATTTCCTGAGCTCTTGTGACCCTTGACCTTTCCGAGGGGTAATCCAGATTAGTATGCTTAGAAAGGTTTTACCATCAGGTATCTTTGTATTAAGTTTGGGTTTGAAGTTGTGAATAGTATTTGAGAAAAAATAAATTATGTCAAAATACAGCTATTTTTGACCTATTTCCTTTGCCCCTGTGACCTTGACATTATGAGAGGTCACGTAAATTGGTATGTTTGGAAAGGTCTTGCAACAAAGTATCCTTGGGCCAAGATTGAACACGGTGGCTTGAATAGTCTCCGAGAAAATGCCAACGTTAAAGTTTACGACAGATGGAGGACCACTGGCCCAAACATAGACTCACATTTGCTTTGCATGTGAGCCAAAAATTAGCAGCCTAAGAGTAACACTGCAGTTCAGTCACCTGTCAAATGAAAAATGCTTTTCTGAGCTCCAAATATTGGGATTGATGTTGAAATTTAAGACGCCTGAAAGTTGCCTGTAGCATTTGTGAGGAAACAAGGGGGAAGGGTTGACCCTTTTCAGCAACCCGGGAAATTGCCAAATGCTTAATTTGCATCATTACACTTTTGATCACTATTTAATGATACAGAGGGATCCAATGCAGCAGAATGAGTATGTTTGAATGCAGTGTACTGCTTTTTTCTCCTATAATACTATTTCTACGTCACAGGGACTGGTCTAAAATGCAGAGAAGGTGCTGAGGAGAAAGCTGTTTACACCTCTAAGGCAGCTGATGTTCGCCAGCAGAGTGGATGTGATAGACAGCAGCTGCTGAAGACAATTCAGTGCAATGTAATCTTTCAGTTGTCATTTCATTCTGGGTCTGTCTATTGTTTAAAATAGTCTGAGCTATTACTAAGGGGTTTTTAATATCCAGGACCTGTAGTATAAAGTTAATTTTGGTTCAGCATCTCCTCTTCAGTCACTGTGTCAATTAGGTTCTGTGTGCATTCGACACTGTTGTCAGCAACGTACTAAAAGATTGTGGGTCACGTCATCAAAGTTGTGGGCCAGGGAAGAAGAACCCAGTTATTTCAGACTATTCTGCTGGAGTTTTTTGGTTTTGTTTTGGATTTATTAAGTATGCATAGGCACATTTTATAGGGCTGTGATTCCTCAGTGAGACTGTTTCAATACAATACAATACAATACAATACAACTTTATTGTCTGTTCGAGTCCAGGCACGACAGAAATTTGCCTTTCGGCTCGTCATGAAACAACAATATAAGACATTAACAAACGCTGCAAAAGCATATCATGAAAAATTATCATTGCAGCAATCTATCACAAGCAATCTGTCACAAGATGGGAGGTAATGTTAAGTAGATCATACTTATCGCGGCGTTATAAACGAGAGTTCAAAATCGAGACAGCAGTTGGAATAAAAGACTTCTTAAAAACATTCCTTTTGGCAAGTGGCATGTTGAAACGTCTGCCTGATGGTAGCATTTGAAACTGATCAGAGAGTGGGTGACTAGGAACATTGACAAAGGATCTGCAAAGGTTATTGGATAAAGAGGATGTTGATTTTTTTTACCATATTAACACTTACTTTCATTTCAGATAGACAAGCTTCAGGACACAGGACTGGACATTGCTGTTATATTTGTCGACAGAACATCAGAAAAAAATGGTACCAAAATTTACGTGAAGAACTCCTAAAGAATGTCCTAACAAATTGTCAGCCCTTACTTGGGGTCATTGGACGTGCTTGTAAGCATATTCAGTATTTGTACCTCTTGTGCTTATAAACTTTTCTAGACCATGCCAAAAGCATCAATATCATTACCACTTTTATTTAATAAAATATGTCGGTGAACATTATTTCAAATGAACAGTGTTGTACTTCTAAATCATAGTGTCCTGACAAATGACACATTGACTGTAAGTAATAAAGTCAGGAAGAGGGGTATACAGCAGCCTTAGTATCATTAATAGTGTTGTACTTCTAAATCATAGTGTCCTGACAAATGACACAATGACTTTAAGTAATAAAGTCAGGAAGAAGGGTATACAGCAGCCTTAGTATCATTAACAGTGTTGTACTTCTAAATCATAGTGTCCAGACAAATGACACAATGACTTTAAGTAATAAAGTCAGGAAGAGGGGTATACAGCAGTCTTAGTATCATTAATAGTGTTGTACTTCTAAATCATATTGTCCTGACAAATGACACATTGACTTTAAGTAATAAAGTCAGGAAGAAGGGTATACAGCAGCCTTAGTATCATTAATAGTGTTGTACTTCTAAATCATAGTGTCCTGACAAATGACACATTGACTTTAAGTAATAAAGTCAGGAAGAGAGGTATACAGTAGCCTTAGCATCATTTCTGGCTCAAGTGTGATTCAACAGTGAGTCTGTGTATCTGCTGTCTGTCAACTGTTGTCTATAGTAAATTTGTAAAGTTGATGTTTACCTTGAAGACTATTAGTATTAAAGCCATAGTCATCAGATTTGTCCACTGACTCTTGTGTCGCGACCTTTCTAAACATACTAATTTCAGTGACCTATCTCAAAGTTCAGGGTCACAGAGGGTCAAGAAATCAGTACAAAATTGCCATGTTGTTTTTCTCAAATACTGTTCTAAGCTTGGGACTTAAACTTGGTAAATGGATACCATTTGACAAAACCTTTTTCACATTAATTGGGATGACTATTTTGTGTACAATTTCAGTTTTTGTTAGGGTTTGTCAAACTGTAAAAATCAAATTTAGCTTAAAGATAGCTTATAATGAAACTTTCTCGTGCATGAAGTGTGCAGTGGTTATTCACTTTCAAGGGTCATGAGAGGTTGCAAAAGTGTGAAAACAATTCATTAATTTTGAGAAAAGTGGATTTCGCAGGTTCAAAAGTCAAGTCTTATTTGAAAGATACTCTGTTAGAAAGGTAAAGGTCAGGTTTATTATGTGTATCGGACATGCTCGTGAGCCCCACAATGACTTTGCCATTCTGGTTTTTAAATTCGATTGATCATGACTTGATTTTGATATTTGTTAAGCTGTATTATGAAGAACAGTAACTGTTTAGATGGGACACCCGATATTGAAGCAGAAAGTGATCGCCGCATGGACATCAGCCTGCTGTGGGGCAAGGTTCGCGAGCACTTGAATGCTCTCTCTTTTGCTGACATTTAATAAGAACGGTCGCAGCAACTAAATATTTTGAACAGTCACATTGATTTGTACTCCTGGAAAAAAGGGAGAGTTGAGTGCATTTAGAGTTAAGTTTTCCCATGTTTATAGTATGTTCAGCACATTTGACATTTGAGTGACCTTTTGTCAAGGTCACTGGTCTGAGAACATGCAGTCATGGGCTTTGCTGTTCTTGTATCAGAGATAAATACAGTTGACATTGTGCTGCTATGAAGTTTCAGTTGTTTTTCAGTAATCAACTAAGAGCTCTCTAGCACTGTTTTTCAGGAACGCAGTGGTAGAAGAAATCAGTGGACTTTTAGACCACAGCACAGCACAGGCTGGTATGTATGATTTGATGACTTAGGCATACAAAGATGAGACATGTCTGTTCACCTTCACTTGCTTGCCTATCCCTGCAGCAACTGACTGACCATCTATAACAACAACAAAACCAAAAACAACCATGAAAGCAATACATACATTAGACAATGTGTTATCGTGTGCCTGTAATTGAAACTGGAAGGCGCATTACACTGAAATAGGAAACCACAAACCCAATTTTCTCCTCGCGTGAGTTGTTGAGTTAAAACCCTCGTAAAACAGGGTAGGTGTATATTGACTTTGAATCAGGTCTCTCACTGGGGGTAGAGTAATGGGTTTTGTCTTTTAATTTTAAATGCGTCACAGGTTGGTCTACCCCTATTAAATAGCACTCACGATGTGTTCGTGTGCTTGGAGTGGAAACACATTTTTTTCTCCACACTTTGTCAGACGCCGAAACAGAAAACAAAATTCTTTTTCTACATACTACTCCTCACTTGGTGAGACCTATTTATTAGGGAATGACCTGGTGAAATAGATTTGGCGAATGCCCTATATTTAAAGTGTGTTCCATATTCGGTGAACACTCCATATTAAAAGTTTGCTCTAATGCCCTAATGACATATATTTCAAGCGTTGACACAGAACGGAGTAATTTGTTCTTACACAACACATCACTAAACCCACCCACCGACTTGGCCACACCCTCGACTGGATCATCACCCGCACCTCCGATCAACTCTTTCTCGACTCTGACACCTCCTCTGTGCTTCCCTCTGACCACTTCGCTATTCTCGTCTCCCTCAATCTACCTCCCCCGAAAAAAAACAAGCTCGTTGTCTCTCGCCGCAAACTAAAATCTGTCAACCGCGAGAGCTTCTTCGACGAAGCTGTCGACCTTCTCTCGGACCCCGCCCCCTCTCCCGATCTTGCATCCCATTTCGATTCCTCCCTTCGAAAACTTCTAAACACCCATGCCCCTGTCACCACCTGCTCCATACCCAACCGACTCCCCTCCCCCTGGCTCACTGATGACATAGCTGAGGCCAAGCGTGAGCGCCGACAAGCGGAACGCCTCTGGCGCTCATCTGACCTCACCGTTCACAGACAGATCTTCCAAACAACCAGATCCAAAGTCTGCAAAATGATCTCCAAATCTAAACGCAAACACCTTCAAAACCAAATCCTGGAATCCACCTCTTCCAAAACCCTCTACGCCACCATGAACACACTCCTAGGCACTTCTAAAGACTCTCCTCTCCCCAACACACACAGCAAAGAAGAACTCCCGTCTGCTTTCTCTACCTATTTTTCGGACAAAATCCAAAATCTGCGCGACACACTCGACACCCTGCCTCCTCCGCCTTGCCCTCCCGACCCCACCTTTTCCGGCACTCCCCTCTCGTCCTTCCGCACCGTCTCTCAGGATGAAGTCCTCAAGACCATAAAGTCCATGCCCTTCAAAACGTGCGAACTTGACCCCCTCCCAGCTTCTCTTTACCGTGACGGCCTTCCAAAACTTCTACCCTTCATTACCGACATCATCAACGCATCTCTAGAAAACGGCTCCGTCCCCGATATTTTCAAGTCCGCCATCGTCCGTCCTCTCGTCAAAAAACACAACCTCGACCCAAACGAACTCAAGAACTATCGCCCAGTCTCCAATCTCTCTTTCCTGTCCAAGCTTCTTGAGAAGGATGTTCTTAACCAGCTCAACCTCCATCTCACCGACAACAACCTCCTCAGTCCATTCCAGTCTGCCTATCGGAAACATCACAGCACTGAAACAGCCCTTCTACATATCTTAAACGAGCTGCTTCTCTCCACTGACTCTGGCAACATCTCCCTTCTTACACTACTCGATCTCTCTGCCGCCTTTGACACTATAGACCACTCTATCCTCCTCCACCGACTCCACCACTCCTTCGGCATCACTGACTCTGCTCACTCCTGGTTTCTTTCCTACCTCTCTGACAGACAGCAGTCCGTCACCATCAACGGCGTCTCTTCCAACCCGGTAAAGCTCTCCTGCGGAGTTCCACAGGGATCCGTCCTGGGCCCGGTCCTTTTCACACTCTACACCTCTCCTCTGTCCAACATCATCCAGTCTCACCGCATACACCACCACCTCTACGCTGACGACTCACAACTGCAAGACAAAGACAAACTCGACAACACTCAGTCACTACTGACTCGCACGGCTGACTGCTACAAAGACGTAAAAAACTGGATGACAGCAAACAAGCTGAAACTGAACGACGACAAAACGGAAGCCATGCTGGTTGGCACTCGCCAAAAACTCTCCCAGCTCCCTCCCTCTCTCCACCTTCAACTCGATAGCACCCCCATCTCCCTCTCTGACTCGGCCAAGAACCTCGGCGTCATCCTCGCTTCCTCTCTGCCCATGACCAGCTTCGTCTCCGCCACGACCCAGGCATGCTATTTCCACCTCCGCCGCATCCGTCAGATCAGAAAATACCATACCTCACTACCGAAGCTGCCACCAAACTTGCTGTCTCTCTCATCTTATCTCGCATCGACTATTGCAACTCTCTCCTTTCCGGTCTCCCTCACTCCACCATCTTCACTCTCCAACGCGTCCAGAACAATGCTGCCCGCCTCGTCCTCAGAAAGAAAAAATCCGACCACATCACACCCCTGCTCAAACTCCTTCACTGGCTCCCCATCCCCCAACGCATCCAATACAAAGTTCTGTCTCTCTGCTACAAATCCCTGAACAACTGCGCTCCTGCCTATCTCTCCAACTTACTTCACCCCTACACACCTTCCCGCTCCCTCCGCTCTGCCTCCGACCCTCTCCGCCTCCACATCCCTCGCACCAAACTTAACACTTTCGGTCCCCGCTCCTTCTCCGTCTACGGTCCATCCACCTGGAACACTCTCCCACTCTCTCTCCGTCAGAAACACTCTCTCTCCTCCTTCCAGTCCGCCCTCAAAACTCACCTCTTTCAACAGTTTTAGCACTATATCACCGCACTCCCCACCCCAAGCTGACCGTCGTAATGTATTTCACTGTTTGTGGTACGCGAGTCATTGTCTAAAGCGTGCGCATGCGTGCGCGAGTTGTGAGTGTGCGCTTAGAGTTATAATTATTATAAGATAAGCGCATTATAAATACCGTAATTATTATTATTATTATTTATGTGTTTGTGTGTGCGTGTGTGTGCGAGGTGGGAGGTTGGGTGGGTGGATGGGTGGGGTGTGGGGCTTTGTGGGGTGGGGTGTGGTGTGGGGGGTAGGGGGCTGGGTGGGGTGTGGGGGTAGGGGGCTGGGTGTGAGGTGTGTGTGTATCTGTCTGTGTGTGTGTGTGTGTGTGGGGTGGGGGGTGGGGGTGGGATGGGGGGTGTATAGGGTAAGGCGTGGGTGGTGGGGTGGTGTGTATAGAATGTGGGGGGGTGTGTGGGTCTGTGTGTGTGGGGTGTGTGTTACCTAACGGTTTTAAGTCAATGACGCAGTTAAACAAAAAAACTTGTTTTGCGCATTTAGCCGACATATAATATTACCTGGAGTGAATCAGCTACATTCTTTGCACTGAAAATTGTCTAGTCACAATTTCTCAGGAACGCCAACTGTCATAACGGGAGATTGGAAATTCTGGACCGTAACGTAATTACGTACGTAATTTATCCTGATTTAGAACTATCGATACGGCATTATTGATTTAGGTGTCCGTCCACTCTCTATATTTCATCTCTCTCTTTTAATCTACATGTTTGTGTCAAAAGACGAGCCGTTTTTGTCTACCGTATTTGAAATACGGTAGACGTTGAAATGGGCTGGTCGGAGCGCGTTCCATACAATGAACACGATGTGCTGGTGGGCCACGAATTCTGGCAAAGAAGAATCAAGATAAAAGTGACGTCACGTCTAGATACGCAAACCTTGCTAGAGCGGAGCTTACAGTTAGCACCAAACGCTGTATTTGTGAGTGAGGGAGAGTGTGTGTGTGTGTGTGTGTGTGTGTGTGTGTGTGTGTGTGTGTGTGTGTGTGTGTGTGTGTGTGTGTGTGTGTGACAGCGACTAGAGCCCGCGTTTGAGGACGGACAAACTTGAAATTTTAGGATATTGTCCCTAAAAGAATTATCTCGAGACCTGTTTTTTGATGTTTTGATTAAGATGCTCATTGGCGAGAAAACGTCCTCGTCTGTGTGGTACAGCGGACCAAGGCTGTGTACTGGTCTGTAAGCGGACCAGCTTCTCGCGTATTGCTTCAGAGCGACTGACCAAACTGAGAGGGCCACTTAGGGCCTGAAACCAGCGCGCATGGTCCTGGCGGCTTGCTTGGCTAGCGTGCCCTAGAAGATATGCGTAAGTTTTCTAACACAGAGGACACGACAGTCCAGCGCTGGGCCGGCTACTGTGTATTGCAGGTGTTTCACTGAGTTGGGCGCTAACCGTGCCAATGACTCAACCTCCTACTATGACAGTCCAGCGCTCGGCCGGCTACTGTGTATTGCAGGTGTTTCACTGAGTTGGGCGCTAACCGACCCAATGACTCAACCTCCTACTATGCCGTAACACATGTACGCCAGCGTTCTCCGTGTGGTATAAACAGCATTTTAATCTTACCATAAACATTTTCATATAGCTAGACAAAAGGGAGATATGAATGAGTTCGTTAACCATCAATTGTACCTCTATAACTTTTTGAGTAATAATTAAATATTTGTTCCCAAAAATATATTTCCACGTTTTTTGGATTAATTTTACGAATTATATGGGTGAATCTTAAAATAATTGAATCTCTTTTACGAAAAAAAATCGTGTCATTAATAATCGCATGATTTTTTGTATACGGTATTTACATAAGCCTAGAGTTTGTCTCGGCTGTCGGGTACGATTAGGTCAATTGTGAGCCGCATGCCCTAGGTCTAAAAATCAAACAATTTTCTGCACCACTTTTTCGGAGTCATTTGTTATATAACTAACATAACTTTAATTTTTCTTTTACGAAAACAAAACTATCTTCTCATGAATACCCGCAAGATTTATCATAACAGTGTTTGCATACGCCTGCTATTTGTCCCGGCCCTGGGGTAGGATTAGGTCAAATTGGGACCTGTAAGCTCTAGGCATGAAAATCAGCAAGAAGATTGCAAAGTTGATCCTCTGATACATCAAATGTTAGCACTGCGATAATAAAGTATAACATCGAGTCGTCACTATGAACACGGCGTTTTGAGGCTAATGATGCCATGACGTGAAGCTTCAAGTGACGTCATTTCGCTGTTCGTGCTATTATTCTTCTTCAGAATAGCTATGCTACGCCAGACTACAGAGTTTGTGAATGGCGGGAATCGCCGTGTGTCCGTCTTTGTTTGTGTGCCAGTGTGAGTGGATCAGAGGGTGGGTTCGAGCAAAAAGAGATGCATTCCTGTCGCTATACGAGCCCACAGAGCGTACTAATGGCGGGAAGCGCCGTGTGTCCGTCTTTGTGTGCGCCGATGTGTGTGTTGATCAGAGGTTGGCTGAAAGAGGAGGAAAAATGGATCAGCATTATAAGCCTAAACATATGAACCAATCTGAATGTTCCTATAATATAAAAGCATGTGAGCTCTAAACAATACGGTAGACTTCGGGATGAAATCCTCATCTTGTTGTAAGTTTCGGATAAACGTTAAACTCCCATCAAACAGTTATCCATGGAAGAGGCCTTGTGGAAGAAAACAGCTCTGGAAGAGGCTGGATGAGTGACGAGAAAAATCAAATTCGTCACTGTGTACATGGTGTCGTGAGACTAGCCATACATTGACGGCAAGCTTATAGTGACGTCATTTTGCGTCTCGTGCTATTTTTCTTCTTCAGAATTCCTGTGGCTACTCCAGCCCACAGAGCATACTGATGGCGGGAAGCGCCGTGCCGTGAGTCTGTCTTTATTTGGTGTGCCGGCGTGTGTGTTGATCAGAGGTGCGCTTAGCGAGGAGGGAAATGGATCAGAAAGATAAGCTGAAAAATAGGAACAATTCTAAGTGTTTCTAAAATAAAAGCGCACTTGAGCTCCAAACAGCACGGTCCCAATGCGCAAAAAGACACCGATGGCTCTCGTACGGCCATGTTCGGGCCAACGGCGGCCGACGTTGGCCCGATAGCCTTTTGCGCATTAAGGTAGTTTTTGGCATGAAATCCTCATTTTGTCATCTACTTCAGATTTCCTGAAATCAGCGATTGTAATGACTAATATCAGCAGGCAACATCACAAATGTAGCACAGGATATAGTGGATGAATCGCCGGATTCTGTTGATATGACAGACCTTGTCACGACACGGGGTTTTTTTTTTCGTCTATTTTTGTAGGGGATTAAGTTTAGAGGAGTGACAGGGTTTAGTTAGTCACCGGGTAGCGATAGCATAGGTGTCTAGTTTTTGGTCTGTTTTTACATCACATGATTTAGTGAGCGTTTTTTGGCTAACCTAACGTTATCCAAATTGTTACAGTCGCATTTCCAACAGCGAACGAGGCAGACGTTTTTGCCAGCACTCCTAGGGTGGTTTTTGAGGCATGGTTGTGGTTCGCCATTTGCTTGAGGCCATTAGCATCTGTATCGGTCTGTTGTATCGGCCCTGCGATACGGTTTTTGGTCGTCCCAAAGACGGTGTCCGACGAAGGAGAAAAGAAGAGCAGCGATGACTTTACCCCTGTCTTGTCTTGTCCTTGTTTGTCTTCGTCCTAGCCGGGGCGTCTTCACGGATGGCAGTAAGTACACGCAACAATTCTTTAGTGGCCATTTGCTCGGGAGGAGGGGGGGGGGGGGGCGGGGTGTTTGTGTTTGCTTGTTCTGTTATTATTATTATTTGGGTTAGTGTGTATTGGGGGGGGCAAGTGTGAAAATAGATTGTAAAGGGGAAGGCCATCTGTTGTATTTGGTATTAGTTGACGTCGAATTAGTTATTGGGGTTTAACGCCGAGCAGGCGACTAAGTCCATTTCACTATTTAGCGTCGGAGGGTGTAAATGTTGGAAGTGAGTCAGGCGGTGACGTGTAAATAGGTGTTCTGTTGAGTTTGAATGTATTGTTGCGGGGGAGAGGTGAAGGGTGGTAAAAGACGGCAGTTAAAGTTGCGGGAAGGGTGATGTGATTATTTTGTTTCTTTTGTTAGTTATTTATATGTGTATTTTTGCACCTGTGTTTTAGTGAGTATAGATTGTTTTACGTCCCGCAAGCGACAAAGGCCTTCTCAGGACGTGTCTGCGCCAAATGAAGAAAAGAACTGCAAGAAGCGCAGACAGGAGGGATAATTTCAAAAGAAAAATACAGATGAATGGACCAGAAAGACAGAAATACAAACCCCCAAAAGAGTAGAACCCACCTTGCAGAGGTTAGACAAGTTGACCCTGGGAAATAAAAATTAGACACCCCCACCAAGGTCCCCTAGGGCAGACCCGGTGGGGAGGGGGGGGGGGGACCTGTGTTTTCGTGCATCCAAATCGGGTTCTTAATTAAATCCAATAGAGGTACTGAGAGTGGAGGCTGACTGTGTCACTCCGCCTTGTGGGTCTACGACGCCGAACCTGGGTGCTGTTGCGAGTTTCGCGGCACGCCTCGTGTTTAGTCAGGTCGGGTCGCCCCACTTAATTATTTCTAACCTGTTTACAGTGGGCAGATGTTCACATCTGCACGGGACATAGACGACCCCGCCCTCCACGAGTCGCCTGCTGCCTTGCAGGCCTGGCCGCTTGGCTGCGGAAAGGCTAAGGGAGGAAACCCCTGACATCAAAGCCCCCGTGTCTCCGGGGAAGGCTTTTGAGCCAGAGACTAGGACAAGGACAGTCTGATATAAAACCTACGACCCGAGGACCTCAATGCCATCGTCCCAGCTTGCTAGGCCATGGCAGATGAACCAAGGGTTTAAAGGGTGGGGCCAGTACTGCGCACACTGCACTCCACCAAAAAGCTCCACCGCGCAGGCTTTAGGAAACGTCCACGGACCATGACACTGACCATTCCAAGTCCTGTAGCGACGGGCGAGGGGCGAAACGGCAGGTGAAAGATGTCACTGGAAGCCGCAGTCTCAAACCTGCATACAGGCGGTTCAGGATATTGGTCGCCTGATGTTGACCTGGGGATGACAACATCACTCGGCACACCCTGAACGACCAAGCAGCCTTCTCTAGGGACAGCACTGCTTGCTCCACACGGAGAGGGGCCTAGAAAAGGTGGCCTAACCAAAGCTCGTCCCCTCGCAACCCCAGTTGGCTAGCCGCGGTCAACGGGCATCTTCTCCTGCGGTCAAAAAACAAGAAAGAATAACGGATCCACTCTCATGACGACCACGACCGGACTCAACGTAGCATGCTGGAACGTCCGAACCATGCTCGACAAAGCAGACAGCGGACGCCCTGAACGTCGCTCCGCCCTCATTGCCCATGAATTGCGGAGGTTAAACATCGACATCGCCGCGCTCAGCGAAGTACGCCTTCCGGACGAAGGCAGCCTCCAAGAACTTGGTGCTGGGTACACCCTCTACTGGTCAGGCAGGCCTGCATCAGAAAGACGGCTCTCAGGCGTGGGTTTCATGGTCAAGACATCCATTGCGACTAAGCTGGAAAACCTACCAACGGGCCACTCAGACCGCATCATGTCCATGCGCCTCCCACTGAGACACCAGCAACACGTCACCCTTCTCAGTGTGTACTCCCCAACCCTCCTGGCAGAGCCTGCTGAAAAGGACAAGTTTTACACTGACCTGCGCAGCCTCCTACAGAGTACCCCTGCAGACGACAAAGTCATCATCCTTGGCGACTTCAACGCCAGAGTGGGCCAGGACTCTGAAGCCTGGAAAGGAGTCCTCGGCAAGCATGGCGTGGGGAACTGCAATGACAATGGCCGCCTACTGTTGGAGTTCTGTGCGGAGCAGCAACTGGTCATCACCAACACTACTTTTCAGCAAAAGGACAGTCGAAAGACCACCTGGATGCATCCTCGCTCCAAACACTGGCACCTTATCGACTATGTCCTAGTGCGTCAGAGGGACCGCAGTGACGTCCTCCTCACCAGAGTGATGCCCAGCGCAGAGTGCCACACTGACCACCGCCTTGTCCGCTGCAAACTCAGGCTCCACTTCAAGCCAAAACCCAAGAAATGGGGGCCCCCCAAGAAAAAGCTTGATGTTGCCAGCCTTCAGCGTGAAGATGTGAAAGCTGCCTTTCAGACAGATTTACAGCGCAGGCTCAAAGACACAGCGGACCCAGTAGACTCCTCCCCTGAAACACTTTGGGAACAAGTGAAAACTGCTATTGCAAAATCCTCTGTAGAAGTCTTGGGTTTCGCCAGAAAGAAGAACAAAGACTGGTTTGACGAAAACGATGTAGAGATCCAGGAACACCTAGCAAAAAAAAAGAGCCGCCCATCAGGCCCACCTAGCCCAGCCTTCCTGCCCTGTGAAGAAGTCTGCCTTCCGCCTCGTCTGCAGCAGTCTCCAGCGCAAGCTCAGAGATCTCCAGAATGAGTGGTGGACCAGACTTGCACAGAGGACCCAGCTTTGTGCTGACAATGGTGACTACAGGGGCTTCTACGAAGCACTGAAAGCAGTGTATGGCCCCAGGCACCTGGTACAAAGTCCCCTGCGAAGCGCCGATGGACAGGCACTCCTCACAGATAATACCTCCATCTTGAACCGCTGGTCGGAATACTTTGAGAGCCTCTTCAGCGCTGAGCGCACTGTTCAAGAAGCAGTCGTCCTACAAATCCCACACCTCCCAGTAAAGGTTGAATTGGACGAACCACCCACCGCTGAAGAGACCCTCACAGCCATCCACCAGCTCAAGAGTGGCAAAGCAGCAGGCATTGATGGAATACCGCCAGAGATCTGGAAACATGGAGGCACAGCACTGCACAACAAGCTCCATGACCTCTTTTTCTGCTGCTGGGAGGAAGGAACACTACCAAAAGATCTCCGTGATGCAGTCGTTATCACCCTGTACAAGAACAAAGGCGAGAAGTCTAACTGTTCCAACTATCGTGGAATTACCCTGCTGTCCATTGCTGGGAAAATCCTTGCAAGGCTGCTCCTGAATCGGCTGGTACCTGCCATCGCTGAAGACCAACTCCCAGAGGGCCAGTGTGGCTTCAGAGCAAACAGGAGCACCACCGATATGGTCTTTGTGCTGAGACAGCTACAGAAGAAGTGCCGCGAGCAGAACAAAGGGCTGTACGTAACATTTGTCGACCTAACAAAAGCGTTCGACACTGTGAGCAGGCAAGGCATGTGGCAGATCCTGGAGCGACTTGGATGTCCCCCAAAGTTCCTCAACATGATTGTCCAGCTACACGAGGACCAGCAAGCCAGGTCGGACTCAACAATGACCTCTCAGAACCATTCCCTATTCTCAACGGCGTAAAGCAGGGCTGCGTGCTGGCACCGACCCTCTTCACCATCTTTTTTAGCATGATGTTGAAGCAGGCCACAGTGGATTCGATGATGACGATGCAGTGTACATCAGGTATCGTCTCGATGGCAGCCTGTTCAACCTCAGACGACTGCAGGCCCACACGAAAACCCTAGACCAACTGATTCGTGAGCTGCTTTTTGCTGATGATGCTGCCCTCGTTGCACACACAGAGAGAGCCCTGCAGCGCATCACGTCTTGCTTCGCAGATGCTGCCCAGCTCTTTGGACTCGAGGTCAGTCTGAAAAAGACAGAGGTCCTCCATCAGCCGGCACCCAAGACAGTGTATCGCCCTCCTCACATCACCATTGGCGAGTCTGAACTAAAGTCAGTGCACCAGTTTACCTACCTTGGCTGCATTATCACGTCGGACGCCAAGCTGGACAAGGAGCTTGACAGCAGGCTGGCAAAAGGAAACAGCGCTTTCGGGCGACTTTTCAAGCGGGTGTGGCACAATCAACAGCTGAAAACAGGCACCAAGATCAACGTGTACAGAGCTGTGGTCCTCACCACCCTGCTGTATGGTTCCGAGGCCTGGGCCCTCTACCGCAGCCAACTACGACTCCTCGAACGCTTCCACCAGCGCTGCCTGCGTACCATCCTGGGCATTCACTGGAGTGACTATGTCACCAACGTCGAGGTCCTTTAAAAAGGCTGAAACTGTGAGCATCGAGGCTTTGCTGCTGCGGACACAGCTCCGCTGGGCGGGGCATGTCTCCAGGATGGAGGATCATCGCCTACCAAAGATCACACTGTTCGGCGAGCTTGCTACTGGACACCGTGACAGAGGGGCACCAAAGAAGAGATACAAAGACTGTCTCAAGAAGTCACTTAGTGCCTGCCAAATCGACCACCACCAGTGGTCTTCGCTTGCTGCGGACCGTGACACCTGGCGCTCCACCATTTACAAGGCAGCTGTCTCCTTTGAGGACTCTCACAGAGCTAGCCTTAAGGACAAGCGGCTCAGGAGAAAAAACAGAGATGCCGCAGCTCAGAACCCTGGCCATACCTTCCCCTGCAGCCACTGCGGTCGAACCTGCCTGTCTCGGATTGGCCTCCGCAGCCACGAACAAGCCTGCAGACGTCGTGGTCAGCTCCTATAAAATCTTCGTTCGCGAAGTCAAGCCAAGAGACGTAAAGTTTTGGTTGTGTATAATCGTGTAAAGAACGTCATATGTTGTGAGATTTATTTCATCTCCTCGTAACAATATTGTGAGAGGAGCTTTGTCACCGTGACGGAAAGTTTTTGAGAGATTGTATTATTTAAAGGCAGCCTGTGTTACGGACGGCGTTATCGCGGAGGCAAGAGCGTCGAGCGGAGCTGAGCTCAACGGTTGTGCTTCCGGCGAAAAGGTCCAGTGACGTGAAATATATTGAGTTTATTCAACTTTCAGTTGTTTTAGATTAAGGATATTTGCTGCATTTGTATACGTGAAATTGGGTATTCTGAAACGTTGTTAGTTAAATGATCCTTGCGCTGTGAATGTCTAGCTTGCGAAAGCACTAATTTCATTCGAACGTGTCGTTCGTGCTCCGGCCGGGTAGATTCAGTAGCTTACAAACTATATTCATTTACTTCGACCTTCACTTGTGTTTTAGTAAGCATATTTGGTTCATCGTATATTTGATTTTGTGCTATTTGAACTATTGTATTAGTCAAGGAGCCACGTGCTGTGAGGGACTCTTCGCGGAAGCAAAGGCGCGCGTCTAACTGACGTTAGCGCTTGACGCTTGTGCTTCCGTGGGGGGGGGGGGGGGAGGGGGGGCAGTGGCGTATGATTTAAGCTTTTCAGCCTGAGTTTCGTTTGTATTTTTTATTAAGGATAGTCTTTTTATTATATATATATATATATATATATATATATATATATATATATATATATATATATATATATATATATATATATATATATATATATATATATATATATATATATATATATTGTACTTTATTTAGGATATTCGTTCATTTTATATTAGTTTCCTCAGCTTTTTGTATTAGGGATATTTAGGTTATTATATACTTATTTGTTATTCGGTATTGTGTATTAAGGGTATTCGGGCTTGGGAGTTTGGACGTATGTGTGTGTGAATGTAACGTGTGAGTGCGTCGTTAAGATTGACTGCTGATAGTTGATAATTGTTAGGGTTATATGTAATAAATGTCATTGTTATTGTTCCTCTGGTGTTTGTGTTATGTTTGTGTTAGTGTGGATCGGGTGTATCTCGAGTGGTAGCGCTCATAGTTCGCGCCCCGAAAGCGGGGGTCGTGACAGACCTACAGCAGGGCACGACACAAATGATGAGATAGAAGCGACCATGAGCGCGTGACCGTTGTAGATGCAGTGTCTCTTGGATACCTACCTCAAATTTGTACTGCTAGTATACCTACCTCCAATTTTCCCCGCTATTTTTCCTCAAACCGATGTAAAATAGGTTGCCTAGGGCAATCTCTGCAAACAAAAAGACATGCGTGATGTTTAACCCTTTTAGTGCAGAGAAACTGTGAACACAACACAACTGCAAGAGGTACAGATCTTTGTTTTCCTCCCTACGTCACTCGACCAGTCACTTTAGCACAAACCGTACCATGTGACCGTGATATAAAAACCCCTGAAGCGAAAAATGGCGGACTTTTTGTAGCCCTCTCTATGACGTATCTTGGATGCGAGTTTTGTTCTATAAAAAGATCACCAAAACGTTCTAAAGTAAAAAGTTGCATAGTGTTGTTCGAAACAACAAGCACTCGGTACTGGAGACATCAACGTCATGATATATTTTAAATTACATCATAAGTTTATTATGTATAAATATATATATATATTCCTTTGACGTCAGTCATGTCTGGCGTGATCCAGGTCAGAAGATGTCTTCTTCATTTCTTTTACGAAAATAGCGGAGGAATGAAAACAAATACGTTATTGGTCGGAGGGGTTTGCTGCATGGACCCTTGAAGGACTTCGGGAGGTCATATGAATCATTGTACCCCTCAGGCCTTCGGCCTTCGAGGTACAATGATTCCTTTGACCTCCCCCAGGCCTACAAAGGTCCGTGTAGCGAACCCCTCCGACCAATAACTTATATTATCAGACTGCAATAACACGATGAAACCCTCGAAGAAACCAAACACAGATGGCCAATGCCTAGTTCTACGTCAAAGATCCCCAGATATCAAAGGAACACGCACACACGAAGATCCATCTCTCTTGCAGCAGCATGGTGTTCGCATTTTGTGTCCGGATAGTAAGGGGTTAACTGCTTTGAGACGAACGGCGTCTGTATACGTTTCTACAGCCGCGTATCTGGATGCCGTTCGTCTCGAGTGAGTTACCCTCTTGACTAAGATTGCCTATGTAACGGGTTTCTACCTTTACTGCAGGAAAATCGTCATCCTGGACATGCAGGTGCGAACGGGGCTGGTTAGTACATGTATTGCCAA
Source organism: Semisulcospira habei (assembly GCA_036245525.1). NCBI lineage: Eukaryota > Metazoa > Mollusca > Gastropoda > Semisulcospiridae > Semisulcospira > Semisulcospira habei. Next base: position 214,981,292 of record BTPG01000003.1, on the reverse strand, counting down.
TGCTGTCCAGTTGGAAACAAGACTGACAGAGCCTTCAAGACACGTGCAGGACACGTTCACTGATCCTGTCCTTATGCACAACCCCTCATTATGCCCCTGACCCTTCAAACGCTTCTCCGACCTAGCTTACAAATACCGAGATAGCGAGCGAACAAGATAGAGAAATTAAATGAAACTTTCTTTTCCAAGGAAAAATGATTAGGCCTTAGACCTGTTTTCAATCATGTCCTTGCTCACGCATACATCACACACACACACACACACACACACACACACACACACACACACACACACACACACACACACACATATCGAAGTAAATTTAATATGTACAGAAATAAACACACACACACACACACACACACACACACACACACACATACACAAACACACACACACACACACACACACACACAAACACACACACACACACACACATACATCGGGCTAAAAGTTAATATGTACATGAATGAAAATGAAATAATAATTATGATCAAAAGCAAAAACGCGACACACACACGAATGCAAGGGTTCGACGCGCAGACTGGTATACCAATGCGCACCCGCCAGACATGACACACCACTTGTAACATGTAGCTGAAATATTATTTTATCTACTTCTAAGATATTTTAGCAGTTGTCTCCTGAATGTTTTGACTGAAGAGGCTGCTCTAATATCTGCGGGAATCGTGTTCCAAATCTTAGCTCCTGAATAAGACAAGGATGTCTTATAGATATCTAGACGTGGCATGGGCACTACCAAATTGTTTCCTGGTGCTCGACTAGACCTGTGAGCGAAATGAAATATTTTAGTGAGAAAGGTTGGCGTGTCCGAGCGTGTAATTTTGTACACGAGTATCAGCTTCTTGTAACTAAAATGCTGCTTAAGTGGCAGGATATTTAGCAGCTTGAATTTGTCGTCAGTACTTATGACTTCTGTAGATCTGTCAACAATTAGTTTTATGGCCCTTTTGTGGAGCGAGTTCAGCCTTTTTAAGTTTGCGTCACTACTGCCGTCCAAAACAGTGGAGGACAATCTAAATGTGGCTGTATATGGGCACAATAGAAGAGCTTTCTTTTTGGTTGATCAGTGAAATATCTCAATTTTGATAAAAGGAATACATTTTTAGATACTGTTTTACATACTTTAGTTATGTGACTTTGCCAGCACAACTTGTCATCTTGATGATACCAAGCACGCTCTGTTCTCAGACTTGTTCAAAAGGCAGACCATTAAACGAGAGCATAAGGCGAGATGGATTCAGCTGATATTTCTGCCTGGTTGTAATTAACATACATTTAGTTTTATCAGGGTTCGGTATCATGGAATTTGTTTTACACCATTCAGATACATCGTTCAAGCTTTTCTGTAGTGACTGAGTCATACAGGTTACATTAAGATGAAAGGTCAAGTGTTCCATCGTCAGCAAAGAGGCTACAAGTGACATTGGGATCAGATATATGTATAGGAAGATCATTGATAAAAAAGAAAACAATAATGTGCCAAGAATTGACCCTTGTGGTACCCCGTGCTGTATCACCTCTTCTACTGAGTTTGTTCCATTTACATATACGTATTGTGCACGCCCGTGCAGATATGATGTAAAAAACGCAAGGGCGCCAACACTTAACTGATAAACAGCAAGTTTTTGAATCAGGTTATAAACGCTTTTGACAGGTCCAAAAATACAGCTCCATTCATTTGTCAACTATTTATGGCGGCAAGCCATTTGTCAACTAAGTGTATTAGTGCTGTATGACATGAGTGTTTCCGACGAAAGCCAGACTGTAGTGGATGAAAGAGCTTGTGTTTTTATAGGAACTGATGTAAGTGCATATGAATATGTTTTTCGAGCGGTTTGGACACAGTTGACAACAGGGAAATAGGTCTGAACATGGTAGGATCATTGAGATCTTTTGTTTTAGGCAGCAGGATTACCTTAGCTTTATTTAAACTGGACGGAAATTTCCCTTGCTGAATACAAAGGTTATAAATGTATGTTAGTGACTCAGTGATATATGGTATGGCCATCTTTAAGACAATGCTACTAATACCATCATGGAGAGAGAGAGAGAGAGAGAGAGAGAGAGAGAGAGAGAGAGAGAGAGAGAGAGAGAGAGAGAGAGAGAGAGAGAGAGAGAGAGAGAGAGAGAGAGAGAGAGAGAGAGAGAGAGAGAGAGAGAAAGAGAGAGAGAGAGAGAGAGATGATGATGATGATGATGATGATGATGATGATGATGATGATGAAACGTTTTTAATCAAAATAAAAGTTTTAGGCATATCAATGCCTATCTTCCAAACTTTCCTGCTACTCTACACATATAATTATACGTCAAATGATACAGCAAAAGATAAAACATATATAAGTAAAAAGACATCCCCCTCTCTCCCCCCCCCTCCCTCCCCCACCCCCCACTATCCCACCGCCTACCTCCTACCCTCCACCCAAAACAAAAAAACAAAAACAAGAAACCAAGAAAACAACAAACAAACAAACAAAAAACAGAACAAGCAGAAAAAGAATAAAAAGCAACCTGACATGTAAATGCAGACAGTCAAACTATTACATAATCTGCAGCAACAGTAGACGATTATCAGGTTATGGTAAACTTGTTACTAACTATACGAATAATAGTAGCTGGGAGCCGAAAATACTATTACGTTTAAAGCAAATATTTATAGAGGCGATATTTGAAGATGCTAATCTTACAAATTGATTTCAGATGTGGAGGTAAAATATTCAACGTTTTTTCGCCTGAAAACGACAAGCTGGTTTTACACATGTCTAATCTAGTTTTTGGAAGGTGGATCACGCAGTTTCTCGTGTTTTGCCTATTACTGTTGAAAAACTGAATCCTGGCATATCTGTAAATGTGTTTGTGTGGGATAATGAGTCTGTTGACAAGTTACAACCCATTAGAGTATCACCACTTGCTCCAACCTACGGTCAGCCAGAAGATAAGCATGTTGACATGTTATTAATCGGTGATGATAATAACTTTCACTACACGTCTTCTATCTCAACAGGAAAATCAATACCACTAAAGTTGAGTCATTTACAAATTTGATGTAGTTAGATACACGCTCAGGTTTTGATTTGACATGTTGCAGTTGAGCAAGCACACACCACATAAAACAATAGTGGTCATTATTCTGAATATTAACAACAGCCTTTTTGTTTACAACCTCAGTTGGCAATGGCAACCATGATTTACCTAATATAGTATGATACCTTGACTGCTTCAATTGTAGTTCATGCACATGACCTTCATGCCAACCAGACCCCTTCATTTTTGCACTGTCAATAGCTTGGAGGAAGTCAGGTAATAGTCTGTCTCTAAACACGTTCTCCAATTCTGTTCTTGTGTTAACTGTGTGTTGTCTTGTCGATATATATGATACAATCACTTCACCATCTACTCTAGTAAATTCTATTTTAGCAACAAACTGAATCTTTACACTGCCTGTAAGAAGATTATCTCGTATGACAGAAAAAGAGTTTTCTATTGATTCATAAACATTGTTACTATTAGATATAGGCAAGTCTGTTGTGTGAAACACGTTTCTTAAACCTGATGGGCCAGGTTTTGATGAGCCAGGGCTTTGAGTATTGTCCGTCATTTTTATTTGTACGACAAAATAATAATAAAAAATATTAACGTTGACTCTGCTGGCACTGCATGTGCAATACCACTTTATTAACTGTAACACTGTTAATATAAACATTTAGTTTGCGCAGTTGTTTAAATATGTTATAACAAAGTTTCTCTAGCCAGAGCAAGCGGTCATTATCATTAACTTTAAAAGTAGGCATCTTTAAATCAATTGTCATGCGCTCCACATTTGGAAGCTCATCAACATAATCCAAAATCACACTATAAGTTGCATATATCTCCACTGGTGCTGAAAAGCTTATGTGAGTCTGTTTGGATGATGATATTAAGTCAGTAAAGTGCTCAACATCTTTGAAGCAGTGTAAGATATCAATCACTTGCATGATTTGTCTGTCTGTCATTTTTTATTGGACAAACAAAAGAATAAATTAATTTACTAACCCATACCCTGTGGGCTGATCTGTCTTTAAAATAAGCTTTAGATGCTTAGTTGATTTCAGTTTATTTTTCACATCATCCCGTTAACGTTTATTTGGTATCACATCGTTTTCTCTGAGACAGTCTTCAAAGCTGTCATGATCCTTACAGTAAAACAAACAGATAAACTTTAACTGTTCTCAAAAATCTTTCAGTACAGCATTATATTTTTGAGTGAGAATCCATACACTGACATTTGCTTGACTGCCACTGAAGGCCAGTTCTGCTAAAGTGTTTCTTTTTTTGACAATGTCTTTCTCTGCAGAGCAATCATCAACAATAAACAACGTTGGCTGTCCTTCAAATTGCTTGTAAAAATATTGTAGGTAATCATTCATTTTTTTCTCAGGGTCGACTAAGTAAATGTTGCTGTGAGTCCAAATAAATAAACGGTTGTGATAAGCTTTTTTGTATTTGATTGTAGGACAAAATATTGTTATGTTTTCAAAGTGGTGGATGTATCTTGTTTGTAATAGATTAAGTACAAATTCAGTTTTTCCACACCCTGTCACACGACAAAAACAAACCGCAGTGTGGGTCGAGTGTCATCAAGTTCATTTTAATACAGAATATAATTTTAATACAAGTGACCACTTAGTCTGCACTCTTGTATGTTCAGTTGTGCATCATAAATCAGATACAAATATATATTTATTGTTCCAGCGGTTTCAACCTTTTTTTTGTATCTGAATTGTAATCCTATCACTGCCGTTTTCGACAGTAATAATAATAATAATAATAATAATAATACATAGTTCTTGTATAGCGCTGTTCTCCAGGAAAACACTGGACTCACTGCGCATGCACAACAGCACACCCTTTCTCTCTCAGACACACACGCACAATTATGCACTACGATAAACCACCCCCATCCCTTCCCCACACCTTACATTCACTTCCTCTGGGATCAGAATAGGTGGCAGTCGGTCAACAGTTAGCTAAATATGAGCTAAGTGTTAAATGCCCGACAAAAAAAAAAAGTCTTTAAGTGAGCCTTGAACTGTGACAATGTGGGCAGATTCCGTATTTCTGTTGGCAGCGAGTTCCACACACTTGGGGCGAAAAAGGTGAAAGAATGCTCCCCGACAGTTTTCATGTTGAGCTTCGGGATTTTTAACAGCTTTTAACGGGAGGAACGGAGGGTGCGTGATGGCTGATAGGCAGACAGCTTGGCAGAGAGGTACGGCGGGAGAGATCCGTCAAAATGCTGATAGGCGAAAATTGCAATTTTGTACTGGCAACGGAATTTGACGGGCAGCCAGTGCAGCTGCTTCAGTAGAGGCGTAACGTGGTCTCTCTTTCGTTTCTTCAAGATGAGACGCGCCACATTGTTTTGAATCATTTGCAAGCGTGAAATCTGATCTGCCGGTAAACCTGCCAGTACAGAATTGCAATAATCGAGCCTGGAAGTAATGAATGCATTTACAAGTCTTGATGCCATACCTTCTGTGAGATACGGTCTGAGAGAAGCAATTCTGCGCAGCTCAAGGAAACCAGCTCGGCAGACGCTACTGATATGATCATGCATGGAGAGCGTCGAGTCAATCTTCACACCCAGATATTTGACACATTTCTGGAAGGGAACGCTGCAGCCACCAATGTTTGCGAACTCGCCATCGATCAGACTAAGGCGAGACTGAGAGCCGGCAGGCATGACTTTGGTTTTGTCAGTGTTAAGCTTAAGTTTGTTGCTAGTCATCCAGGACAGGACATCGTCTATACAACACTGTACGCTCATCTTAGCGGAGCTGAAACGGCTAGGCGCGCTACTTCTTGACAATTCAGTATCGTCAGCATACTTGTGAAAATCACACTCATGGGCGGCAATTACATCAGATAGAGGTTGTGAATATAGAGTGAACAAAACAGGCCCTAATACGGAGCCCTGAGGGACTCCACACAACAAAAGACTAGAAGCAGATAGCTGGCCATTAACAATAACAGCCTGAGAACGATCCTTAACGTATGAAGTGAACCAGGCCAGGGCGGTACCATGGATGCCAAAGGTCACCTCTAACCTCTTCAGCAAAACAGAATGATCGAGCGTGACGAATGCTGCGCTGAGGTCCAACAGAGCAATGAGAGAGACAAGTCTCTCGTCTGCCTTCACTAGCAGACCATCCAGGACGCTCAGTACAACCTGACCCATGAAGGTAGTCATCATCTGTGCTACGAAGGTCTAACCAAAGAGCATATTTATTTGTCAGGTATTGACTGATCCTAATGTCATATAGATGTAGATCTTTACACGCAGTGTTTGCAGGTTATCTCTAAGTCTTCCACCCGCAAAATACTTTGTGATCTCGTCGTAGTGTTGATAAGGTAACAAACCTGAAGCGTACACTTGATTAGGATGACCTTCGATTGTGCAAGACAAATGTGTAATCTTAGGATTGTAGAATTTTTTCTGAATCCCTTTTGTATGGAGCCGCTGGTTCAACAAACAACATAAGAATGCCTTTCAGTGATCTGGCAGGTGTGTTCAAGTTTTTATTCCTCATCGGGTCGCTCTTGTCTTTATGCATTAAACTATGTCTAATCACCCTGTCATAATAAATTGGCAGTCTTGACTGGTACTGATTTTGTTTGGTATGTGTAATAATTTCGTATTCCAAGGAAATGTTAGAGATCTTGTATGTTGCATTGAGATCAGATGATTTTATAATTTTGGAGTAGTCATTGAAGTTAGTTCAAAACTCAGATGGTCATTCAGTGCTTCTTTGTAATAACGCAAATGCGCTGTTAGAATTTCAAACTCAAGTGGAATGTAAAATCTGGTTCCATATGTTTATGCCATTATAACGTCCTTGGCTGCTGTGGTTGTTTTGTCTCCGCCATCGATTCGAAGTTTGGTAATGTTATCAGTTTGTATGCCTTGATAAATACGGTCTTCTCATTCTTCTCTTGTGAGCCACAAATCTTTGCAACAGTAGAACACATCAGCATCGTCAAGACTAAACACTTCCTGTCCTTCAAGTTTTACTTTAATAGTTCTAATAATTGCTCTTCTTAGATTGTTAACTAGTGTTCTGTTTACATCTGCGTCTGATGATAGTTCAATATTAAATGCTAGGCGTGCAGTGTCAGGAACAATAATGTCACTGGGACCTAAGTTTGGAAACTTGACAGTAAGTGTTTGGTTCTGGTCTATGGTACTTGGATTGCACGTGATGACGATTGATTGTCGAATGCCCTTAACACCAAGAGGCTCACATAGTTTTCTATATGGGTCTAACTTTGATCCGTAAAACTGTGTCATTTTTATTATGCACAATATAAAATATTAAATTAATAAAACAATGGCAGTGGGAGGATGTAATCATGAACATTTTGAAATGGATGACATGTATGATTTTGGTAATACAACAGATATGACAGATATGACTGGAATGACTGGTACAAGAAATACTTACAGTTTACGTCACAAACTTTTAGAAACCAAAGTGAACACGTTTTATGATCATGTTGGTGATCGCCCAGACAACATAGATCCTAATCAGTTTGAACTTGATGGCAAGGGTCATTTATATTTATAATACTGTTGACAAAGGAAAAGTACTATTGACTAACAAAAAGACCCTGATAAGTTTAGGGCTTTAAGTACAATAAAAAATGTAGGTGGTGTTGGTGCCTTGCATCAACTTGGAATTGGTGTGTCTCCTGTCATGCCGCGTCTTGTTAGTGCGCTTCATGACACGCAAACAAAGTTACCAACGGCACAAGAAATTGAAATGGCAGCAGTAACAAGCCTACCAGAAATAGCAAACACAGTAATACAAGAAACCTCATTTACTGAAGGACAAATAAATGATGCTATGAAAACAATAGATGACCCACCTTTGTCAATGAGAGAGATTATAGGGTTGGATAAATCATTGCAGTCAATAAGAGGTGAAATGGTAAATAATGTAGCCAAACTAGGTGAGCTTGATAAACACATAGAACGTGAAAAAGAAAAACTGGCTACAGCAGACAACGGAAATCTTGACACAGAAATGAAGGAAAGAAAACAACACAGACTAAATGATTTGCAGATAGAAAGATCAGGAAGGTTAGAAACGATTAGTATTGGAAGAGAAAAACTGAAAACACATGTCAACTGGATTAGAGAAACTATTCAGAAAATACTTCATGAAGACACAACTCTGGCTGAGAGATTTAAAACACTTTTCAGAGAACAGGGTATTACAATTGCAAGTTTAATTACTGCTCTTGGATTTATTATCAGTACTGTTGTGTTGGCTGTCTCCGGGGTTGGTAGTGGTGGGGGTAGTGGTTCTCCACCTCCAGCACCATCAGGCCCACCGGCTCCAACAGACCCAAAAGATTTACAACCATGGGTAAAGAAACAACTGTCTCACACATCAGACTTGCTTAAGAAATTGGCTGTGAAAGCAATGGACGCTTTGCCTGGCATTGTATGCACAGTTGTCAGTTGGCTTATTAGTACAGCAGCGAAGGTAGTTGGGTTTATGGCAGAACATGTGTGTGTATCTTTTTGGTGACAGTAGGAGGGTTAATCACAGGGTATTTAATGAAACAGGTAAAGAAGTAAAACCCCTAATCCAGTAAGGCCTATTACCAATGCTGTTCTCTCTGACTCATGTGTGCTAGGGGTTGGTGATGGTGTCGGTGTTGGTGTCAGTTGTACTGGTGTTACTGCCTGTACGGGTACCGGTGCCGAAGGTGTTACTGTCTGTAATGATTTTAACAACTGTACATGTGTGGTTGTTGCTCCTAAGTTCACAGATTGATTGAGACCGAGTTTTTGATCATGACCTGCAACAACTACTTCATTATTATAATTTGTTATTGTACCCATTTGGAGTTGAAGGTCAGATCGTAACATGTATAACCCGATGCCTACTACAAAGTCAACTTTTGATCTAGCATATCTGAGTACGTCTTGGTAGCGTTGTATGCTTGACGGGAGATCAACCACTGAATTAATTGAATCTTCTAGATTAGCAAGAAACTGTTTTTGTGCTTCAAATTTTCCACTCCATTTTTAAATATTTGATTTTGTTTATGATTGTGCACCTAGTAAACACCACACATATGTTCTGATAGACTCATTTACGCGCTCGACTCCCACTTGAGTAAACCCGTCACTCCTGTCTAAAATAAATGTGGTCCAGGCATTAGACTGTTTCTGTTCTATTGAGCCTAACCAGACTTGTGATTTTGAAGAGAATGAAGTGTAACCAGGGTAGTAATCTTGAGGGTATTGTCTGTGACTCATAGCATAATACAATGTACCCATGCCGTTGTGATCATCAAGTTTTTGTGTAAAGTCATACCTGGTACTGATGTTAAATTTATTACAGATACGTTCAAATGCTTTCATATCCATGGGGTTGTTATACCTGTTGAAATTTGATTCAGTTGGTAGTGGTGTATGCAGTTCTGACAGTATTCTTCTAAGCTGGTAGTATGTGTGGAAACGATACACAGACCTAATCAGTTTGTTTGAGTGATTCAAATGGTCTGTAAAAGAAACACCACATCCTTTAGTTGAGCACAGTATAGCAAAGTTAAGCTGGTTTTGAAACATCTGTACTGGACTTGATGACCACTTTCTTGCAGTAGCATCATCTGTTATTGGAGGGTTTAGGTAATGGTCAAAGGGTTTGGGTATTTTCACGTGAAATAAATCTTTTTCACTTACAGCTATGTCAAGCTGATTAAGTTGAATAATTTTATGTTCATAAGTAGGTGCAACATTATATTTGGCATCCACATTAAATTGAAATGCGTTTGTTGTGGTAATGGTTGGTGATTTAAATTCCATCATGTTCTTTTTTATGAGATAATAAAAATGTTTATTGTCTTAAAAAATCTTGACACAAGCAAACCAATGTGGTTAACTAATGGGATTGACAATCGTGATGGTAGCAAGACTGTAGCTATCCATGAAATGTTTTATAGTGTAGAGTGGTTTAATGTAACAGATGATATAACTTATTTTGTAGCTAATGGCACTAGGAAGGGTGATACTTTACGATCTGGATATTATGACTTTTGTACTTTACCTGAATGGTTACAAAATGGATTTAAAATTAAAGCAACTTTAAATCCGGCTAACTTACTTGTTACATTAGAATTTCCAAACGATAAACAGTATTCATTATCAATTAGTCTTGGTAGGTTACTTGGTTTCTTGGTTATATTTCCAGATGAAGATTGGGCATCATCATAAACAGTATTCGCACATCTACTAACACCAAAAAAAGAAAAATAACTGGACAATATCCTGTCAATTTGTCAGTACACACAGTACTAAATGTTTATTTGAAAGAACTGAACACAACTGAAAATGTTCACAATGGAAAGCCTTCAACTTTGTTGAAAAGCTTACCGACTGAAACTGCTCCCTATTGTGAAAGTGTGGCTGTTAGATTTCCTAATTTACAGTTTAAGAAATTAGGTTCTAGTTTATTTGAGTCACTGTGTTTATCTGTAACTAATCAAGATGACAAACCAGTTGTAATGCATGATTTTAGTGTTGTGTTAGAAGTTAAATAATTTTATTTTTGTTTATAAAAACGAGTGGTCTTGGTCCAAAACCGAGAATCATACCAGTTGCATGTCCTGTAACAGAGTTGAAAGATTTGGCTGATGTACAGAATTTTGATAAAGAGGGGGAGGTGGGCGAGGTGTATGGATTCGAACTTAATTCTTTTGGTATGTACAAGAGAAAAGTAATAGATGACATGAAGGAAGGCACAGAGAGACCAATTCCTAAACTTGGACAGCTGCGTGATGTCACTGTTCCTACTCCACCTGTAAATAATGCGCCCTACAACTTAATACATGTTGGAAATAAATGGGTAGTTTCGCCCGTGCCTGCACTGCCACCCACAATTGACTGGGACATAAAGTTGAAATATATTAGTCCTTATGTATACACTGATGATGAAGGAGCCTTAGTGTTTAGAAAAGTTGTTAACTCTGGACCTTTGATTTTGAGTCTTGTTCCAAGCTTTGCCCCAGACAACAATAGCAGAGAAAAACTGAAAGTTGAAAATTATGAGAAACGGAGGTATCTTCTTATGCACTGGAAGGGCAGATCTGATGCGAAGGTCGTGTTTGCACCAGCAAACTTTGCCATTGCAAGAGATGCGACAATAGTATTTGAAATTATCATGAGATCTGTTTCTTCTGCAAAAGAGGCAAATATTGCACAGGGAATAAATCTTACATGGGATGAAACATTGACAGAGTCAACAAAGGTTTTTATTGCCATTATAAAAAATGTAGATGTTTTTGAGGTTTCAAGCAATGTTCCAGCTGTCAAGATAATTGGTCGACAAAATAACTTTTGTTTTTCTAAATTTCATACAACTAGAACACATTGATCTTGTTTCGTTTTATTATGCCAGCAAATTGTATACTTTTGAAGAGTTGCAAAATGTAATCACTGATTAAATAAATAAATAAAATATTTGTGAATAAAAAAAAATGATAAACTTCTATCTGCAAGTACCGACGACTGAGACTGTGTCGTCTTTTGCGCCTGATCCGCATGTGCCAATTGCATCAGATAAAACATTACAGGCAGACGCATTCAGATTAAATAATATTACAGAAGCAATTAAATATTTGGAAAGTGAAGAGGCGAGGTACTCACGGTGCAAAAGACGGTATCAGACCATTTTCAATTCTGTTCAAAACACTTCAATGGCTGTTGGTGCAGTTTCCGCTGGATGTTCTGTAGGGGGTATTGTTCTGTTTGCCACAGGAATTGGAAGTTTAATTGCAATTGCAATTGAGGGTGTTAGCATTGCTACATGCTTGGCATGCTTTGGTTTGGAAGCCTTAAACAAAAGATTTCACACAAAATTGCAGAAACATGAAGCATTGAGTACGCTGGGCTGGTGCAAAGCTGAGCAGTATGAAACTTATTATCAGTAAGGCATTAAATGATAATTTTTTTGATGATGAAGAATTTAAGAGAGTGCAGGATGATTTGAACAATTATAGGAAACAGAAGTCTGAAATTCAGAATAAGAAGCGTAGTCAATCCCCCATAAATATTGAAGAACTAAAAGCTTGTTTTTTAGCGGAAGGAAAAAAGATCGGTGTTCAGGAAACCACAGAAAAACTACACAATCTTTTAAATAAATAAAAATCAGATTTGGTAATCAAACAATATTTTTGTCGTATGCTTCGCAGAGAGATGACACGTCATTTACAACACATTTGCCTGATTATTTAGCCCCATCCGCTCCACCACGAGAGTACTACTGAAAAAAAAGTTATTTTTTGTCCTTGTATCTTGTCAAATCTGTCTCAGTATCTTGGGACTGAAGTCAAGTTTTTGTAAGAACTTGTAAGAACTAACAGTAAGTAAGTAATAAGTTCTTATGATAGGTAATTAATAAGTTCTTATGGCAACTCACTTAAAGGTTACCTCTGCAGGTTCTTAAAAGTTAGTTGCAACTTGTTAGTAACGTATTAAGTTCTACTTGGGTTCACTTAGACAGGTAAATGTTTAGGTGTTGCCAGAGACAATGGTTATAGAGAAAGATAATAAGAGATTACAAATGTATCAAAATTCATTAATGCCGCACTAATCATGGTCGCCGTTTTTTAAATTAACAGGGTTGATTCGGTGATAGTAGAGAGGTCATGACGGGTCAGTGATTTTATTATCGATAAAGGCGAGATTTATAGATGGGTGCTGCATTATTGAAATTTGATTCTTTGGAATCTCCTATTCTCTCTCTCTCAGTGGGGCGGCACTCACGCG
>BTPG01000003.1:214923448-214965948 GCA_036245525.1 Semisulcospira habei | reverse complement strand
CTATGTGCGATTTGACATGAGCATTGTAGAAAAGAAGACGCGCATCTGTGTCAGTAATTGTTTTCAATTTTGACAACATATACAGGCCGCTGGAATCCATTTTGCACACATTAATATGCAGTTGTCATTTAAGCTGATCATCTATAGTGACCCTCAAGAGGCGGTGGTGTGATACTTGCTCAGTTGGGCTGTCGTTTATACACAGACTAAGAGAGAGCGGGCATAGCTGGTGCTTTTGACGTGTGGTTATAACCATACATTCTGTTTTTGACGGATTCAGGGACATGGAGTTGGAATGACACCAGTCGGTGACCTCATGCAGGCTTTCCTGCAGACGCGTGCTAATTGCAGCTACATCTTTGTGAGGAGTATGTAGTGTGCAGTCGTCAGCAAACATGTCACAAGAAATATCCCGTCAACTAATATGCAGTGGAAGGTCATTGATAAATATGCAGAACGGCAATGGCCCGAGAACAGCGCCCTGAGGCACTCTGCTTTTGACGAGACCATACGAGGAGTAGGATCCATTTAACAGTACTCCCTGCTTCCTTCCGCTTAAATATGAAGTAAACAATTAGACAGCACCTGCATTGCAGATATATGCTTGAAGTTTTGTCAAAAGAATGTTATGATTTACAAGGTCAAAAGCTTTCTTAAAATCATAAAGATCGACCCAGTTATTTGGGAGTTATTCATGGATGATAGCCACGCATCAATAAGTCTTGTCAGTGCCGTCTGGCAAGAATGCTTGGGGCGAAACCGGACTGAAATACGTGCAAAAGACTGCGACTCAACAAATATTGATAAAGGTGTTTGTGCACGTGTCTTTCAAGAGGTTTGAAATGGCTGGGTAATATTGAAATGGGTCTATAGTTATTAACATCAGACAGATCTTTTGATTTAGGCAAAGGGATAACCTTGGCTTGCTTCAGTTCTGATGGAAACATATTTTGTTGGATACATAAGTTATAAATATACGTTAACGATTCTACTGTATAGGGAAGGGACAGTTTCAGTATTTTAGGGCTGATCTCGTCAGGACCCGATGACTTTTTGTTTTTCAGTGACCCGATCAGTTTTCCTACTTCATACACAGCTAGAGGCGATATAGAGAATGGGGGGTTTGTCCTTGGTCTTCTGCTTACAGAAGTTAAGTAGGGCCTCCGGGCATGTGTAAGACGCCTTACCGCTTGAGGGTATGATTGACTCGGCAACAGACAGAAAATGTTTATTAAAAGTGTCTGCAGTAATACTAGAAGGAATGGCTAACGATTTCTTGCTGTTACCTCGGGTGACGAGATTAACCGCGCGCCAGAGTGCGGCAGTATCTCTGTCTTCTTTAATCATTCGTTCAAAGAGAGACTTTTGAGCCCTGCGTACCATAGACTTGACACGGTTACGTTGTTTTTTTGTATTCGCTAAATAGCTTGTGTCTCCTTAAGTCATTTCTCAATCTCATAGCTTCGATTATTTCTTGGTTTAGCCAAGGCGGTAACGTGTGGTTTTTTACCCGCTTTTGCCGCAAAGGGGCGTGTTTGTTAAGTACTCTTGTAAAGAGTCCATACCAAACAGCCAGAGCCTTTTCAGGGTCAGTTTCGTTATTAACGACATTAAATGGTGTTTGATCAAGGTCTGCTAGAAAAGCAGACTGATTAAACTGTTTAAATGAGAGATACGTTATAGTTGTGTGCCCGTTCTTACGATGCACTGGCAGTTTTGTTGACCATGAACACACAGTATGAAAGTGATCACTGATGCTGAGGTCAGGAACATTAACATTGAATACACTAAGGGGACGGTTGGTGTAAATGTGATCAATGAGTGTTGCGGTTGTTTTTGTGATCCTAGTAGGGGCCGAAACTAACTGTTCTAAGCCTGTTTGTGTGGTGATGCAATCCCATGCTGTATGGGGCTTCAAAATATCTATGTTAAAGTCGCTTAGTAGCAACGGGTCCCATTTAGGTAAGCCAACTTTTTCTACTGCATGCAAAAAAAAAAAAATCGTACCATTCAAACTTGGCTGCTGGGTTACGATAACAAAAGCCGACGAAGACGGGTTTAGTTTTTGGAACCCTAAATTCCAACCAAATGCACTCAACTTCCGGAGTTTCTAAGTCCTCACGCCTTTTAAAAAATGTTGGATTGAGTTATGGATGTAAACGGCAAGCCCAGTTTGACCAAGTACACGAGGGTCACGTCGAGTGATGCTAAAGTTAGGTATGTGAACGGCTTCATCGCTTATGTCCGAGTTAAGTCGCGTCTCACTAAGACCAAACAAGTTGAATGGTTCAGACGAGTTTAGAAAAACATTCAAATCGGCCACCTTGTTAAAAAGATGGTAGATGTTCAAGTGACCAGTTTGAAGGCTTCCTTGTGTCTAAGCATTATGGATCATGTTGAATTCTAATTCTCACAAATGAAGTGCAACACAATACAAAAATATATAAACAGAGAGAATAAGAATAAAAGTGTCAACGCAGTAAAACGTGGCTGAAGTTACAGCGCCTCGTATCAAACGTTGATTGATTGATTGTATATTGCTTAACGTCCCGACAGCAACAAGGCTTTCTCATGACGTGCCTGCACTGCTTGTTAAAAAATAAAAAATAAACAGAACATTGAATGTATGTCACCAGCCGGTCAAATACGTTAAATAAACCTAACACATGGGGCCTAAGTAAAGCTAAGACCATTTAGCAACACACAACATCAAGATCTACAGGCAGCGCAGACAGTAGGGAGAGTTTTAAAAAGGCAAATACAGGTGAATGGACAAAGGGTAGACAGAAACACATGCCCCAGAATAGAGAGAAAAACCCACCCTGCGGGGCCTGACCAGGGTGACCCTGGAAACTAAAAAATACCTAACCCCACCCAAGTCCCCCAGGGCAGACCCGGGTGGGGGCGTATCAAACGTCACAAACGGTGTCCAACACAACGTTATCAAATGAAGATCGGTTTTGATTAATAGTGTATCCACGTATGAATGCCACGCAAGCTGTCTAAATAGTGACTGTGGTATAGCACACGTATCAGATGTCACACGTGAAAAGAGTGTTCTGGTCAGCGGCACACTAGGCAACGAAAAAAAAACTATAGGCCCTGAAATGTGTTGATAAGACCAGGCACACCGTCAGTGGGTGTGGATTTGAATGCTATCACACGATTTCCTCACGAATAATCCAAAGTTATGAATGAGTGGCCGTAATTGTTAACCGTTACACGGACAACACCTTGAATTTTCCGCTGCTGGGACAATGTAGAATGATTCCCACAACGAAATAAAAGGCTTATTGTTTACCGCTACAGTGGAAAACAACTTGTATTCTCCGTTGTAGCAGCAAACAAACACTGCTGGCACAATGCGGTAATATTCGATCCACGAAGTAGCAAAGAATGCAGATAGACCAAACGAGATCACCTAGTGTACTCACAGGTGGGCACAGGAGATAAGCGACGCACACTCACTCCAACACACTTTTTAGTGAGTAGGGAATAATGAACGACTGCACAGCCTAGTACGCACGCACACTGTTCACAAACTGCGCCCACTGGGCGCCACTGAGAATGGACGCTGGGTAGCTCGGGTAGTACGGGACATACGTTCCATTTCCTGGTTGCTGGTGAACGGAAGATGGTGGGTAATTAGTCCAATGAGCACCGCTAGGGAGAGGTTGGTACTGCCACGGTGTCACAGGCGGATACATCAGTTCCTGTTGCTGCAGCCAGTCGGGGGCAACAACTGATGTATCTTGATGCTCCTGAATAGGCTGTAGTTGTAGATGCTGCACTTGTAGATCATGTTGTTGCTGTTGTTGAGGTTGACGCTGTTCTTGTTGTCGTTGCCGCTGCTGTAGTTTATTTTGCTCCTGTTGAGGGCATCACTGTTTTGGCTGCTGTTGCTGATGGTGCTTCTGAACAGGGGATGAGAGAGAGAGAGAGAGAGAGAGAGAGAGAGAGAGAGAGAGAGAGAGAGAGAGAGAGAGAGAGAGAGAGAGAGAGAGAGAGAAAGAGAGAGAGAGGGAGAGAGAGAGGGGGAGAGAGAGAGAGAGAGAGAGAGAGAGAGAGAGAGAGAGAGAGAGAGAGAGAGAGAGAGAGAGAGAGAGAGAGAGAGAGAGAGAGAGAGAAATGAAATAAAACTTTATTTCTCAAGGATAAATGAATAAGTACACAGACTTTTTTTTCAATCATGTCCTTGCACACGCACTCGCACAACAATCTCACGCGCGTGACTAAAACTAATAAAATTGGAAAGGCAAAACGTGAGCATAAACAAACACACAAACACAAATAAAAAAAAATAGTTAGCAGTCACTCACACACACACACACACACACACACACACACACACACACACACACACACACACACACACACACACACACACACACACACACACACACACATGGAGACAAAAGCCTCAGAGTTTGTTACCTACCATTTTATGTGAAAATGGATTCCCATATTTCTATTTATTCTAGGGCTCTGGAATTGATGCGAATGTTTAGAACTCACCTTATAACTAAGCTCTATAACTTACAATAAAATATACATTTTCTAGAAACAGAGCCACTAGATGGAAAAAATGGGTTTCTACCAATAAAGTGGGTGCCTCTCACACAAAAACTGACACTACAGTGAAAATGGGTGTCTTCACAACAGGAAGCGTCTGTAATAAGTTCAAGGTCATGGAATAATTCTTTTTTACATTAATGTTTTTTCTTCAACTTAATGTGTATGTATGTTTTAACATTTTTAACAATGTATGGTGCAAAATTGAATAAACAGTGGCCCGTAACCTTTCGATTATGATTTTTACAGAGTAAATCTTTTAAACGTTGCTACGTTTTGTCATTCTGAAGCAAAACAATTTATCATGGCATTTATGTGAGAATCAACATAATGTAGTCTGGAAATTAAAGGACTTTTTTATGCACTCTGGAGTTTCAGACAAACAGCAGCAGAGCATTTAGAATATTAACCCTTATCATTCGGAATACACCAGTGTGTGCAACAAGTGTGACTGAAATAGTCCAAGGGTAGTGCCAGAATAGCTTGATGCCTCTAGGCGCCAAGCTATTGTGGCACCACCCTTGAACTAAAGCCATTGGTCTATGTCCTCATCTGTAAGTACTGTAATGTAGCTTGCATATAATTATGGCAGTGTACAAATTTGAAGCTTTTAGCCTCAGTATAATGCGGGCCAAAAAGTGTGGAAAAATATGAAAGATAGAAAAAGACCCAAAGGAAGAAACTAACACTTAACTTATTCTACCCCAGACACACCACAGCAAAATAAAGACCAACCATGATAGTTCAAGGGTGATGCCAGAATAGCTTGGCACCTATGGGAGCCAAGCTATTCTGGCATCACCATTGAACTATCATGGTTGATCTGTCTCCTGCACTGCAATGCAGTCTTCAGAAGACTTCTTCAATATTTGGGGATTCCGGTCTTGGGGCAGAATGAGTTAAAATGAAAGAACAGAACACTGACATTAATTAATTAACTGACAACATAAGAAATCACTTGAAACATCAGCCTTTATTAATCACATCAAAGGTGCATGTATATAAAAACACAGTAATTGTTTGTAAACACTTTAAATCAAACAATCAAGAGCAGTAAATACGCCCTTTATAGCGAGAGGGCGACCCTCCATACAAACCACCCTGGATTTCCGGGGTACAGGGAGATCGCGCTCGTGCTCTGTGTCCAAACGTCAGCGTAGCAGCCCTATGTCTGAGGATTCGCAGAGAAAGCGAAGGGTACGCACCGACAGGGAAAATGCAACTGTGACGTCACAAGCTGGTGAGGATTCCGTGTCTGATATAGCAGGGAATCCCGCTGACCTACTTGGTGACGCAGCCGCGACGTAAGCTGCTCAGCTGTCCTGCTCTATTTTGGCAACAGACAGCGGGTGCATGTTTGTGGAGGACGAGATTTTCATTGTACTATAATGTGGGTCTCGCTTTCCACGGAGATGGACTCGCTGTCTCGTGTCAGGTTGTGCTCAGTTAGTGGCTTGTGTTGACGATTCGGCTATGCCTCCGGACTATGAGAATGAACAGCGTCTCTACCTATACTAATACATGTAAATATGAACATATTGCTTTAGTGAATGGATAAACTCAATATCGTTACTATAAACGCCCATGGCTTGAGAAATGATAATAAAAGAAAAGCTTTTTTCAATAGATTAAAACGAAATTCGTATGACGTGATATGTGTCCAGGAATCGTATGTGATTAATGGGGAACAAGAAAATTGGGAAAGGGAATGGGGAGGTAAGCTGTTTTGTGCACCCGGCTCTTGTCACAGCATGGGGCAGATTATTTTAATTAACAAAAAGGTTTCCTGTGAAATTAAATGTGTCTACTGTTCAGATAAAATTCTAGCTGTAGATATTGTTTGGGAAGATAAAACACTGTTAGTTGTGAATGTATACGCTCCTACCATCTCATCTGAAAAGCAACTGTTTTTTGATTGTTTATATAATTTACTGAACCGTGCCGACACGGATCAGCTGATTGTGTGTGGTGACTTTAATTGCGTTCTTGATAACAAATTAGACATCATCAGTGGTGAGGAACACCCGGTGACAGATGTGGAACGTTTTAATAATCTTTTGTCAGACTTTGATCTTACAGATGTA
Organism: Semisulcospira habei; assembly: GCA_036245525.1. Lineage (NCBI taxonomy): Eukaryota > Metazoa > Mollusca > Gastropoda > Semisulcospiridae > Semisulcospira > Semisulcospira habei. The sequence goes on along the minus strand of BTPG01000003.1, from coordinate 214,959,292 downwards.
TGGAGAGTTTTTAATGGTCTAATCTGTGCGTATACGTGGTGTAAACACAATCCCTATATTGCCAGAAGATTGGACTATATGTTATGCTCAGACAGTGCATTGAACTGTATTTTCACATGTGACATTGTGTCTGTTCCTAGTCAGACCACAGGTCGGTGGTTCTGAACTATAAGATAACACACGTGCAACGTGGCCCTTCCTATTGGAAATTTAACGACGGTCTGCTATATGATAAAAACCTGGTGGAGTTGGTGAATACTTTTTTGGATGATTTTACAACTAAGTATACTAACATTGATGCACAGACAAGGTGGGATTTGTGTAAAGTCCATTTAAAAGAATTAATTATGTCATACAGTAAAGGAAAAAGAACTTCTCAACGGAATACACAATTGGTATTGGAAGAACGGCTTACCAGTATTGAAAAGCGTCTCTCGCTTGATCCTAATAATGTTGTTCTATGTAAGCAGAGAGAGCACATCAAGAACGAATTAGATATACACACTATGTACACAGCGCGAGGCGCCCAGACCAGAGCACGTGCTAAATTTATTGAAGAAGGCGAAAAGAGTACTCGGTACTTTCTCGGACTGGAAAGAACACAGGCAAATGCTAAGATAATGGACAAGTTAAGTTTGCTAGATGGGCGTATAGTGTACTCACAGGAAGAAATCCTGTTGGGGCAATTTAACTATTTTAGTAACAAATATGACAAGATCGCTCAATTAAAAGAAAATGAAGCAAATGCTTTTATTAATTTAGAAGTTCCTCAGTTAACAGAGGACCAGAAGACAGGGTTAGAGGACCACATTGCTGTGGATGAACTCACATACACATTGAAAAAAAAGAAAAATGGCTCTGCTCCCGGACTTGATGGTCTCACGACATCTTTTTACAAATTCTTTTGGATAAAAGTTAAAAACATTGTTCTAGACTCGTTCAATGCAGCTTTTGAGCGTGGGGAGATGTCTGTGCTTCAAAGGCGTGCTGTAATTATATTAATACACAAAGGGAAAGGGCTGCCTAGAGAAGATTTAAATAACTGGCGCCCGATCTCTTTGACAAATACTGACTACAAAATACTCGCTAAATGTCTAGCACTCCGGTTATCTACAGTCATAAGTAGTTTAGTTCTTGAGGATCAAGTTGGTTTCATCACGGGCAGGAAAATCAGTGATGTTATCAGACTTATTGATGACACTATAGACAATCTAAATATAGAAAATAAACCAGGAATATTACTTGCGCTAGACTACACGCAAGCATTTGACTCTGTCTCAAAAGAATATATGATTTGGGCATTTCAAAGGTTTGGTTTTGGAAAAAACTTTGTCAGATGGGTGAATGTTTTGACCAGTAATACAGAAAGCTGTTTAAACTACATGGGATGGATGACTCAGTGTTTTAAAGTCAGATCAGGAATAAGGCAGGGGTGTCCTTTTTCTCCGATGGCCTTCGTTCTAGCCATAGAGTTATTAGCCATTAAAATCCGCGCAGACCCGTCTGTGCAGGGTCTGTGTCTCCCAACTATTACACACACTTCAGAGGATATTAGTTTACTTAAATTAGCAATGTATGCAGACGATATAAGCTTATTTTTCTGAAAAACAAAACATATCTCGAAAGGGTCCTGGAGTTAATTCAGCAGTTTTCAAAGTTTTCAGGTTTGCAAATGAACAGAAAGAAAACTGAGGCCATGTGGCTTGGCTCTTTGAAAGACTGTCATGAAAAACCATACGGAATTACTTGGAAAAAACGTCTAAAAATTTTGGGAATTGTTTTCGGCAGTGACATGCCTGCCTCGAGTATTGAGGATAACTGGCTATACAGACTGGATAAAGTACGAAGAACTATATCAGCATGGTCCAAAAGAAATCTTAGTATCGCAGGGAAAATATGTATTGTTAAATCATTTTTATTGTCGCAGTTTACATTTGTATTACAATCACTGTCTGCCCCGAGAGACATGCTGAATAAGCTTAATACACTGTTGTTCAGATTTATCTGGAAAAAGAGAAATGCCAATACTCGGGCCTTTGAAAAGGTTAAAAGAAGTATTATGTGTAACGGTACAGAGAATGCTGGTCTGAAGATGATTAATGTCCATGATATGCAGGCTTCATTTTTGTTGTCATGGTCACTAAGAATTCAACATAACGGCTATGAAAAATGGAAAATTATTCCGCGTTACATGTCCGCTGCATTGGGCAAAGAGTATGCATGTTTTCATTCTAATGTAGCAGCCAAGCATTTTGCGGGCCTGCGGTTGATTAAAAGTGCTTTTTGGAGGGACGTATTGACAACATGGTGTGATAATAAGAATACTATTACCTATGTTTGTGGAACAACTCTGAAATTATGTATAAGCATAAGAGTTTGTTCTTTAGAGATTGGGTGCGTGCTGGTGTTTGCTTTGTAGACGATGTCTTGTCTGATGGTGATATCATATCTTTTCCTCAAATATGTCAAATGGTCGGCAACAAGCCTTGCCGGCTGTTTGAATATAACGCTTTGTGCACGGCCCTTAGGGCACGTATGGCTCGCGTGGAGCCTGGCGTATTTTTTGTACCACGCAACTATATGGAGGCTTTGCGGTATGCACCCCGTGCTATCCGCTTATCTCTGGTAACGGCAAGTACGGCGGTGCCTAGAGCATTGTCCTTCTGGCTGAGAAAGTGTGGTGTTACTCTGTCAGATGCACACTGGTCCGTAGCGGAAAAATGTGTAAAAGAAACAAGGCTGCGATTATTACATTGGAAAATACTTCATAATATATATCCTACAAATATTCTTCTGCATAAAATGGGCATTAAGACTTCTGAAAAATGCGAATTAACCATATTATACTTGTCGCCAAAATGTGTGTTGGTAAATATAGATACGGAAAGAAGCTAGATATAGTTTGCATGTTGGAGCAGGATTTGCTCGTCCGGAAAATGACACATGCTTAATACAATGAGTAGAGCATGTAACAAAATGTAATCTGTAAGGCTTCACTCGTACTATGTTTAGTTGCTCTCCATAATTTGATTTTAACTGAATATTGAATGTCATTTCTGAATATTTTAATGTATGAACCTAAACACAAACATGCACTAAAAGATCAGAACAGATACCCGCGGTAATCAAGCAGACAAGCAAGAGCACACACACACACACACTTTTTCACTTAGCAGTAACTGTAAGACAGCTAAATCATTGTCCATCTTGTAACTTATGTCCATTTAGATTCGAACACAAACACTTCATTGTATTGGCTACTTTTATTAATTAATTAAAAAAAAAAAAAAAAAAAAAAAGAGCAGTAAAACCTTTTTCTAGCAACTTTCTGATGAGGAAAACTAGTTCTTGCCTTCGGCACGTAAAGGGTTTCCGCGACTTATGTGCCTCTCTATTCATAAAAGGAAGAGAAAAATATAATACCGAGTTCTAGCAAGTGCGACAATAAAGTTTACCCGAGTTGGTATACCTCGTCCAGTGCCTAGGTTAAACGCACCAGCGGTGCCACTGTTGCTATTTTGGCACCAGACCGGTCGCTCGGACCGGTCTGGTGCACCCGATCAGTTTAAAGCGTGTGCTTTCTGCACCTGTAATGGGCAACCTCGGAGAAAGAATCACATGACCGTCATTTGATTGCTGCAAAATAACACGAATAAAGAATAAACCCTTTCCTATATATGCAATCCGGCAATAATGCATCCATCATTATGCTAGCACCACAAAACATTACGCGATTTGGCAGATTTGAAAAATAGCTTTTTTTAATCCTCAATTCAGGTGATTTTGCGACATCTGCATTGTGTGCGGCAGGAAGCACCGTCATAGTTGAAGTTCGAGAAATGAGCCCACTGCATGTACAATGGACTTGATTCGGTGGTGTGGGGCATGACACCAGCCTCCACCATCGCAACACAAAACTGGCGTGTTAGGGGAGGTAAAAGGCACAGCTATAAGTTAAAACCGCAAACGAACCTTTTTTTCGACTGCGATCACAATCTTCCGCGTGAACGTACGAGATCACGTTACAAGTGCAGAAGCCAACCTGCGCGCGCAGTTCTGGTGCACATGAACTGGTGCGAAAATAGCAACAATGGCGCCGCTGGTGCGTTTAACCTAGGTAGAGGGCGAGGTATACCAACTCAGCTAAGGTTTACGTTTCCTGTGACTTTGGAAACAATGCACAGCAGGCAAAGTGTACTTTATAGCAACAAAAAAGTTAGAGACATTTACAGGTGTACATCAGATAAACACAAGCTATACACACTGAAATAATAACACCCTAGTAATAGACCTTTATGTGGACAATGGTTTTCCTATATTATTTTTGTCCTTCGTGGGCAATGGGCAGATGTTCACATCTGCACGGGACATAGACGACCCCGCCCTCCACGAGTCCCCTGCTGCCTTGCAGGACTGGCCGCTTGGGTGCAGAAAGGCTAAGGGAGGAAAACCCTGACACCAAAGCCCCCGTGTCTCCGGGGAAGGTTTTTGAGCCAGAGACTAGGACAAGGACAGTCTGATATAAAACCTACGACCCGAGGACCTCGATGCCACCGTCCTAGCGTGCTAAGCCATGGCAGACGAACCAAGGGTTTAAAGGGTTGGGCCAGTACTGCGCACACTGCACTCCACCAAAAAGCTCCACCGCGCAGGCTTTAGGAAACGCCCACGGACCATGACACCGACCTTTCCAAGTCCTGTAGCGATGGGCAAGGGGCGAAACGGCAGGTGAAAGATGTCACTGAAAGCCGCAGTCTCAAACCTGCCTGCAGGCGGTTCAGGATATTGGTCGCCTGATGTTGACCTGGGGATGACAACGTCACTCGGCACACCCTGAACGACCAAGCAGCCTTCTCTAGGGACATCACTGCTTGCTCTACACGGAAAGGGGCCTAGAAAAGGTGGCCTAACCAAAGCTCATCCCCTCGTAACCCCAGTTGGCTAGCCGCGGTCAACGGGCATCTTCTCCTGCGGTCAGAAAACAAGAAAAAACAATGGATCCACTTTCATGACGACGACGACCGGACTCAACGTAGCATGCTGGAACATCCGAACCATGCTCGACACAGCAGACAGCGGACGCCCTGAACGTCGCTCCGCCCTTATTACTCATGACTTGCGGAGGTTAAACATCGACATCGCCGCGCTCAGCGAAGTACGCCTCCCGGAGGAAGGCAGCCTCCAAGAACTTGGCGCTTGCTACACCCTCTACTGGTCAGGCAGGCCTGCATCAAAAAGACGGCTCTCAGACGTGGGCTTCATGGTCAAGACCCCCATTGCGACTAAGTTCGAAAACCTACCAATGGGTCACTCCGACCGCATCATGTCCATGCGCTTCCCACTGAGACACCAGCAATACGTCACCCTTCTCAGTGTGTACTCCCCAACCCTCCTGGCAGAGCCTGCAGAAAAAGACAAGTTCTACTCTGACCTGTGCAGCCTCCTGCAGAGCACCCCCGCAGACGACAAAGTCATCATCCTTGGCGACTTCAACGCCAGAGTGGGCCAAGACTTTGAAGCCTGGAAAATAGTCATCGGCAAGCATGGCGTTGGGAACTGCAATGACAATGGCCGCCCACTGTTGGAGTGCTGTGCAGAACAGCAACTTGTCATCACCAACACTACTTTCCAGCAAAAGGACAGTCGGAAGACCACCTGGATGCATCCTCGCTCCAAGCACTGGCACCTTATCGACTATGTCCTAGTGCGTCAGAGGGACCGCAGTATCGTCCTCCTCACCAGAGAGATGCCCAGCGCAGAGTGCCACACTGACAACCGCCGAGTCCGCTGCAAACTCAGGCTCCACCTCAAGCTGAAACCCAAGAAAAGGGACACCCCCCCCCCCCCCCAAGAAAAAAGCTTGATGTCGCCAGCTTTCAGCGTGAAGACAAGAAAGCTGCCCTTCAGACAGATTTAGATTGCATGCTCAAAGACACAATTGATCCAGCAGACTCCGCCCCTGAAACACTCTGGGAGCAACTGAAAACTGCTATTGTAAAATCTTCTGTGGAAGTCTTGGGCTTTGCTAGAAAGAGGAACAAAGACTTGTTTGATGAAAACGACGTAGAGATCCAGGAACTTCTAGCAAAAAAAAAAAAAAAAAGAGCCGCCCACCAGGCCCACCTAGCCCAGCCTTCCTGCCCTGTGAAGAAGTCTGCATTTTGCCTCATCTGCAGCAGTCTCCAGCTCAAGCATAGAGAGCTCCAGAACGAGTGGTGGTCGAGACTGGCACAGAGGACCCAGCTTTGCGCTGTCAATGGTGATTACAGGGGCTTCTATGAAGCACTGAAAGCAGTGTATGGCCCTAGGCACCTGGTACAAAGTCCCCTGCGAAGCGCCGATGGAGAGGCACTCCTCACAGATAATACCTCCATCTTGAACCGCTGGTCGGAATACTTTCAGGACCTCTTCGGCGCTGAGCGCACTGTTCAAGAAACAGTCATCCTCCAAATCCCACAGCTCCCACTAAAGGTTGAATTGGACGAACCGCCCACCGCCGAAGAGACCCTCATACCCATCCACCAGCTCAAGAGTGGCAAAGCAGCAGGCATCGACGGAATCCCGCAAGAGATCTGGAAACATGGAGGCCCATCACTGCACAACAAGCTCCACGACCTCTTTCTCTGCTGCTGGGAGAAAGGAACACTACCAAAGGATCTCCGTGATGCAGTCATCATCACCCTGTACAAGAACAAAGGAGAGAAGTCTGCCTGCTCTAATTATTCTGGAATTACCCTGCTGTACATTGCCGGGAAAATTCTCGCAAAGTTGCTCCTGAATCGGCTGTTACCTGCCATCGCTGAAGACCACCTCCTAGAGGGCCAGTGTGGCTACAGAGCCAACAGGAGTACCACCGACATGGTCTTTGTGCTGAGACAGCTTCAGGAGAAGTGCCGCGAGCAGAACAAAGGGCTGTACGTAACGTTTGTCGACCTAACAAAAGCGTTTGACACTGTGAGCAGGCAAGGCATGTGGCAGATCATGGAGCCACTTGGCTGTCCCCCAAAGTTCATCAGCATGATCGTCCAGCTCCAAAAGGACCAGCAAGGCCAGGTTAGACTCAACAGTAACCTCTCAGAACCATTCCCCATTATCAACGACGTGAAACAGGGCTGTGTGCTGGCACCAACCCTCTTCACCATCTTCTTTAGCATGATGTTGAAGCAGGCCACAGTGGACCTCGACGATGACGATGCAGTGTACATCATGTATCGACTCGATGGCAGCCTGTTCAACCTCAGACGACTGAAGGCCGACACCAAAACCCTAGACCAGCTGATTCGTAAGCTGCTCTTTGCTGATGACGCTGCCCTCGTTGCACACACAGAGAGAGCCTTGCAGCGCATCACGTCCTGCTTTGCAGATGCTGCCCAGCTCTTTGGACTCGAGGTCAGTCTGAAAAAGACAGAGGTCCTTCATCATCCGGCACCCAAGGAAGTGCATCGCCCTCCCCACATCACCATCGGCGAGTCCGAACTGAAGTCAGTACACCAGTTTACCTACCTTTGCTGCATCATCACGTCAGACGCCAAGCTGGACAAGGAGCTGGAAAACAGGTTGGCAAAAGCGAACAGTGCTTTCGGGCGACTATTCAAGCGGGTGTGGCACAATCAACAGCTGAAAAAAGGCACCAAGATCAACGTGTACAGAGCTGTCGTCCTCACCACCCTGCTGTACGGTTCCGAGTCCTGGGCCCTCTACCGCAACCAACTACGACTCCTCGAATGCTTTCACCAGCGCTGCCTACGTACCATCCTCAGCATTCACTGGAGTGACTATGTCACCAACGTCGAGGTCCTTGAACAGGCGGAAACTGTGAGCATCGAGGCTTTGCTGCTGCGGACACAGCTTCGGTGGGCGGGGCACATCTCCAGGATGTAGGATCATTGCCTACCCAAGATCACTCTGTTCGGCAAACTTGCCACTGGACACCGAGACAGAAGGGCACCAATGAAGAGATACAAAGACGGTTTCAAGAAGTCACTTAGTGCCTGCCAAATCGACCACCGCCAGTGGTCTTCGCTTGCTGCGGACCGTGACACCTGGCGCTCCACCATGTACAATGCAGCCATCTTCTTTGAGGACTCTCGCGGAGCTAACCTTAAGGACAAGCGGCTCAGGAGAAAAACCAGAGTTGCTGTAACTCAGAACCCTGACCAGACCTTCCCCTGCAGCCACTGCGGTCGAACCTTCTTGTCCCGGGATTGGCCTCCACAGCCACGAAAATGCCTGCAGACGACGTAGGCAAGCCCTATAGAATCTTCGTTTGCGAAGTCAACCCAAGATTGTCCTTCGTCCTGATTGGTTGTACATTGCTAAACGTCCCGACTTTTTTCTGGACGTGCCAGCACTGCTTGTGCCACATTCCTTCTGTGAATGAAGATAAGTAGCGACTGATCTCTCTGTTTGTTTGTCTGCTTTGGCAAAGCTAATTTACCCTAAATATTAATAAATTGTGTTGTAACCGTCTTTTCTAAGCATGTTTATTTCTCCGTTGGGCACTTCTTTTCAAGAGATACAGGCAGCGCAGACAGTAGGGAGAGCTTAAAAAAGAAAAATACAAGTTAATGGACCACGGGTAGACATATACACATGCCCCAGAATTGAGAGGAAAACCCACCCTGTGGGGCTGACCAGGGTGACCCTAGGAACTAAAAAGGAGTTGATCCCACCTAAGTCCCCCAGGGCAGACCTGGGTGGGGGCTACTGTTTAGTTGCAAAGTAAGGTTAATGTTACAAAGTATGCAAAATGATCCAGGTGTACATCAGATAAAAACAGAGCTATACACGCTGAAAACAACCGAATAATAACTCTCTTGTAATACATTTTTATGTTGACAATGGTTTTCTTACCCCTTATTATTGTCTTTCGTCCCTAACCATTCTTCCGTTTGCAGAGTTTTAAATGTTATGCAGTATACAAAATGATCCAGGTGGACCAGCCCCTATAGTACTCAAACCAAGGGGAATCACAGCGCTGGACAGACAACAGTTAGATCCCCTGCCCCCACCTATCAGGCACCCAATCGCCAGCCCACAGAGAAATACGCAGGTATAGAATAAGACAATCATTTCCATCCTCGAAAAAGGATGGATCAGGTCTCTTATATAACCCATGTCTTTCTCCGGAACTTAGGAAGTAGGCAGGAGAAACATACATACACAAACATGAAGGTGCGCTACTATATGTGGTCGGGTAAATACCCTGATTTCCCACAGTAGATGCACAGAACATTACACAACAATGTAACGATACAAATTTTGCCTCGAGTTATACGTGATACTCACAAACCAGATAGGTGAGGCTAGCGATGGCAGAATCGTCAGTACTCAAACCAAGGGGAATCACAGCGCTGGACAGACAACAGTTAGATCCCCTGCCCCCACCTATCAGGCACCCAATCGCCAGCCCACAGAGAAATACGCAGGTATAGAATAAGACAATCATTTCCATCCTCGAAAAAGGATGGATCAGGTCTCTTATATAACCCATGTCTTTCTCCGGAACTTAGGAAGTAGGCAGGAGAAACATACATACACAAACATGAAGGTGCGCTACTATATGTGGTCGGGTAAATACCCTGATTTCCCACAGTAGATGCACAGAACATTACACAACAATGTAACGATACAAATTTTGCCTCGAGTTATACGTGATACTCACAAACCAGATAGGTGAGGCTAGCGCTGGCAGAATCGTCAGTACTCAAACCAAGGGGAATCACAGCGCTGGACAGACAACAGTTAGATCCCCTGCCCCCACATTGTTGTGTAATGTTCTGTGCATCTACTGTGGGAAATCAGGGTATTTACCCGACCACATATAGTAGCGCACCTTCATGTTTGTGTATGTATGTTTCTCCTGCCTACTTCCTAAGTTCCGGAGAAAGACATGGGTTATATAAGAGACCTGATCCATCCTTTTTCGAGGATGGAAATGATTGTCTTATTCTATACCTGCGTATTTCTCTGTGGGCTGGCGATTGGGTGCCTGATAGGTGGGGGCAGGGGATCTAACTGTTGTCTGTCCAGCGCTGTGATTCCCCTTGGTTTGAGTACTGACGATTCTGCCAGCGCTAGCCTCACCTATCTGGTTTGTGAGTATCACGTATAACTCGAGGCAAAATTTGTATCGTTACATTGTTGTGTAATGTTCTGTGCATCTACTGTGGGAAATCAGGGTATTTACCCGACCACATATAGTAGCGCACCTTCATGTTTGTGTATGTATGTTTCTCCTGCCTACTTCCTAAGTTCCGGAGAAAGACATGGGTTATATAAGAGACCTGATCCATCCTTTTTCGAGGATGGAAATGATTGTCTTATTCTATACCTGCGTATTTCTCTGTGGGCTGGCGATTGGGTGCCTGATAGGTGGGGGCAGGGGATCTAACTGTTGTCTGTCCAGCGCTGTGATTCCCCTTGGTTTGAGTACTGACGATTCTGCCAGCGCTAGCCTCACCTATCTGGTTTGTGAGTATCACGTATAACTCGAGGCAAAATTTGTATCGTTACATTGTTGTGTAATGTTCTGTGCATCTACTGTGGGAAATCAGGGTATTTACCCGACCACATATAGTAGCGCACCTTCATGTTTGTGTATGTATGTTTCTCCTGCCTACTTCCTAAGTTCCGGAGAAAGACATGGGTTATATAAGAGACCTGATCCATCCTTTTTCGAGGATGGAAATGATTGTCTTATTCTATACCTGCGTATTTCTCTGTGGGCTGGCGATTGGGTGCCTGATAGGTGGGGGCAGGGGATCTAACTGTTGTCTGTCCAGCGCTGTGATTCCCCTTGGTTTGAGTACTGACGATTCTGCCAGCGCTAGCCTCACCTATCTGGTTTGTGAGTATCACGTATAACTCGAGGCAAAATTTGTATCGTTACATTGTTGTGTAATGTTCTGTGCATCTACTGTGGGAAATCAGGGTATTTACCCGACCACATATAGTAGCGCACCTTCATATTTGTGTATGTATGTTTCTCCTGCCTACTTCCTAAGTTCCGGAGAAAGACATGGGTTATATAAGAGACCTGATCCATCCTTTTTCGAGGATGGAAATGATTGTCTTATTCTATACCTGCGTATTTCTCTGTGGGCTGGCGATTGGGTGCCTGATAGGTGGGGGCAGGGGATCTAACTGTTGTCTGTCCAGCGCTGTGATTCCCCTTGGTTTGAGTACTGACGATTCTGCCAGCGCTAGCCTCACCTATCTGGTTTGTGAGTATCACGTATAACTCGAGGCAAAATTTGTATCGTTACATTGTTGTGTAATGTTCTGTGCATCTACTGTGGGAAATCAGGGTATTTACCCGACCACATATAGTAGCGCACCTTCATGTTTGTGTATGTATGTTTCTCCTGCCTACTTCCTAAGTTCCGGAGAAAGACATGGGTTATATAAGAGACCTGATCCATCCTTTTTCGAGGATGGAAATGATTGTCTTATTCTATACCTGCGTATTTCTCTGTGGGCTGGCGATTGGGTGCCTGATAGGTGGGGGCAGGGGATCTAACTGTTGTCTGTCCAGCGCTGTGATTCCCCTTGGTTTGAGTACTGACGATTCTGCCAGCGCTAGCCTCACCTATCTGGTTTGTGAGTATCACGTATAACTCGAGGCAAAATTTGTATCGTTACATTGTTGTGTAATGTTCTGTGCATCTACTGTGGGAAATCAGGGTATTTACCCGACCACATATAGTAGCGCACCTTCATGTTTGTGTATGTATGTTTCTCCTGCCTACTTCCTAAGTTCCGGAGAAAGACATGGGTTATATAAGAGACCTGATCCATCCTTTTTCGAGGATGGAAATGATTGTCTTATTCTATACCTGCGTATTTCTCTGTGGGCTGGCGATTGGGTGCCTGATAGGTGGGGGCAGGGGATCTAACTGTTGTCTGTCCAGCGCTGTGATTCCCCTTGGTTTGAGTACTGACGATTCTGCCAGCGCTAGCCTCACCTATCTGGTTTGTGAGTATCACGTATAACTCGAGGCAAAATTTGTATCGTTACATTGTTGTGTAATGTTCTGTGCATCTACTGTGGGAAATCAGGGTATTTACCCGACCACATATAGTAGCGCACCTTCATGTTTGTGTATGTATGTTTCTCCTGCCTACTTCCTAAGTTCCGGAGAAAGACATGGGTTATATAAGAGACCTGATCCATCCTTTTTCGAGGATGGAAATGATTGTCTTATTCTATACCTGCGTATTTCTCTGTGGGCTGGCGATTGGGTGCCTGATAGGTGGGGGCAGGGGATCTAACTGTTGTCTGTCCAGCGCTGTGATTCCCCTTGGTTTGAGTACTGACGATTCTGCCAGCGCTAGCCTCACCTATCTGGTTTGTGAGTATCACGTATAACTCGAGGCAAAATTTGTATCGTTACATTGTTGTGTAATGTTCTGTGCATCTACTGTGGGAAATCAGGGTATTTACCCGACCACATATAGTAGCGCACCTTCATGTTTGTGTATGTATGTTTCTCCTGCCTACTTCCTAAGTTCCGGAGAAAGACATGGGTTATATAAGAGACCTGATCCATCCTTTTTCGAGGATGGAAATGATTGTCTTATTCTATACCTGCGTATTTCTCTGTGGGCTGGCGATTGGGTGCCTGATAGGTGGGTGCAGGGGATCTAACTGTTGTCTGTCCAGCGCTGTGATTCCCCTTGGTTTGAGTACTGACGATTCTGCCAGCGCTAGCCTCACCTATCTGGTTTGTGAGTATCACGTATAACTCGAGGCAAAATTTGTATCGTTACATTGTTGTGTAATGTTCTGTGCATCTACTGTGGGAAATCAGGGTATTTACCCGACCACATATAGTAGCGCACCTTCATGTTTGTGTATGTATGTTTCTCCTGCCTACTTCCTAAGTTCCGGAGAAAGACATGGGTTATATAAGAGACCTGATCCATCCTTTTTCGAGGATGGAAATGATTGTCTTATTCTATACCTGCGTATTTCTCTGTGGGCTGGCGATTGGGTGCCTGATAGGTGGGGGCAGGGGATCTAACTGTTGTCTGTCCAGCGCTGTGATTCCCCTTGGTTTGAGTACTGACGATTCTGCCAGCGCTAGCCTCACCTATCTGGTTTGTGAGTATCACGTATAACTCGAGGCAAAATTTGTATCGTTACATTGTTGTGTAATGTTCTGTGTATCTACTGTGGGAAATCAGGGTATTTACCCGACCACATATAGTAGCGCACCTTCATGTTTGTGTATGTATGTTTCTCCTGCCTACTTCCTAAGTTCCGGAGAAAGACATGGGTTATATAAGAGACCTGATCCATCCTTTTTCGAGGATGGAAATGATTGTCTTATTCTATACCTGCGTATTTCTCTGTGGGCTGGCGATTGGGTGCCTGATAGGTGGGGGCAGGGGATCTAACTGTTGTCTGTCCAGCGCTGTGATTCCCCTTGGTTTGAGTACTGACGATTCTGCCAGCGCTAGCCTCACCTATCTGGTTTGTGAGTATCACGTATAACTCGAGGCAAAATTTGTATCGTTACATTGTTATGTAATGTTCTGTGCATCTACTGTGGGAAATCAGGGTATTTACCCGACCACATATAGTGAGCGCACCTTCAAGTTTGTGTATGTATGTTTCTCCTGCCTACTTCCTAAGTCCGGAGAAAGACATGGGTTATATAAGAGACCTGATCCATCCTTGTTTCGAGATGGAATGATTGTCTTATTCTATACCTGCGTATTTCTCTGTGGGCTGGCGATTGGTGCCTGATAGGTTGGGCAGGGATCTAACTGTTGTCTGTCCAGCGCTGTGATTCCCTTGGTTTGAGTACTGACGATTCTGCCAGCGCTAGCCTCACCTATCGGTTTGTGAGTATCACGTATAACTCGAGGCAAAATTTGTATCGTTACATTGTTATGTAATGTCCTGTGCATCTACTGTGGGAATCAGGTATTACCCGACACATATAGTAGCGCACCTTCATGTTTGTGTATGTATGTTTCTCCTGCCTACTTCCTAAGTTCCGGAGAAAGACATGGGTTATATAAGAGACCTGATCCATCCTTTTTCGAGGATGGAAATGATTGTCTTATTCTATACCTGCGTATTTCTCTGTGGGCTGGCGATTGGGTGCCTGATAGGTGGGGGCAGGGGATCTAACTGTTGTCTGTCCAGCGCTGTGATTCCCCTTGGTTTGAGTACTGACGATTCTGCCAGCGCTAGCCTCACCTATCTGGTTTGTGAGCAGCCCCTATAGTAGCACTCTTACAATAAATCTTTATGTTGACAATGGTTTTCTTACTCCTTATTATTGTCTTTCGTCCCCAACCATTCTTTCGTTTGCAGAGTTTTTAATGCTATGCAGTATACAAAATGATCCAGGCGGACCAGCCCCCATAGTAGCACTCTTGTAATAAATCTTTATGTTGACAATAGTTTTCTTACCACTTATTATTGTCTTTCGTCCCCAACCATTCTTCCGTTTCCAGATTTTTAAATGTTATGCAGTATACAACATGATTCTGGCGGAACAACCCCACAACAACACTCTTGTAAAAATCTTTACTTTGTCAATAATTTTCTTATCTTATTATTGTCTTTTGTCCCCAGCCGGCTGTGTCGTTTTGCAAAGTCAAATGTTATACAGTATACAAAATGATCCAGGCGTCCATCAGATAACAAAAGCAGGCTATACATGCTGAAACCACCCCAATAATCTCTCTCTTCTTTGGCTTGACTTCACGAACGAAGATTCTATAGGGCTTGCCCACGTCGTCTGCAGGCATTTTCGTGGCTGCGGAGGCCAATCCGGGACAGGCAGGTTCGACCGCAGTGGCTGCATGGGAAGGTCTGGTCAGGGTTCTGAGTTACGACAGCTCTGTTTTTTCTTCTGAGCCGCTTGTCCTTAAGGTTAGCTCTGCGAGAGTCCTCAAAGGAGACGGCTGCCTTGTGAATGGTGGAGCGCCAGGTGTCACGGTCCGAAGCAAGCGAAGACCACTGGGGGTGGTCGATTTGGCAGGCACTAAGTGACTTCATGAGACCGTCTTTGTGTCTCTTCTTTGGTGCCCCTCTGTCTCTGTGCAATCTTCGATTCGCAGACGACATTGACCTCATGGCAGGCAGCAATAGTGAGCTCCAAAACCTGACAGACAAACTTTCAAGTAGCGCAGGGTCTTATGGCATGGAAATCAGTACGGATAAAAGCAAAGTGACGATCAACACCACAAGCGACAGCAGCAGCAACATTCACATGAATGGCCAAAAGCTAGAAGAGGTCAATAGCTTCAAGTACTTGGGAGCCACCCTGTCCAAAGACGGTAGTTGCATAGCAGAGATCCGTATCAGGATAGGTACAGCAACATCCGCAATGGCCAGGCTGGACAGGATATGGCGAAGTAACTCCATCAGCTTCACCATCAAGTACAGGCTTTACAAGTCCCTCATAGTGTCTATTCTACTCTACAGCTGTGAGACTTGGACACTGCTTGCAGACTCAGAAAAGAAAATCCAGGCCTTTGAGAACAAGTGCCTGAGGAAGTTGCTCCGCATCTCGTACCGCGAGCACAAGACCAACGAATATGTACGGAGCATCGTCATTTCCCTGGTGGGCCCACATGAACCCTTTCTGGCAACCGTGAAAAGGCGCAAGCTTGCTTGGTTTGGCCACGTGACCCGACACAACACCTTGTCCAAGACTATCCTCCAAGGCACTCTCGAAGGAAGTCGTCGGCGAGGTCGTCAGAGAAAGAGTTGGGTCGCAAACATAAAAGAATGGACCGAACTCGAGATGTCAGACTTGCTTACCACCGCCCAAAATAGAACTCAGTGGAGAGCACTGTCTGTTGCTGCTGCCTTTCAGTCCCCCCAACGCCCAGTTCGGGCAAGGGACTGATGATGATGATGATGATGATGTCTCGGTGTCCAGTGGCGAGCTCGCCGAACAGAGTGATCTTGAGTAGGCGATGATCCTCCATCCTGGAGACGTGCCCCGCCCAGCGAAGCTGTGTACGCAGCAGCAAAGCCTCGATGCTCACAGTTTCCGCCTGTTCAAGGACCACGACGTTGGTGACATAGTCACTCCAGTGAATGCTGAGGATGGTACGCAGGCAGCGCTGGTGGAAGCGTTCGAGGAGTCGTAGTTGGCTGCGGTAGAGGGCCTAGGACTCGGAACCGTACAGCAGGGTGGTGAGGACGACCGCTCTGTACACGCTGATCTTGGTGCCTTTTTTCAGCTGTTGATTGTGCCACACCTGCTTGAATAGTCGCCCGAAAGCACTGTTCGCTTTTGCCAGCCTGTTGTCCAGCTCCTTGTCCAGCTTGGCGTTTGACGTGATGATGCAGCCCAGGTAGGTAAACTGGTGTACAGACTTCAGTTCGGACTCGACGATGGTGATGTTGGGAGGGCGATGCTCTTCCTTGCGTGCCGGCTGATGAAGGACCTCTGTCTTTTTCAGACTGACCTCGTCCAAAGACCTGGGCGGCATCTTCGAAGCAGGACGTAATGCGCTGCAAGGCTCTCCCTGTGTGTGCAACGAGGGCAGCGTCATCAGCAAAGAGCAGCTCACGAATCAGTTGGTCTAGGGTTTTTGTGTGGGCCTGCAGTCGTCTGAGGTTGAACAGGCTGCCATCGAGACGGTACCTGATGTACACTGCGTCGTCATCGTCGAGGTCCACTGTGGCCTGCTTCAACATCATGCTGAAGAAGATGGTGAAGAGGGTCGGTGCCAGCACGCAGCCTTGCTTCACGCCATTGCGAATGGGGAATGGTTCTGAGAGGTCACTGTTTAGTCTGACCTGTCCTTGCTGGTCCTCGTGGAGGTGGACGACCATGTTGAGGAACTTTGGGGGACAGCTTAGTCGCTCCAGGATCTGCCACATACCTTGCCTGCTCACAGTGTCAAACGCTTTTGTTAGGTTGACAATCGTTACGTACAGCCCTTTGTTCTCCTTGCGGCACTTCTCCTGAAGCTGTCTCAGCACAAAGACCATGTCGGTGGTACTTCTGTTGGCTCTGAAGCCACACTGGCCCTCTGGGAGGTGGTCTTCAGCGATGGCAGGTACCAGCCGATTCAGGAGCAACTTTGCGAGAATTTTCCCGGCAATGGACAGCAGGGTAATTCCACGATAATTAGAGCAGACAGACTTCTCTCCTTTGTTCTTGTACAGGGTGATGATGACTGCATCACGGAGGTCTTTTGGTAGTGTTTATTTTTCCCAGCAGCAGAGAAAGAGGTCGTGGAGCTTGTTGTGCAGTGCTGGGCCTCCATGTTTCCAGATCTCTGGCAGGATTCCGTCAATGCCTGCTGCTTTGCCACTCTTGAGCTGGTGGATGGCTGTGAGGGTCTCTTCGGCGGTGGGCGGTTCATCCAATTCAACTTTTAGTGGAAGGTGTGGGATTTGGAGGATGACTGTTTCTTGAACAGTGCGCTCAGCGCCGAAGAGGTCCTGAATGTATTCCAACCAGCGGTTCAAGATGGAGGTATTATCTGTGAAGAGTGCCTGTCCATCAGCGCTTCGCAGGGGACTTTGTACCAGGTGCCTAGGGCCATAGACTGCTTTCAGTGCTTCGTAGAAGATCCTGTAGTCACCGTTGTCAGCGCAGAGCTGGGTCCTCTGTGCGAGTCTGGACCACCACTCGTTCTGGAGCTCTCTAAGCTTGAGCTGGAGACTGCTGCAGATGAGGCAGAAGGCAGACTTCTTCACAGGGCAGGAAGGCTGGGCTAGGTGGGCTTGGTGGGCGGCTCTTTTTTTTTGCTAGAGATTCCTGGATCTCTACGTCGTTTCGTCAATCCAGTATTTGTTCCTCTTTCTAGCAAAGCCCATGACTTCCACAGAAGATTTTACAATAGCAGTTTTCAGTTGTTCCCAGAGTGTTTCAGGGGAGGAGTCTGCTGGATCAACTGTGTCTTTGAGCATGCGCTGTAAATCGGCATGAAGGGCAGCTTTCTTGTCCTCACGCTGAAGGCTGGCAAAATCAAGCTTTTTCTTGACGGGGTGCCTCTTTTCTTGGGTTTCAGCTTGAGGTGGAGCCTGAGTTTGCACCGAACAAGGCGGTGGTCAGTGTGGCACTCTGCGCTGGGCATCATTCTGGTGAGGAGGACATCACTGCTGTCCCTCTGACGCACTAGGACATAGTCGATAATGTGCCAGTGCTTGGAGCGAGGATGCATCCAGGTGGTCTTTCGACTGTCCTTTTGCTGGAAAGTAGTGTTGGTGATGACAAGTTGCTGCTCTGCACAGAGCTCCAACAGTAAGCGACCATTGTCATTGCAGTTTCCAACGCCATGCTTGCCGAAGACTCCTTTTCAGGCTTCAGAGTCTTTGCCCAATAATAACACTCTTGTAATAAATCTGTATGAAAACGAAAATGCCGCGAGTGGCGGAGAATCTCAATTCATTTCTTTTGTAAATTTGGAACTTTTCCAGTCTGTTGCGGACGTAATCCTTAATGTTTGTCCAGCAACTAAGTCTAAGTGCGGGCTCTTCTGCGATTGCCTGCTGTATCTCGGCCTTACCAGGAAATTTGTTCATGACGAGGTGTGTCTTGAAACGAGTTTGAACAGCTTTCTCTTCAGCTTTCCCCCATGGTTTCCTTGTTAATCTAGCGTTCTTTTGAATAGGAGCTGACGCAGTACTGTCATCATCAAAACTATCTAGATTGTCATCAGGCTCTGGTCGTCTTTTCTCTGTCATGCTCATTGATTCCTGTGTTGTTGACTTGCTACTTGCTTCATTCACAGGTGCTGTTTCGCCCGTGACCTCTCTGCCAGTTTCTGATGTGTCTTCATTGTCAAAGTCAATCTCTTCATCATTGCCCAGCTCAGCTCTAATGCAACTCTCAAAATCTGTCATCCCATTGTTAACTGACAGAAGAATCTTTGATACTTTTGCCTTTTGAAGGACGTCTTGAGGTTGGCTGTAGATATGGCGATGTATCCGGATATCATGACCAAGAAAGTCTGCCAGCTGATCCTGGTCTAACTCCGAGATGGCCATTGACTGAGCCAAAGTTGCAACCTGCTTCCGTAACTGAGTAAATGTGAACATGGCTGGGTATGACACCCGTGCTTCTAGCGCATGGGCCTTCAGAACATCGTGGCCTCTGTAAGGCCTCTGACCAGAAGGTGTGGCAAAGATGTACTGGGAACCAGCGAGAGCTGGCACTGATTGCCTCATTTGAAGGATTCTGTCCACAGTTGTTATCATCTTCTTCGTCAGCAATACGGGGACACTCCTATTAAACTTGCCTCTGATTTCCACTGGCTGAAAATGATTCACCATTTTCTTCTCAACCTCTGTGAGACCTTTCAAGATATCTTGATTGGTGATCCATCCAATCTTAACATTCTGGAAGTCTGACACCTTCATTTTGTGAACTTCTCCCCCTCGTTTTCGGTTGAAAAGTGATGCCACACAAAGAGTTGCTTTAACCACTTCGGATATTCTTCTGAAGCCATCCTTGTCCCAAGAAGCTGTTGGACCTTCCTCACATCTTCACATGAGGATCAGCTTGGGTTTGTTCATGGTCATTTTTTCCGACTGACTGGGGTGCTGTAGCGGACACACAATCATACCAGTCCCTGTTGAAGACAGAGTCAAACTACTGCCCCTCAGAGAGCTCCTGTCACCACCCGTCATCTGAACCCCGCTCAAGCTGTTTGATCTGTGAACATTTTTTTAAAGCATCACCTATGCGCATTGCGAGATTGCCATTTTTGAACATATGTGTGTCCTCATCAAAATCTGCTAGATCTTTTACAGCCAGTACAACATGATTAAAGCTTTATGAATTGATCACAGCATTTAAACTTGAGATTTTCATTTCTGACCTCACTCTGATAATCTTTAATAGTCTCCCTAACTCACGCATCCTGGAGATGATTTGTCCAGCCGTGTGTTCTTCAATGTCCCTGAGGTCAAATAATCTCTTTCCATACTCAAGAAGCAAGGGGTCAGTTCAGATGAGACGGCCTATCTCATCATCTCTGTGCCTGGCTAATACCTTATGATAAAAGGAAAATTCAACATCTAAGGTTATTGGAAGCATTAGCTGACCACGGCGTGTCGCCTCACCTCTCTTAGCGATCTGAAACCCACCTGGTTTCTGACAGCAACGTTTTAAGCTTTTTTGGATAGAGCCCTTTGCAATGGCTACAGGCGAGAAGGTCGTCTACCTTACTAGTTTTGGTGCGATACTTAGGAATCAAAAACCCTGGTTTGTTTTCAA
Source organism: Semisulcospira habei (assembly GCA_036245525.1). Taxonomy (NCBI): domain Eukaryota; kingdom Metazoa; phylum Mollusca; class Gastropoda; family Semisulcospiridae; genus Semisulcospira; species Semisulcospira habei. The sequence goes on along the minus strand of BTPG01000003.1, from coordinate 214,939,082 downwards.
GAACAGCAACTTTATGCATGTAATCATCCTCATCTTGTAGTCTGGTCCATGCTTGACGTCTCTGCTTTGTTCCTTTTTTCATCAACAAGATTTTAGCAACGTCTGCCCCATCTGCATGGACATCTTGTAAGGGTACTAACTTTACAAACAACTGCCCACCCTGAACCTGCCACTTTGATGAAATCTAACATAGTCAATACAATACTGTCTGTGTCAGAGATCCCTGCGATTGATGCTGACACACCGTTTGAATCCGGTGAGCTCGAGCAAGGAACCAACTCCTCGTCATCACTGTCCTTGTATTGCGATGCGCTTGCACTCTCAGTTTCATGTCCATCCCAGGCTCCATTTGCCAACTGGAGAAAAGATAGAAAGAAAGAAAGAAAGAAAGAAAGAAAGAAAGAAAGAAAGAAAGAAAGAAAGAAAGAAAGAAAGAAAGTAAGAAAAAAAGAAAGAAAGAAAAAAGCTGCATTAGGACAGAAACAGCCCAATTTTGGTTTAAGGGGCCTTGCACAAGAATAAAAAGAGTAATCCTGTGTATGACCGATTTACATATGTGTGACCTCGGTGACGAGGGCTCGCTTCTGCAGCAGCAAAATCCACGTTTTCTGAAAATGTAAGCAGTTTTCACACATCTGTCAACCCCGCGTGACCTTTTGAGAGAGGTCACTCAAATTGGTATGTTTAAAAAGGACTTGCCACAAAGTATCCTTGGGCCAAGCTTGAAGAATGTGGTTTGAATAGTCTCCGAGAAAATGCCACCGTTAACTCATTCTACCCCAGACACACCACAGCAGGATAAGGATCCACCATGATAGTTCAAGGGTGATGCGAGAATAGCGTGGCGCCTATGGGCGCCAAGCTATTCTGGCATCACCCTTGAACTATCATGGTCGATCTGTGTCCTGCACTGCAATGCAGTCTTGAGAGGACAGGGGCAAAATTTTAGGATTTTGGTGTTGGGGTAGAATGAGTTAAAGTTTACCATGGACGACGGACGGACGACCAGCGGCCCAGAACATAAACTCAATTTTGCTTCTCACGGGAGCCAATAAAATGAAGATGATCATAGAATCACTTACCAGTTTGTAATTGGGGGCATTCCGCTGCGGTCTATGCACCCTCCTACCAGATGCACCCTCCGTGGCAGAGGCTGGGCTACGATGCTGCAGCTGACTAATTTTGCCATGGCCCTTGGTCATGTGCTAGGAAGGGGCGTGCTTGTCCACTTCCATAGATCCCGATGGGTTTGGACATCCTGCTGCCATCCGGTGCTGGGTGTGTGCAGAAAGTGCTGAGTGTGACCAAAACGGTGTTGCTGCAAACATGTCGAAATGCAACCATGTAAACCATTGACATTTTGAATCAGATATATACATAATTATTGCAGTACCCCCAGCCCCTTACGAACAGTAACTGGTAATACAGTAAAAAGCCACACTTCAGTTGCATAGTCCGAAAAACCTGTTCGTGGAAATCTGTTCTTTGAATCGCGAGGCAGTTTTGCGTACGAGGATTGAAATCTGGCGCCATTTTTTTTTTAAAGTCATAGTGGAATCATGTGTCAAGTTACTTTTCGATCACAATCACACATGTCAGAAAAAAAAGCAACAAAATCGCGTGACAGATTGACCTTGTAATGGTGTTATTGAACGAATTCCTTTCATTGAAGAAGAAAGCGTTTGTTAATATCGTGGGGTTCTATTATCCTTTACTACAAGACTGAGCAGAAGACACCGACCGATCCGCGGCGGTATCAGACGCCTCAGTTTTCTGGGCCAAACGGGTCAGTATTGGCTGACTGTGCAATTGTATCGGATTGGGAGCATCTCTCAGTTAAATAACTGCACTGAACAAGTACATTTGGGCGTGCTCTTAACTAAGAAACATTGCATAAAACTGTACCTCTGCAAACGGGAAAAATGGCCGGTGGGGACGAAAGACGCTAGAAAGGGAAAGGGAAACAACTCAGTTCATCAGTGTCACTGCGCAGCTGACCAATCAGCAATCATCAAGTTGATCTCTCAGACACTCGCTTCCCTGTGAACACACAGGCCCAGTGCGTCGCCGAAACACAACATGAAGTAAATCTCAGAAAATGGGGACATCCTATTTTGATATTTTTTTTCCTGACTTTTGAATGAAAGATAATGCAGAAACAACCCTTAGAAAAAGTGGGTGCCTGAATTCGTCATCCAGAATTTTACACACAACCATTTTCAATAAGGATGGTAAAGAAAGTCACTGGTTTTGTGTACACACACACACACACACACACACACACACACACACACACACACACACACACACACACACACACACATACACACACACACACACACACACACACACACACACACACACACAAAGAGAGAGAGAGAGAGAGCAAATGTGCAAAAACTCATCGGGCCGATACACACAAACACACACACGGCAGTGCGTAGACCGACTTTGGCCGGATGGCTTTTGCGGATCGGGGGGGGGGGAGGGGGTGAGTGGGGGGGGGGGGTGAGGGGGGGAGATACTCACTAACTTTCTCTCTGCCTGTAGCTTTTATATTTTCGTTGTAAGACGAAGTGGTGGGCTCAGCAACTTTCATGTAGAAATCCGTGCACTCCCCCTGAGCACACACCGCACACGAACACGGAAACGCGCACGCACAGAGATAGAGAAAGTATGATTACAAAACCACCCTTCCCCAAGCCCATGACTAAAACAAAGTTTTTTTTAAACATTAACGTCCACAGCTCTCACAAAACTCCTGCTTTTTCAGTGCACTCAGTAAAAAAATAAGCATAAGGAGAATCTAAAATCAGCCCTGAACTTTTTCCAGCGTTCACTTAGACTTGAAAAAGAACGGCTTCTCTCTGTGTTAGTTTCTGGGAAATCAAAAGCTTATCTTGAAAAACAGAAGAAATAGAATCACTCACCAGTGATGAGGTAATTAAAAAACATGCTAAACATGAAAATTACATTGATTCACTAATGACCCGTGACTTAAGCCGATCTCTTCTGTGTCTGTACACAAAAGCTGTTAGTCACTACTTACCTGTGGACAGTGCTAGTCTGTCTCATGACCCTACCATGAGATGGCCTTAGTCATCTGCTCGGTGTTAAACCCCAATAACAAACTAACTAATGTCCCATGACTTTGAAAGCAACCCTATTGTTTCAAGTACAATTGGCAAATTAGCAATTAAGTGCCTTATGTTTTACAAGTTTGGAAATTACCTGGCGCCTGCTGTAGCATTACTCATTACTGTGAGTCATATTGATTTATAAAATAAAATTTAAAGCAGAAGAATATGGAAGATAACCAGATAATGACACAACCAATCTTGACTCAGATTTAAATGGTAAATAAAACCAAAGTCCAGAAAGAGGGGGGACCTAGATTTAAATTTTCAAGCACTGAATGGCTGGAACAGTGGGATATGTGATACGCCCCTCTAGGGGGTGGGGGGGGGGGGGGGAGGCGTCCATATGCATTGCTTCCAGTCACTTTCTTAGTGCACCCCCTCTTTCATATCTCTTTTTGTGCTTTGGCCACAGTAGATCTATGATCACTGGTCGATCGTGCACACTTCTCTCCCCTGACAGTGCTTTTACCTACTTTCCTTTGTAACCTTCCTAAAATATTAGACATGGCAGTCTCCCCTTTTCTTATCAAAAATATATTACTTTCCAATTGGCTATTGGTAATGAAAAACTGCAATAGAAAAAAACATTGTCTGCTGCTGTAGGCGATTAGTTACTTAGTTATTTGGCTTTAACGCAGAGCAGGCGACTAAGGCCATCTCAGGTTCGGATGGGTAAAAATCTGGTCAGTCAGACTAAGAGCAAGGTCTTAAGACAAGATGTAAATATGTCTTAAAAATATCAGACTAAACTTTTGCACATGTCTTTAAAAGAAACGTCTACAGACTCTCCAAAAGGGCCGATTAAAAAAATTAACATAGTCTATGAATGCTCAGATATAAAAATATTGCATTCTCTCAAGAAATTGAAGATTTTGTCCAGGGGAACATCCTGGAACAAAACCTTTAAGGAGCCTGCTGTGAAGTGTTTATATCTCGTGTCAATTAGATCAGCACAATACAGCAAAAAGTGTCGAACAGAAAACTGCTCGTCACAGGCAAAACACCATGGACGCTCATCCTGTTTTAGTAAGTAAGAGTGCGTAACATACGTGTGCCTGATGTGGAGCCACGTAAGGACAGTCTCCTCACGGCAGCTGGCGCAGCGGAAAGGTAGACTGTCTGACACCGTAGAAAGAGCTTCATACAGCTTGTTCCCTTCCTCTTTGTCCCACTCGGACTGCCACTAGTGGGCTATGTACGCACTAATCACAGGTTTAAAATCACTATATCACTTAAAATCTGTGTGCGAGGGACAGGGTCACTGCGGGCACTGTTGGCAGCACAATCTGCGATTCTGTTGCCTTCGATGCCACATGGCCCGAGACCCAAATAAAAATGATGTCATAATATTCCTTCATCAAGTCTGCGTAGAGCTCTCTAATCTGCACCAGCAGTGGATGGTCTGTTCCCGCGCCCTAAAGGGCCTGCAGGGCAGAAAGAGAGTCAGACAGAATCAGGAAGTTCCTTTCCCAAGACTGATAGGCATGCTTGAGAGCCAACAGAATTGCCTGCAGTTCTGCACTAAATACAGAGGAATGGTCAGGGAGGCGGAGCTTAAATGGGCGTCTAGGATGGCGAGAGGACACTGCAGCTGCAACCACTCTCCCATCCTCAGACTTGGACCCATCCGTATAAAGACGACAGTAGCCAGGAAAAAAATTGAAAGGAGTTTATTGAGGCTCTGTTGGTATATGGCTTGTGGAGTTCAATCCTTCTTGTGGGCGGTCAAGTCCATTAAGATGTCAGGAACTGGTAGTCGCCAGGGTGGAGTGATGTGTTGCAGAGATTCCAAAACTTTGTTCAGGTCCACTCGGCCACCTGCAGATGAGGTCGGACATGGAAGGAAAGTGGACGGACAGCTCCCGGATGGGCATAATAAATCTCTGCAAACGACGGGTTAAAAACACAATCATAGGCAGGATTGTCTGGATGGGCCTTCAGCTTCAGAACGTAGCTGAGCATGAGGCGGACGCGGCGGAGCCTGAGAGAAGGCTCCGCTGCCTCGGCATACAGACTAGGAACTGGAGATGTCCTGAAGGCTCCCATACATATTCGCAGACCTTGATGGTGAATTGTGTTCAGACGCTGTAAGACAGACTTGGAAGCCGAGCCTTATACCACAGAGCTTTAATCCAGTTTGGACCGGACAAGGGCCCGGTACAGTTGAAGTAAGACAATGCGGTCTGCACCCCAGTCAGTACGACAAACGACATGAAGAATGTCGAGGACCTTCCAACAAGAGGTTCTAAGGTAGTTAACATGGTTGCAGAAGGTCAATCTTTTGTTAAAGATGACCCCAAAAAACTTTGCCTCTTCGGCCAACTTAATTGGCACTCCAGCAATGCTCAGGCTAGGTTCTGGAAAAAAATTGTCTGGTTAGTAAAATGCACACAGACATGTCATGGGGGGGGGCAAAAACCTGAATCCGTTGAGAGACACCCACCCCTGGATGCGATCAACGCACAGCGGCAAGTGCCTCTCAAGGGACGCAAGTCCTCGACCTCGTGCATACAATGCAAAGTCGTCCACAAACAAAGAGCATTCAGAATCATCCTTGTCGACCTGTACAATGTTATTTATTTTAATGCTAAATAAAACAGGAGATAAAATGCTGCCCTGCGGGACACCCATCTCCTGTTCAAAGGAATCGAAGAGGGTGGAGCCCACACGGACATGGAACGACCTGTTAGAGAAAAAATTGTAAATAAAAACGGGCAGGTGCCATTTAAAACCCATGTCCGACAAATCAGGCATTATAACATACTTCCAGGTAGTGACATATGCCTTTTCAAGATCAAAGAAAATTGCATAGACATGCTGCTTGTTGACAAAAGCATCTCGGATAAACGACTCAAAGCGAACTATATGGTCAGTTGTACTACGGAAGTGCTGGAAACCGCACTGGAGGTCTATGATGAGACCCTGTGACTCAAGATGCCACACCAGGCGGGCGTTGACCAAGCTTTCCATAGTTTTACATAAACACGATGTCAAAGCGATTGGCCGGTACTTGCTCGAATCGGAAGGATCTATCTATCTATCTGTCTGTCAGACTGTCTGTCTGTCTATCATCATCTATCTCCCGTAGTCTTGCTGACCGTTGGAGTACCACTGATGACTTGGCAACCAACTCCCTCCATTCCTCTCTGTTCTCTGCCATTCTTAGCGTATCGCCCAGCCTAAGCCCTGTGGAAAATATTTACCTGCTCCAAGAAAAATAATAAGACCGTACTTTGAAAACACCACCCCTAATGACACAGCAAATGGATCTCTTGTTCATTGTATATGATACTATAAGGAAAAAGTGATACAAATATGCACTGACTGTTGTTGACATTGCATTGAGATTCAAAAACGCAGAACTTCTGACATAAACTATAGCTACAACATTATTAATGATATATAGCCATGATCCTCTGAAATACCCCAGGCTTGTGCAGTTGATGGTGGATTTAAATTCACAGATGCAGTTAATCAACTATTTGTTAACAATGTTGTGTCAGTGCGACAAGGCATACCAGGCATCCACAGTTCACATGCAATTGTTGAAAACTTTAACAAACAATTATCTGGAGACTTTTCAGTTATCAGTATTCTAAAGAACTCATGCACAACACATGTAACACTGAGTGGGTTAAGAGATTACCATCTGTGGTACAAGCAATAAATAACGAGGGTCGCCTCAAACCTGCTGATGCTATTAAATTAAAAACAATGCTGCTTGCACCTCAGGCACCGCTTGCATTAAAAACCTCTGACACAAGTTTGCTTATGAAAAAGATAAGATATCTAAATCTACCTGCCAAGGCACAAAATGATGCAAAACACAGGCAACTGATCCAAAATATCCGAATCTGTTCACAATGTAAAATAAAATAGTTCCTGTTAACCCATCTAATTACTATTTATATGAACCTGCCCCACAGAGGGTATTTGTCAGAGAAAAATTACAAATGGTTTCACCAGACAGTGTTGCTCATTTCATTAACTGGACTAAGACCATCGAGAGACTGATAATTTAGGTGCTGTTTGCCGATGACCTTCAGACCATTGTTAACAGACGAAGGCAAAAGAGCACCCCCACCCAAAGTGTACATTGAAGGCACCAACCAGGGGAGCATCATCTCTTCTGACGGTACTATCAACAAGGAAACTCGCATCAGCAAAAGCCAGTCAAGCCATGGGTCATCTGCGCACTCATGTATTAAACAACAACAATGTCAAGCCCACCACCAAGATCAACGTCTACAAGACAGTAGTCCTCCACAGTCTCCTCCACCGCTGTGTGTCATGGACGCTGTACAGAAAGCAACTCAAACAGCTTGAACGCTTCCACATGAGATTCCTGTGCTCACTCGTGGGCATCAAATGGCAAGACAAGGTGACAAACCTATCTATCTATCTATCTATCTATCTATCTATCTATCTATCTATCTATCTATCTATCTATCTATCTATCTATCTATCTATCTATCTATCTATCTATCTATCTATCTATCTATCTATCTATCTATCTATCTATCTATCTATCTATCTATCTATCTATCTATCTGTCTATCTATCTATCTATCTATCTATCTATCTATCTATCTATCTATCTATCTATCTATCTATCTATCCCGTAGTCTTGCCGACCGTCGGGGCACCACTGATGACTTAACAACCAGCTCCCTCCATTCCTCTCTGCTTTCTGCCATTCTCAGCGTATCGCCCAGCTTCAGTCCTGTCCACTCTGGGATATTGTCCTCCCATCTTTTTCTCTTTCTCTCATTCGTCCTCCTTGCACAGTGCCTTGCAGGATTGTTTTGGCAAGCCCTGCTGAACGTGTAACATGCCCATACCACTTCAGTTTGCGTTTTCTCACAATGGCTAATAAGTCTTCATAGGGCCCGATGGCTTGCCTGATTCTGCTTCCCACTTCCTCGTTTGTGATGTGATCTCTGTATGAGATGCCAAGCATCCTTCGAAAACATCTCATTTCAGTGGCTTGTATCCTCCTTTCCAGGTCTGCTGTGAGGGTCCATGACTCACAGACATGCAAGAACACTGAGATGACTAAGGAGCGCATCAGTCTGATCTTGGAGCAGAGTGTGATGTTTCTGTCCTTCCATATGGTCTTCATTCTTGTCAGTGCTGTTGTTGTCTGCGCAATCCTGGACAGTATTTCTGGTTTTGATCCCTCATCTGTCACAATGGCTCCTAAGTATTTGAATTTCTTAACTGTTTCCCGTTTTTGGCCTCCAACCATGATTTCAGAGCCAATGCCACTGGCGTTATTGGTCATCAGTTTGGTCTTTTCTGCACTGATGTCCATCCCATATGCAATGGCTGTACTATCCAGCTTTTCCACCAGCTGAGCTAGCTCATTCTCTGTTCCTGCAAGGCCATCAATGTCGTCTGCAAAGCGCAAGTTCGTGATTGTTCTGCCTCCAATACTGACAGTTCCTTCACGATCTTTCAGAGCGTCCGTCATGATGCTTTGCAGGAAGATGTTGAAAAGAGTAGGTGAGAGCAAGCAGCCTTGTCTGACTCCAACTGTAGTCCTAAGCCAGCTTCCTATTTTGCCGTTGAAGCAGACTGCGCTAGTGGCCTTGTTGTAAAGGTTTGCTATGACTGATCAGGTTGGAATTGATGTTGTATAGCTTCATGGTGGACCAAAGGGCTGCATGCCACACCCTGTCAAACGCTTTCTTAAAATCCACAAAGACATGATAGAGGTCCTGCCGGTGCTGGAGGTATCTCTCACATAGAACTCTCAGGTTGAAGATCTGCTCAGTTGTGCTGCGCCCTGGTCTGAAGCCTGCCTGTTCCTCAGCTATGATTTCCTCTGCCTGTGGCTTTAGCCTCTTCAGTAGGATCTTTAACATGACTTTGCTTGGGTGGGATATAAGACTGATCGTGCGATAGTTCTGGCATTGATGTAAGTTGCCTTTCACCGGCCACTTGTAAGGACCAAGGCGAGCCACATGTTATGTGGAGTTTCGGTTGTGGTTAACAGCCTGGAGAGGGATGGGCTCCGCCAGGCTCTTTTGCCCAAGACACACCACATGCAATGACAACCTTACCTCAATCCATACCGGATCGGTCGTCGCCCGGAACAAGGACCGTGCCTTCTGTCTTGCGCCAGGGCAAAGGTGTTAAGTGTGTTACTGGTGCACCATCACCATCAAAACTCCGTGCCAGAAACAACATCAGCATTGGCACTTGGAACGTCAGAACATTAAGAACGGCTGGAAAGGTAGAGGAACTGACACATGAAATGAACAGATACCATTGGACCATCCTAGGCCTTTGCGAAGTACGATGGAAGAACCTTGGGGAAACATCAACCCAGGATAACCACAAACTGTACTATAGTGGCAGAGAAGACAAACACGAACAGGGTGTCGGATTTCTCGTCCACAAAGACAACGTGAACACCGTCATGAGTTGCCGGCCAGTCTCCAGTAGGCTTATCACCATACGCTTGAGGGCAAGCCCATTTAATATCACCATTGTACAAGTTTATGCCCCTACAACAGACTATGGCGATGAGGAAATAGAAGACCTCTATGACCAACTGCAAGAAGATCTGGACCAGACCCCCAAGAAAGACATTCTTGTGGTGCAAGGAGACTGGAATGCCAAAATAGGAGAGGATGCTGCTAGGAACTGGAAAGGCACATGCGAACGGAACTGCAATGCAGAGACCAACGACAGAGGCTTAAGGCCCCTGGAATTTGCCAGTTCAAATGATCTAAAGCTGATGAACACGTTTGGCCCGCACAAAGCATCCAGAAGGTGGACATGGCACAGCCCGAACGGAGAGCACCATAACCAAATTGACTACATCATGGTGAAGAGTTCCAAACCAGTGTGAACATTGCCAAGACATGAAGTTTTCCAGGAGCAGACATTGGAAGCGACCATGACTTAGTGATGATAACCTTTCGACTCCGCCTAAAGAAGGTCAACAAGCAGGGTCCCAGCAGAATCAAGTTTGACCTCGAGAAGCTGAAAGATCCAGAGGTAGCGGAAGCCTTTCAGGCAAAGATAGGAGGAAAATTCGCACCACTGCTACTTCTAGGTGCAGAAGACACGGACGTGGACACACTGATTGACACATTTAACACTGTTGTAACCCAAACAGCCAGTGAGATCCTTGGCAAACACCGACAAGCAAAGAAACCTTGGGTTACAGCTGACATCTTTGTTTTATGTGACAAGCGGCGAGAATTAAAGAAAAATAAATCAGCTCAGAGGTAGAAGGAGCTAAACAATACAGGGAAATTAACCAGGATATCAAGAAAAGCATGAAAAAGGCAAAGAAAAAGTGGATTGAAGATCAGTGTAAACACGTAGAAGAAAATCTGAACAAAAATAATAGCAAAAAAGCGTACCAGCTGGTGAAAAACCTGACCAGTGTAAAACAAGGATGCTCCTCGATCATCCAAGACAGTGAAGGGAACTGTCTTACGGAAGACCAAGACATACTGAAGAGATGGACAGAGTACTGCTCAGATTTGTACAACCACCGAGCTGCAGGGGACCCAGGCATATTTGTGAACCCACCCGTGACCAACAATGGCAACTATCCCATCCTCCGAGAAGAAGTAGAGGCTGCAGTGAAGTCGCTGAAAAAAGGGAAGGCAGCAGGAGCAGACAACATTCCTGCAGAGCTATTCCAAGAAGGGGGAGAAGACATGATAAGCGCCTTACTAACAATCTGCAATAAGATCTGGCAGTCAGGGGATTGGCCCACACCATGGACCCAATCACTTATAATAACTCTCCCCCAAAAAGGCAACTTACATCAATGCCAGACAAACATGGAAGGCCTTAACAATGCTGGCTTAGTGAGTGTTTAAGCCTTGATCTTAACGACACAACTTCGCTGGACAGGTCATTTGATATGGATGATTCTCACGTGCCACATCAGCTCCTGCATGACACACTCTCAACAGGCCAAAGGAAGCAAGGACGACCAAACAAACTAATGTAGCATGTGGTCGTCACATTGACCATGACAGAAATTTGAGCAGATAATCTGCATCAAATTATGCCAAAAGAGTGGCGATACCTGCACAGAGGCCTACGCAAAGTTGCAGAAAGTGTATGGAAAGATTTAATATGAAGTTGCAGAAGCATGAAGCATTACATGCGCTTGCTTGAGCAAAGCTGAGCAGTATAAAACTTATTATCAGTAAAACTTTTGAGGAGCATAAAATTGATGATGAGCCAGACCTACCTAGATATATGCAAAAAAATGATTTCTTTAGACACTCTTAGTAAAGCACATCATTGCATAGATAAATCTTTATATTTTCATGTGCAGTTTAAATTTTAAGTCAATTTAACACCAGAGAAGAGATATTAGGACTCAAAGTAGGTGGGTGTGCACACAAAAACACGATCTGGCAGTTCCAATCGGACAATTTTAGTTGTTGCTTATCACACGAAAAAACGAACCGCTCCCTGCAAATTCATAGCAAAAAAATGACACCTCCTGACCTCTCGATTATCTCCCTTCATTGCAAATGGTTGCTCACAGTGCTGTTGCACGTTTCTCATTCGAAATCATTTCAATATTATATTGTTTTCAAGTGGCTACTTTGTGATTGTCCTTCGGATAAAAAGAGAAGAGGAGAAAGACATCGTAAACGGAAATTTCAAGGCAACCAATACGCTAAGCAACGGCGAAAAAACAGTGATGAAGATGTTGGAATTTCAACGTGTAGTAACGGCAGTAGTGAAGAGGAGAAGGAACAAACTCCACAAGACCAAGGTAAGTGTTCAACAGGTGCCACGCCCACTCGAAGTGAAAGAAAACTACTCAATTTGTACTCCCTGCCTCCCGATTCAAGTGACGAAAATAGCAGTAGTGAAGACGGCACTGATGATAGTATTACTAGTGAGTCAGAGTGTGATGAAGGCAATGGAGATAATTTCCATCAAGAGTGTGAAGGTTTTAGAATGATTGATATCAACATCCTCAAACACAACATCATGTCGCAGTTGTCGTGTAAAGTTTGCCACAGTGATGTGAAACTGTATGAAATTGAAAGGAAAGGTCTTGGTAGCAAATTTGCATTCATGTGCAGCAATAGAAGGTGTGATAGGCAAGAATCTTTCTCCTCATGTCCCATTATATTAGAGGGAAATGTAAGTGTGTACTCCGTAAATCGGCGTGCTTCTTTTGCAATGAGGTGTGTCGGTGGAGACCATGCAGAATTGAAAACTTTTTGTGGTGTGATGAACTTGCCAAAGCCTGTATGTAAGAGTTCCTTCAGCATCATAAACAGTACAATCCATACAGCAGCATGCCATGTGCAGAAAGAGTCTATGAAACATGCTGCAGAAACTGAACACAGCATTGCAGAGGATAATGGCAGCGAGCTACGCAACATCGATGTGTCAGTTGATGGCACATACATGACCCGTGGTCACTCCTCCAACATTGGTGTGTCAACAGTAGTGGGTCTGGAGACAGGAAAAGTGCTGGACACAGGGACCAAAAGCAAATTGTGTAAATCATGCGAATACTGGGAGAGACAAGACCCAAACAGTAATGCATATCAACGCTGGCAAGCGCGTCATGCTGACAGATGCACCATGAACCATGATGGGTCATCGGGAAGCATGGAAGGGGAGCTGGCCAAGGAAATGTTTGCTCGGTCTGTAAAGGTGCACAATCTTAGGTATGTGAATTTTATTGGGGATGGTGATACCAACAGTTTCAAGAAAGTGTTTGATGCAAGACCATATGGTGATACACCCGTAGAAAAGATTGAATGTGTAGGTCATGTTCAAAAGCGCATGGGTAAAAGGTTGCGTGACCTGAAAAAGAATGCCAAAGGGAGGGTATTGGCAGATAGAAAAACAATTGGAGGAAAGGGGAGGCTGACAGACGTGCAGATTAATTTGATTCAAGCCTATTATGGCAATGCCATCAGACGAAATCCAAAAGATTTGGTGCACATGAGGGAGGAGGTGTGGGCAATTTATTTTCATAAGCGGTCGACGGATGCAGTGCCGACTCACAATCTCTGCAGTGTGGACTGGTGTGCTTACAAGCAAGCACAGGCAGCAGGAACTGTTCAGGACTACAAACACTCCAACAATTTGCCAGAAGCAGTTATGGAGGAAATTAGGCCTATTTTCAAGGATTTGGCTAAAACGGAACTTCTGCGCAAATGCCTGAATGGGTACACTCAGAATGCCAATGAAAGCATCAACAATCTGATATGGAAATTTTGCCCTAAAACCAAACATCATGGTAAGATTACAGCTGAAACTGCAGTAGCTATAGCAGTTGTTATTTTCAACGACGGATGTACCAAGCTGGGTGACATTCTACAACATATGCGACTTACCGTAGGACATTTCTCAGCGGCTTTCTTCTCTGACAAAGACACATTGAGAATAGTGACAGCTCAAAGGCAGGCCCTAAAGTCAACCAAGGAATACAGGAAGAAGAGGAGACTTAGGAGGCTTGGCAGAGATGAGGAACAAGCTGTGGAAGAAGGATTGCCTTACCAAGCTGGTGGTCATTAGTATGCAAGGTAGGATATACTTATAATATAGCTATATTTTGGGCATGCGTTTTTCTCCGAAAACGCCATGTTTTCATCAGTTTGTACACTATAATTTCTTCAGTTGTGAAGGTAAAGCCTTCACATTTTGCATGCAGGTAGCTGTTACCCAGACCTGGGTGCTATACCAAAATTATTGTTTTCAGATTAACAGTACTGAAATACTAATTTTTCTTATTGTGTATTTTTAAAGTGAAAAAATACATAAATGTGTGCGCACCGTACCAGTACTATATCCACCCTAGACTCTTTTCCTTGGTTCAGGTTCCAGAACAACTATATTTTTATCTCCATGCCAAAAGATAAGATTCAAATCTTATAAGTGCAAGAGTTAGTGTGTACAAATGATGGTGTCGATTTTCATCCCGATATTTTGCAGTAATTTATTTTAATTTTTTTCCCTCATAATTTAACAAAGATTGTGAATTAAAAGTATTTTTGTCTGACAGCTTATCATCAAATGAGGGTTACTACCATTTCTTAACAAAATCTAACAAATAGTTTGTGAACAACAAAAATGAACAATAAATACCCCCCCCCCCCCCCCCCGCTAGGTAGTACTGGCCCCTTAAGAGACTGCATGATGATTAAAAATTTGAGCAATTACAAACAACAGAAGTCTGAAATTTGAATTAAGATGTGTAGTCAACCCTTGAATGTTGAAGAACGTGAAACAACTTTTTTATAAGAAGAAGAAAATAAAAGAGTAAAAGAGATTGTTACGAGTTGAGTCGTAGTCGTAGTATGATAAACACACCAGACGCATGCACGTAAGGTTCTTTCAAAGAAACTTCACTCAGCTGCAACCCGTTACATGTGGCTTTAGGATGTAGACTACACTGGAGTAACGGTTCCAACACAATTTTGATTCAGCGATGTGATCTCCACACAATGCATTCCCAAATGCATCAACATTGATACAATGTCTCCTCTACGAAATGTCAACACTGGCGACACAATGCGTTTCTCACACAACGTACACCACTGTTAAGCTGTGTCTCACAATGTACACCCTATACGTACCTATGATATGCTGTATGTCCCTACAACTGACAATATATGACAATGTACACACGTGCTTCCTAGCACCATCTTTTATAGTAGAACAACTTTCCAGAATAATCCAAAGAATTCACACAACGCAACCAATCAGAACGGAAAACACAACGGAAACTCATAAATATTAATAAAAAAAGAACTTTCTAGAATAAACTACAAAATTCGACTGCTTATTTCAGCCCCTATTTTGGGAAATCCTGGCGCTTTATGACGTCTCACAAAAGTATGGCTGACTGTCTACTACCTAGCCGACACTTTCTGGAAGTTTCACGATCCTTCATAATATACACTGGCTGCAAATTTCACGCACACAAAAAACAACTATGAATATTTGAGCAGATTTAATACTATGTTGCAAAATGTTGTCTATGCGCTGACGTCACATATAAGGTCACTCGTCAGAGTGCAACTTCGTTCGAATGTTCTAGTCTAATCTCAGTGAATCTGTGCATCACCAAAAATCGACCGCTCTTCTCCATGTGACTTTGCTAGAAGCTTCTGGACTAATATTAGCATATCATAAGAAAGCCAATTCCGCTCTGCGTGAACGATAGAGATTCTTACTGAAAAGGTATGTGATACGTAACCATGATAGCTCAAATAAATATCGGATCATTTCCTACAATTAATACATGCATGCTTACACAGAACAACACAACCTCAATCGTAACAGAGACCATGGAAAAAGTACAAGGTCTTCTAAAGAATAAAGATTAGTTTTTCTATATTTCTGTCATACAATTTACAGAGATATGTATCATTTAACTAATTAAAGCCATCAGCACTGCCTCCAGACTATTATTGAAAAAAAAAGTTATTTTGCTGTCTATGTAACTTGACAAATTTGTCCAAGTAACTTGATGA
>BTPG01000003.1:214828448-214918448 GCA_036245525.1 Semisulcospira habei | reverse complement strand
AGAAAAGGTGTTCCAAACATTGCCTGCCTTACACCAAACCGGTCAGCTTACCTCGGCTGGCGGTTTAACCCTTTTATGCGGTCAAAAAGAAAAACACACAACGAAACTTATTCTCGGTACATGGAACGTACAAACCCTGTTGGACAGAGATCAGATGCAGAGACCGCACAGAAGAACAGCGCTCATAGCCACGAAGCTGGAGAGATATAAGATCCACATTGCGGCTCTTAGTAAAACCAGATTTGCTGACAAAGGATTAATCTGTTAACCTGAGGGTGGGTATACCTTTTCTTGAAGGGCACAGCTGACAACGAGGACAGAATACACAGAGTTGGCTTCGACATCCGCACCACGCTCCTCCGACATCTGTTTTCTTTTCCTACCGGCATCAGAGAACGAGTGATGAAGCTCCGTTTCCCCATCTCCCACACCCGACATGTCACTATCATCAGCGACTTTGCTCCGACACTCACCAGCACCGATGACAAGGAGGCGTTCTATGAGAGCCTTCACTCCCTCCTAGAGTCCATGCAAGTGAAAAATTCATCGTGCTTGGTGACTTCAATGCTCGAGTTGGGCGCGAATGTGACTGCTGGGAAGGAGTGATGGGCCCATACGGGCTGGGCAAGATGAACAGCAACGGCCTTCTGCTGCTGACATTGTGCGCTATGGAATGGACTCGACATCTCCAACACTCTATTCCGGCTGGCTAGTAAGTACAAGACAACATGGATGCACCCCAGGTCCAAGCAGTGGCATCTCATAGACTATGTCATTGTCCGCCAGCGGGATATTTGCTAGGTCAGAATCACCAGAGCCAAGGGAGGAGCCGAGTGCTGGACCGACCATCGGCTGATGGGGTCTGTCCTCAACCTGCACATTGCACCAGCACACAGGAAGAGATCGAAGCTCACCCGACCTTCATTCAACCTGGCCAAAGCTGAAGCGTCCGGACGTCAAAGAAAACTTCCATTCCCAAATTGGTGATCTGCTAACGGCCTATGGACCATTGACTGGTAACCCAACTGAAATGTGGAAACAGTTCAAGGGGGTGGCGACTGAGTCGACCAAAGACGTGCGTGGACCCAAGCAGAGGGTACACCAGGATTGGTCGATGAGAACAATGAAGAGATCAAAAAACTACTGGAGCAGAATTCTGACGAGTGGCGGCATGACATCAACGCCATGTGCAAGAAAGACCGCTTCAAACACCTCCAGAGAAATGCCTAGAGAGAGACCAACATACAGGACACCTGGTGGGACAGCAAGGCAAAATAACTTCAACACTTTGCTGAATCCAACAACTCCAAGGAATATTTCAGTGTTCTGAAAGCTGTCTAGGGCCCTGCCAGTCCCAGCGCAACCCGTCTCTTTTCTCATGATGGCTTCGCCTTCCTGAAGGATAAAGGCAGCATCATAGAGCGCTGGAGAGAACACTTTTCAAATCTGCTCAACCTGCCTTTTACTGTCGACCCCGCGGCCCTGGACATGATTCCTCGGAAACCGACACTGGATGACCTTGAAATCCCGCCCACCCTGGACGAGGTCAAAAAAGCGATCAACCAGGCCATCTCCGACAAGGCTGCAGGCATGGACTGCATCCCTTCAGAGCTCTTCAAAGCAACTGGACCTGAGACCATTAATGACTTCCTCAACATTCTGACATGCATCTGGGCAGAGCTTAACATGCCACAGGGATTCAGAAATACTACAATCATCTTCCTGTTCAAGAACAAGGCCAGCAAAGCAGACTGTGCCAATTTCCGAAGGATCTCACTCTTGTCCATCGCTGGCAAGATCCTCACGAGAGTCATTCTCAACCGCCTGATCAGCTCTGTATCTGAGGAAGCACTTCTAGAGGCTCAGTGTGGCTTCAGACCCGGCCGCAGCACAGTCGACGTGGTCTTGTCTGTGAGACAGGTCCAGGAGAAATGCATTGAGAAGCATATGGACCTCTACGCCGTCTTCATAGACCTGACCAAAGCTTTCGACACCGTGAACAGAGAAGCGCTTTGGGTCATCATCGCAAAGCTCGGCTGCACCAGGAAGTTTACCAACAACCTCATTCTCTTCCATGATGGAAAGTAGGAGTTGTCCAGTCAAACGGGGACACATCCGCACCCTTCGACATTTCCAGTGGTGTGAAACAAGGTTGTGTTCTTGTACCCGTGGTGTTCAACCTGTTCTTCACGTGTGTCCTGATCCATGCAGTACGCGACCTTGCGAAGGGAGTGTACCTGAAGTACAGACTTGACGGCTCTATCTTCGACCTCCGTCGACTCAACGTCAGGATAAGACCATCGAGAGACTGATCCTTGAGGCGATGTTTGCCGATGACTTTGCGCTGATGGCGCACACGGAGACTGACCTCCAGACCATCGTCAACTGGTTAACAAAAGCCTCTCGACTGTTTGGCCTCACCATCAATCTCAACAAGACCGAGGTCCTGCAGCAACCAGCCTAGGCACAAGAGCGCCCCCATCCAAAGTGTATATTGAAGGCACCGAGCTGAAGACTCGACCAGTTCAGATACCTAGGAAGCATCATCTCTTCTGACGTTACTATCGATAAGGAAATCGTAGCTCGCATCAGCAAAGCCAGCGAAGCCCTGGGTCGTCTGCGCACTCTTGTGTTGAACAACAACAACGTCAAGCTCTCCACCAAGATCAAAGTCTACAAGGCAGTAGTCCTCCCCAATCTCCTCTACGATTGTGAGTCATGGACGCTGTACAGAAAGCACCTAAAGCAGCTTGAACTTTTCCACATGAGATCCCTGCGCTCACTTATGGGCATCAAATGGCAAAACAAAGTGACAGACCTGGAAGTCCTTGGCAATGCTGGATTAGTGAGTGTTGAAGCCTTGATCGTAAAGAACCAACTTCGCTGGACAGGTCATGTGATACATTGGATGATTCTCGCATACCGCGCCACCTCGTGTATGGCACACTCTCAAAAGGCCACAGGAAGCAAGGACGGCCAAAGAAACGCTTCAAAGACTGCATAAAGACAGCGTGAAGTACTGCGCCTTCCCAGTAAAGGAACTTGAAGCCAAACGCAAGACAGATCTGGCTGGCGTGCCGCCACCAAGAAAGCCTGCACGCTCTTTGAACACAATCGGCTCGAAAGGATCATCAGTGCCAGAGCTCGCAGAAAGACAGCGTGGGCTCTCCCCACAGATACGTTCCAGTGTACCCTTTCACCTCGCAGGTGTGGCTCCAGGATCGGTTTGGTCAGCAACACCCGCATCCACAAACAAATGACATGCACAATGACGACATCATTGAATTTCCATGGTCTACCCATTAGTATAGTTGGAATACTGTAATTAGTTCAGTGTGGGTTACAAGGTTCCAGATTTTAATTGTGTCGGGCACTGAAGATTTCTCCCTGCATTTTTTTATTTTTTATACGAAGTAAGTAATATCTGTTGGCTTGACTTCGCGAACAAGGATTCTATTTGGGTTGCCCACGACGTCTGTAGGCATGCTCGTGGATGCGGAGTCCAATCCGGGACAGGCAGGTTCGACCACATTGGTAGCAGGGAGAGGTCTGGCAAGGGTTCTGAGTTGCGGCATCTCTGTTATTTTGTCCTGAGCCGCTTGTCCTTAAACAAGATTTCTGAAAGGAGACAGCTGCTTTGTAAATGATGGAGCGCCAGGTGTCGCGGTCCGCAGCACGCGAACACTGGCGGTGGTCGATTTGGCAGGTACTAAGTGACTTCTTGAGACAGTCTTTGTCTCTCTTCATTGGTGCCCCTCTGTCTTTGTGTCCAGTGGCGAGCTCGCCGAACAGGTCTTAGGGAGTCGATAATCCTCCATTCTGAAGACGTTTCCCGCCCAGAGGAGCTGTGTCCGCAGCAGCAAAGCCTCGATGCTCACAGTTTCTGCCTGGTCAAAGACCTCGACTTTGGTGACATAGTCACTATAGTGAGTGCCAAGGATTGTACGCAGGCAGCGTTGGTGGAAGCGTTCAAGGAGTTGTATTTCGCTGCGGTAGACGGCCCACGACTCGGAACCATACGGCAGGGTGGTGAGGACGACAGGTCTGAGCACGCAGATCTTGGTGCCTGTTTTCAGCTGTTGATTGTGCCACACCCGCTTGAATAGTCGCCCGAAAGCGCTGTTCGCTTTTGCCAGCCTTTTGTCGAGATCCTTGTCCAGCTTGGCGCCTGACGTGATGATGCAGCCAAGGTAGGTAAACTGGTGCACTGACTTCAGTTGAGACTCTCCGATGGTGATGTGGGGATGGCGATGCTCTCCTTGGGTGCCGGCTGATGGAGGACCTCTGTCTTTTTTAGACTGACCTCGAGTCCAAAGAGCTAGGCAGCGTGTGCAAAGCAGGACGTGATGCGCTGCAGGGCTCTCTCTGTGTGTGCAACGAGGGCAGTGTCATCAGCAAAGAGCAGCTCACGAATCAGTCGGTCTAAGGATCTGGTGTGGGCCTGCCTGCAGTCGTCTGAGGTTAAAAAGGCTGCCATGGAGACGATACCTGATGTACACTGCGTCGTCATCGTCGAAGTCCACTGTGGCCTTCTTCAAAATCATGCTAGAAAAAAAGATGGCGAAGAGAGCCGGTGCCAGCACGCAGCCCTGATTTACAGCGATGAGATTGGGGATTGGTTCTGAGAGATCATTGTTGAGTCTGACCTGGCCTTGCTGGTGCTCGTGTAGCTGGACGATCATGCTGAGAAAGTTTGGGGAGAGTCAAGTCGCTCCAGGATCTGTCACATGCCTTGCCTGCTCACAGTGTCGAACGCTTTTGTTGGGTCGACAAACGTTACGTACAGCCCTTTGTTCTGCTCGCGGCACTTCTCATGAAGCTGTCTCAGCACAAAGACCATATCGGTTGTGCTTCTGTCGGCTTTAAAGCCACACTGTCCCTTTGGGAGGTGGTCTTCAGCGATGGCAGGTACCAGCCAATTCAGGAGCAGCCTTGCCCCAAAAAATTCCCGGCAATTGACAGCAGGGTAACTCCACGATAGTTGGAGCAAGCAGACTCCTCTCCTTTGTTCTAGTACAGGGCGATGACGACTGCATCACTGAGACCCTTTGGTAGTAGTTCCTTTCTCCCAGCAGCAGATAAAGAGGTCGTGGAGCTTGTTGTGCAGTGCTGGGCCTGCATGTTTCCAGATCTCTGGCCGTATTCCGTCAATGCCTGCTGCTTTGCCACTCTTGAGCTTTTAGATAACAGTGAGGGTCTCTTCAGTGGTGGGCGGTTCGTCCAATTTACTGAGAGGTGTGGGATTTGGGGTATGGCTGCTTCTTAAACAGTGCGCTCAGCGCTGAAGATGTTCTGAAAGTATTCCGAGAAGAAGTACCCAACGGAGAAAGAAACACGCTTAGAAAAAACGGTACAACACAATTTATTAATATTTCGGGTAAATACCCTTTGTCAAAATAGACAAACAAACAAATAAGTAGCAAATAATGTCTCTGTCTGTTTGTTTGTCTATTTTGACAAAGGGTATTTACCCGAAATATTAATAAATTGTGTTGTATCGTTTTTTCTAAGCGTGTTTCTTTCTCCGTTGGGTACTTCTTTGCATTTCACACGCTTGGCAGTCACCTTTTTGGTCTGGATTGAAAGTATTCCGACCATCGGTTCAAGATGGAGGTATTATCTGCAAAGAGTGCCTGTCCACCAGAGCTTCACAGGGCACTTTGCACTTACGTGCCTGGGGCCACACACTGCTTTAAGTGCTTCGTGGCTTGGCTTGACTTCGCGAACGAAGATTCTATAGGGCTTGCCCACGTCGTCTGCTTCGTAGAAGCCCCTGTAGTCACCATTGTCAGCGCAAAGCTGAGTCCTTGTTCTGGAGTTCTCTGAGCTTGCGCTGGATACTGCTGCAGACGAGGTGAAAGGCAGACTTCTTCACAGGGCAGGAAGGATGAGCTAGGTGTGCCTGATGGGCGGCTGATTTTTTTGCTAGGAGTTCCTGGATCTCTATGTTGTTTTCGTCAAACCAGTCTCTGTTCCTCTTTCTAGCGAGACCCATGACTTCTGCAGAAGATTTTGCAATAGCAGTTTTCAGTTGGTTCCAGAGTGTTTCAGGGGAATTAGTTAGTTATTGGGATTTAACGCCGAGCAGGCGACTAAGGCCATCTCACGGCGGGATGGGTAAAAATCTGTTCAGCCAGAATAAAAGCAAGGTCGTAAGACAAGATGGAAATATATCTTAAAAATATGTCAGGCTAAAATGTCGCACAAGTCGTTAAAAGAAACGTCTACAGACTCTCAAAAAGGGCAAAATAAAGAAATTCACATAGTCGATGAATGCTCAGATCTTGTTAAATTTTCAGGGGAGGGATCTGTTGGGTTAGCTGTGTCTTTGAGCATGCGCTGTAAATTTGACTGAAAGGCAGCTTTCACGTCGTAATGCCGAAGGCTGGCAACATCAAGTTGTTTTTTTTTGGGGGGAGGGGTTGGGGGGGGGGGGGGCTCCTTTCTTATGTTTTGGCGTGAGGTGGAGCCTGAGTTTGCAGTGGGCAAGGCGGTGGTCAGTGTCGCACTATGCGCTTGGCATCACCCCGTTGCTCAAGGTACTCATCCACCACATGGGAGCGATGAGGTCGAGCGTTGTCGTCGTGCAGAATAGTATTGTCGCCTGTTGCTTGAAGAGCTGGCTGGATGAGGGGCTGCACAATCTTTTCATGATAGCGCAGTCCAGTCAGAGTGCCTCGGATGTCCTGCCTTCCCTGCCAAAGCCTGCCTAGACCATGACTGAGCCTCCTCCGTAGCAATCCACCTCTTGGACTCATCAATTCGTTAATCGCTCGGCCTGGTGTGTCCAGACCCTCACCTTGACGTCAAAAGAACATGAGTCCACGGAGTCTGTTCCACATCACATGTTGACGACACCAGGCAACCCGGGCTCTGCGATGAGCTGGAGTGAGGGGCATTCTCACTGCTGCTCTGCATGAAGCCAGGCCAATTTCGCGCAGACGTCGGCAGACTGTGCTTCTGCTGACGTTAACGTTTGCAGCTTGCGTCAGTTGACTTCGCAGAGTGGTTGACGTGACAGTTCGGTCGCGCAGAGTCGCGACACAGAGGTATATGTCCTCCCTTCTGCTGGTGCAGCGCGGGCGTCCTGAGCAGGGTGGTCGTTCTGCCCTTTCAGTTTCTTGGAATAGTGCCAGCTGCCTCTGGAACACTGAATGGGACACCCCAAGACGTCTCCAAACTTCTCGTCTGGAAATTCCATCCTGCAGCCATGCTAGCTCCCGGCCTTGATCTACTGGCTTTAGGCTTCATCGTGGTGGCATGGATAGAAAAGTGACAATTATGCCCCTACTGTACCGGTATTTGTAGCGAAACAGACGTGCTCAGTGTTCACGACTGACCGCTTTAGTACGTACTTATTTTCCTCGTATATCTTGTTGCGTGAGTGTGTATGTATATTACGGAATAATTATGTGTTGTAGGATGCACGGTGTATGTATGTTAGCATGTCATTTGTACGGCGCCTAGAGCTTTTCTATCGAAAGTATAGGGGCCGTAAAAAATATACATTATTATTTTTATTATTATTATTATTATTATTATTATTATTATTATTAAAACACACACACGCGCACACACACACACACTCACACACACACAACACACACACGCATACACAACACACATATACACACACAAACACGCACACTCGTATACACAATACACACATACACAAACACACACACACACAAGCACACGCACACACAAAACACACACACACACACGCACAACCAAAACACACACACACACACACACACGCGAGCGCGCGCGCACACACACACACACACACACACACACACACACACACACACACACACACACACGCACACACACGCACACGCACTCTGTCTCTGTCTCTGTTTCTCTCAGCGTCCGTTTTGTACACGATTGCGTGTTAACACAATGCGCAACGAGTCTTCAGGCCGATTGCGTCTTCAGCCTGAATACTTCCTGCGCGTTGGATTAATACGTAATCGTCCACAGTCCTTGACCACATTTGGGGAGAGCACAGCTGTGTGCGGGCCAACGTCGGCCGCGGATTTTTTTGCGCACTGTAAACGGCTTATGAATGTAGAAAAACGATTAGTTTACTTGTGCTTCAGTCCATTTCCTCCTACGGTTCATCACAAAAGTGTAGCAGTTGTTCTTCCAACGATGGTAGCCGGCGTTACATCCTGTATGCCACAAAGACACAAAGAAAACAAGATGGGCTGAACTGTAACCCACAAAGTCTCTTCTATATGTGAGCCATAATCCCATAAAGTCCCTTTTATGTATTTGGGCTGTCCTCTGTCAATTATCTCAACCTTTTGTCTTTGGCCTGATTCTGATATGGAAATATCTCCTATTTAAAAATGCATGCAGATTTGCCAATGCGTCAGGTAGCTCTATAAAGGGCACAGTGCATAGACCTCACAGAGCGAGCGCATCACAAGCCACGCCCCCTAGTAACTGTTGCTGGGTCCCACAAGCTTTCTCTTCGCTTGGACAATATGGCGGACAGCAGCGCGCGTGATAAGACTGAATGCGTTGCAAATTCTACAAGCCTACATTTTCTGCCAGGATAAAGCTTTGTCAATAACGGTCATGATCGAAGCAAAGCAAGTTTGCGTCAAGTGTCATTGATGTTGTTCGTATTTATCACACAACTGGCAGTAATGCCGGTCAGGTTGCATCTGTGCATCAACCGTCGCAGATCTACAAGAACGCGCCGGATCAACACAAAATGTACGTTGAAATGAGCATCAGCAAGCACAGCGTCACAAAAGCTATCTGTACCTGCAGAGCCGGGAAAGATTTTTTGTTATTGGTGTTGTTTATAAAATAACTTAGCACACATATCTGAGCCATTAATTTTTAGTACATCTCGTCTCATCTTAGCAAGATGGCCCTGCTGCTCAGCGCTCTCTTTTGACGGCTGTGTTTACAGTGTCAGGCTGAGCTCATTACTTTCACTCCGAAATAAAATTGAAGTGTGTGTGTGTGTGCGTTCGTGCGTGCGTACGTGTGCGTGCGTGCGTGTGTGTGTGTGTGTGTGTGTGAGTGTGTGTGTGAAAAAGAGAGAGAGAGAGAGAGAGAGAGAGAGAGAGAGAGAGAGAGAGAGAGAGAGAGAGAGAGAGAGAGAGAAATGAAATGAAACTTTATTTCTCAACGGATGAAGTAATTAGCACGTGTGCCATTTTTCATATTGCCGTTGCTATTCTACAAACACGGGACAATAATAATTGTAATACTAATAGTACCAAATTACACAAAGAAAATTAGGAGACATTAGATATGAAGAGAGTTTAAACAAAATTCATTGATTCATTCGGTCATACAAAAACAAACGAAAGAGAGAGAGAGAGAGAGAGAGAGAGAGAGAGAGAGAGAGAGAGAGAGAGAGAGAGAGAGAGAGAGAGAGAGAGAGAGAGAGAGAGAGAGAGAGAGAGAGAGAGAGAGAGAGAGAGAATCAATGAATCAATGAATCAATGAAACTTTATTTTACAACGGTTTAGGCATTGACATCGTCATCGACACAGCCATTTTACAAACCTGCCGTTGCTAACAACTACAAGACTAACTACAAATATACATACATATAAGTAAACATAATACTTACAAAGAGATGACAACACTATTCACATAGACAGACATACTCATAGACTCACAGACACCCCCCACCCCACCCACCCCCCTTCACACATAGACAGAGCTAAGTAGTCCAAATGATAAATGAAAAGGATAACAGACTTAATTGGGAATAAATTGGACCCAGCATAAAAAGAAACATATAATACAAGTGGTTAAGTCATCCCTACGAGTGATCCACAAAATATTTGCAGAGACCCTTTTTAAAACAGGCTAGCGAGGAGGCGGATTTTACATGGTCGGGAAGGGCATTCCAGATAAGTACACCTGAGAAGGATAAGCTAGTTTTATATAGATCGATCCTTGGTTTTGGGACTATGAAAAGCTTTCTGATGTTTCCAAGCTTGGACTCAGACTTACGGAACAAAGTGGAGATGTACTCAGGTGTTTTGCGTTTCCACACTTTGAACATAAAGATTGCTTTGTTATATTTAAAATGATCTTGAAGTGGCAGGAGACCTGCTTTTGATAGCTTTTCTTCAGTGCTTAGGTGTTGATCAGGGCAGATTATTTTGGCCGCTCGTCTGTGAAGGGAATTGAGTCTCTTTAAATGGACCTCACTACACCCATCCCATACCGATGACGCGTAATCGATATAAGAACGTATGTGAGCGTTATAAAATAGTTTACGGGTATCTGAATCAGTATAATATTTTAGTTTTGATAACATAAAGAGATTTTTGGCTACTATTTTGCATAAGGCGTCTGTATGAGCTTGCCATTTTAGCTGACTGTCGATTTTAATCCCCAGTACTCGATGTTCATTTACCTGTTCTACCTGACTACCTTTAAGAGAAAGGTTAAGTAATAGAGGCATTATCTGCTGTTTTTGGCGTGTGGCGACTACCATCGATTTCGTTTTGGCTGGATGAACAACCATAGAATTGTTTATACACCAAGCTGATACTTCATGAAGACTTTGTTGTAGGTTGTCGGAAATTACCTGTATATCTTTACTAGTAGTATGAACTGAGGTGTCGTCAGCAAAAAGGTCGCATTGTACATCTTGGCAAGTAATATGTAGAGGCAAATCATTGATAAATAAGCAAAACAGTAGAGGGCCCAGCACAGACCCTTGGGGCACACCGAAGCTTACATCTTTGAGAGAGGAGTATGAGCCATGAACAAGAACCTTTTGTTTTCTTTTAGTAAGGTAAGATGTGAAAAAAGCAACTGCGTCTCCGTTATTGAGGTATGTGTGAAGCTTAGAAGTCAGAATAGTATGGTTAATCAGATCAAAAGCATTCTTAAAATCCAGATAGACTACTCCTGTTAACTGTGACTTATTCATACCCTTGAGCCATGTGTCAACAAGGCGTGTAAGTGCTGTGTGGCATGAATGCTGCGGACGAAATCCGGATTGGAAAGGGTGGAGGAGCTTACGGTTTTCTAGGTAAGCAAGCAGGTGTTTATGAACGTGCCTTTCCAGTGGTTTGGACAAAACAGATAATAAAGAAATAGGCCGATAATTATTAGGATCAGAACGATCTTTTGTTTTTGGAAGTGGAATTACTTTGGCATATTTAAGTTCGTTAGGAAAAGTGTTATGCTGGATGCAGAGATTATAAATATAAGTTAAGGATTCTACAATGTATGGGAGAGACAGTTTAAGTATTTTCGGGCTGATGTCATCAGGCCCCGAGGACTTTTTATTTGGAAGGTTACTTATGAGTAAACCCACTTCATGAACAGCTAACATAGGGATGTTGAAGGGGGCTGTGCCCATTGTTCTTTGTTGACAAAACTCAGACAGCAAATTTGAGCGGTGATAAGTGTTATCCTGGCTTGGCGATATTAGAGATTTGGCAATCGAAAGAAAATGGTCATTGAATGTATCAGCAGTAAGATTAGTGGGAATGGTAGTTGCGGTACTTGGAGACCCCCTAGTAAGTGTGTTTAGAAGGCGCCATATAGTAGAGGTATCTTTGCTGTCTTTAACCGTGTCACGAACTAACTTTTTTCTTGCCTCTCTGATCATGTATTTAACACGGTTACGCTGTTGCTTATATTCAGTGAACATTTTATTGCTACGTAGATCGTTTCTAAGCGCCATCGCCTGCATGATTTCCGGAGTAAGCCAGGGAGGAAGAGTGTTAGATTTTACCCTCCTCTCGCGTAGAGGAGCATGTTTATTAAGTACATTTAGGAAAAGAGAGTACCAAATACTGAGGGCGGTATTAGGATCATAGGACAGGAGCACGTTATTAAAAGGAGTATTTTCTAGATCAAATAGAAATTCGTCTTTCCTGAAGTGTTTGAATGTCCTATACGTTATAGTTGTATGGCCGTTCTTTTTTGGTTTAGGGAGTTTAGAAGACCAGGAGCAAGCCACAGGATAATGATCACTAACACTAAGATTTGAGACATCAACGTCAGAGACGGCTTTGGGTTTATTAGTATATATGTGGTCTATAAGCGTGGAAGTAGTTGGAGTAATTCTGGTGGGTGATTTCACTAACTGTACTAAGCCAAACAGAGATGACGTTGAGCCCCAGGCGGGGTGCGGCTTAAGTAAGTCTATATTAAAATCGCCCAATAGAAGAATGTCGGCCTTCTTTTTTAAAGCTCTGTCAAGGTTATGACTAAACTGATCGTACCACTCAAAAGTTGAGGCGGGATTTCTATATAAGTACCCAATTAATACCGGTTTTGATTTCGGACACTTGACTTCGACCCATACGCACTCCACCCCGATCATTTCTAGGTCGACGCGTCGATGAACTGATTGCTGGATAGAATTATGAATATAGACAGCGATGCCAGTTTGACCGGGAGACAAGGGGTCTCGTCTAATAACTGAAAAATTGGGGATACTGATTGCTGCATCGCTTACACATGAACTCAGACGCGTCTCACTGAGTCCAAACAGGTGGAACGGTGTAGGATCGTTGATATATACAGATATGTCGGCTAGTTTGTTGTACAAATGAAACACATTGAGGTGCCCTATTCTCATAACTGCACCTTTGATGGAAAATTCGCTTGGACTTATTACAAAATACAGAGTGCACAAGATAAACAATGAAGAAACAATTGAATACAGAAAAACACGGAAATAAAAAATACTATAAAACTATAAAACGATAAAAGGCCACGTAATTGAATAAAAGTCCTCCAGAGAACAAGTAGAAGTTAAGCTACTGAGCTCTCAAAAACTCGCTGCGGGAGTGACTGAACCACAAGAAAAAAGTGACGCAACTTGAAACGCCGCATGGAACACCTGTATGTTCGGCCGTCACTAAGTTCCCTTCTTTGTCGTTCCAGTACAATTTTAATTAAATGTAAAGACACGAAAGAGGCTGAAAATTAAGTCTTTCTTAAATGAGCACAATCTTTACAGTGTAAACTAACACAGTCTCTGGTGGTAACACTCAATGTTACTGTCACATCAGTTTATGACCAACGCGGCTAGAAGGTAGAACCAAAGTAATCAATAAACAGCACAGTGGATGCAGACAATAACGTTGGTAGTCACTCTAACTGATTTACGGTAAGAACAAGTTACATCTGTAACAATAGCAGTCAGCTTGCCGTGCTCGTGTTCACAATCACCAAATAATATAAACGTCTAATTAAAGCGTCAGTAAATCAGTGATGAACACCACCTACTAGTTCAAAAATGAAAATTAACCCTTTTGTTCATGCATCCACCGGTGCTGTTTGCAGCATCGGTGGTTGCATGCACAACGGGGTTAAGCAAATTAGTGGCAGATAAATCCCTGTAGGAAATGATGCGGTTAACTCTTGTCAGTTGATATCGCAGCTAATCAGTTAATAGTAGACACCACCTATTAACCCAACAATGGACAATTAATCCTCTTGTTCATGCATCCATCGGTACTGTTTGCAGCATGTACTGTTTGCAGCACCGGTGGTTGCATGCACAGGAGGGTTAATGAGATTATTAGCCGGTAAAGCCCTGAATGAATGGCTGTAGGAGCTGCGCAAGCATGCGCATCCTCTGCGTTGCGTCTAATCCGGGTGTAATTGCAGGGCTCTCCCACCCTCTGGTCGGTGTGGGATTAGCGGCGGTGAGGGCGTGAAGGGCGCTGTTAGAGCCTTGGTCGGAGGGTGGAATGCGCGGAAATTCACGTTCTGACGGAGTGAACTGCCCGGCGTGACCTTGCTGGGGACAGAATGTCGGGGGGTAACCAGGCTGGGCAGAGTTGTAAATAATAATAATAAAATAATACCGTTATTATATAGGCGCTTTTTCTCAATTTTTGGGAAATCGACTCAAAGCGCCGCGCCTGAAACCCAACACACACACTCACGAAACACACGGATTACGCCATTTAAGACAAACACAATACAAGCACAGTACAAGACAAACGAAGGGCCAGTCAGCTACTGAAGTTACAGAGATTTTTGATCGCTTGTATTTGAAATTTTGTAAAGTGGCCTGAAACCGGTACCAAAGTGTGGGGGGTGGAAGAACCGGAGTACCCGGAGAAAGAAACCCCGACGGTCCGCCCGAATTAACGGTGACACTTACCAGAGGAGAAAAGTCCAACGCCGGAACCCGGTATCGAACCGCACACCTTTGGCATTGGTGGCAGGCGCCTTAACCACTGCGCCACGGACCGCCATTGTCTGGCATTGTCAGACATGTTGAACTGGGTTTGAGGAGAATGGGCTTGGCAAATTTGAGACTGTTGAAAATGGGCTTGAACGTGGTTGGAATTAGCTTGGCTGGGAGGGGTTTGGTTGTTGTGGGGGTGGGCGTTGGTGTGGGCATGGTTGGGGTGGGAATGGTTGGGATGGGTATGGACTTTGAAATTGTTTCCTCCATTTGCTTGTCCCCATCCTGTGCCCCTGCCATAAGCCTGATTTTGGTAGTGCTGTGGTCCTCGATTTTGAGGGTTGGTAGGCGCATGACGTTCCGCTTTCGGCACATCGTATCCCGGTGAGCGGCGTGCTACTCCGGCGAACCTGATGGCGAGTGCCAGTCGCTTGGTGCATTCATCTGTCAGGTGACTTCTGTCTCTCTGGAACAGAGTCTGACGCGGCGCAAGATTAGCTGTCAAGAAACGGGGGACATGGTCGATGTAGGCGATGTAGAGAACAATGAACAATGAACAATGAACAATGAACCTTTATTTTCCAACGGTAGAAGTTATTGGTAACAGGACCAGTTTTCAAACTTGCCGTTGCTACATCTACTACATAAGTGACATAGACATGTAAACATACACATACCACACACTGCTGCATGCACTGCTACATTCGCTCACGCACGCACGCACCACGCACATACACACACACATACCCACACACGCACTCAGGTACGCACGCATGCACATCGCAACCCGCGCATGCACGCACGCACACACACACACACACACACACACACACACACATGTACACCGCAATTCAGTACGCATGCACACACGCACGAACACACACACACACACACACACACACACACTTACACACGCACGCACTCAGGCACATACGCACAAAAACAAACACACGCTCTCGGACACGCACTCCAGACATACCTACCCGCATACGCGTACGCACAAAAGTATAAAATGAGTAAAAATACAAAGTAAAGCAATAAACAAAGAATCATTAAGTACATTAAAGTTCATACAGCAAGGGCAAAATATGAATGCAGGTGCTATCTCTCCCCCCCCCCTCTCTCTCTCTCTCTCACGCCGACACACACACACACATACACACACACACAGCATGCACGCACGCGCACACACACACACACACACAGAGTCACACATACAGTACACACACACACACACACACACACACACATACGCGAGCGCGCGCCCAACATATCGAGCACACACATATGAAGGCAAAAACATTATACACAGTACATGCAGTATTCAAAGGTACTCTTTGACATTCAAATATTATGGTACGGCTATGGGAAAAAGGGACTCTCTCTCTCTCTCTCTCTCTCTCTCTCTCTCTCTCTCTCTCTCTCTCTCTCTCTCTCTCTCTCTCTCTCTCTCTCTCTCTCTCTCTCTCGCACACATACACACACATACACACACACATACATACACACACACACACACACAAGCACGCACATGTACACATCTGAACACACGTGTAAGTTATCCCAATAATGTAATGATTTGATTACGTCAGAGATTCTAGGTGTTTGAAGAGGCTATCCCTATATGAGGTGAGCGTCTTTGCGTTTCTAATTTCTGCAGGAATAGAATTCCAGAATGAACTTCCCGAGAATGACAAGCTGGTTTTGAATAAATCAATACGCGGCAGGGGTACTTTGAATTGTTGTCCATGTCTAGAAGCTACAGATGTCCGTTCTGAGAAAAAAAGAACTCAAGTACAGTGGACATGATTGCTTGTACAGCTTGTACATCAATACACCTTTATTGAACTGAAAGTGCTGGGATAGAGGGAGAATTTTTAAAGTTTTAAGCTTTTCGTCAGTTGAGAGTTCGGGATCGGGAAATATAAGCTTAGCAGCTCTCCTATGTAGGGAGTTCAGCCTCTTCAAATGTACATCACTAGAACCATCCCACACTGTTGATGCATAGTCTATGTGCGACTTGACATGAGCATTGTAGAAAAGAAGACGCGTATCTGTGTCAGTAATTGTTTTCAATTTTGACAACATATACAGGCTTCTGGAAACTCTTTTGCACACATTATTAATATGCAGTTGCCATTTAAGCTGATCATCTATAGTGACCCCCAAGAGGCGGTGGTGTGATACTTGCTCAATTGGGCTGCCGTTTATAGACAGACTAAGAGAGAGCGGGCATAGCTGGTGCTTTTCACGTGTGGTTATAACCATGCATTCTGTTTTTGACGGATTCAGGGACATGGAGTTGGAATGACACCAGTCGGTGACCTCGCGCAGGCTTTCCTGCAGACGCGTGTTAATTGCAGCTACATTTTTGTGAGGAGTGTGTAGTGTGCAGTCATCAGCAAACATGTCACAAGAAATATCGCGGCAACTAATATGTAGTGGAAGGTCATTGATAAATATGCAGAACAGCAATGGCCCGAGGACAGAGCCCTGAGGCACGCCGCTTTTGACGTGACCATACGAGGAGTAGGATCCATTTAACAGTACTCTTTGCTTCCTTCCGCTTAAATATGAAGTGAACAATGAGACAGCACCTGCATTGCAAAGATATGCTTGAAGTTTTGACAAAAGAATGTTATGATTTACAAGGTCAAAAGCTTTCTTAAAATCAATAAAGATCGACCCAGTTATTTGGGAGTTATTTATGGATGCTAGCCACGCATCAATAAGTCTTGTTAGTGCCGTGTGGCAAGAATGCTTGGGGCGAAAGCCGGACTGAAATACGTGCAATAGACTACGACTCTCCAAATATTGATAAAGGTGTTTGTGCACGTGTCTTTCAAGAGGTTTGGAAAGGCTGGATAATATTGAGATGGGTCTATAGTTATTAACATCAGACAGATCTTTTGATTTAGGCAAAGGGATAACCTTGGCTTGCTTCAGTTCTGATGGAAATATATTTTGTTGGATGCATAAGTTATAAATATACGTTAACGATTCTACTGTATAGGGAAGGGACAGTTTCAGGATTTTAGGACTGATCTCGTCAGGTCCCGATGATTTTTTGTTTTTCAGTGACCCGATCAGTTTTCCTACTTCATACACAGCTAGAGGCGGTATAGAGAAGGGGGGTTTGTCCTTAGTCTTCTGCTTACAGAAGTTAAGCAGGGACTCCGGGCATGTGTAAGACGTTTTTCCGCTTGAGGGTATGATTGACTCGGCAACAGACAAAAAATGTTTGTTAAAGATGTCTGCAGTAATACTAGAAGGAATGGCTGACGATTTCTTGCTGTTACCTCGGGTGATGAGATTAACTGCGCGCCAGAGTGCGGCAGTATCTCTGTCTTCTTTAATCATTCGTTCAAAGAGAGACTTTTGAGCCCTGCGTACCATAGACTTGACACGGTTACGTTGTTTTTTGTATTCGTTAAATAGCTTGTGTCTTCTTAAGTCATTTCTCAATTTCATAGCTTCAATTATTCCTTGCGTTAGCCAAGGCGGTAACGTGTGGTTTTTTACCCGCTTTTGCCGTAAAGGGGCGTGTTTGTTAAGTACTCTTGTAAAGAGTCGATACCAAATAGTCAGAGCCTTTTCAGGGTCAGTTTCGTTATTAACGACATTAAATGGTGTTTGATCAAGGTCTGCTAGAAAAGCAGACTGATTAAACTGTTTAAATGAGCGGTACGTTATAGTTGTGTGCCCGTTCTTACGATGCACTGGCAGTTTTGTTGACCAGGAACACACAGTAGGAAAGTGATCACTGATGCTGAGGTCAGGAACACTAACATTGAACACACTAAGGGGACGGTTGGTGTAAATGTGATCAATGAGTGTTGCGGTTGTTTTTGTGATCCTAGTAGGGGCCGAAACTAATTGTTCTAAGCCGGTTTGTGTGGTGATGCAATCCCACGCGGTATGGGGCTTTAACGTATCTATGTTAAAGTCGCCTAGTAGCAACGCATCACAGTTAGGTAGGCCAACTTTTTCTACTGCATGCAAGAAATCGTCGTACCATTCAAACTTGGCTGATGGGTTACGATAACAAAAGCCGATGAAGACGGGTTTAGTTTTTGGAGCCCTAAATTCCAACCAAATGCACTCAACTTCCGGAGTTTCTATGTCCTCACGCCTTTTTACTAAATGTTGGACTGAGTTATGGATGTACTACGGCAAGCCCAGTCTGACCAAGTACAC
Source organism: Semisulcospira habei (assembly GCA_036245525.1). Lineage (NCBI taxonomy): Eukaryota > Metazoa > Mollusca > Gastropoda > Semisulcospiridae > Semisulcospira > Semisulcospira habei. The sequence continues at coordinate 214,900,099 of BTPG01000003.1, read as the reverse complement.
GAGGGTCACGTCGAGTGATGCTAAAGTTAGGTATGTGAACGGCTTCATCGCTTATGTCGGAGTTAAGTCGCGTCTCACTAAGACCAAACAGGTGGAATGGTTCAGACGAGTTTAGAAAAACATTCAAATCGGCCACCTTGTTAAAAAGATGGTAGATGTTCAAGTGACCAGTTTGAAGGCTTCCGTGTGTCTGAGCATTATGGGTCATGTTGAATTTTAACTTTCCCAAATGAAGTGCAACACAATACAAAAAATATATAAACAAAGGGAATAGATAATAAAGTTTCAATGCAGTAAAGCGCGGCTGAAGTTATAGCACCTCGTATCAAAACGTCACAAATGGTGTCCAACACAGCGTTATCAAATGAAGATCGCTTTTGATTAATAGTGTATCCACGTATTAATGCTGCGCAAGCTGTCTAAATAAATGAACAAATGGTGTAGCCTGCGATGTGAAGTATCGTAGGCTGAACACTTGAAACCGTACTGTCACAATGAAAACTTAGCGGAGCTTTGGTAATCAAACCAGGCGAGAAAATCACAGAATTTGAGGCACACAGTCAATCACTGCTTTGGAATAAATCACAAGCGAACGCAGAAGAACCGTATATAAAGAAGCACACGTAACACTGACGTAATAATGAACTGCCTCACACACCCACGGTGAAATCTGCGAAGCACAACGGTGAAGGATCACTGATCACACGACACTGAATTACCAACCGCGTAAGTAGCTGACGTATCCATTGGCACCATTCGCTGTGGGCACCTGGCATAACTGGTGGTACGGTGGCAGACTATTAACCGGATAAGCAGATACACTGGTTGCTGGGCGATGATTCGACCACACACCATGGCAACCATCCGGGTACTGTGGTTGTTGCCAGGGTGCTGCAGTTGAAGAGTTGGTATGTATTTGCAGCAGATGATGGTACTGGAGTTGCTGCCAGTCAGGAACCGGCATGAAGGGCATCTGTTGTAGATGTTGCTGCTCCTGTTGTAAATGTTGTTGCTGCGCCTGTTGTAGCTGCAGCTGCTCCTGCTGTTGAAGTTGTTCATGGTCCTGTGGTTGAGGCTCCTGGCGTAGAGGTAGTTGTACTGGTGATGTGGGACCAGCAGAACCGGATACAATAGTGTCAGAAGAGAGAGAGAGAGAGAGAGAGAGAGAGAGAGAGAGAGAGAGAGAGAGAGAGAGAGAGAGAGAGAGAGAGAGAGAGAAAGAGAGAAAGAGAGAGAGAGAGATTATTAATAAATAACCATGCATGTATGATTTGTATTTCAGATTGAATAGTCACTATTCTCAATTCATTGGGTTTCAGAAAACACTTCAGTATATAAAGGCAGCTAAACTGTTTGACCAATGTGCCTAACCGACTGAGCTGTAGCGGCATGCCACAAGCCTGGGGAGCAGCAATATCAAGAGGCACCAAGATCGCATCAGTCCCAATAATTAAACCATGGTGTGCTGGCCAAGCCATCGGAGCAGCGGTCATAAAGGCCCATAACATGCCACATTAACACAAGCAAGATGTACGCATCTCCTAAACTAAAATCAAAAATATTATTAACTTGTACATTATATTTTATTCTGGAATGTGAGTAATTTATCTGCCAAAAACACAGCACATGGAGAAATAATGGTTCAGTTTATATATTGCTGATGCACAGTGACACAATTTGATAGAACAGAAATACTAGATTCAATACTCATTTTCGCTGTATTATGAAGACTTCAAAATTTCTCAATCATCAAAGAGTGAGAAACCGTCCATCGTGTGGCTGAAAGTCTGTCGTTTTTCACTATCCTTGTGCTTAACAGACTGAACATTTGGCAACAAAAACGACAACAAATCCAAAAACCAAACATGTTTAGCTCAATGTAGAACTGAAACAGGTTGTTTAGTTGTCTCTCCTGTTTATTCCTCACAAACTCCATTCCAAATACGTCTTCTTCTGCTGGTTGCATCTGCACACCTTTAGTTCTTTGCAGCCTTGAGATGATCATTCAGATTTGTCAAATTCGCGATCTGATCTCCTCCTCCAGCAGGTCTATTTTTATCTTGTAGCTTGCTATTTCAGACTTTGCACTCTGCAGCCATCGTCTGGTAGTCTAATGGTGAAATCCCTAAAAAGGAAATTACACAAATTATAATAGTTGTATATGTATATGATTAACTTAAAACGTCAAACGTATTTCCAAAGCTGCACTCAATATCTGTCCACAGACTAGGAGACTGAAACGAGAGCCAGTGCCGGGGAATCAACAGGGTCGGTGACGTGCGTCACATTGAGGTCCCCAGTTGATCTCCCACAAGAATTGGATAGCCTTCGCTTGCCCAGTTAGTGTTCAAATCGTGAGAAACTTGTGGAAAGAACAGAGAATTGACCAGTTCTAATCACTGGGTAGAGGGGGAAAAACCACAGAAACTCACAACATCAAACTTCCAGAGACCTAAATAAAAACAACAAGTGTTTCTGACATGTCCCGACAGAATCTTTTCAGACACTTTTTCTGAGCTGCAGACACATTTTACGTAAACGACGTGAGGACACAGCCAAGAGTAAATATTGAGAAGCAATTCATGACAGACACCTGCACAAGCTCAGCATTGTGATTGTCACGGTTGGGGGCCGTTTCGCGTAGGTGTAGTCGAAAGTACCGTAGCACTGATCAGGTAGGGACTAGGGCTTGTGAGTTAGCAGAGTCGGATGAGTGTTTTGTGTGTTGCACGCGCGGGGCATGGGAGTAATACGCAGGGGCGTGGTCACGGCCGAGAGTTCCCGGCGTTAGTTTAGTTAGCAGCTGTACTCGGCGGGACCAGGTCGTTATTTTTGCTGACTGTTGGAAGTCAGTGGCTGACTATGGGTGTCAGCGACACTTCGACGAATCAGTCGCAGGGTCGGGGGAGGTGGCGCGTGCAATGAGTCTCAGAGGAGGTAAGTGCTGATAGATCCCGCGTGCATTCGTCATGTTTGTTAGGATTGTTACTTGTGTACTCTGTGTTAGAGGTAGCGGGGGGGTGGGGGGTGGGGGGGGGGGGAGGACGGGGTTAAAGGATGAGTTGCATTGGGGTATTTGAGGTGTGGATTATGTTAGGCTGGTTTGTGCTTATAGTCGGTTGTTGAATTGTGTGCCTTTTTGGTTAGTATGGAAGCGGAATGTATGGGAGGTTCACTGGCAGGTTTGCAAGGATTTGGCAACACGTATTGTGGGTGCATGTCAAGCGCCCGCACAGTAATTGTTAGTGCTATTGTAAACCAGGCGGAGTGGGCTTGGGAGGGGAGGTATTTAGACACACAGGTTACGATACTTATGTTGCCGTCTATGCTTCTGTTTGCTTTACACGGTTCCGGGGCTCGGACCAGTCTGAGGACTGACCTGGGCCAACCACGCTTCGCCGGGCCAGGGTCGGCGTGGGACGCGCACGGTTGCCTACAGCGTCACGTTCGCCGGACCGCTATCGCCGACAGTCCCAAATCACGTAAGCGCGTTGAGGGGCAAGGGACCAACAAGACCGAAGTACTAGCGAGGGGAGCCGGATAGGAAGGAGAAGCCTTATTCACTTACCCTCCCCCACTCGCCCCGTCTTGGTGTAGTTTTTTCCTTTGTATTATGGACTGTACAGTAGATGGCGCGGGAAAGTTGTGCAGGAACAATCGAGTGATGAACTGATTTAGTGGACGGCGCCAGATATTTGTGTATGGATAATGATGTTGTGAACAGTTTTAGTCGACGGCGCTAGAGACTATTGAATTGTTTTCTTTTCCTTTTTTTTTCCTTGTGGTTGGTGACGTGAGTGTATTCGTCTAGAGCGAAGAACCGCTTAGTTTCTCCACTCGGCATAAGTGTTTACCTGATCGTAGTGGTATCGTTTTAATTGTTCTATTTTCATTTATATATTAAGGGAGGGAGGGGGGGAGGGTAGATGGAAGGGTTGAACGGTGGAGGTAGTGGGCTTTGAAGGTAATAAAGTGTGTGTGTACTCATATAAGAATCGTTTGAGTTGCGACCCGTCTTGAGGCAAGACACTAGGGCCCTTCATCTTTCTCTCGTCTGTCATTTTACCTTTTCCTCATCTTCCTCTCGTCGTGACATTTGGGGGCTCGTCAATGATCAATAGGGTGAGGTAACTTGCCCGAATTGATATACGGGGTACAACTCATTGTGTTTTGTTTGTATTGTCTCGCCGATCCCGTCCGACAAGTCGACGTGACGGACTCTGACGATAAGCTATTGGGTGGTTGGTTGGGTGCTCGGGCGCACGCGCTGGGGCTTGCACGCGGTGTTCTTAGGCCTATCCTCGTCGTTCCAGACTCGGTGCAGGTGTGTTGTTCGTGGGCATTAGTGACTTGGTCTGGTTCAACTCCTGTTTGGCATGGACGAGGGCGGACCGGCCTTCCACACCCGGGTCAGGGCTGTGCTTGCCGGCGATCACCTGAGGTCAGTGCTCGTGGCTGACGTAGAGAGTAAGGCTGTGTGGCGTCCGGGGTTTTCGCCACGGTCGCCGGGAACTCAGGCTTTCCAGCTGATGTCATCAGCGCTAGGCCAAGGTAGGGGTAAGTCAGCTCCATTGTCACATTCACCTACTAACCTGACCCCAGGCCCTAGTGGGCATGCTAACCCCACTAAAACGGAGACGCGACCGACCGGGAACTATTAGGCCACCTCCTTCTGACGAACCACTGGGACGCCACGCCATTCGGCGTCCCGTGGTGGACGCGGCTTGGCTTCCGGGTCAACGCCGGCTACGCGGACCTCACACCTTCCCGCCGGTTTGGACACGTCGACTTGGAATTTCCGACCGATCTCAACCGTGTGGGACTTCCGGAGCTTCGGATACAGACGCTGGCCGTCCGGGCCTGCAAGCGAGACCACTAAATGCTGTTCCCTCCAGAGTTGGCTCCAGCTCCTCGGCCTGAGGAATGCAGCTGCGGTTCCCCTGCGGCTCGGTCGTCTGACGCCCGGCCTCTCCAGCTGCATCTCCTTCCCCATTGGTTTCCGTCCCCCGGCGGGTTCACCGCTCCGGTACCGGTTACTCCGTTGCTTCGGGATGTCTGAGGCCACCGTGAAGGTCCGCTCGACTGCTTCCCGCGCTGCAGATCCTGTGGCTTGGATGCCTTACAGCGAGTCTCCTCTTCGAGGCCAACTCGACTATGCCTCGCACCGCGGATACTGAGAATATGGGCGTCCTACAACGCACTGCAGATACGGAGGCCTTACGCACGTATAAGCCTGCTTACTCCCGTCGGGAGTTTGCCGGCAACGAGCATTCCTCACAGAGGTCCGCTCGACTGTTCACCGCACTGCGGATATGATGCCTTACACAAGGATCAGCTCGCTCCCTTTCACGGGGGGTGAAGCACGGCAGCGAGCCTTCCTCACAGAGGTTTGCTCGTCACGACACTGCACTGCGTATAAGGATGCCTTACGTAAGGATCAGCCCGCTCCCTCCCACGGGGGGTGACGCACGGCAATGAGCCTTCCTCTTCGAGGTCCGCTCGTCTGGACACCGCACTGCGCATACTGTTCCTATGGACACGCTACGGCGCACCTTCCTCACGGCGGCCTGCTCGTCTGTACACCGCACTGCGGATATGGACGCCTTACGCAAGGGTATGCCTGCTTCTCTCTCCGGGAGATTGACCGGCTACGAGCCTTCCTCACGGAGGTCCGTTCCATTTTACCCCGTACGGCGGATGAGGGTTGATATGGACACTATACCGCGAGCCTTCCTCATCGAGGTCATCTCGGCTGTACACCGCTCTGCGGATGCTGTTTGCTTGGATGCCCCACAGCGAGGATCTGGACGCCCTACAGCGAGCCTTCCTCTTGTGGTCCGCTCGACTGTACTCCGCTCGGCGGAGACTGGTGTTTGGGATGCCTGACGCAATGACTTGCCCACTCACTCCCACTGGGAGGTTAGCCGGCCGCAAGCCGGCCTTCTTTGAGGCCCGCTCGCTTCGATCACGCTCTCCAGCTGCGGTGGCTCTGTGCTCTGAGCTGTTTCGCAGGGACAAGCCGGTGCACTCCTGCGGGAGGCCAGTCATCCGGGAGCCAGTCTCTACGAGAATGCCCGCAGCGACCTTTGTCTCTCCGCCCTAGGGTGATTGGCAGACCGGACAGATCGCTCCACAACAGGAGCCTCGGGCTCCTCCGATCGTGTGACGGGACCACTAGAAAGGCCCGGGTCCTTCGGTACTGGTACGGTGACCACCACCTCCCACCCACCGAACTGGCTACCGCGCGGCTCGCCGAGTTCTGCCTCCGGCTCCTCGGCGACCTAGCGTGCGATCCCGTCACGTCAGGGTCTTCCTCTCAACGAGTTCGGACGCTTCGCCACTTTGCCACTTTGGCAGGCCGACCTCCGGCGAGTAAAAGCCCTCGCCGATCATATGGCTGCTTGGCCGCCGGCGCCGGTTTCCCGCTTGCGGATGCTCTGGGACCTACCCGGGATTCTGCCGAGACGGGCTTCAGACCGTTCGAACCGCTCCCCTGGGTACGGTGTACCGACTTACCCGAGAGACCTGCTGCCTGCCGGCCCTCGCCGCGTCTTTCCGAGTATACGAGTTACACGCCCTATGCGCGCCTAGCCGGCCTACCTTCAGGGCAGATGGCCACGGGTAGCTCCTCACTGTTTCATACTTCCTCGCCAAGCCTTCGTCTCACTTGATCGCGCCCAAGGGGATCACCAGACGGCCGCTGAAGCACTGAACCTTCCCCAGGAGACCAGGCAGGCACCTCCTGCAAGTTTCTACTTCGATCCAACCCCGTCCGGTGGGGACGGTCCCGCCTCTACGGCCATTGGCCACAGGCGGAACTGACTTTGCAGCTCAGAAGATTCCTCCTGGCGACGTGAGACGTGACGCGGGAGACGTGACGCGGAGGGTCCGCACACACGAGGTTAGAGCCTTCGCCACTTGCGTCACCCTTGACCGCATCTGTGCCGTCAGTGTGTCGTCGCAGCTTGGCGCGGATGGGCAGTTCAACTTTCGCCCGCTTCTACATTCGGGATCTAGCTGACCAGCGAGGCTGCTCGCTCTGGCGGGTGACAGCCCCGCGGCGCAACGCTCCCTCCCGGCGCCGGAGGCGCTGTTGGTTACTTAGCTGAAATTGTCGGGAGGTTGCTCTTAGGAGGGCGGGTCTGCTAATCCCTTACACAGCCTGTTTTAGGTTGGGCGGCACCCTCCTCCTTTTTGTAATTCTTCCATAATAGTAATGTCATCGGGAATGTATTTTGAAGAAACAAAAAAATTTTTCTCTAAAATGTATTTTTTCGGAAAATACTTACCGATGACATTACTCTGACGACCATCCCGCCTGTCCCGCTTGCCGCGGGTAAGGTAAGCATTTCCGACTGGCGTGACACCATGTGACTCGGACCGGATGGGCAGACACGGGAAGCTACTCACGACCCTAGTTACGGTTCCCTGAGTTGCCTTCCTGGTTGTATAGGAACACAACAGGTCTTAGGCTGCAATTACGTAAGCTATGTAGATATTCCATATAGTAATGTCATCGGGTCTGTATTTTGAAGAAACAAATGAATTTCGGTATATATATATATATATATATATATATAATATATATATATATATATATATATATAATATATATATATATATATATATATATATATATATATATATATATATATATATATATATATATATATACACAAAGATGTACTTACTTGACTGTTCTGCTGTCCTCACTTGACAGCTACAGTGTCGGGTATAGATTGCAAGACTTGATCTTCCTGCGAAGATTTTACAGAATCTGTACTGGCCCCTTTTGTGAGCAGTCTGGATTTATAGACAGGTGATTCGTCTGCTATAATTGGGTAAGGGTGCAACTCACTGCGTTCGCCATCCCAACAATGCTGAGGAGAAAAACGTTGCATGAATATATACTCGTCATAAAGAGAGCTTATACAATGTGTTATAATGTTACTGTAGGATTGATGGGTCTATTTGTGCTTGTCATGATTTTTTACAATGAGTGAGGGAATTTCAGACTGAAGAAACGTAAGGGTATAAACCTTTGGTAATGGTACCTCTGGAGAGTTTATTCCATATTTAAACACACACACACACACACACACACACACACACACACACACACACACACACACACACACACACACACACACACACACATCCCCAAGTGCGCAGATCAGTGTAGCGGAACTGCCTGATAGCGAGTGCTTGTACGTTATTGAGCAGTACCGTACGCCCCTGCCGTGGTAACTCGATCACTGACTTATGTACCACTTCCGCAAGTGCATTGTCGCCATTTTTAGAACAAAAAAGAAAAATGACACTTACAGCATACAAACAGCTCTGCATTTGCTGTTGTCGGGTAGTATCCCGATGTTGAGATCAGTGTGTGGTCTACACCAAGTTTTATTCAGCCCATCGTGTTGGTTTTGGGAGGAAAAAAAGCCAGAAGCTTTTCTTTTATGATTTCAGGGTGCCTATTGTCCCAATTGCTGGTACCCCAATGGCAATGCCTGACCATTTCAGTGAAATGTATACAAGCAAACAGTATCGCACTTCACCATTTCATTGCATAGTTACAAAAAGGCTTGTGGGACCCAGCAACAGGACCGCGCCGCGGCAATTTGTTTTTTCTATTTTCTGATTGGCTGTGAATGCCTCCACCGGTGATTTCTATACATGTCATTGGTTGAAAAACGTCATTTGACATGACGTAGTTTTACCTTTTTACGTAATTGTATATTTTAAGGTTGTATACTATACCTACATTTTTTTTATTGAAAACTGCCCTTTATAGGGTTTTTTGAGAGCCTTGTTGAGTCTGGAGGCTATTGCCACCCTGACAGACCCATGGTCCCGGGCATATTTGTAAGTTAGGGCCGTTTTTGTGAGGTACCCCACGAGGGAAAACACGCAAAATAGCCGATTTCAGAACACAATAAAAATTTATCGAATAGTGTGTTAAAATGATAAAGAAACATTTCGGTCACTTCATAAACTATGTTAGTATTTTTTTCGTAAAAAAAAAGTGTGTTCTAATATTTGGAATTCTAAGTGAAATCTAGAAAAGTGTATGTTGTAAATTCGCAAATTGCCCGGATGTTATCAATAACATTACAAGTGTTTGCAATGTTGGGCAATTGCTCAGGCCCTTTTTATTCGATAAAGTCGTACTTTATGTTATAACTATCATATTGATTATGAAGAAAATATGGGGTCCCGCACAAAATTTGGCACTTTGGGTCGTTTTCGAGTGCGTATTCAATAAGGGATACAAGCGATGTCTGACTTCCGGCAGATCATATCTCCGCCGTAGCCGGTCACAAGCCCGCATGAGAAAGAAGGGAAAACGACTATGCCAAACCTACAAGGGAAAACCTACGCCCAAACTGTTGCAAACTACGCCCAAACTGCTAGTCCTCGATCACTATTTGTGACAGTAAACTGGAACAAACAACAACGGCAGATACGGGATGAAAACGTTTATCTATAAGTAATAAATGCACGTGCTGGTTCTTAGTAATTTAGTTAGTGCAGTGGTAAGGTACTTTTTTGCCACGCAGGAGACCAGGGTTCGAGTCCCGTAGATGGCGACGTTTTTTTCCTGCTCACATTTGAAACCCATACAGTTTCTACTTCGCTAAATGAAACAAACACACTTTAAACCCAAAGCACAAAAAAAAATGAACGCGTGGTATTTTTTTATTTTTATGTTTTAAATATGCGATTGTCATCACTGTGGTAATGTGAATGTTAAACCATGAATCAACCAACCGGATTCAGTCTTAGATAAAAATGCACACTGGTTACCTCGGTACATTTGTTCATTCATTTTTTTTCAGCCAGGCATTGTGTGAGCATGTTTACATTCATTCAATCATTCACAGCTTCACTGATGAAAAAGCACACCAAATAGTGTTGTCACAGACACTTTTTTGTTATAATTTTTACTGGCATCATCTACAAACATTAATTGATGTGAAATTGTTTTAATATACCTGCTGCAAAAAATGCTACATGTTCCTTTGGTGTCTCCGTGAAAGCAGGTCGATGAACATCTCTGGTTGAAAGATGTCTGTAAACAGATTGGTAGTGGATGTACCTATCTCTCAGCTGAATCTCAGTTTCCCAGCAGGTTTTGGTTACAAATTATAAGGAAACAAAAACACACTACCACCGAGCCACCCATCTCCCCCTCAAATTACAGCTTTACTGCAGAACATATTTCAACTACATGTAACATTATTCACATTTACATTGACAAAGTGCTGACTTTATACAAGCTATTTGGGAGAAAAGTGGAGCTGATGTCATTTTTAGTTGTGTGCATGCCAACGGAGACCGACACCGGCAACCACTTGCTCATGAGGTATTTATTTGGGAGCCAACTGCACAGTATATAAAAGAAGAGGGATAGGAGAGAAATGACAGACTTATCATTTAGAGCCTTCCACTATATATATTATTTTGCTCATATATATATATATATATATTCTTTACTTTTAACAAAGGCGTCGCCCAAAGCCAAAAAAATGCACTCAATCAGAGTAGCTCCAAGGGACATAATTTTTCAATAAATTCTGAGAATGCTGTGCTAATGCCATGGAATTCCAGGCTGGTAAGCTTGCATTGTGTCATCAGGACATCAGCTGTCCTTTTGTGACTGCATCGCTTATTAGATCTTTTGAGCCTTCCACTGAACACCTACTACATAAAGTAATAGGGACTACCCCCAGGCGCCCCGCTGGAGAATATCCAGTCCTCCCCCCGAGAGGGGAGGCTAGTGCATGAATATTCCCAAACAGATCTTGGACCTGCTGGATAGATTTAAGATTTTGCCGCCTACGACCGGTTTCGACCCAAGGTGGGTCTCAACATAATTTTTCAATAAATTCTGAGAATGCTGTGCTAATGCCATGTAACACCTCATAAAGTGCCAAATTATGTCCCTTGGAGCTACTCTGATTGAGTGCATTTTTTGGCTTTGGGCGACGCCTTTGTTAAAAGTAAAGAATAATTGTACCACAAAATTGCCTAGGTGTTGCCTTTTCAAAATTAGTCTGTCTTCTTCCACTGTAACACCTCATAATGTTTTAGGGATGCAATCCACTTTGTACTAGTGGTGCTACCGGTAAATTCTGGAGGCGGCTTCTATTACATGCGTTGTGTTTGCAATTTCAGGTTACGCCGTATGCCTACCTGATGAGACCCACCTTGGGTCGAAACCGGTCGTAGGCGGCAAAATCTTAAATCTATCCAGCAGGTCCAAGATCTGTTTGGGAATATTCATGCACTAGCCTCCCCTCTCGGGGGGGGGAGGACTGGATATTCTCCAGCGGGTTGCGGGGCGCCTGGGGGTAGTCCCTATTAATTTATGTAGTAGGTGTTCAGTGGAAGGCTCAAAAGATCTAATAAGCGATGCAGTCACAAAAGGACAGCTGATGTGCTGATGACACAATGCAAGCTTACCAGCCTGGAAATCCATGGTATTAGCACAGCATTCTCAGAATTTATTGAAAAATTATATATATATATATATATATATATATATATATATATATATATATATATATATATATATATATATATATATATATATATATATATATATATATATATATATATATATATATATATATATATATATATAGAGAGAGAGAGAGAGAGAGAGAGAGAGAGAGAGAGAGAGAGAGAGAGAGAGAGATGATGATGAAACTGTATTACATAACGGTAGAAGTTTTGACAGATACAAATACGTCATTTTTCAAACTTGCCGTTTCTAACGTTCTACAACAACAAAATATAATGAAGACAAACAAAAAATATTTAACGCAAACAAAAAACATAACTGAATAAGTACAGACACACGCAGTACATAAAATGATACTACTAAGGTAGCATTAAACATATACAAAAAAGGAAGTAACACTCATCAGCACAAATTACATAGGAGAAAAATCATAGCACAGCAAAAACAAGCACAAAGTACCAAGAATCAAACATACATACACACACCTTTACAGCCGTGTAAATGCACGTACTAACATATATACATTTACATAACCTTTCATCAGAATGACAGGATAAAAATAATATATCTAAGCAGTTTCCATCAGGTATATGTGTAGTTTGTTTTAAAGGTGGAAAGGTGGGTTAGTGTTCTAAAATGTTGAAGTGAATTCCATAAAAGTGGTCCCGAAAAGGCTAGGCTTGATTTGAATAAGTCAATGCGAGGTAGTGGTAATCGAAGAGTACTGTTCCTCGAGGACCTTTCACACTGTCATGGAGTAAATTTAGCTGTTAGATACTGTGGAGCTTTCTTGTGGAGAATTTTAAACATAAGTATGCACTTGTTGTAAACGAGTTGTTGACGAAGGCCAAGAAGTTTGAGATTTTGCAGTTTTACAGTGGTAGGAATGGGTCTTATATCTACATGTTTAATGGCTCTTTTGTATAGTGAATTTAGTTTTTTTGATATGCACATCACCGCTACCATCCCAAACAGTGGAGATGTAATCAACATGAGATTTAATGTGTGCATGAAAAAACATTTTTCGTGTATTTATGTCACTCACACTTCTCAATTGTGATAAAAGAAAAATATTTGTTTGATATTTTCTTACATATATTAGTCACATGTTTCTCCCAACTTAGTTGCTCATCTAACCCCACCCGGGTCTGCCCTGGGGGACTTGGGTGGGGTTAGGTATTTTTTAGTTCCCAGGGTCACCCTGGTCAGCCCCACAGGGTGGGGTTTTCACTCTATTCTGGGGCATGTGTTTCTGTCTACCCGAGGTCCATTCACCTGTATTTGCCTTTTTTAAACTCTCCCTACTGTCTGCACTGCCTGTAGCTCTTGATATTGGATGTGTGTTGCTAAATGGTCTTAGCTTTATTTAGGCCCCATGTGTTAGGTTTATTTAATGTGTTTGACCGGCTGGCGACATACATTCAATGTTCTGTTTAGTTGGTTGTTTTTTTTTCACAAGCAGTGCAGGCACGTCCTGAGAAAGCCTTGTTGCTGTCGGGACGTTAAGCAATGTACAATCAATTAGTTGCTCATCTATACATATTCCAAGGAAGTTGCGTTCATGAACTTGTTCAATAGGTTGGCAATTAAGACTGAGCGTTAGTGAAGGGGGGTGAAGTTGATGTTTTTGTCGTGAGGTGATTAACATGCTCTTCGTCTTATCAGGATGTAGTACCATGTGGTTTTTACAGCACCAATCAGAAACTTCGTCAAGACTGGATTGTAAACGGCGACTAATATCATGACTGTTCTTACCAGGAACTTGAAGGCTTGTGTCGTCCGCAAAGAGATTACAATTAACGTTAGGGTTGGAAATATGTAAAGGAAGGTCATTTATGAAAAGTAAAAATAGGAGGGGTCCTAGAATTGATCCTTGAGGAACTCCAAATTTAACATGGCCTTGCCTAGAGTACTGACCATGGACGTATACTTTTTGCTTTCGGTCTTCCAAATAGGATCTGAGAAAAGTTATTGTAGTTTCGTCCATGTTTTATATTGTAAGCTTATGTAAGAGAATCTCATGGTCCACAAGATCAAAAGCTTTTTTAAGATCTAGGAAAACTGCTCCTGACATTAAATTTTTATTAATTGACTCTAGCCAGCAATCTACAATATGTGTGAGTGCTGACTGGCATGAATGGGTCGGGCGAAAACCGGACTGATGAATGTTTAGTAAATTACCCTTCTCAAGGAAATTAAGAAGATGCTTGTGAATGTGCCGCTCTAATGGCTTTGACAAGGCTGAGAGCAAAGAGATCGGTCGGTAATTATGAATATCTTCAAGGTTTTTAGTTTTGGGGATCGGAACTACCTTTGCTTGCTTCAGGACTGTAGGAAAATAACTTTTATTTATACACAGATTAAAAATGTATGTAAGGGATTGTATTGTGTAAGGCAACGACAATTTTAGTGATTGGTTATCAATATCATCAATCCCTCTACTTTTCTTTTTCGGCATGTCAGAAATATACTTACCGATTTCTGCTATTGATATATTAGGAATTACGAATTTTTGTGTTATATTTGTTGCTTCGCTGAAAGATCTCAGAAGACTTGAGATACTATATTGCGTACTGATATTTGATGCCGATTGGGCTAGATTTTCAGCGGCTGATAGAAAATATTTGTTAAATTTGTCTGACGTTAAATGAGATGGTATTTCTGGGGCTGCTTTTCCTTTAGTAATAGCATTTAGTGGTCTCCAAATGGATGCTGTGTCACGGTTTTCTGAGATCATTTGATTGAAGAATGCTTTTTTTTTTTTGCAGCCAGATATTTTACTTGATTACGTTGTTTTTTGGTAGTCATCAAAGCATTTTTCTTTTCTAAGTTTGTCTCTGAGCGACATAGCATTTTTAATGTCCAATCTTAACCAGGGCGGCATGGTAGTATGTTTAACGCGTTTTACCCTGAGGGGCGCGTGCTTGTTAAGGACTCCGAGGAACAGACTCATCCAGCAAGACAAGGCATTGTCAGGGCAAGTGTGGCAGTATACATCATCAAAGGGTGTATTGTGCAACTCGTGCATGAATTTATCCCTATCAAATTTTTTATAAGAACGATACATTATAGTTGTGTGTTTGTTTTTCTTTGGCCTATCAAGCTTCAGAGGAATTGTACAAAATACCGGGTTATGATCACTAATGGCTAAGGTCGGGACATTCACACTAGTTATTCTGTCCTTGTTTGTAACATAAATATGATCAATGAGCGTTGATGATGTAGATGTGATTCTAGTTTGTGCTTTAATTATTTGTGTCAAAACAAATAGCGATGTGGTCATGGTCCATGCTGCATTTGATCCCTTAGGTCTAGGTAGGTCGATGTTGAAATCACCTAGGAGAAATATGTCACATTTGCTCCGATTTGCCTTGTCCATCAAAGCTGTAAACTCATCAAACCAATCCCAGCCGGCTGCCGGATTTCTATAGACAAAGCCGATTAGTCTAGGTGATGACTGTGGTGTTTTTAACTCCAGCCACATACACTCCACTTTGGTAAATTCGAGGTCTAGACGCCGCTTGGCGTAGCTAGATACAGACGTATGCATGTAAATCGCTAGCCCTGTGTGTTGAGGCAAATCGGCATCTTTACGAAATATTTTATAGTTAGGAATAGAGATGGAAGCATTTCTGATTTTGTTCTTAAGTCTTGATTCAGAAACACCAAAAATGTGGAAGTGTTCGGGCTGGTTCAAAAACACACAGAGATCTGGCACTTTATTGACAAGATGATAGATATTCAGGTGACCTATTTTAAGTCCACCACCACAAAATAAATCATTTTTTGTACCACCGTCAGGCATACTATCACTATGAACGTCAAAGTATATAAAAGTACAAAAATTGTCTTATTGAAAGAGGTATATAATTATAAAATAAAAAGGAAGCTTTATGACAAGGAGGGTTTCGTACACAAATAAAACTACAGGAAGAGACAATATTCACTTAGTGTATGAAGTGTCAATAAGAGATAATGAACAAAAGCGGTTGGAAGTGAAATTGGTCGATACACACACGGGCACTCAAAGGTACATACACACACGTGTCCACGTCGGTGCCACTGTCTCACAAAAAGAACAAGTTACGTGTCACAGTTTTCACTTGTTGATAAATGCAAAGTACAAGATAATTGATTATGACAAAAAAGTAATTGAAAAAAGGTGAATAAATGTTATGACTACACACTATTCTATTGCAAAGAAGATACAAAAAATTAAAAGAAAGAAATATCAACTTCGTCAAAATTGTTATTCCAAATAAGCAGTTAACCGATCGCACACTAGAAATCTGTCAATAAACCCTGGGCAAGAAATTACACCAGACGCCTAGAATCGCACTATCTACTGTCCGGCATGTGGCCTGATCCTGTCAAGCAGATTAAACTACACTGCAAAGTCACTGTCACTAAGCTGCCCAAGTGAGGCTGGCACTGGAGGGGGTGGGGGTAAAAGTAAGAAGGATACGGGTACATGGGCCGAACAGTCGGGACAAAAGGCGGGGGGCCCATAGGCTGTGGAGCAAAGCCGTAGAGGGGTTGCTGTTGCTTCGGGTCAGTGGTCGGTACATCCTTTGATCTATCGACCGGCTGGATGGAATTACCCGACATTATCGACAGAGAGACTGAGAGAGAGAGAGAGAGAGAGAGAGAGAGAGAGAGAGAGAGAGAGAGAGAGAGAGAGAGAGAGAGAGAGAGAGAGAGAGAGAGAGAGAGAGAGAGAGAGAAATGAAATGAAATGAAATGAAACTTTATTTTTCAAGGATAAATGATTAGGTACCTTCAATGACCTTTTTTCAATCATGTCCTTGCTAAGCTATAGCATGCACATAAACACACATACACATAATGTTTTATATAAAAGTATACATAATAGTAAAAGTACTGACAGGCAACAATACTTCCATTTCAAATAATCAATGCTCACATTACACGCCACACACACACACACACACACACACACACACACACACACACACACACACACACACACACACACACACACACACACACACACACACACACACACACGCACACACACACATTCACACTGATATATAGCAATCCGCACACACACACACACACACACACACACACACACACACACACACACACACACACACACTGACATCAAGCAAAACATCGAACATTAAACATTTTTTTTTAAAAAAATTATGATGTTATGCTGCAAAAGAAATGACAAAGAACACCTCAGCAAGTCTAAAGTATTATGTATGATACATGAATATGAATAAGGAAATGTTTCTGCATCAATGACGGTATGAAAAAAAAAAATGTTTTCACATGTTCTTAATAAATTTAAGCAGTTGGTACTTGAACATTCGTAAAGAAGGTGTTGCTTTAATGTCTGCAGGAACTGTGTTCCATAATTTTGCACCAGAGTAGGAGAGGGACGTCTTGTAAATATCTAAGCGGGGCCTTGGTACTACCAGATTGTTCCCTGATGTTCGACTAGCTCTGTGGGCAAGTGCGAACAAATTAGAGAGATAGGCTGGTGAGTCTGAGAGGGTGATTTTGCGCATAAGAACCAACTTATTATAAATAAACTGCTTGTCAAGTGGTAGGATATCCAGCAGCTTGAACTTGTAATCCGTGCTAATGACTTGCATGGGTCTGTCAATGATTAATTTGATTGCCCGCCTGTGAAGCGAATTCATCCTTTTGAGATTAGCATCACTGCTTCCATCCCAAACTGAGGAGGCATAATCCAAATGTGGCTGAATATGGGCAGAGTAAAAAAGTTTCCTTGTTGGTTCGTTAGTAAAAAATCTTAATTTTGACAGTAAGAATAAGTTTTTTGATATTGTTTTACACACTTTGGTAATATGGCTTTGCCAACACAGTTTGTCATCAATGATGATTCCAAGCACCCGCTGTTCCTTGACTTGCTCAACAGACTGCCCATTAAAATATAGCTGTAGGGGAGGCAAGTTCAGCTGCTGCTTTTGTCTAGTAGTAATTAACATACATTTGGTCTTAGTAGGATTCGGAATCATATGATTGTTTTGACACCATGTGGAAACATCATTCAAGCCGCTTTGTAGGGACTGGGTTATACAGGATGCATCCGACGATGACACGTCAAGAGTTCCATCATCAGCAAAGAGACTACAGATTAAAGGGGGGTCGGATATATGTAAGGGAAGATCGTTTATAAAAACTGAAAATAATAATGGACCGAGGACGGATCCTTGTGGTACTCCGTGCTCTATCACCCCCTCATGTGAGTTTGTACCATTCACACAGACGTACTGTGTGCGCCTATTTAGATATGATGTAATGAAGGCAAGGGTGTCATTACTCAGCTGATAGGTAGCAAGCTTTTTAATTAAAAGATCATGTTTGACAAGATCAAAAGCTTTAGAAAGGTCCAAAAATACCGCTCCAGTCATTTGCCCATTATTCATAGCAGTTAACCATCTGTCAACCAGGTGAACCAAAGCTGTGTGACAAGAATGTCTTTTACGAAAACCAGACTGTAGTGGATGGATGAGTTTGTATTTATCTAAGAAATGTTGTAAATGTGTGTGGATATGTCTTTCAATCGGTTTTGACAGAGTTGTCAACAGAGAAATGGGTCTGAAATGGTTGGGGTCATTTAAATCTTTCGTTTTAGGTAGCGGTATTACCTTTGCCGTTTTCAGACCAGACGGAAATTGTCCATGTTGTATGCAAAGGTTGTAGATGTATGTTAGTGACTCGACGACGTATGGAAGAGCCATTTTAAGAACAGTGCTGCTAATTCCATCATGGCCAGATGTACGTTTACTCTTTAATGAAGAAATGGATTTTCCCACTTCATAAACTGTTAAGAGCGGAATGTTGCAAGACGTGTTAGGTGTTAATCTTTCAGCACAAAACCTTTTTAGCTTTTCTGAAACATCAGACGGTTGACCGGGCGACGTAAGATTCTGTAGCAGTGTAGTGGCGGTAGAGAGAAAATGCTGATTAAACGTAGCAGCTGATATTTTAGTGCACTGTGCGGTATTTCTGGACCTCGTAAAGGCGTTTATTGCACGCCAAACAGAAACGATATCTTTTTTGCCGTTCATGAGATGGTGAAAGTGAGACCTCTGAGCATTTCTAACTAAATATTTTATAAGGTTTCTTTGTTTTCGGTAAGCTACAAAATTATTGCTCCTTTTATAATCATCTCGGAGCTGCATGGCATCTTTAATTTCGTTGTTCAACCACGCGGGAAGTTGAGGATTTTTTACTCGTTTCTCTCTGAAAGGAGCATGTTTATCAAGAACACCAAGAAACAATCTGTACCATTCAGACAGAGCCTCGTTTGGGTCACCTTGGTTGTAAACTGTGTGGAAAGATACTTGACTTAGGTCGTGCAGAAATATGTCTTTGTTGAAGCGCTTCAAAGATCTATATCTAATAGTTGTATGCTGGTGTTTACGAAAAGTAGTATTTACTTTCAATACCCAGCCACAACACACAGGGTAATGGTCACTAATCCCTATTTGGGGCACCTCTACTCCCACCACCCTTGACTTATTAGTTGTGTAGATGTGGTCAATAAGGGTGGAGGAAGTAGAACTAACACGGGTAGCAGCAGTTACTAATTGCTTCAGTCCAAACATAGAAATGGTACATTCCCAGGCAGGGTTATTCAGGAGCAAATTGATATTAAAGTCGCCCCAAATCAGCATTTCTGATGTGGCCTTTCTGACCTTATCCATCATAACTGTAAATTCGTCATACCATTGAAATGTTGATGCTGGGTTTCTATAAATGTATCCGACGAGCACGGGACTAGATTTGTCTGCCCTCAACTCAATCCAGACACATTCCACATTTGGTGATTCCAGGTCTTTACGCCTGCGGGTGATACCGCTGATTGAATTGTGTATATACACTGCTATACCTGTCTGTCCCGAGTGTTCAGCATCGCGGCGCAAGACAGCAAAGTCCTGGATAGAAACGGCCTCATCACTAATGTTAGGATTGAGGCGCGATTCAGTGACACCAAACAAATGAAAAGGACTGGGTTGAGTCAAGAGCACACATAGATCAGGGATTTTGTTATACAAATGATATATGTTTAAGTGACCAATATTTAAATGCTGATCTGATATCATGTTTATAACGTTTCAGATCAAACAGCAAAATTGCTCACGAGACTAATGAAATGAAAGAAATTAATACAAAAGGCTAAATTTAATAATGTAACTAATTAATAAAAGTTACAAACAGAAGAAATACTTAAAACAGATAAACACTAGATGCCGCTGCCCTGGGGAGCTAATGGGCTTTTAGCGTCAATAGTTCACTGGGCTATACAAGACAGTCCAGTCAGTAAACAACTCGCTTCACTGCCACAGTAAAAGAACTCGCTTCACGGTCACAGTTGAATGCCCACCGCTTGCAACAATTACGGCGGAAATGGCACAGTCAAAACACTATACGGCGTCAGCACAGCAATTAATGTCGCGCATTACAGCTTAGTCAAAAACCTTGCAGAGCTTTATCGCTACTTCCAACATTGAGAAATTAGGAAAGAAAACCACTCAGCAACCACTTGAAAGAGAATGAATAATGTTAGTCATAACACCATCATAAGACATATGAAGGAAAGCTATGTAGAAGGAAGCCGTTCATATATAGGACTTGTCACAATAATGTCACGTGGATAGGCTATATGTAGATACTTAGCACACTGTGGCGTGGTTTTGAGACTGAGCCCACTGAAGGTGTTGATAGCCGTAATACGGTGCCGCGTGTGGGTACTGTGTGTATTGCGGCATCATCACGTTCAGGGGTTTGAACCAAGAGCCACTGTCCTGGAGGCCACGCTGTTTGTAGCGGGACATGTCACCGATGACCGCTGGTAGGTACTGCCAAGCTGGTTGCTGGGATGCCGTCTGTGCTAAGGGAGGCAACACGGTCTGTCGACTGAGAGACCTATGTGACTGGCCAGCAGCTGAGGCAGGGTCCAACTCTGATCCGCTGATCAGTTTTGAAGCCTGCCCCTGTTGCCTAGTAGTGGCGACAGTGGAGTAAACTTGTTTGGGCACTGTTATGTCAGAGCGGTCTCGATAATCTGTACTCCCTGCGGCAGGTTTAGAGCGACTGGAGTCGAGGCGTCCATTAAGCTTGATGTTTAGAGCGAGGCTAACCACGCCCTGCCGGCTGGGGTGAATCCTGTCTTTGGTTTGTCTGTATAGGGTTTTCTTGGGGGCGCCTGTTGGTGTGGTAAAAATAGCATAATTGTCAATGAACACCATTTCCACACCATCACAGACCTGTCGGAGATTAGCATTAGACAGGTGTATATTACTGTTGATGGTACAGTGTCCTCTAGCAGGGATGATACCCGAGGCCTGTAGTTGGGCGTGTGGAAAGGCGCGTCTACACAGGTTGGCAATGTCCATCCATACCTGGGGGGTAATAGCACGGCCTAGCTTGCAGTCGTTTATGCCGACATGGAAAGTTACGAGGTGCACGCCTGGAGAAGGAGGTATCTGTGCCAGCCAGTCTGTAATCTGCTGGGTGTTGAGGCCGGACACAGAAACTACCTGCACTTTGTCCTGGGGGCCGGTCGCCATCCTGTCTCCCCTCACGTGCTGCAGGATGGAATCTCCCACAAGCAGAGTGGTTGTATCAGGGAGGACACGCTGTTGCAGCATTACTACCGCTGGTCTTTGACGGTTGTTACGGCGACGGGGGTCAAGGCCGTAATGCTGTGCATCGTGCGGCCCTTGGGCGAGGCTTCCACGGGGGTTGGTATCGGGGCCACTGCTAGGGTCGGGTGCAGGGCGGCGATTATCCTGACTGGCGGGACCTGTGGAAGTCAGGGCTGGATTATTCTGATTACTGGGCTCAGTTTCCATGGCTCCACTTTGTCCTGAGCTATTGTCGAGACACCGAGCATTGGAGGTGATCAGCACTGGGATACGGTCGCCACATGGAGGGCTGTCCCTGCCGGCGGGGATACGTGGGGTCATTGTGGTGCTCATCCCACTCGGGGCAACTTCCTGTGATGGGACAGTCGCAAGCATGGTCAACTTTTTATTCAAGTCACGCATGTGATTAGTTTGCTTATCTTTAACAGACGACAGGTGGTTCACGGTGCCCTGCAGTGTACGCTGTGTGTCGCTCAGACTCCGTAGTTGCCCGTTGAGCGCTGCGAGATCGGCACATGCAGTTCTGTCGGACACTTGTAGGGTTTTCTTCGTTTTGACCGCCTCATCTCTGATCCGACTGTCCAATTGGTCAATTTTAGTGAAGGCATACGTCAGGCCTTTTTTTAAGATGCCAATCTCCTTCCGCAGGCCTCGGATAGTGAACTGGGCGGAACGGAGGTCAGCCCGTAGGCAAGCAGACGCCCGCAATGCTGGTACCGCTGCCAACTTTCGAAGGGGCAGCCGAAAGACTGAAGAAATTCGCCGGCTGCCTGGCGTCATCGTGTCCTCAGGAGGACCAGCTGCCGGCCGCTGTGATTCTGCCACAGAAGCAGTAGATGCGTCGGTAACCGGCACGATGACGTGGTTACTTAATCCAGGTGTAGGCGTACTGACAGTATCAGCTGTTGTATGGATAACTGACTCCAGATGAGCGCGGTGTGTGGTGGGCGTGGCGAAGGTCAAGTTGATTACATCACCACCACCAAACTCCCCAGGAAAACTGACAGCTTGGCTGTCGGGTGGAGATGGTGTGGAAGTTGCCCTCAGGATGGTCGCTGGTGTTGTCTCCCTAGTGGCTGTGGCCCCTCCCACAGCCCCAGAGGCAGGATTAGCAAGGTGCGGCGTGCAGGGCTCGGAGGCTGGGAGGAGTAGACGAGATGGGCGATGGGTCGTGGACTGGTCACTAATCCACGTATCGCCAGAGTCAAGTAATGAGACCTCATTACAAGCAGGAGTAGAGGACGGGGGCTGAACGGATGGGGAATTGGGTGGCTGGTCGGTAGAACACAGGGGTAAATGACTGAATGTGGGCGGGGGTACATTGCCTTCGTCAAAGTCGAGATTTTGTAGTGACCTGACCAGGGCACACAACTGGCAGAACTCCGTCTGCACCCACTCCTCAGCTCTAACTCCTTGAATCAGACAGGTTCCTCCAAGAGTACGCTTCAGTTTGTAATATAGAGTTACCGTGATACAGTTCACGCCACCCTTCTTCACTTGCACAAAGGTCTTGGCCAGGGTGTCTGGGATTCCGGCTGCGCGGGTACGCAAGTTGATGTCTGTGCGGTTGATGGTTCTGTTGTCAAAGTCGACGTCCTTCCACACCACCTCGTAACCGTTGTTAGTCGCCTCTAGCAGGTGGACATAGCGAAAAGACAAGGCTTTCCTCCATCGTTTCAGGTCATCGATATTTGTGTCACTGAACACTTTCTGTTTGTCATCGAGAGTGTCCTTCACAATGGGGTCGTTGGGATTAGGGGATTGAGAAGGGGCTTGCGACTGGAGGGTAGGCTGACGTAACATGATGGGGGATGAGTACGCCATGGTGAATACTGTGGCTGAGAGTTGGGGGAGGGGTGGGAGTGAAGTGGTTGGAGGGACTGATAAGTTGTAGAGTTAGAATAGAGTACGCAGCAGTCCGCCGCGGCGGCGTGTGGGATCAAGAAGAGAGGGCGAGGGCACGGCTGTTCAGTTCTTCTGCAAACCCACCCATTCGAATCGAAATTGTTAGGGGAGGTGTGTTACGACACGGGTTTTTCATTTTCCTATTTTTTTAAAATTTATTTATTTATTTATTTATTTTGTAGGGGAGTTAAATTTAGAGGGATGACAGGGGTTGGTTAGTCACCGGACGTAAGGGTAGTTAGAAATTGAGTACAGCAGTCGCGGCGGCGTATGGGATCAGATGACGAGCTGACCTCGTTCCAGCGCATTCCTATGGGCACCTGGTACCGCCTGCCGATAGCAAACCTTCTTAACGCTTACTATTTTTTTTTTTTTTTTTTTTTTTTTTTTTTAATGTGGGCAGAGTGCTAAATTTGTGTTGGCTTTAAAGGTCTACTATGTTTTCAAATTACTTCTGTTTGGCCGGATTTTCAACGAGTGATATACGTGTAGTGTAACATAGTGCTACAAGTACTTTTCTTTAACTGGATAGATTCTGTTTACCCGGCTGTGATTTTTTTTTTTTTTTTTTTTTTTTTTTTTTTAATACTCAGAAAGTTTTATAGATCAGCACATGAGTGTAGTTCGCTGACGTTTAAAATGGAGTCTGACACACAACATTCCTAAGCTATTCAAACCACATGTCACGATTGCCGAGTCAGTAGTTTGTGCAGAGCGAGTAACTTGAAATGGCAAAATGAAGACATTTTCTTAATCATGTCTAGTGTCTTCAGATAACTCAATTTCTTGGCTTTTAAGTGTATGTCACAAAATAATACAACATACATTCAGTACAGCTAAGACAAAATGTCGTAAATGACCGGCGCCATTAAAATGTATCCCGTCGTGTACACGCCGGGGCAGCCGGCGGCTGACCGTGTACACACATCCTGTGCTCGCGTAAAACAGTACAGCCATAACAGAATGTGCTGTCAGTGGGCGGTATGGAAGGATCTAGAGGCTACACGCGCGGCTCCTTATCTTTCGGCCCGCACGCGCGTGCGCCTCAAAACTAAATAGGATGCCTTGAACAGCCGTGGGGGATGAGGGGGTGCAATCAGTAGGTGGTAAACAGTGCAGCCCCGAGTGAGCCGGGGAGAGGGGGTGGGTACAGGCTGTAGTGGGCGAGGAGGGGGTGGGGGCTACACGACCACGCCATGGCCGCCATCACAGTCTTTCACAGTTCACAAATATGCCGACCGTTGTTGAGAAAATATAGTTCAAAATTACTCACGTTCAGTCTGTCCGATTTTCACAAAAAACACACCACCAAAATCCTCGTTCACTCATAAAGTCACACACCAAATATCACTGAACATACTTTTGTGAATATATGGAAATAGGGTAAACTAATGCCCACGATGTAAACGGCCGTGCGCGGAGCTTAACCGCGCAGAGAGAGAGGGAGGGAGAGATTATATATATATATATATATATATATATATATATATATATATATATATATATATATATATATATATATATATATATATATATATATATATATATATATATATATATATATATATATATATACATATATATATGTACACACACACACACACACTCACACACACACACACGCACACACACACACACACACACATATATATATATATATATATATATATATATATATATATATATAGAGAGAGAGAGAGAGAGAGAGAGAGAGAGAGAGAGAGAGAGAGAGAGAGAGAGAGAGACCATCACTGTAGTCCTTATATAATTCAACATTGCACATCACACAACATAATAACAGTGAAATGCAGTATCCAGCCACCAAACTACATTACACAGATACTGTGCACAATGTTGGCATGAAAATCAAACAATACTGTTACCAGTACCACACTGTGTCCAAAGGACCCATGGGTTTTATACTCTGAGGCCAGTGACCATTTTCAGAATGAACCCTGTATATCATTTTGAATCATGGAAAGCAGCGCAGTGATAAGTTTTCTCCTTGTCGCACACTGATGCTGCACAAAATATATCTGTACCACTGTTTCCTACCCCATAAGTGTCAGCTGTGGAGTACATATTTTGAATGACTGATGTATGCCAGTATTTAGGAACTTGTCACAAAAAAGACCTGTTCATATGATAAAATGTCTTCGAAAAATGAACACATTGTCAGTAAAGGGGTTTTCCTTGGATAATCAAAATCTAATACATATTAAGCTGCGTTTCCAAATCGTTACATGACAGGAGAGTGACAAAAAGTAACTTTTCTGAGGGGGTCATCCAAATAAATATGCATAGGAAGGTCTTACCATCAGGTATCTCTTTACCAAGTTTAGGGTTACAGTTAGGAATACTTGAGAAAAAAACATCTTTGGGCAATATATGGCTATCTTGTAACTATTTCCCGATTTCTTGTGACCCTTGACCTTTCTGACCTTTCATGCATACGAAATTAGTATGCATGAAAAGTTCTTACCACCTTGTACCAAGTCTGGGTTTGAAGTTGTGTATACTTGAGAAAACATCATTTTGGTGAAAATACAGATATTTTTCACTTTTTACTGCACTACAAATTACAACATGGGTGTCAAATCGCTTTGTCAAGTTGTTATATGAAAACACACAAAGCACACCCCCATCACTGTACAATAGCCCCTGAACTGCTCGACTGCACGTTACAATTTTGTCGCCCCGCTGCTTCTATGTCAGGCTTATGGAAACACTCCCTCTTTATTTCTATGTTCTCGAGGTTTGTCATTGTCACTTTGTTGTCACTGCCCCACTGCTGTTGTGTCTGCAGTTGAATAGCCAGGCCTAAAGCCTGCTTGCCCTTCTCCTAATATATGGCTAGGCATCAGCTCAGGCAGTAAGGCACAGGCTTTTGCTGCATTGCGAATGATGTGACTGTCCAAAACCTTGACATTGTGGCCAGCCTGGTGGATGGACATCAAAATAACAGGACGTCTGCCCTCCTACACAGGACAATCAGTTCACTTCTTTTGCCTTCTCGTCGGTTGGCCATCGCGGAGAGATGTACCCGATGAACTCTTCTTCCCTCATCTTTCGCAACCTGCAAAAGATAATTTTGTATCCAAAAAAGTTTTGACATGCACATATTGCGTGACTATATGTTTGCAAGTATTTATACAAAGTACATACATGCATAATATGACAGTAGTCAGAACATGAACAAGAAAGGCAATGTCCTTATGGTTCATGTGTATGACCAATCCACATAATACGTCTGACCTTTTTGACCTTTGCTTGACTTCTCCAACAGGTCTCTGAAAATGTCTAAACATAAGTATAGGGCTGGATTTTGTACCAGTAAAACCTGAGTTTTTGTCCAAATCCCTTCATTTTTCACACATTTGTCAACCGTCTGTGACCCTTGACCTCTGTGAGGGGCTGATTGCATTAGTATGCACAGAAAAGTGTTATCATCATGCCAAATTTTATTGAAAAGTTTGCAAAAACATTGATAAAAACTACAACTCTACCCGAAACTAACTTTTGTCACCCTTATCATGTGGTATCTCCATAGCAAGTTTGAGTTTGAAGTTGAAAATACTACTTGAGATGACCTTTGAAAGGTCACAGAAAATTTTATGTCTAGAAGTACCCTTGTGCCAAGTTTGAAGTCTGAGGCTTGCATAGTCTTCGAGGAAATGCCAATGTTAAAGTTGCCCACAGATAACAGACAGTCGACGGACGACCCATTACAAACACTTACTTTTGCTATCACACGTGCGCCAAACATTAGATGCCATTGAGCTTGAAATGACCACAAAGGGTGTATAAATATATCTAGAATCAGCATCAATATTCAAAGTGTAACTGGCAGAAATTGTTTCAAACAGGACACAACGCATTGCTGTTTAGCAACAGCACACACTGGACCAAATGGGTAGTATTCAGAGTTTTCTAGTCCTTTTGTATGCACTAAGTGCTTATTAAAGAAAACGACAGTATTTGCAGACTTGCCCAAACCTCTAGTTTTCAAATCAAATGCAATATGGTGCCACTTGTTGACAGCAAGTGATTTTAGCATTTGGTGTTGTTGAGAATGCTGGTACTAGTACTACACCATCTTCAAAATGAAAGAAAGCATTACAGTGTGATGTGTTTATTCCAACAGTTGTGTTTTGTTATGAACCTGATTCTATTCACAAATCAATCGGTATGCTTTACCTCGAGTCCAGTACAATAAGTGTCGCCTTCTCTCACTTTAGTTGATCCGCTGGAACTGGAATTGCCTGCTTTTAGCTGTGGCCTTCTCCTTTGAGCAACATGACCTGACTAGTTCTTGCCTCTTCTTGGTGTAGGCGTCATACTTCTGTGCTTGTTTGCAAGTATACCCTCTGGGCGTGACTCTGCAGTGAGACGTCAACAGCAGCATTGACCTGAAATGAAATACATATTTATTATCGTGTTATTCGGCAGCATGGCAATTTCACTTCTGATCTTATTTCAGGGTGGGTCGGTTCAAAACTCCACAAACAGGGACTTTGTTATAGCATTATAAACAATTCGGGGCCGGTGGGGGGAGTCCCCCCCCCCCTCCCAACCACCCAATTCGGCCCTACATTTAGTTTACACGTTACTACCTTCAAACTAATGTGAAATAAACTGTGAACACCACAAACAACAATGGTGAAGCCTGGATCGCTCATGTGCATTTAAAACTGATCATTTTCTTAATCTGAACTGTGTGACCTTTCCAACAGGTGACTGAAATTTAAGTGCCATGAGTCTAAGCATAAGTAAAGGGCTGGCCTATGTACAGTTGTGAATAGTATTTGACAAAATATATCTTTTGTCAAAATAATATATGGCTATTTTTTATTTTTTTTTTTTACCTATTTCTTGATTTCTCGTGACCCTTGGCCTGAACTCAAACTGGTAGGCTAAGAGTAAGAAAGGTCTTGCCACAAAGTATCCTTCGGCTACATTTGAAGACTGTGGTTTGAATAGTCTCCGAGAAAATGCCAACATTAACGTTTACCATGGATGACCAGAACATAGCCTTACACTTGCTTCGCACATGAGCCAATGAAAGAAGGCATTACAGTATGATGTGTTCATTCACACCATAGTTGTGTTGTGTTCTGCACCTGATTCCTATCACAGATCTACTGGTATGATTTACCTTGAGTCCAGGAGAATAAGTGTCACCTTCCCTCACTTCACATGAGCTGTGAGTGTGACCTTGGTCAGTTGGTGTAGGCGTCATACTTCTGCGCTTGTTTGCAAGTATGTACTCTGGGTGAAAGTACTGAGACTCCACAGCGAGAGGTCAACAGCAGTATTAGCCTGAAATGAAATACATGATTATTACTGTGTTGTTCGGCAGCATGACAATTTCACTTTCCGTGAACTAAATGCAGGGGCCGATTATTACTTTCAAAATAAATGCAACAAAAACTGTGTAAACCGCAAAGAACAAACAACAATGGCAAAGTCTGTACACCTGATGAGCATAAATGATTCACATATAAATATAACCTGTGTGACCTTTCCAAAAGGTAGCTGAAATAAGTGTCACGAGTCTCAACATAAATGCTTGCTTTTGTACTAGTCAAATTTGTATTTTTCACACATTCCACCGTCATCCAAAATGTTAGTCAACAAATATTTGGGTTTCAAAGTAGCCTTTTACTAGGTAACCCTTTTAATCCTGATACAGCCACTGCTTGAAATAAATGTGACTATGATAGTTCAAGGGTGGTGCCAGAATAGATTGGCGTCTCATCTGCCAAGCTATTCTGGAACCATCCTTGAACTAAAAAAATGCTGGACCTATCTCCTAATCTGTAATATAGCCTTCATAAGACAAAGAATGGATAAGAAAACTAAGTTACTAAGTACTAAAAGCAGTTACTGAGTTAGTAATGCCAAAATTATCCCTTAGCAGGACGTTTTACTACACACAGTATGTTTTCCTACATAATAAGCACTGGCACTGGTTTAATATCACTACAATGTCGACTACATTCCTTCCACCGTATTAGTAAAGGCTCTCTGAGAATGTATGGAAATGTTCTACTTCTAGGTGGTGACCGACATGGAATGCATGCCCCTGTCAACCCACAATAAAATGTAGTCTTCTTCATTGCAGGTAGGCTGTGGTGACGGCAATACTGCGGGGACCTAAATTTCCATGCATAAAAGGACAGTTAGCTATTGGGGTTTTACGCCATGCAGGTGACATCTCACGGAGGTGCATAAAACTTTTTTTTTTAAAGAGTTGGAAAACCAGTCAGATATGCCACTTACGTACGACATTTTTCTTCCACTACTAGTAACTCGTGATCTAGTCACTTAGCAAACACCACCAACCTCTTTTTCTACTTTAGTTTACCTTTTCCTTGCTGATGTCTGAAGAGATTTTGTTGTTTTCCTGGCTGCCACGTATACTGCTTCCCGTTCATTTTTTTTCTTCTTCTGAGAAATGGTTGTGCATTACGCTCGATGACTTGTCGCAACTCATGCAAAAGTATCTTATTTCTGAGGAAACAAAACATTTTATGCATAGAAACAGTCAGCTTACACACCTATTTCAGACAGTATATATCTTTTGTCAATTATCGATAAATTGAGCTTGTTTGCAATACGACTTGCCGTACGGCGGTTTTTTTTTTTGGTGACCTCTAGTCTCAGGTCACGGCAGACGCAAGATAGCGGTATCTAAATGCGCAGAAAAGATGCGCGAAAGAGGTGTGTCCTACAACCTTAAGTGATATGAGTTTCACTTTGCCTTCTAGACTTGAGAACAATCGTGACAAAACAAGAATTCCACTGCACAATTTCAGTCTTGCTATACTTTGTGTGAAGCGAGGGTGACTTTATCTAGATAATAATAATAATAATAAAGAGCATTTATATCGCGCTGAATCCCCAGGAGCAGTGGGCTCTAAGCGCGTTACAAAAAATGTATATATGGAGAATCTCACTACCTTTAAAAAAGTCAAATCTATGCACTTCTAATCTACGCAGGCACATACAACTAAAACACACATAACAAAACCATATGTATGCAGACCAAACCAACATCACACACACAATCTGTGGATTAATGGTACGCAAGCTGAAAGAAGTAGGTTTTAAGTTGGGTCTTAAAGACATCAATGTTTTCAGCATTCCGGAGGTGTAGGGGAAATGAGTTCCAGACAACAGGGGCTTGATACTGGAATGTCCGGCAACCAAACCGCTTAGAGGAAAAGCTGGGGACATGGAAACGCTTCTCAGAGCAGGAACGAAGGGAACGGGAGGGCTGATAGATGTTGAGGAGGGATGAGAGGTATGGCGGTAGGGATCCATCAAAGCAGCGAAAAGCCAGGACCGCAATCTTGTACTCGACTCTAAACTGAATGGGTAGCCAGTGCAATTCCTGAAGTAGGGGGGTTACATGGTCCATTTTAGATTTGCCAAAAGCAAGTCTGGCAGCATTGTTGAGGACTGTCTGCAGACGAGAGAGTTCTTTCTGGGGGACACCTGCCAGGAGGGAGTTACAATAGTCTAAACGGCTAAGGACAAGGGAGCAAATAAGTTGAACAGTAGCGGACCGGGTGATGAATGGTCTAATGGAGCTGATTCTTCGCAGCTGGAAGTTCGCCGTCCTGCACACATTAGTAATGTGATGGTGCATGGACATACTGCAGTCGAACTAAACTCCCAGATTACGTACAGACTGGCTAAAGGTTATTTCACTGTCGCCAACCACGAGGGAGGCCCCTGGTGGGACCTGACTAAGGGAGTGGTCAGAACCAGCGCAAAGTGATTCAGTCTTGCCGTCGTTCAGCTTCAGTTTGTTGCACAGCATCCATTTTTTCACAGAGGAAATACAAAGTTCAATCTCTTGCACAAGAGCAGGAAAATTAGATGGAGAAGCACCTTTGTGGAGCTGGGTGTCGTCGGCATACTTGTGAAATTCACAGGCATGTCGGGTGATGACGTCAGACAGGGATTGGGTGTAAAGGCTGAAAAGGACGGGCCCAAGGACAGATCCTTGGGGGACACCGAATCTCAGCATGAGGGGCTGCGACTCTGATTGATTGACAACAACCTTCTGAGTACGCCCACGCAGATACGAGGAAAACCAGCTAAGTGTTTTGCCAGAGATGATACATGATATTCTGCTGTACACGCGCACGCTCGTCGATGTGTGTGGGTGTGATGGTGTGTGTGTGTGTGTGTGTGTGTGTGTGTGTGTGTGTGTGTGTGTGTTAGTGTGTGTGTGTGTGTGTGTGTGTGTGTGTGTTTGTGAGTTGAGAGAGGGAGAGAGAGAGAGAGAGAGAGAGAGAGAGAGAGAGAGAGAGAGAGAGAGAGAGAGAGAGAGAGAGACAGAGAGAGACAGAGAGAGAGAGAGAGAGAGAGAGAGAGAGAGAGAGAGAGACGTCATATCTAGAGTACTGTCTGTCGTGCTAACGATGCTTTTACGTCACAGTCACTGTCTGGATTTGTCCAGAAACCGAGGTTATTTACATTTAAAAATTTGTCTTCATCAATTAATTTTTACTCAAAAAGCTCAAAAGATATAATCTGGCTAACAAACATGTTCAATGTCTTTATACAGTCTAGCAAAAAATTACGGAGTATAATATGGGACAACCGACTTACTATTTACGCTCTTTTGACCCTTCAATGAGGACGTAGGAGAGGAAGACAGAGGAAAAGATGGGAGGACAATATCTCAGAGTGGACAGGACTGAAGCTGGGCGATACGCTGAGAATGGCAGAGAACAGAGAGGATTGGAGGGAGCTGGTTGCCAAGTCATCAGTGGTGCCCCAACGGTCGGCAAGACTGCGTGATATATTGATAGAGATAGATAGATAGACCCTTCAATACGACATCCAGTTTTCATATGCTCTACTTTAGTCTTTTTCCAAGTTTCAAGCTTGTACGTACACACATACGGGGGATTCTTGTGTTTCCACACACACACACACACACACACACACACACACACACACACACACACACACACACACACACACACACACACACACACACACACACACACACACACAGAGGTGAGTTGTGCTCACGGTCGACGTCACACAGTTGAAGAGCGGCTCCGCACATTTTTAGCATTTTGCAACATAATTACTTAATGAGTGACTTTAGAACAACGACAGGGTGATTCAGCTCATCATGCCAAGCAGTTCGGTAGCTTTTCGTGCCATTTGCGGTACCTTTTACTGGACTTTTCAAAACTTCATGGCTCGCAAAGCACAGAGGAAGGCAGCCCTACGTTACCGCACTGTCAGTGTCAGCGGACCGGTGGCAGTCATTCTCGTGTTTTTGGTCGGCTTTCTGCTCCGGTGTGGTGATGTCGAAGCGAACCCAGGCCCACCGAAACGACAGACTCTTTTGACATACCAGGGGAACCAAGACAACCAGTCGCCCGGGGGTGAGGCAAACGCAGTGTCTGAGCCGACCATTGCTGATGTGTTTAAAATGTTGAATGTGATGGACAAAAAGATGGACAGTATGAAAGCTACAATGCAGGAGCAGATGGACAAAATTCAGAGTGACTTTACTGCGGTGATGAAAGAAAACAGAGAGTTGAAGGAGAAAGTTACGCAGCTGGAGGATAAGCTGGATGATTTGGAGGGGCGGAGCAGACGCAAGAATCTGATCTTTCACGGAATCCCCCACCCCCAGGGGCGCTCAGAGACTTGGGCGGACTGTGAAAAAGCTGTCAAGTCAATGTTGAAGGACGAGATGGGCATAGAGGAGGAGATCGAGGTGGAGCGTGCCCATCGTCTGAAGGGGGGCAAGGCGCCCCACCCCATCATCGTGTGCTTCAACAAGTACAAAGACAAGGAGCGGATCCTGTTTGAGCGAAGAACGCTGAAGGAGAACAAGTCCCGGGTCTACATCTCTGAGGACTTCACCCCTCGGGTGAGGAACGTGCGCCGCAAGCTGCTACCCTTCCTCAAGGAGGCCAAGCAGGCGGGGAAGAAGGCCTTCCTCCGCTTCGACTCCCTCGTTGTTGAGGGAAAGACCCACGCATACGACGCTGCTACCCAGAGGCCAGTGGAGCGCAGGGGGCAGAAATGAGGGGCAGGCCGGCATGTTGACCCAGCAACCAGGAGAAGACAGCCCGTCCCTCATTCAGACCCCCAGGGCCCCCACCATGTGTCTTCAAAGGACGACTTACATGCACACACACATGCTCAAGTGCCCATACTCAAACCCACTCCCGCACACTGTGTTGATGAAAGTGGTAGTGATGAAAGTGGTAGCTCTGTGTTTCGCATCATGGCATGGAATATCCAAGGTCTTGTAAATAAGCTGAAAAGTGTTTCTTTTAGGCAGTTCTGTGAAAAGTGTCAAATTTTTGCATTTTCAGAGATCTGGTCGTGTAAGCAAAATGTTATAGAGGATACCTTTCCAGAGTATCAGGTGTTTTTTTCACCACGTACACAAAAGTTAAAAGGGGGCGTGGCCGTGTGTGTACATAAATCTATAGCCTGTCATGTGTTGCGTTTAATGCAGGCAGCTGAGGATATTGTGTTTCTAAAGATCGGTAAGTCTGTTTTGAACTCTGCATCTGATGTTCTGGCAGCATTTGTGTATGTGGCTCCAGAGCGTTCTGTTGTATATGGTGAAGATAACGTTGATGGTTTTGAAGTGTTAGAAAACTACATGTCTCAAGTGTTACGTGCTCACCCTGAGCTGCCTTGGCTATTATGTGGCGATTTTAACGCCCGCACTGCCGGTCTGTCTGATACTGATTTTATTGATGGCAATTCACACGTGCAGCCTTTACAGGAATTAACAGATCTGCTAGAGGATGTACCACAAAGCCCACGGAGGTCAAAAGATATTGGCGTAAACAGTTTTGGTCGGAAACTGATAGAACTATGTCAAGAGTACTGTTTGTTTATTGTCAATGACAGAACGAAAGGTGACAGTGAGGGAGAAATTACGTGCGTGGCCAACAGAGGCAAAAGTGTGGTGGACTACTGTATTTGCTCTAAATCCGTGTTTGACCTAGTGACCGATATGTTTGTTGCAGACAGGTGCGAGTCAGACCATTTCCCCATTGTAACCACGTTTACTTCTATTCAGTCTGTTTATTCATGTGATGATGATGATTTAAATGATGATATAATACTAGAGGAAGGGGTTAAATTTGTTTGGAAAGAAAACTACGCTGAATCCTTTTGGGCATACATTGAAGATAATCAGGAGACTCAGTTTCAACACTTTTCGTCAGCGCTTGACTCGAGTGTAGAAGAAGGGTCGGCCTGTTTTGTAGCATTCATTCAGAAGGCGGCTGACAAAATGAGGTCAGGTAAGAAGGTAGGTGAATCCCGTGCACAGCCGCCGTGGTGGGACTCGGACTGCGAGTTAGCAAAACAAAACAAGTACATACAGTTGAAGCAGTTCAGACACACAAACACACATGACGACTTAGGGAAGTATCTTGACATGAAGAAAGAATTTAAGAAGTTGTGTAAAACAAAACAAGTAGAGTACAACGCACGGGTTTTGAATGAGCCCAACGATGCATGTAATGATGCAAACTCAAGAACATTTTGGCAAAAAAATAAAGTCTCTGACTGGCGTTAAAAAGTTGTGTTCTGATGTCATTTCACCACGCGTGTGGTATGATTATTTTCGTAATTTGCTAAATGTGGATCAGAATGATGATGATTCAGGTTTCAGCAGACAGGCCGAGGGTGTTTTGAATGACCATATATCTGATGATTGTGATGGTTGTCATAATGCAAAATTTGACGAGGAAATCACGCAGGATGAAATTCGCAGTGCTATTAATAACATGAAGAAAGGGAAAGCATCAGGCCATGATGGCTTGCCCACTGACCTTTTTCATCATGCAGGTGAGATCCTTGTGAAATTTCTGCATCCTTTGTTTAATCGTGTGTTTCAAAGTGCGGAATACCCTGAAAGCTGGACCATGGCTGTGATATTTCCACTACACAGAAAGGATAACCCTAGAAATGTTGACAACTACAGAGGAATTTTTCTTCTGAACGTTATCAGTAAGTTGTACAGTTTTGTCATTAACAACAGGTTGGTTCGTTTTTGTGAAGAGAATGATTGTATTCCTGAGGCCCAAGCTGGCTTCCGTAAAGGATACAGTACTATAGACAACATGTTTTGCTTACAGGCACTAGTGCAAAAGTATCTTAGCAAGCAGGGTGGCCGTTTTTACACCATGTACGTAGATTTTTCTAAAGCTTACGACAGTGTGCACAGGACAAAACTGTTGTATCTCTTGCTACGTAAAGGAGTTCATGGAAAGTTGCTTCAGACACTTGAGAGTATGTACAAACATGTAAAAGCTGCTGTAAGGGTTGGAACCAAAGTTACCGACTACTTTGATTGCATGTCAGGGGTGCGACAAGGTTGTGTGTTGAGCCCACTGCTGTTTTCTATCTTTCTTTCAGAATTTGAGACAGAAATATCATCGTGCGTTGCACGTGGCATTGATATTTTTGCAGACCCACTGGGTATTTTCCTTCTTATGTATGCTGATGATATAGCCATTGTCTCTGACTCTGTAGCAGATCTCCAAAAGAAAATTAATTGTTTAGAAAAATACTGTAAAAAATGGGGTCTCACTGTGAACATGGACAAGACAAAAGTTGTGGTCTTCAAAAATGGAGGTTTTGTGAAAAATTGTGAAAAATGGTTTTATGCTGACAAGCAGATTCAAGTCGAGTCCAGTTATACTTACCTTGGTGTGATATGTTCCTCTACTCTGAACTGGGCTAGATGTGTAGAAAACTTAGCTGGAAAAGCCAGGAGAGCAGTTGCAGGCATCAAAAGACTATACTTCAAATTACAAAACTTGCCAGCTGACACTGTTTTTCACATTTTTGATGTCAAGATTAAACCCATTGTGCTATACGGGTCAGAGGTCTGGGGTTTCCAGAGACATGATGTAATTGAGCAGGTTCATAAAAAGGTTTGTAAAATGGTCCTTGGTGTTGGAAGAGATGTAAAAAACAATACTGCGCTGGGTGAGTGTGGAAGATTCCCTATGTATATTGATGCCTATGTTCGAATGGTGAAGTACTGGTGCAGACTTCTTACCATGTCAGAAAACAGATACCCAAGACAGTGTTACACGATGTTATGTATGCATGATGCTTCAGGTAGATCGAACTGGGCTACGCAAATAAAGACTCTATTGTGTATGCACGGGTTTGGGTATGTATGGGAAATGCAGTCAGTTGGAAACACTCCTCTGTTCATTCAGATATTCAAAGATCGGCTGATGGATTGTTTCCGACAGGACTGGCATGCATCCCTTACCTCAAACACAGAATACTGCCATTACCACCCAGAAATACTTAGAGCCAGTTACATAGGGCAGCTGAACTCTTGTGAACTCAGGCGGGCAATATGTTTACTTAGATGTAACCGTTTACCTTTAAACGGAGTATCCAGATTTGGAAAACCCATCACTAATCCAGAATGTAATTCATGTGATTGGCATAAGGCTGAAGATTTGTGTCATTTTCTGTTCGAGTGTCCAAAATATGCCCCTTTACGTAAAAAGTACATTCCACTGTTTTACTACAGACTCCCATCCGATCTTAAAGTTCAGCTGCTGTGTGGAAACCTACATGATAAACTGGTCTTTAAAGTTGCTATGTATATTTCAGGTTGCCTTAAATTAAGGAATTAGAGGGATTTGCTTTGAATTTTTCTTGTTTTTGTTTATTTATGTGCGCTGATGTAATGCTATATGAGTGTGTTTTACAACCACCTTCCTGTATTTTCTGGTTGTAAATTGTATTTTGTGTTCATATGGGCCTGATGGCCTGCAAAAACTGAAATAAAATTTATTATTATTATTATTATTATTATTATTATTACACACACACACACACACACACACACACACACACACACACACACACACACACACACACACACACACACACACACCGCGACGCGCCCCAAAGTACGTTATACAGAAAGGTTGGCGTAATTGGATATGACGTAATTTTGATCTGGTTACTTAGTTGTCAGATTCTGAGACGTGCCCGCCTATGTCGACATGGGCATGCTATTGAATTCGCTCCTCCGCAACCCATCCTGAAAAGTCTCTTCTATAAATAATTACTGTTGCTGGAGACGAAGCACAAATTACACTTGCTTAAAGGCAATTATCCCAGTATGTAAAGGTCATGGGGCCCACTGCGCATCAAACACGGTCATGTGACATGAGGTGAAAACACAGTGAGCAAAAGTGTAAAGGGCCGATGTCGGCCGCAGTCTACGCGCGGAGTACCGGTGGCAGCAGTCGACCTGAACATTGTTCCTGCTGAGGAAGCCTTCCGCTTATTTGCATGGTGGTTGTTGTTTGATCGTGTTTCAATCGTGCTTGAAAATAGGGGGGTGGAGAGGGGGCGCTTAGTTCAGCACAGCTAGCAAACAGATGACGGGTCTACAGGTCACACGGTTTGCTGGGGGGGGGGGGGGTAACCCAAGAACACTTCTACTCAAATGAGATGCGTAGTACAATAGAATCGTACTTGTGGTGTACTTCTGGGAGCACATCGTTACACAACTCATTAACGCATTTTAATAGAAGTGAACTTATAGTGTGGTAGGTGCTCTCAAAGAGAGAGGGAGGGGGGGTTGGAGGTTTATCTGGAGAGTTCTCCAGTAAAAAGTAGGGGAAGAAAGGTACACGGAGATGGTTCACGACCGTGATAATGGTCTAGGAATGCTTTGGATGATGGTCCTACGTCAGCGCGTGCGGTAGAGAATACATGCTGTATCTGGGGGAGAGGGAAAGGAAGAGAGTGAGAAGGAAGGGGATGGACAAGCTCATTTCCCCGTCTTTCCATTACACAAAATACAAACAATAAGCTTCCCGCACGTTCTCCACACGGACCTGACGAAGGATCATCATCCAAAATGCATTCACACAGACCATCAAAAGAAATGCGACATGTTTGAAATCAGTCACAGGAAACGCTGAAGTGTTTCCGAGGATTCCAAAAATGTCGCATTTCGTTTGCTCGTCAGTTAATAGGCTTGTTTTCTCCCTGTCAGTTGTACCTTTCTTCCAACTTCTACTCTTTTGACTGCTTTGCTCGTTTTGATATCATTTTGAAGAAATACTTCTGTCAACCGCCATGAATTAATCGTGACACCAAAAGGAAAGAGCAAATGCAGTTATAGCTTTATCACAGTGACTAGAGTGATGTAGAAATGAAAAAGGCTTGTGATAGTGTGGCTACTTACTGAAATAGATATCTGGATCGTCCTCTTCCGCGCAAACTACTCGCCTAAAGACAATACACCCGAACACCATCAGGGCTGTATACACAACGTGCACATCCATCACGACTCGTTTCTCTGCACTCCTTTTACTTGAATGAAACAGTACTCTGGACATCAATTCCTGATGCTTAAGTTACATCAGCTATCACAGCGGCAAAACACGCCATTTCAACCGGAATATATTGTAAAATTATGTTGCCATTTTGACGCAATAATTTCCTATGCTACGTCAGATGAGAAGAACGTTACTCGTGCATATCTTTCCTTTTTGTTGTTTCTATTTTAAAATAGGAGCAACTTTGAAGTGGGGCTCGTCGGAGCGCGTGCACATGACGATGTATCCAGACAGGCCTGTAACAAATCTACTGTAAGTGACGTCAATGATTGCGTGCCTCAAGAGATATTCAGGAGATATGTGCATGGACTTCAGAAAAAAAAAAAAACTTCAAATGCAGCCAGACACTGTCATTTTTGATGAAATAGTGGAAAAGGTTACCGAGTACAAATACATTGGAACCACCATCGATCACAAACTTAAATGGGACAGACAGTGTGAGGTTTTGCACAATAAAGGCTAACAGCTCCTGTATCGTTTGAGGAAGCTGCGCAAGTTTAATGTTGACATCTCTATTTTAACTCTCTTTTATCAGTCTTTTATTCAAAGTGTGCTTACCTTCTCATGTGTCTCTTGATTTGGGAACATGAGCCTAAATGATAAGACTAAGCTCCAGCGCATTATCAACATCAAAAGCAAAATAACTGTTGTTCTGCAGCCCTGCCTTTATTCTTTGTATGAGAAGCAGGTGCTTAACAACGCCTTCCACATTCTATCTGATGATAGTCATGTTTTATCCCAAGAATATGCCTCGTTGCCTTCCTCCAGGAGATACGGAACTGTGACGTGCAAAACAAATCGCTGACGTCTTTCTTTCGTGTAATCATCTATCCGTCTCCTAAATGATGCCATTGCATAGACTTATAGTCATGACATCATTTGAAGGACGGTCACTATGTCAGCCTCAGGTCTATGAATTTGCTATGTGTGATACGCACGTGTGTGTATGCGGGTTGTTTGCGTCGTGTGTGCGTGCGTGTGTGTGTGGTATAAGTTAGTGTTGTCTCAGTTTTCAAGCACGTTTTCTTTCTAGGTGGATATTAACATAGCAGATGGTCGTGTGTTGCACTTACTGTAATCGGTCGGTGTGTTCTATTCAGTCAAATGTATTTATTTGTTTATGTTCACATTTGTTGTTTTTACATCTGCAAGATGTAAAACATTTGAGGATGCAGATGATCGTCTTGTTCTATACCTGCGTATTTCTCTGTGGGCTGGCGATTGGGTGCCTGATAGGCGGGGGCAAGGAGATCTAACTGTTTGTCTGTCCAGCGCTGAGTGATTCCTTTTGGTTTGTGTACAATTCTGCCAGCGCTAGCCTCACATATCTGGTTTGTGAGTGTGTACATCTGCAAGGTATTCGTATTTACTTAGAGTACTGATCGCCTCGCTCACCGACGCACTTACTGACTTAGTGCACTGTTCGTACATTTTTGTTCCTGAAATCTTGGTCCATTCAACGACACCGTTCAAGAAGCATGGATACAAATTGGTCTCAGCAAAAGATATAGATCCTCATGAGCCCCCGCAGTCGCGGAGGCTCATGAGGATAAATGTCTCTTGCCCCATGGGTCGTGTTCACTTTTTTCCTCGGCAGTAAAGGTGTTAAAGAAGGCATCACGATGCGTCACTACTATAACCTCCGCTACAACCACCAGCAGCACCATCGCCGAGTCAGCATCGTCGCTCGGTCGTGCATATAACGATCATGGTGATCTTACTTTGTTCTACCTGTGTAAACAGGTCTAGAACATGCTGGGCGGAGACACCACCGTCCTGCGTGATTTCCCAGGTGACGACATGCCAGTGGTCACCCTGTCTCCGTGAGCGTGGACTGGCAGCGCAGGTCCTTACACCAAACGACGAAGAAGCAGCCATCCGTGACGTGACGATGGATGATGATGTGGATATACTTACGCTATGTCAGGATGCACCTCTCTCCTGGTCTGGATGGATTG
Source organism: Semisulcospira habei (assembly GCA_036245525.1). Taxonomy (NCBI): domain Eukaryota; kingdom Metazoa; phylum Mollusca; class Gastropoda; family Semisulcospiridae; genus Semisulcospira; species Semisulcospira habei. The sequence goes on along the minus strand of BTPG01000003.1, from coordinate 214,859,652 downwards.
TCTCCTTCATGAGCTTAGGCGCCCCGCATCAATAGCTGAGGAAGAGTCATAGTTTGGGCCAAGTTTGAGGACTGCACGGCTTAACTGTTCTAGTTAAAATTAAAAAAAAAAAAAAAAAAAAAAAAAAAAAAAAAAAAAAAAATTGTAGCTGCTGGAGTTAACCCATTTAGCCCCAACACCCGACAGCAGGAGATGGATCGATCATAATTCCAAGTAGTGCAAGTATCATTAATTTTAGCAAGTGAATGATTGACAGGTACACGCGACACATACCTGGCTGGCCCGCTGTGAGTTCCTTCAGTAGGTCAGCGACCTTGTCACCACAACACCCACGTGCCTCAGGTCGGCCTTGTGTGGGACCAAGTAATAGAGTGACATCACTAGGTACTGCGGGTGAGCTAGCCTCCTGACCGCTGCGCCGTCTATAGGTGAGGGGACATCGCTGGCGGTGTAGATAAGGACAGTGCTATCATTATCACATTTGGAGACGACCGGCAAGTACAAGTGGGCACGCGGCGAAAAGCCGCGTGTCCGCATGAGGTCGTCTCGAATGACTAAATCCACTTGGACTGGGACAGCTCCTTGAGGACGGCAGGAGGACACCTGACCAGGGTAGTGTGGCGCTCTTCACGCAGACACTCTGATGTGACGTCACACTGCACTGCCGCGGACCACAAGGTTAGTTGCAGGACTCGGGTAGCCAGCTCAAGGCAGAACTCAGCGAACCTGTCTTTGGTATTGCCATTGTTACAGAGAATGAACAGGGAGCAGTGAGACTTGCAATCAGTGAGGTCACTTACAGTAGGAATTGTTACAAGCCTGTCTCGATACAGGTTGAGCGTTCTCCGCCGCATTTTCGACTGTTTCGCTGCAATGCCACATACAGATATGCCACTGATGCGTGTAAAGTATACGTGGCCCAAATGTGACGCGGTAGAGAGAGAGAGAGAGAGAGAGAGAGAGAGAGAGAGAGAGAGAGAGAGAGAGAGAGAGAGAGAGAGAGAGAGAGAGAGAGAGAGAGAGAGAGAGACTCAGACTCAGACTCAGACAGTTTATTGTTCAGACAAATTGTCCATACAATGGAGTGAGACATTACATAATTTATAAATGTATACCTACATTTTGAACAGAAGGTTAACAGACTGGGTGCTGAGGAACATAATATTCTGTCTGAAACACAAGCCGGGTTTAGGAAATCCTATTCTACTGTGGACCATATATTTACACTTTATGCTATTGTTCAAAAACAACTTCTACAAAATAAGAAAGTTTATGTGGCTTTTGTTGACTTCCGCAAAGCCTTCGATACTGTTAAAAGAGGTGTGCTTTGGAATATTTTATTGAAGGCTGGAGTACGCGGCAAAATGCTTTCAGCTATGAAGGCAATATATGACTCGGTGAAATTTTGTGTTAGAGACAGCCTGAATTGTACAGCGTTTTTTGAGTGTTTCCAAGGTTTAAAACAAGGATGTTTAGCATCGCCGACATTGTTCTAATTTTTGATTAACGAGCTTGCTGTGTACATTATTGAAAATGGTAAACATGGTTTCCAACTAAAAGCCGATGCAGCAGAACTGTTTTTGTTGATGTTTGCAGATGACATTGCTTTGTTTTCATCAACCCCAAATGGCCTTCAGACTCAGCTGAACAATTTATACAAAGAAGCATCTAAGCTTGGTTTGTCTGTTAACCTAGACAAGACAAAAATAATTGTGTTTCGAAATGGTGGGTATTTGTCAAAATATGAAAAATGGATTTACGGGGGAACGAGGGTAGAAGTTGTCAATATGTATAAGTACCTTGGGTTAAACTTTACCACACGTTTGAGTTTAAACACATCCGTTGTAGGACGACTGCTTCTTGAACAGTGCGCTCAGCGCTGAAGAGGCTCTGAAAGTACTCCGACCAGCGGTTCAAGATGAAGTATTATCTGTGAGGAGTGCCTGGCCATTCGCGCTTCGCATGGGACTTTGTACCAGGTGCCTGGGGCCATACACTGCTTTCATAGCTTCGTAGAATCCCATGTAGTCACCATTGTCAGCGCAAAGCTGGGTCCTCTGTGCAAGTCTGGTCCACCACTCATTCTAGAGATCTCTGAGCGTGCGCTGGAGACTGCTGCAGACGAGGCGGAAGGCAGACTTCTTCACAGGGCAGGAAGGCTGGGCTGGGTGGGCCTGATGGGCGGCTCTTTTTTTTTTGCTAGGTGTTCCTGGATCTCAACATCGTTTTCGTCAAACCAGTCTTTGTTCAACAAACCAAGGGGAATTACTCAGCGCTGGACGACAGTTAGATCCCCTGCCCCCGCCTATCAGGCACCCAATCGCCAGCCCACAGAGAAATACGCAGGTATAGAATAAGACGATCATTTGCATCTTCAAATAAGATGCATCAGGTCTCTTATATAACCCATGTCTTTCTCCTGAACTTAGCAAGTAGGCAGGGGAAACATACATACACAAACACGAAGGTGCATTACTATATGTGATCGGGTAAATACCCTGTATTCCCACAGTAGATGCACAGAACATTACACAACAATGTAACGATACAAATTTGCCTCGAGTTATACTGAGATACTCACACACCAGATAGGTGAGGCTAGCGCTGGCAGAATTGTACAACAAACCAAGGGGAATTACTCAGCGCCGGACAACAGTTAGATCCCCTGCCCCGCCTATCAGGAACCCAATCGCCAGCCCACAGAGAAATACGCAGGTATAGAATAAGACGATCATTTGCATTTTCAAATAAGATGCATCAGGTCTCTTATATAAGCCATGTCTTTCTCCGGAACTTAGGAAGTAGGCAGGGGAAACATACATACAAAAACACGAAGGTGCATTACTATATGTGGTCGGGTAAATACTTTGTTCTTTTTTCTAGCGAAACCCAAGACTTCTGCAGAGGATTTTGCAATAGCAGTTTTCAGTTGTTCCCAGAGTGTTTCAGGGTAGGAGTCTGCTGGGTCCGCTGTGTCTTTGAGCCTGCGCTGTAAATCTGTCTGAAAGGCAGCTTTCACGTCGTCACGCTGAAGGCTGGCAACATCAAGCTTTTCTTGGAGGGCCCCCATTTCTTGGGTTTTGGCTTGACGTGGAGCCTGAGTTTGCAGCGGACAAGGCGGTGGTCAGTGTGGCACTCTGCGCTGGGCATCACTCTGGTGAGGAGGACATCACTGCGGTCCCTCTGACGCACTAGGACATAGTCGATAAGGTGCCAGTGTTTTGAGCGAGGATGCATCCAGGTGGTCTTTCGACGGTCGTTTTGCTGAAAAGTAGTGTTGGTGATGACCAGTTGCTGCTCTGCACAGAACTCAAACAGTAGGCGGCCATTGTCATTGCAGTTCACGACGCCATGCTTTCCGAGGACTCCTTTCCAGGCTTCAGAGTCCTGGCCCACTCTGGCGTTGAAGTCGCCAAGGATGATGACTTTGTCCTCTGCAGGGGTGCTCTGTATGATGCTCCGCAGGTCAGTGTAAAACTTGTCCTTTTCAGCAGGCTCTGCCAGGAGGGTTGGGGAGTACACACTGAGAAGGGTGACGTGTTGCTGGTGTCTCAGTGGGAGGCGCATAGACATGATGCGGTCTGAGTGACCCGTTGGTAGGTTTTCCAGCTTAGTCGCAATGGAGGTCTTGACCATGAAACCCACGCCTGAGAGCCGTCTTTCTGATTCAGGCCTGCCTGACCAGTAGAGGGTGTACCTAGCGCCAAGTTCTTGGAGGCTGCCTTCGTCCGGAAGGCGTACTTCACTGAGCGCAACGATGTCGATGTTTAACCTCCGCAATTCATGGGCAATGAGGGCGGAGCGACGTTCAGGGCGTCCGCTGTCTGCTTTGTCGAGCATGGTTCGGATGTTTCAGCATGCTACGTTGAGTCCGGTCGTGGTCGTCATGAGAGTGGATCCGTTATTCTTTCTTGTTTTTTGACCGCAGGAGAAGATGCCCGTTGACCGCGGCTAGCCAACTGGGGTTGCGAGGGGACGAGCTTTGTTTAGGCCACCTTTTCTAGGCCCCTCTCCGTGTGGAGCAAGCAGTGCTGTCCCTAGAGAAGGCTGCTTGGTCGTTCAGGGTGTGCCGAGAGATGTTGTCATCCCCAGGTCAACATCAGGCGACCAATATCATGAACCGCCTGCATGCAGGTTTGAGACTGCGGCTTCCAGTGACATCTTTCACCTGCCGTTTCGCCCCTCGCCCGTCGCTACAGGACTTGGAATGGTCAGTGTCATGGTCCGTGGACGTTTCCTAAAGCCTGCGCGGTGGAGCGTTTTGGTGGAGTGCAGTGTGCGCAGTACTGGCCCCACCATTTAAACCCTTGGTTCGTCTGCCATGGCCTAGCAAGTTGGGACGGTGGCATCGAGGTCCTCGGGTCGTAGGTTTTATATCAGACTGTCCTTGTCCTAGTCTCTGGCTCAAAAGCCTTCCCCGGAGACACGGGGGCTTTGATGTCAGGGGTTTCCTCCCTTAGCATTTCCGCAGCCAAGCGGCCAGGCCTGCAAGGCAGCAGGGGACTCGTGCAGGGCGGGGTCGTCTATGTCTCGTGCAGATGTGAACATCTGCCCACTGCCTACTGATGGAATACCGCCAGAGATCTGGAAACATGGAGGCACAGCACTGCACAACAAGCTCCATGACCTCTTTCTCTGCTGCTGGGAGGAAGGAACACTACCAACGGATCTCCGTGATACTGTCGTTATCACCTTGTACAAGAACAAAGGCGAGAAGTCTGACTGTTCCAACTATCGGGGAATTACCCTGCTGTCCATTGCTGGAAAACTTCTTGCAAGGCTGCTCCTGAATCGGCTGGTTCCTGCCATCGCTGAAGACCACCTCCCAGAGGGCCAGTGTGGCTTCAGAGCAAACAGGAGCACCACCGATATGGTCTTTGTGCTGAGACAGCTTCAGGAGAAGTGCCGCGAGCAGAACAAAGGGCTGTACATAACGTTTGTCGACCTAACAAAAGCGTTCGACGCTGTGTGCAGGCAAGGCATGTGGCAGATCCTGGAGCGACTTGGCTGTCCCCAAAAGTTCCTCAGCATGATTATCCAGCTACACGAGGACCAGCAAGGCCAGGTCAGATTCAACAATGACCTCTCAGAACCATTCCCTATTCTCAACGGCGTAAAGCAGGGCTGCGTGCTGGCACCGACCCTCTTCACCATCTGTTTTAGCATGATGTTGAAGCAGGCCACAGTGGACCTCGATGATGACGATGCAGTGTACATCAGATATCGTCTCGATGGTAGCCTGTTCAACCTCAGACGACTGCAGGCCCACACGAAAACCCTAGACCAACTGATTCGTGAGCTGCTTTTTGCTGATGACGCTGCCCTCGTTGCACACACAGAGAGAGCCCTGCAGCGCATCACGTCCTGCTTCGCAGACGCTGCCCAGCTCTTTGGACTCGAGGTGAGTCTGAAAAAGACAGAAACCTCGACGATTCCAGCCAGGTGACCAAGTATTGGTTCTTCTTCCTACCGACAACAACAAACTCCTGATGCAGTGGAAAGGACCCTACGTTGTCGACACAGTGGTTGGCATCAGCGACTACAGGGTCAAGATCAACAACAAGGTGAAGACTTACCATGCTAATCTGCTGAAGAAGTATATTGAGAGAGGTCGTCAAGGCAAAACACAACTGGCGGCATCGGTGCGTCTTGCTGATGACGAAAGACTAGACGACGAAAACATGTTTGATCTTAACGAACTCCGATACAAGGAGTATGTAGAAGACATCCAGTTGGGTCGGAATCTGACCCAAACTCAACGAGAAGAACTGAGCGTCCTGACTCATGAGTTCAAGAGTCGGTTTACACCTGACCCAGGGACAACAGACACCGTCCAACACGAGCTTGATCTGACATCGAACGAGCCGCTTCGTGACGAGCCGTGTCGTCGGCTTCGCAACACGAGTGAAGAACCGAGAGAGAATGTTTGGGAGACGCCGGACCAGGGAGTCGTCAGGGATTACAGATCACCATCGCTCATCAGGTCGAGCAATTTGATGTGTATGGACTATCGTATATTCCTTAAGCCGACAGTTTTCGACCCAGGACCAATAACCTTTGAACTGTGAACTGTAACTTGTTATTTGGTGTTGTTCCAGAAACAAACTTTGACATTAACTCTCTTTATATCAATGGTTCGCAGAACTTTGGAACGGATTACCTGCGCGGTACAGTTTAAGTGAACATTCTGTGTCCAGAACAAATTGAAGAAACATTTCAGTGTCCAGGACAGTTTAATGGAATTGTGAGACTATTTATTTAAAGTAGTTTTTTATTTTATTTTGATGTGAAATTTTTATTATTTGTGGTTTTGTGTAGGTTAATACAACCACGACTGTATTTTGGAGATTTGTGAAGAAATTTTTGTGAAATTTCATTGTAAAGAGGGGGGGTAATGTTACGATTGTGGTTGTGTTGTCCTGTGAGATCATGCATGTGTTAATCGTAGGAAACGATCCGATATTTATCTGAGCTATCATGGTTACGAATCACATACCTTTTCAGTAAGATTTTCTTTCGTTCGTGCGTATAGCGGATTTCGCTTTGTTATGATACACTAAGTTTAGTCCAGAACGTTCTAGAAAGGTCGCACTGTCTAGTGACCTCGTATGTGTGACGTCGGTGTATAGGGAACAATTCGCAACAAGTTGTTTAATGTGCTCGTGACGTTAACGGCCGTTATTTTGTGTTTTATGAAAGATCGTGAAGCTTCCAGAAAGTACAGGCAAGGTCGTGAAACAGTCGGCCCTACTATTGTGTGATGTCGTTATACAATAGGATTTGGGGCTGAAATGAGCAGCCGAATTTTTGTAGCCTTTTGTAGTTATTCCAGAAAAAAAATTATTTTATTAATATTTATGAGTTTCAGTTACGTGTTTTGTTTTGATTGGTTGCGTTGTATGATTTTCTTAGGTTATTCTGGAATAGGGTTGTATATATAAAGGGGTGCTAGGAAAGCACGTATGTACATTGTCTTGCAATGTCAGTTGTAGAGACACGCAGTTTATCGTAGGTACGTGGCCCGTATAGGGTGTACATTGTGAGAGACGCAGCGTAACGGTGGTGTACGTTGTATGAGAAACTTTGTGTGGACATTTGCAGAAAAGACATTGTATCATTGTTGGTGCATTTGGAAATGTAGTGTATGGAGATCGCATCGCTTAATTAAAATATTGTTGGAACTGTTACTCCAGTATTGTCTACATCCTTAAGCCATGTGTGACGGGTTGCAACTGAATGAAATTTATTTAAAAGAACCGTACTTGCGTGCGTCTGGTGTGTTTATCATACTACGACTACGACCAAACCACGTAACAAACAGGTCAATGAATTCAACAAGTGTTCAAGTGTCTCAACAAAAGGGTTGGCTTTTGTATCAGCAAAATGTATGCATTTTTCACAAATCTGTCAACCGTCCCTGACCCATGGCCTCTGTTAGGGGTCAACTTAATTAGTATGCAAAGAAAGGTTTTATCACCAGCTGTCCTTATGCCAAAACCGATTGAAAAGTTTACAAAAACATTGATGAAAACAACAAGTCTATCAAAAACTGGAATTTTTTGCACACTTGCCGACCTCTTGTAACCCTTGACCTTTCTGGTGAGTCATTCAGATTCATATGCATAGAAAGGCCTTACCATCAGGTATCTCAATACCAAGTTTGGGTTTGAAGTGGAAAATAGTATTTGAGAAAAAACAGTTTATGTGAAAATATGTCTATTTTGGGGCCATTTTGAAACACCACCCCCTCCCCCAAGACCCTTGACCTTAGTGCGAGGATTACTATATTAATATACATAGAAAGATTTTGAGCCAAATGTGAAAAAAGTTGGCAATATTTTGATAAGAACTACAATTCTATCAAAAACAGGCATTTTTCACACATTGCCAACCTCCTGTGACCCTAAATCTGGAACTTTCCCAGGGACCATCCAAATTAGTATGAATAGAAAGGTAAGACCCTCAGGTATCTCTGTAACAAATTTGGGTTTGAAGTTGAAAATAGTATTTGGTGAGAAAAAATTTGTGTCAAAATATGGCTATTTTGTAACCCTTATCTGGACCCCCTGTGACCTTGACTTTTGAGAGAAGTCACTGAAATTGGTACATTTATTAAGGCCTCGCCACAATCTTTGGGCCACGTTTGAAGTCTGTAGCTTGAATAGTCTGTGAGAAAATGCCAGAAGTTTAGCACTGACAGCAGATGCCAGACAGACGACGCATGGCCTATTACAGTCACTTGTTCAATCGCATGTGAGTCAAAAAGAATGACCCACCCGGGTCTGCCCTGGGGGACTTGGGTGGGGTTAGGTACTTTTTAGTTCCCAGGGTCACCCTGGTCAGCCCCACAGGGTGAGTTTTTCTCTCTATTCTGGGGCATGTGTTTCTGTCTACCCGAGGTCCATTCACCTGTATTTGTCTTTTTAAAACTCTCCCTACTGTCTGCACTGCCTGTAGCTCTTGATATTGGATGTGTGTTGCTAAATGGTCTTAGCTTTATTTAGGCCCCATGTGTTAGGTTTATTTAATGTATTTGACCGGCTGGCGACATACATTCAATGTTCTGTTTAGTTTTTTTTTTTTTTTTCACAAGCAGTGCAGGCACGTCCTGAGAAAGCCTTGTTGCTGTCGGGACGTTGAGCAATGTACAATCAATCAATCAATCAATCAATCAAAAAGAATGAATAGTTGCCTTAAACTGCGACGTACCCATTTGACACAAGACGACCAGTTTTAACAATAGTACATGTGATCATGACTATCATTACACAAACCTAAACAAAATAGAAACAATTTTCAATGGAATAACGTTCATGTGTCTTTTACCATAGTATACCCATCGCCATATTCATGGCACCTACTCTGACCTATATTGCCTATTGGAAATGTTTTGAGAGTGCGCACGCACACACTAACATGAACACACACATCGACACGCTTTCAGAAGAGAATGCAAGTGACCCGTGTACTTAGTATATAATGTAGCTAGGTAAAGTCAACCTGCTTTCACACCAATTATACCAAGACTGAAATTGAACTGTGAAATTCTAGATTTGTCACCATTTTCTCAGGCCTATGAAGCGAAAGTAAAACTCGTATCACGTAAAATATAAAATTATGTAAAAACTAAAACTTACGTCATGACAAATTAATTACGTTTGACAAACCAATGACGCGAATATCCTGCGACCCTTATACAGCTCACTGGCGCATTGGCAGATCTGCGAGACTTTTTCAATAGAAGATATTTCAACATCAGAATCAGGTCAAAGACAAAAGGTAGAGACACTTGACAGCGAGGACATCTCTTATACAGAAGGGACTTTGTGGGTTATGGTACATCCCATCTTGTTTGTCTTGTTGCGATTATTATTCATGTACACAACACGCTCGTATTTGGTTTCTTGTTTGTACATTGTTAGTCTCTCTACAGACCTGGTCTGAAGCGTTGATTCATGTTATTTCAATGATTGGCCAGAATGATTGGCCAGTTTTGCTTGTTTGTTTTTTGTTCTTGTGTTTGTTTTTTTTTAATTTTTGGATTTTTTTCTTGGCGGCAGAGGGGCGGTGGGGAGGGGTTGGGGATTGCAGGTGGTGGTGGGGGAGGGGGCGGGTGGGAGGGCTAGGGAGGGTGTGTATGTGTGTGTGTGTGTGTATGTGTGTGTGTGTGTGTGTGTGTGTGTGTGTGTGTGTGTGTGTGTGTGGCGCGTGTGTGTGTGTGTGGAAGACTTCCTCAAAACAGAACTCAAGATTCAAGATGTTTATTGTCTCAAAAAGGATTCTTGATTACAACTCACAGCTCATAATCAAGAGATAAAAGGATTAGGAAGAAACATAATCTAAAATGAGACCGATAAAGAATGCAACCACTATACACATTACATTCTAATGATATATCACATAAACATGTAAGCTAATTTATTTAAACATCACATTAAATATCACATAAATATAATCTCTTCAAGTCGGCGCACCTATGATCCGTTCGTGTGTGTGTGTGTGTGTGTGTGTGTGTGTGTGTGTGTGTGTGTGTGTGTGTGTGTGTGTGTGTGTGTGTGTGTGTGTGTGTGTGTGTGTGTTTTACGATTGTGGTTGTGTTGTTCTGTGAGAGCATGCATGTGTCAATCGTAGGAAACGATCCGATATTTATTTGAGCTATCATGGTTACGTATCACGTACCTTTTCAGTCAGATTCTCTATCGTTCGCGCAGATAGCTGATTCGGCTTTGTTATGATACGCTAAGTTTAGTCAGAAAGCTTCTAGCAAAGACGCGCGGAGAAGAGCGGTCAGTTTTTGTACTGCGTACATTCGCTGAGAATAGACTAGAACGTTCGAACAAAGTTGCACTCTGTCGAGTGACCTTATATGTGACGTCAAAGTGTAGGTAACTTTTGTTTCACATTATAAAAGCCGATCTATTTTTAGTCAAAATTGTTTTGCGCGTGAATTTAGCAGCCGGTCATTGAGCGTTATGAAAGGTCGTGAACGGTCTACCATACTCTTGTGTGACATCATTACACACTGGGATTTGGGGCTGAAATGAGCAGTCGAATTTTCGTGGACTATTGTAGTTATTCTACAAAGTTATCTTTTTTTAATTAATATTGATGAGTTTCAGTTACGTGTTCAGTTCTGATTGGTTGAGTTGTGTGATTTCGTTAGATTTTTCTGGAAAGTTGTTCGAGTACAAAAGTTGGTGCTAGGAAGCACGTGTGTACATTGTCAGTTGTAGGGACACACAGTTTATCGTAGGTACGTGGCCCGTATAGGGTGTACATTGTGAGAGACGCAGCGTAACGGTGGTGTACGTTGTATGAGGAATATTGTGTCACCAGTGTTGACATTTGCAGTAGAGACATTGTATCAGTGTTGGTGCATTTGCGAATGCATTGTGTGGAGATCGCATCGCTCAAATAAAAGATTGTTGGAACTGTTACTCCAGTATTGTCTACAACCTTAAGCCACGTGTGACGGGTTGCAGCTGAATGAAGTTTATTTAAAAGAACCTTACGAGCGTGCGTCTGGTGTGATATACTCTCTCTCTTGGCTTGACTTCGCGAACGAAGATTCTATAGGGCTTGCCCACGTCGTCTGCAGGCATTTTCGTGGCTGCCAACCCGGGACAGGCAGGTTCGACCGCAGTGGCTGCAGGGGAAGGTCTGGTCAGGGTTCTGAGTTACGACAACTCTGTTTTTTCTTCTGAGCCGCTTGTCCTTAAGGTTAGCTCTGCGAGAGTCTTTAAAGGAGACGGCTGCCTTGTGAATGGTGGAGGGCCAGGTGTCACGGTCCGCAGCAAGCGAAGACCACTGGCGGTGGTCGATTTGGCAGGCACTAAGTGACTTCTTGAGACCGTCTTTGTATCTCTTCATTGGTGCCCCTCTGTCTCGGTGTCCAGTGGCGAGCTCGCCGAACAGAGTGATCTTGGGTAGGCGATGATCCTCCATCCTGGAGACGTGCCCCGCCCAGCGAAGCTGTGTCCGCAGCAGCAAAGCCTCGATGCTCACAGTTTCCGCCTGTTCAAGGACCTCGACGTTGGTGACTCCAGTGAATGCCCAGGATGGTACGCAGGCAGCGCTGGTGAGGAGTCGTAGTTGGATGCGGTAGAGGGCCCAGGACACGGAACCGTACAGCAGGGTGGTGAGGACGACAGCTCTGTACACGCTGATCTTGGTGCCTGTTTTCAGCTGTGATATACTACGACTACGACTTAACACGTAACAATGTGTGTGTGTGTGCGCTTACGTTTGTGTGTGTGTGTGTGTGTGTGTGTGTGTGTGTGTGTGTGTGTGTGTGTGTGTGTGTGTGTGTGTGTGTGTGTGTGTTCGAGACCGTATATGTGCACGGACACACCAGTGTATTTGCGGCTGTTTAGGGTTGTTCCTATATCGTGTTTATGCTTATATGAATTTTCATCTTTGCATACTGTGTGTATTCACGCAAAGCGTCTACAGCTCTGTCACGAAGTTAGGCGCTATAGCAAATATCCATTATTATTATTATTATTATTATTATTATTATTATTATTATTATTATTATTGTTATTGTTGTTATTATTATTATTATTATTATTATTATTATTATATTTTCAGTACTGTATTGATTTTCTTTATTAAAATAAATGTTATTTTGTTCAAGTTGTTCAAAATGTTTTTCCCCCACCCGGGTCTGCCCTGGGGGACTTGGGTGGGGTTAGGTACTTTTTAGTTCCCAGGGTCACCCTGGTCAGCCCCACAGGGTGAGTTTTCCTCTCTATTCTGGGGCATGTGTTTCTGTCTACCCGAGATCCATTCACCTGTATTTGCCTTTTTAAAACTCTCCCTACTGTCTGCACTGCCTGTAGCTCTTGATATTGGATGTGTGTTGTTAAATGGTCTTAGCTTTATTTAAGCCCCATGTTTTAGGTTTATTTAACGTATTTGACCGGCTGGCGACATACATTCAATGTTCTGTTTAGTTGGGTTTTTTTTTCACAAGCAGTGCAGGCACGTCCTGAGAAAGCCTTGTTGCTGTCGGGACGTTAAGCAATGTACAATCAATCAATCAATCAAAATGTTTTTGCGAGATGAAAAGTTGCACTTATTATGAATATTGAACAGGGTACTGTTTTTTTTTTTTTTTTTTGCAAGTTTGTGGGCTGCATTTGTCTAATAACTTCTCTGAGAAATAACATTTGCAGCAATCACTGACTGACCCACCGTGTGTGTGTGTGTGTGTGTGTGTGTGTGTGTGTGTGTGTGTGTGTGTGTGTGTGTGTGTGTGTGTGTGTGTGTGTTTGTGTGTGTGTTTGTGTGTGTCTGTATGTGTGTGTGTGTGTGTGTGTGTGTGTGTGTGTGTAAACACGAATATCTCCGGTGTTTCTGTACGTATAGGCCGTCATCTTTAGGAAATGTTTTGATCGAGATGCATTTTGGAGAGCCTCCGTACATATTCCAATTGGGTGACTTGGTCAAGAGAAAAATTGCCGTTTATATAAAGTCGGTTGACCTACATTTGAGCCCGTAATTTTCGTTTCATTCACTTGGAATTTTGTATATAGATAGACTATACATACGTATTGGATCAGATTGTAATACAGCGTTGTATCTCTTCAACATTTTGAATAATAATTTATTTTTGCACGTTTTGGAGCCAGTATAATTATGAGCCTGTGCCAAACGTTGGTGCAATAAGTGGGACACTTGGGCCAAAAATAAAATAAAAAATGTCGCTATGCAATATCTCCCATTTAAAAGAGTAGCTTTCTTGTACACATATTAAATCTCAAAAGATAACTTAATGAAGAAATTCTGAGAAATCGGCAATTACAGACGGACACTGCAGTTCTGTTGATTGTATCAACTGTCGCTCGTAACAGCCTGACCTGACCTGACATGACATGACAAACAGTAGTCTGCGCCAGAGTAAGTAAAAAAGTATTATAAGCTAATAAAATGCTTCTTGCGTTGTTTTCTACAAACAATCGTCGATTTTAGGAAACTTTGTTTGGTTGAAGCATTGGCAAGTGTTGGGATGTAAGAACCAGACGAACTTTTTCACTGGCGTTGTGAACTGACCTGACATGTTACGAGCGAAACATGCACTTGTCTGTTTCATTTATACAAAGTTTCCAGGCAGTTATGCTTTGTTTATGGAAACATTCAACAGTTCTATCCATGTTTATAAAGCAATAGCAAAAACGTTGATTCAAATCAAGCTGGCTGAAGGCAAAATCAGTGTCAAGCAGTGTTCACTGAAATGTCCAGTTTTCAAACATAGTTTCCGACCTGGTCCGAGTTGGTATTTGTATGTTTTATAAATTAACAAACACTAAGTGATTCAAGTTTGTGTTTATTATCTCTTCGGAGTATTCTCTTATAAATAGTGTTAAGTTTATTGCCGAAAGAAAATAAATGTTCCATTATACTTAGGTTAAAAACACGGTGGGTCCTCACAGAGCACTTTTTGGCACAGGCTCATAATGCTCCCATCCAACAGTCTGCCCTGGAAGAGGGTGTGTGGAACAAAACAGTCACCCTGGAAGAGGCTGCGTACCTTTTGGATGAGTGACGTGAAACATCAAATTCGTCACTGCCTACACGGCGTCATGAGACTCGGGTTGCCATGACGTCAAGCTTATAGTGACGTCATTTTTCTGCCCGTGATATTCTTCAGCATTCCTGTCGCTACACAAGCCCACAGAGCGTACTAATGGCGAGAAGCGCCGTGTGTCCGTCTTTATTTGTGTGCGCCAGATTGTGTGCTAATCAGAGGTTGGCTTAGAGAGGAGGGAAATGGATCGGAAGGATAAGTTAAAAATATTATGAACAACTCTGAACGTTCCTAACAGAAAAACGCATTTGTGCTCCAAACAATACGGTAGACTTTGGGATGAAATCCGCATTTTGTTGTTTTTGTTGTTGAATTGACGAAGACTACAGACACACGGCCTGCGTCAGCTGGCACTGAACGGGTTAAGCTGAAAATATTATTTCAGAAAAAAAGATCAAGATTTTGGGACTGAAAAGTTGGTAAACATGTGCAATTTTTTAACGTCTGCCACAAAGTATTGTTGGGCCAATTTTGAAGTCTGTGGCTTCAATACACTCCGACAGAATGACAACGACAAAGTTTACGACGGACGCCTGACTTTAAAAAAAAAACAACCCTACGTTAGCCAAAGATAGGTAAACAAACAACCAAATAAATAAATGAATGAGAGAGAAAAATTCAAGCATATTTTGTTTTTACTTTTTATCTTTTTATGTTTGCGTGCATGCCGGCGATCATATGAACACTATCCTTATCATCGGTTAAACTCTGCAGAGTCGATAGAGGAGTCCGTTGACGAGTTTGACGGTGAATTGCCCTCCGGCTCGAACTTTGCAGAAGTGTCGGGGGGAAGGGGGGAAGCGGTTTCTCCAGCTGGAGTGGCAGATGTTTGGGGCTCCGTTAGTCCAGCATCATACAAATCCATTGCAGACCTTCTTCTTGATTCTGCCTCTGTCAAAAGGGAAGACAAAACTAAAATGACCCTGCAGCCAATATCTCATTCAGCCCCGACACACCACTGCACATGGATCGAGCATGATAGTTCAAGGGTGGTGCCAGAATAGCTTGGCGCCCATAGGCACCAAGCTATTTTGGCATCACCCTTGAACTATCTTGCTCGATCTGTCTCTAGATTTGTAATACAGTCTTTCAGAGGGCAACTTCACGATTGGGGGATTTCGGTCCTGAGGTAGAATGTTATATGCATACAGTGAACTTGGAATCAGTAGTGAGATGACGTATACGGAAGGAGTCGCCCAACAAGGAACGAGAGCAATGTCACGACGGATAACCAGGAGCACATGAAACACTGTCAACGTCTCCAAGAGGCACAGATCCGCATGAGCTCTGCGTGCAACTGCAGTGAATGCCCATATACATCGCTATGCTGCGTACCCATGTCTGATTACATCATTATGCATACATGATCTGACGCTGGCCATTTCCACGTGACGTTTTCCGTGATGCCGGATTGAGATTCCGTTCTTTTAAATGTGCGTACTTGCTTTGCGGGGTGTATGGGGGTGTTCAGTGAGGGGTGAAACTTCTGGTGGGGGGGGGGGAGGGGGGGGGGGCATGTCGTGCTTCCTCCGGAAGTAGTTCGTTCGACTTTGGTCCCCACCTGACCCCCAGCTCTCACCTGTGGCTCCGGGTAGCTGTAGCATGCGCAGCGGCCACATCCCGGGAAACCGCTTTATTGTTTGGCCCACTCGGCACCGGCCTCCACGTGGCGTGGGTGGGTAGTCTCCTCAGTCACTGACTGAATGGGCTAGCGATTGTCCAGGATTGGGACTTGACGTCAACAGATATTTTGTTCAGTCTTTTTCACTGGTCCGGGTTTAAAGGAGCTGTGCTACCCCAGGTCGTACCATGATGGATTGGTCCTTAAAAATACTCATTAATTTTTGGTCCTTTGGATCACGAGTGTTTGCCGTGCTTGGAGACCCGTGTCGGGGGAAAAGATGATCCTGGTGGATGAAACACTCCACTTTGGCCTTATACCGGCCTAGTCAATCGGCTCTTGTCACGTTGAGCCCTATCCCACTGTTGACGTGCAGGTTGATATACGGAGCACCATGCTATAGCCTATGTTGCTGAATAGGTGCTTTACGCCAGTATTCCCCTGCATTCAACAGTGTGATAGAAGGCGGTGGCTCAGATGGTTCAATCGGGCTTACCCCCTTGAGTATATCTTTCGGGCAGTCTCCATTGTGCGTCGACTGAAGACAAGCCGACAAATGCACTTTCCCTTGTTGGGCTCGGTGGTGGGCGGGGACCCCCTGGGGATGAATATCTATATACTATAATATGGAAACTTAAAAAAAAAAAAAAAAAAAAAAAAAAAAAAAAAAAAAAAAAAACCCAAACTAGCACCAAAGCGGCACATAGCCGCCGAGATTTCCTTAAGAATTATAGCGACTCCGACTGTGATGAAGCGACGCCTCAGGCGTCGGCCGTCTGGCCTCGCTTTCTCATTGTCCTAAGCAAAGTTAAGAAAAGCCTGTTTCAAAGCTGCGCCATTTTCTGGTGGAGGAGACCCTCAAGAGCCGAGTTGGCAGGCCTGAGTCCCACCGCCACAGGTCTGGTGACGTGCTGTTGGAGTGCCGTACCCGGGCACACTCCAACGGTCTACTGGGTCTCTCCTCCATCGGGGACACTCCAGTGGAGGTCCCACCCCACAAAACGATGATTTCTTCTAGAGGAACGATTAAAGTTCAAGCATTGGCAGAACTGTCGGAAGATGAACTTGTACGGAACCTTAAGTCGCAGGGGGTGAATTACGTCAGGCTCTTCGTTTCCAAGCTAGGTGGTAGGGAGATCCGTCTCTCTACTATCATCCTGACATTTGGCACACCACCACTCCTACTACCATCTGCGGAGGTTATTACTCCTTCAAAGTGAAGAAGTACGACCCTCTATCTCTCCGGTGCTTTAAGTGCCAAAAGTATGGCCATGGGCAGAAGACATGCAGCCAAGCAGATGCTTCATGCGCCCGTTGCACTAAGCCCGGACACTCTGCTGAGTCCTTCACAGCCACCCCCCTGTGTGTGAAGTGCCAGGGGGCCGATATGGCTTCGGACAAGAAATGCACTTGTTTGATATCCAAGTGCAAGATTCAGAAGGTGCGTGTGGAGAAGGGGTTGTTCTTTGCGGACGGCAAAAAAAAAACCAAAAAAACTGGTTGACGGCCCTGGTGCAGCTGAGGTTGTCGCAAACTCAAATAACACTTCTGTGTATACATTCAGTCCTGCGGTGTCAGGCAGGCGCCCCACCAAAGATTGCTCTGGTTTAAGCCCCAACTTCTTGGTTGGGGGCGGAGTCTCGGCTCCTCTCGTCCCTGGAGAGTAACCCTCCTCCAGTGGTGACGAGGAGCCAGAGAACGCAAAGGGCGGACGATACCGGTCCGGTGGCACCGCCCTCTGCTGCCCCTAAGCCTCAGCCCCCACCCAAGCCTGTCAATCTTACTACAAAGGCTTCTGGCTCTGGTAAGCCTTCTAAGGCCGCTCAGAACCAGAAGTATAAGAAAGCTACGGGACCGCTGTGCGCACGGGCCCAGAAGGGGGACACTGATGTCCCCCTTCAAAACAAATATGCTGCATTGCAGGAGCAGATGGAGGGAGTGGACGTTGACAGCTAACAAGCTCAAACTGAAGGACGACAAAACGGAAGCCATGCTGGTAGGCACTCGCCAGAAACTTTCCCAGCTCCCTCCCTCTCTCCACCTTCAACTCGACAGCACCCCCATCTCCCTCTGTGACTCGGTCAAGAACCTTGGCGTTATCCTCGATTCCTCTCTTTCCATGACCAGCTTCGTCTACGCCACGGCCCAGGCATGTTATTTCCACCTCCGCCGCATCAGTCAGATCAGAAAATACCTCACTACCGAAGCTGCCACCAAACTCGCTGTCTCTCTCATCTTATCTCGAATCGACTACTGCAACTCTCTCCTTTCCTGCCTTCCTCACTCCACCACTTTCACTCTCCAGCTCGTCCAGAACAATGCTGCCCGCCTCGTCCTCAGAAAGAAAAAATCCGACCACATCACTCCCCTGCTCAAGCTCCTTCACTGGTTCCCCATCGCCCAACGCATCCAATACAAGATTCTGTCTCTCTGCTACAAATCCCTCAACAACTGCGCTCCTGCCTATCTCTCCAACTTACTTCACCCCTATACTCCTCCCCGCTCCCTCCGCTCCGCCTCCGACCCTCTCCGCCTCCTCATCCCCCGCACCAATCTCAGCACATTCGGTCCCCGCTCCTTCTCAGTATACGGGCCATCCACCTGGAACACTCTCCCACTCTCTCTCCGTCAGAAACACTCGCTCTCCTTCTTCCAGTCCGCCCTCAAAACTCATCTCTTTCAACAGTTCTAGCATTATATATATAATATACACTCCCCACCCCAAGCTGACCGTCGTAATGTATATTCACTATTTGTGTTACGTGAGTCATTGTCTAAAGCGTGCACATGCGTGTGCGAGTTGTGAGTGCGCGCTTAGAGTTATAATTATTGTAAGATACGCGCATTATAAATACCGTAATTTTTTTAATTTTTATTTTGTCGTAGCTGGTATTGCGGCATCTCCACTCCCCTCATCTCCAAAGAACCAGAGGAGGCCCGGGAGCCGTCCCCCCCCCCCCCCCCTTCTGTTTCTTCGACTCCTTCCAATGCAATGGACAAGGGGGGAAGAAACTCTTCTCCTCAACATAAGACATAACCATGTACTCTCTTCTTCAGTGGAATTGTAGTGGTTTTTGCGCTAATTTTAGACGAATTACTTCTTTTAGTCAAGTCCTATAACCCCTCAATAATATCTCTTCAGGAGACTTACCTGAAGACTTCTGACCCTGTCTCTTTTTAATGGTTTTAACGCTATCCATAAAGGCTCTGATTCGGTTAGGCACTCCATGCGAGTCTGTAGTAATGATATTTGTAACTTAGTAGATCAGCTGCCCCCTCCCTTTATTCTCATTGGAGATTTTAACCGTCACGCTCACCTGTGTGGTAGTGAACACTCTGATGGCAGAGGTCAGATGTTATAAGATGCTTGTTTTTTTGTTTCTCAAACCTCACTTATGTGTCGTTAACGATGGCTCACCTACCTACTTTAACCCAGGTTCAGGATCCAGTTCTGTTCTTAACCTCACTTCGTGTGATCCTTCTCTCATGCTGGACTTTGACTGGAAGGTTCACGATGACCTGTGTGTTAGTGACCACTTCCCAGTAGTCCTGTCATCAGTCAGCTGTTGGGAGGACCCTCCGGTGGGGCGCTTGAATTTCAAGAAAGCTAACTGGCCTCTGTTTGACTCGCTCTGTCAGTCTCGTATTACAGAGGGGGTGAAGAACTGAAGAACCTGTTTCTTGTTTTACTACTATTTTGTTGGACGTAGCGGGTGAAACTATCTCAAAAACTTCCACATAAGTCCCTCGGAAGCCGAGAGTACCATGGTTCAACCAAGAGTGCCGCAAGGCTAAAAAAAGAAAAACGCGAAAATCTGCTTAGCGATGCGCTTTTCGTAATCCGTCGCACGTGAATGTTTTAACCTTTAAAAGACAGAGGGCGAAGGCCCGTTGCATTTTTAAACGTGAACCCCTTGCTTCCTGGAGACGTTTTGTATCATTAACTTCTAGGACTCCGTCCCAGAAAGTCTGGATCATGAAAGGCTGTTCAAAAAATTAGGCGCAGGGGTGGCTCGGCTTCTGTCGGCCATCTCAGAGATGGTGCCAGCTTGATCACAGATAAAAAAAAAAGCTGTGGCCAATTTGCTTCCCTCCACCATTGCCCATAATTCTTCAACAGAGCTATATTCACACGTCTTCCAGAGAGACAAGGAGAAGCGAGAGTCTCGTATTAGTGATTTTAAATCGGATAACTCAGAAGACTATAATACATTATCAGAACTGCAACAAGCCCTACAGAAATGTAATGACTCTGCTGCTGGCCTAGATACTATCCACTATCAACTCCTAACATATCTGCCTGCCTGAGAAATCACTCCTTGTACTTCTCAAGGCAAAGCTTTAACCATATCTGGATAACTGGCCATTTCCCACCATCTTGACGCCAGGCTGTGGTTGTGCCGATCTCCAACCCGGGCAACTACCGGCCAATCGCGTTTTCGTCATGTTTATGTGAAACTATGGAACGCCTGGTCAACACCCGACTGGTTTGTCCCCCACCCGGGTCTGCCCTGGGGGACTTGGGTGGGGTTAGGTATTTTTTAGTTCCCAGGGTCACCCTGGTCAGCCCCACAGGGTGGGTTTTTCTCTCTATTCTGGGGCATGTGTTTCTGTCTACCCTTTGTCCATTCACCTGTATTTGCCTTTTTAAAACTCTCCCTACTGTCTGCACTGCCTGTAGCTCTTGATATTGGATGTGTGTTGCTAAATGGTCTTAGCTTTATTTAGGCCCCGTGTGTTAGGTTTATTTAATGTATTTGACCGGCTGGCGACATACATTCAATGTTCTGTTTATTTTTTTTTTCACAAGCAGTGCAGGCACGTCCTGAGAAAGCCTTGTTGCTGTCGGGACGCTAAGCAATGTACAATCAATCAATCAACCGACTGGTTTGGCATCTTAAGTCACAGGGTCTCATCACAGACCTCCAATGCGGTTTCCGAGGTTTCCGTAGTACAACTGACCATCTAGTCCGCTTTGAGTCGTTTATCCGAGATTCATTTGTCAACAAGCAGCATGTCTATGCAATTTCTTTCGATCTTGAAAAGCAAATGACACTACCTGGAAGCATGGTATAATGTCTAATTTGTTGGACATGGGTTTTAAAGGGCAAGCGCTTGCAACTGTGCGTTGATCGCATCCAGGGGTGGATGTCTCTCAACGGATTTAAGTTATCGCCCTCCAGGAGAGTCTGTGTGCAATTTACTAACCAGACGATTTTTTTCCCAGAACCTAGCCTGAGCATTGCTGGAGTGCCAATTAAGGTGGCCGAGGAGGCAAAGTTTCTGGGGGTCATCTTTGACAAGAAACTGACCTTCCACAACCATATTAATTACATTAAAACCTCTTGTCAGAAGGCCCTCGACGTTCTTCGTGTCGTTAGTCGAACTGATTGGGGTGCAGACCGCACTGTCTTACTTCGACTGTACCGGGCCCTTGTTCGGTCCAAACTGGATTACGGCTCTGGCTCGGCTTCCCAGTCTGTTATACAGCGTCTGAACACAATGCACCATCAATGTCTGCGGATATGTCTGGGGGCCTTTAGGACGTCTCCAGTTCTTAGTCTGTATGCAGAGGCAGGGGAGCCTTCTCTCAAGTTCCGGCGCATCCGCCTCATGCTCAGCTACGTTCTGAAACTGAAGGCCCATCCAGACAATCCTGCGTATGAATGTGTTTTTAAACCGCCGTTTGCAGAGATTTACGAAACCCATCCGGGAGCTGTCCGTCCACTATCCTTCGTGTCCAACCTCATCTGAAGGCGGCCAGAGTGGACCTGGACAGAGTTTTCGAATCTCTGCAACACATCACTCCACCCTGGCTATTACCAGTTCCTGACATCTTGCTGGACGTGACCGCCCACAAGAAGGACTCTACCCACCAGCCATATACCAACAGAACCTCAATGAAATCCTTTCAAGTTTTCCTAGCTATTGTCGTATCTATACGGATGGGTCCAAGTCTGAGGATGGGAGAGTTGATCCGGCAGCAGTGTCCTCTCGCCATCCTAGACGCCCGTTTAAGCACCGCTACCGGACTACTCATCTGTATTTAGTGCAGAACTGCAGGCAGTTCTGCTGGCGCTCAAGCATGCTTATCGGTCTACGGAAAGGAACTTCCTGATCCTGTCTGACTCTCTTTCTGCCCTGCAGGCCCTTCAGGGCGCAGGAACAGACCACCCACTGCTGGTGCAGATTAGAGGGCTCTACGCAGACTTGATGAAGGAATATTATGACATCATTTTTATTTAGATCACAGGGCTTGTGGGCATCGAAGGCAACAGAATCGCAGATTCTGCTGCCATCGATGCCCGCAACGACCCTGTCCCTGACGCACAGACTGTTTATAGTGATTCTAAATATGTGATTAGTGCGTACATAGCCCGTGAGTGGCAGTCTGAGTGGGACAAAGAGGAAGTTAACAAGCTGCATGAAGCTCTTCCTAAGGTGTCCCACAGTCTACCTTACCGTTGCGGCAGCCGTCGTGATAGGACTGTCCTTGCTCGGCGCCACATCGGGCACACGTATGTTACGCACTCTTACTAAAACAGGAGAAGCGTCCATGGTGTTATGCCTGCGACGAGCAGTATTCTGTTAAGCAAAATTTTGCTCTCTTGTGCCGATTTAATTGACGCAAGATATAAACACTTCACAGCAGATTCCTTGAGGGTTTTGTTCCGGGATGTACCCCCGGAAAAAAATCTTCAGTTATCTGAGTGCAATATTCTTAATAAGATTTGAGCATTCTTAGACTATGACAATTCTATTATTTTGACCTTTTTGTGAGTCTGTAGACGTTTCCTTTAAAAACCTGTGCGACATTTTAGCATGAAATATTTTAAGATAGATTTACATCTTGTCTTAAGATCTTTCTTTTAGTCTGGCTGGCCAGATTTTAACCCATCCCCCCGTGAGATGGCTTTAGTTGCCTGCTGGGCGTCAAACCCAGATAACTCAATAATTCAACTTCATTCTGGGCCTCTGTCGGTCTGAACTGACCATAGATAATGATCCTAGTTGTTCTGATCTGGTTGCCTGCTCAGTTGGATTTGAAACAGCATCTTTGAGGCTGTAGAGGCCAATGCGGGAGTGGCAGTCCCTGCTGCAAAGGTCACAAATGTACGAGGTAGCTGGTCTGATGGAGTTGTTGCACTCCTTTCTGAGTGCCCGTCTTGCTGCGTGCTGCTGCTTTCTACATCTTCTCTTCTCCTGACTTAAGGTGTTGGTGGAGCATACTTCTCCACTTAACACTGTCATCCGCAAGGCTTGTGTCAATGTCCAGTGCTCTCATTGTATGTCCCTCTTGTAGACATCAACAAATCGTAGCTTGTGGCGACCAGTGTTTCTCTCCCAGCTGCTAGTTACCCGTAGAGGATGTCCTTTGGGATGCGGCCATCCTCCATTCGATGAACGTGGCCGAGCCAGCGCAGTCTGCGTTGTCTGAGCAGGGTGTACATACCGGAAAGGCCAGCGCAGGATAGGACTTCGGTGTTGGTCACTCTATCTTGCCGAGATATGCTCATGATACGGCGGATGCTTCTCAGGCGGAAGGTGTGGAGTATTCTCTCCTCTCTTTCATAAGTGGTCGATGTCTCATTGCCGTACAGCAGTGTGCTGATGACGCAGGCGTTGTACACAGCCATCTTTGTTTTCGCAGTCAGCTTGGGATTTCTCCACACTCGAGAGACGTGCAAGAGTTGCATCTGCCTTCCCGATCCTCTTGTTGGTCTCTGTGTCCAGAGAGAGGTTATCGGTGATGATGGACCCAAGTTACGTGAACTGCTGGACGACGTCGAGCTCGTAGTTGTCAATGGTGAAACATGGCGGTGTCTCTGTGTCCTGTCCCAGGACGTTAGTCTTCTTTAGACTGATAGTCCGAAGTCCTTGCATTTCTTGGAGAATTGTTCCATCAGTGACTGCAGTTCCTATAATAATAATAATAATAATAATAATAATAATAATAATAATAATACCATTATTATATAGGCGCTTTTTCTAAATTTTTGGGCAAATCGACTCAAAGCGCCGCGAACTGAAACCAACACGCACACTCACGTAACAGACACGGATTTACGCCATTTAAGACAAACACAGTACAAGACAGACGAAGGGCCAGTTCAGCTACTGAAGTTACAGAGATTTTTGAACGGTTGTATTTGAAATTTGTAAAGTGGCCTGAAACCGGTACCAAAGTGTGGGGGGGGGGGGGGAGGGTTGGGTGGGGGGGGGGGTGGAAGAACCGTAGTACCCGGAGAAAGAACCCCCGACGGTCCGTCCGAATTAACGGTGACACTTACCAGAGGAGAAACGTCCGACGCCGGAACCCGTTTTCGAACCTCGCACCTTTGGCATTGGTGGCAGGCGCCTTAACCACTGCGTCACGGACCACTGGGTATGGGTCGAAACTGCCTTATCGTCAGCGAACAGCATGTCCTTGATGAGGGCTTCGCGTATCCTCGTCTTGGCTTTGAGACGGGCAAAGTTGAAAAGCCTGCCATCTGATCTGGTTCGCAGGTAGATTCCTTCTGTTGCATTACCATATACATGCTTTAGCAGGACAGCGAAGAAGATCCCAAAGAGAGTAGGGGCCAGGATACAGCCTTGTTTTTCTCCGCTGCATACGTCAAAGGGTTCGGAAGTGCTTCCGTTGAACTGCACTGTCCCCTTCATGCTGCTGTGAAAGAATCCTATCATACTCTGGCAGTTTGGGCGGGCATCCAATCGTTGAGAGGATCTTGAACAGGCCGTCTCTACTGACCAGGTCAAAAACTTTGGTGAGTTCAATAAAAGCGACATACAGAGACACGTGTTGTTCCCTGCACTTTTCCTGGAGTTGACGGAGAGACAAGACCATGTCTACCGTTGACCGCTCAGCTCAGAAGCCACACTGTGATTCGGGATAGACACGTTCTGCCATCTTCTGTAAGCGACTCACGATGACCCGGGCAAAGACTTTGCCGACAATGCTGAAAAGGGAGATGTCTCTGTAATTGTTATAGTTGCTTTGTTCGCCCTTGTTCTTGTAGAGGGTGATGATCTTGGCATCCCTCATGTCTTGTGGTACCTCTCCTTCCTGCCAGCACTGGAGTAGGACCTCATGGAGAAGGAGGGTCGTCTTACAGTTCTTCATTAAATCCGCGGGCATTTCATCGTCGTCTGGGGCTTTGCCTGAAACCAAGCTGTCAATGGCTTTGCTGAGCTCCTCTATTGTTGGCACTGTATATAGCTCATCTATTACAGACCCCACCCGGGTCTGCCCTGGGGGACTTGGGTGGGGTTAGGTATTTTTTAGTTCCCAGGGTCACCCTGGTCAGCCCCACAGGGTGGGGTTTTCTCTCTATTCTGGGGCATGTGTTTCTGTCTACCCGAGGTCCATTCACCGGTATTTGCCTTTTTTAAACTCTCCCTACTGTCTGCACTGCCTGTAGCTCTTGATATTGGATGTGTGTTGCTAAATGGTCTTAGCTTTATTTAGGCCCCATGTGTTAGGTTTATTTAATGTGTTTGACCGGCTGGCGACATACATTCAATGTTCTGTTTAGTTGGTTGTTTTTTTTCACAAGCAGTGCAGACACGTCCTGAGAAAGCCTTGTTGCTGTCGGGACGTTAAGCAATGTACAATCAATCAATCAATCATCTATTACAGGCAGGTACTCGAGGGCGTCAAGAGCTGATGGGCACACGACGTTTTGTCTGGAGTAGTGGTCAGAATAATGTTCCACCCATCTCTCCAGCTTGCTTGTCCTTGTCCGTAATAACTTCCCCGGTGGAAGATTTGAGAAGGGCCTTTTTGTTTTGGGTTGATCCTAATGCTTTCTTAATGCCGTTATATATTCCTCTGATGTTACCTGTAACGGCTGCGCCGCCGTGAGATGGCCTTAGTTGCAAGCTCGGCGTTAAACCCAAATAACTAACTAACTGTAACGGCTGCAATCTGGATGTTCTCACTGATCTCCGTCAAGTATTCGTTGGCACAACGCCTGGCATTCTGTTTGGTCTTGCTCCTGGCAGCCATGAGAACCTGCAGATTCTTCTTGCTGGGTGACCGTTTGTACACAGAAAGGGCAGTTCGTTTGGCTACGATGATGGGGACATCTCGGTCGACTTGGCCTCGTACCAGTCTTGTGTCTTCGAGGTACCCTTCCCAAAGGTGGCCAAGGCTGTGCGGTGCATGGTGTCCAGCAGGGTTTCCCACTTCTCTGTGGCAGAGTCAGAGTCACCGGGCTGTGAGGTTTGACGTTCCTTCTGGAAAGCCTCTTCAAACTGTTCCACAAGGTCGGGCTGGGACATTTTGCTAACATCGATGCGAGTTTTCCGTAGCTGCTTCGAGCGATGTAACTTCTTCCGTTGCAGCCTGATCTTGCAAAACACAAACGAATGGTCTGTGTCGCAGTCCGCGCTATGGTAGGAGCGTGTGTGGTGAACGTTCTTCAAGTTGGCGCGCCTGACCAGGATCAGATCCAGTTGGATCCAGTGCTTGGAGCGCGGGTGTCCCTAGGAGACCTTGTGTTGAGTCTTGGTTTTGACGTAGGAGTTGGTGATGCACTAGCAGTGGTAGGTGCACATCTCAAGCAGCCGCTGCCCATTCTCGTTTATCTTGCCAACACCAAACTGGCCGAGGCAGGAAGGCCAGGAGTTGTGGTCTGCACCAACTCTGGCATTTAAGTCGCCAAGGATAACAATCTGTTTCTTGCTTAGGACGCTCCTGGTGATAGTTGCGATGTTCTCGTAGAACTCATCTTTGGCGTCTGGGGTGGCGAACAGTGTCGGTGCGTACGCGCTGACAAGGGTAACGGGGCCCTTGGTGGTGTTGAGACGAAAAGCTAGGAGTCACTCTGAGCCCTTACTGCCTGGTTCAACCATACTCAGCATGTAGCTCCTCACTGCAAAGCCTACTCCGCTTCTACTGGCGGGCTAAACCAGGTGAGGGTAGCAGATGGTCCCCAACCCTCGGTGAGTTAGAGTTTGCCTACCTAAGCATGTGAAGACTAGACTCGGCAGAATGCAAGGAGGAAACCAAAATATGATGGTTCAACAGGCAGGTGGGCGGACCCAGCGACGCAATATGAAGCGCGGATAGCATGAAGAGGGACACAGGACGTCATAGTCATTAACTGCTTCCAATCCCGTCCAATCCAGCCGTATGGGCCTTGTCTTGCTACTGGATCCAGATGGTATTAGACGAGAAAGTGACTTTGACGGCGCGCAACTAATCCTCACTTTAAATAAAGTCATCACGTAAGTCATTCCATTTCATCACCAAAAAAGCACTGCGGCGACAGGCGATTCAGTCCATAGGGTCGTTGTTCACTGTAGCGGAGCAGCAGTGAATTTCGGCAGCCCCCTGAGCGCCTGAGCAAGCCTGTTTAGGATAGAACTGCTCACCTCCATGGCATGAGGAAGGGGCTAGAAATAGTGCCCTTAAAACTGCCTGCTCCACCCTTCCCTAGCCAAAACACCGCAGCTGGCGGGGACTCTATATCAACGCTCGAAACACAAAGAAACAGACGAGGATCATTCCTCTCACCTTTGGCGCATGAAATTCGGGACAGGGACAAAACTAACACACCTCAAATGAGAACAGCTCTCATTAGAAAAGAGTTAGGTCGATACAAGATCGACATAACAGCCTTGAGCGAGACTCGGCTCGCAGGAGAGGGCGAACTCTGTGAAAGGGTGCTGACTACACCTTCTTCTGGAGCGGAAAAGAAATCGAAGAACGGCGTGAGGCTAGAGTCGGCCTTGCAGTGAAGACGACACTTGTTGGCAGCTTTCAAAGGGTGTGGACGATCGGCTGATGACCGTGAAACTCCCCTTTCGTATGGAATAAAACATATTAGCATCATCAGTGCCTACGCTCCAACCATGACCAACCCAGAAGATGTGAAAGACAAATTCTGTGAAGACCGCACTCCGTCATTGTCTCTGTTCGCAAAGCTGACAAGCTCATCATTCTTGGTGACTTCAACGAAAGAGTAGACACTGACAACAACACCTGGGATGGGGTCATTGGACACTATTGTGTCGGCATCCTGACCGCAAGGGGCTTCTGATGCTCCAGACCTGCGCAGCCTAAGAGACGCCCGCAAGGAAAGAAGGCTCCCAAGCGACTGATCATTGCGAAGCTGAAGAAGTTCATCAGTCATTTGTCAGTACCCTGGAAGACCGCCTTGGATCTACCTCTCTAGACAGCCAGAATGTGGAAACTGACTGGGCGACTCTGAGAGACCTGGTCTACAATACAGCTACAGAGATCCTAGACCCCTCTAAGAGAAAACACAAAGACTGGTTTGATGATAACTGTGATGGCATCAAGCAGTACCTGGATGAGAAACATCGGCTCCACCAAGCATACCTTAGTGACCCAAAGTCCACCTCTATGAAAGATGTCTTTAAAGCTGAGAAACAGTAAAAAAAAAAAAACTCCGCCCCGCACGTGTTTAAAAAAAAATACTTTACAGTACCCAGCGAGGGCCCTGTCGTGAATGTTCGGCTAACTTGCCCCTAAGTCGGCAAACCGGTTTGCAACTCAGTTGACTGAGTTTTCAACTGCGTTTGTCGTGCTGGCAAAACTCCCGTGAAAAAGACAGGCCACTTCCTGTATGCAGCGAGTGGGCACAGCGATCACTGATGTAAATCAGCGATATTTCTACTGATAGCAACAGTAGCAGACGACACTTGACCACCCGACGGACAGAGCAGGCCATTTGTGTCTTCCCTGGACGCAAACTGAATATGGACCAAGCCGAGCTATCCGTAAGTTACACAGTACAGCCTGAAGCTTTATTTGATATCGGAAGGGTGAGGAAGGAGGTATTATTTGTCGTTTTGTGTTTGTTATTATATCTTGTACACCTGCACTATATGTACAATATCATGGACTGGATGTACGTGTTGAAAAAATTCGTTCACAACTACAAAGTGTCAGGAGTCATACTTACAGCTTGTACAGCCGTACATTCTGCCATCATCCCCAGCGCGTAAAAATCCGTGGCTGCCGGTCAGTTTCAAAGTGTCACAAAATCGTCTGCTGTTGTCCGATCTGCTAATCGCGATGATTTCTGTGCAACAGGAAGTGGCCTGTCGTTTCCCGAGAGTTTTGCAAGCTCGGGAATACGCAGTTGCCAACTCCGCCAACTGAGTTACGAACCGATTTGACCCACTTAGGGGAAGGGCCCAAGCTGGATCCTGTAGAGTCTTTTTAAAACACGCGCTGGGCGGGTTTTTCTCATTGCACCTCAGCTTTAACGCCATCCGCAGCACTGTCCAACAGAAACTGCCCATAATGAAGGACTCATGGCTGAGCAGCAGAGTTCACGAGATCCATAGTTACGCTGACAGGCACAACATGACGCAGTTCTATGATGCACTGAAGGAAGTGTACGGTCCCACTTCGTCAGGTTCATCCCCTCTGTTATGGGGAGCTGGGTGGCTCGGTAGTAGAGTGTTGGTCTTTCGACCGAAAGGTCCCGGGTTCAAATCCAGCTTGGGTCAAAATTTGTTCAGAGCCTATTTCGGTGCCCCGTCTTTGAAATCAACTTTGTGGTAGACAAAGACGTTAAGCCCTAAACGTTTAACGTTTAAGGTTTCATCCCCTCTCCTCAGCGCAGATGGGAACATGCTGATCACTGACAATGAGAAGATTCTTCGGTGGGCCCAACACTTCAACGGTGTGCTGAATCGTCCCTCCGACGACGACGCTGAAGCTATCGATCGTCTGCCCCAAGCCCCAGTCAACGAAGCGCTTGATGACTTACCAATCCTACTTGAAACTCAGAAAGCTCCTCTTACATACTCCATCACAGCTGAGGTCTACAAAGAAGGTGGCGCAGCTTTGACGGACAAACTCCATCAGTTGTTACAGCTCATGTGGCAACAAGAGGCGATCCCGCAGGAATTTAAAGCCCTTCAATCATTCACCTGTACAAGCGCAATGGGAATAGTCAGGCCTGCGACTACCACATAGACATCTCCTTGCTCTCCATGGCAGGCACGGTACTTGCCAGGATCCTCCTCAACCGTCCCACATCACACCTTGACCAGGGACTCCTGCCAGAGAGTCAGTGTGGATTCTGCAGAAGGCGTGGGACCATCGACATAGTGTTCGCTGCAAGACAGCTGCAAGATAAATGCTAGGAGCAGAATGCTGACCTGTTTTCCACCTACGTAGACCAGACCAAGGCCTTCGACACAGTTAGCAGAGAAGGCCTGTGGAAGATCAAGGCAAAGTACGGATGACCGAAGAAGTTCATCTCCATGGTGCAACAGTTCCACGACGGCATGAAGGCGGGGGTCCAAGACAACGGTGAGATATCCGAGCGCTATCCTGTCTCAAACGAAGTGAAGTAAGGCACCTAAACTCTTCAGTATCACGTTTTCCGCTATATTTACTGACGTTTTCAGAGATGGCGACATTTGACTCGACATCAGATTTTGAACTGATGATAAACTGTTCAATCTCAGGCGGGTTCAGGCAAAAACCAAGGTTATAACTCACAACATCATATACTTTCTGTTTGTAGACGCCTGTGCCATCAACGCTGCACCAGAAGATGATATGCAACAGTGTTGACAAGTTCTCTGACACCTGTACAAACTTTGGTCTTACCATCAGCACGAAAAAGACCGAAGTGATGCATCAGCCAACCCCAGGGAAACCATTCGTTGAGCCCAACATCACAGTCAACGGTCAGAGACTGAGCGCAGTGAACAGGTTCACTTGTCGTGGTAGTACACTGTCCCAGAACGTTGTCATTGACGATGAAGGGAATGCCAGGATCGCAGAAGCTAGCGAGGTCTTCGGCAGACTACACGCCAATGTATGGAACAGAATGGGCATTAGTCTACAGACAAAGCTTAAGGTCTACAGGGCAATTGGTTACTTCGGGGTTTAAGGTTCACGGCACCGAAGTGATAATGGACGGCCCTGACGGGCGCGTTATGGCGGACAAGGAAATCTAATGCCTATGGAGTACAACCTTAACACTGATCAACTCAGGCGCACTCCAACTGTCTCACTTTTGTTTACCAGGACCTTTCAACGGACATGCTATTGAACAAGCCCGTCTGTTCCCCCTGGATTGTGAGTACAGCTACCGGGGCCGGGGCGGGCATTTAAACCCACGACCCGGCGATTTCCTTCGCTCTCCTGCTCCGACGCTTAACCGCCTGAGCTATTTCGGACCCTAACAGGGCAATTGTACTCCCTACGCTGCTGTTTGCCTGTGAGACCCGTACTGTGTTTCAACGCCACGCCAGGAAGCTGAACCACTTTCACACAACCTGCATCAGAAAGCTCCTCAACATCAAATGGCAGGACAGAATTCCAGACACAGAAGTGCTGTCCCAAGCGGGCATCTACATCATCCTGATGTAGTTTCAGCTTCGTTGGGCAGGCCAAGTAGCTCGCATGCCAGATCATCGGTTGCCTAACAGAAACACCTTTTGTAGGCGGGCTTCAGTGAGGAAAGCGTTCATATGGAGGCCAAAAGAAACGCTTC
>BTPG01000003.1:214630948-214825948 GCA_036245525.1 Semisulcospira habei | reverse complement strand
ACAGCTTAACAAGATAGGTTCATAAATTTTGTTTCATTTTAATATGTTACATTATAAAATGAATCAAGACGAATTACTACTTCTAAGTGATATCTTCTCTGATGAGAATAAACAGTAAGAGACAATTAAACAACGTATTCTCTCTGTAGTTATTTCCGGCAAATCAAAAGCTTATATCGGAAAACAGTAATCTACAGAAGAGATATACTAATGGTCAAAAATTAAGGGCAACTTTCTATCGCAGAAGCACCGACAACACTACACAAATAATGTAACGATACTTGGAGTCAGTACGATGATAATTTATTCAGTAACAATTTCATTTCAGTTTTGAGTAAATCAAGCAATTATATCAACAGCAGTACGTTAGAATGTTCACCCACCCCTCATTTTAACAGCCACACAAGACTGGTCCAGTCAGTAGCGGGTGTACCCACCTTTTGCAGCCAAGCATTCAATGCAGCATTGACGCATGGAGTGCACCAGGGTTCGTAGAACATGTTGTGGTATCGCTTCCCACTCTTGATGTAGAAATTGAGTCAGCTAGGGGACGCCTTGAGGTGTGGGGTGGTTGTTGACTACACGTTGCCCCAGCACGTCACAGAGGTGCTCGATGGTAGCCAGATCAGTGGAACGAGCTGGCCACTCCATGCTCATGATGTCCCGTTGCCTAAGGTACTCATCCACAACACGGGAGCGATACGGTCGAACGTTGTCGTCCTGCAGAACAGGATTGTCGCCTATGGGTTGGAGAGCTGGCTCGATGAGGGGATGCACAATCTCGTCCTGATAGCGCAGTCCATTCAGGGTGCCTCGGATGACGTGGAGGAGGGTCCTGCCTTCCCTGCTGAAGCCTGTCCAGACCATGACTAATCCTCCTCCGTACCGATCCACCTCTTGAACGCATTCATCCGTGAATCGCTTGCCCTGGCGTCTCCAGACCCTCACCCTGCCGTCGTTGAAGGACACAGTGAACCGTGACATCAGCAAACAGAACCAGAGTCCAATGGAGTCTGTTCCACCTCACATGTTCACGACACCAGTCAACCCGGGCTATGCGATGAGCTGGAGTGAGTGGTATTCTCCCTGCTGCTCTGCATGAAGCCAGGCCAATTTCGCGCAGACGTCGGCAGACTGCGCTTCTGTTGACGTTAACGTTTGCAGCTTTCATCAGTTGACGTCGCAGAGTGGTTGACGTGACATTTTGGTCGTGCAGAGCCGTCACACAGAGGTATCTGTCCTCCCTTCTGCTGGTGCAGCACGCGCGCCCTGAGCAGGGTCGTCGTTCCAGTTTCTTGGAATCGTGCCAGCAGCCTCTGGATCATTCAATGGGACACCCCAAGACGTTTCCCTGTAACCGGACTCTGGTTAGCTAGCTTCTACCAGCCTGGCTGGCTTGTGTATTAGATGGTCAGACTCTGCGGACTGCCCATCCAACGTGCAAGTCAAGTGCCAGTCTAGTTTTTAAGGCTACTTTTAAGTCCGTGTCCCTTTTTCAGGTTTAGGGAAGGGCTGGAAATTGCTGTGTAGTGTAATTAGTATATCTTCAAATCTTTTACACTGGTCTCGCATGCGCACTCACAAAATGTGTGTCTGCCTCGCGTTGTGTTCAAAATACCAAATCGCGCAATGGACCTACCACAGTATCCAGAGAAAACCTAGTTGATATGATCGAGTAGTGACTGTGCGTGCATTGCCATGTGTGCCACACTGAACTGACAAACTAAGTCCGTCAACAAACTCTCAGCATGTTCTCAGTCTCACACACACACACGTACACACACTCTTGCTCTGCCATCATCACACACTGAAACGTGTACAAACATCAGTACTGACTCGCATCCGTTTTCGCATTCATCAATCTCTGACTCTCAGTGATGGAATTTCTATGAGTGCTTTAGGTTTATTTCCAGTACATACATTTAATTATCAATCAACATATCAGACGTATCAAAAGCCATTCATTGTACCACAAAACGAAACACAATAATACAGACGCTCATATGACACCTGAAATCATAGCTATGCTTACCTACTCATTAGACTCTAAGCACCCAAAGCTATGCTAGCCTACACACTAGAATAATAACTGACCCAAGTAAAACCTAAATTATAATACCAAGTTATATAGGACCCTAACTCCCTTAGCTAAGTTCGTAAATTATCTACTTAAATAATTACAGTATGTCCGTTGCAGGACAGTGTTCCTTAAACTAAAGGGGTTCTAACTTACTAATGTTGTCTACAGAACAGTCTTCTCTTGCGGGAAGTCTTACTACTATTTAATGTTCTTTTACAGAACAGAGTCTTCCCTTGCGGGAAAGCCTGCTCGCTTTTGCTAGGCACCGCTATTTATACTTTCACCCCTAAGGGTGTGTTCGGCGTGCCTTTCGCCGATTGGCTGATGTATTACACGCTCTGGCACCAGCAGCATCGCTAACTTCTGGGCCTGCGGGCGTGCTGGGGGAAATTGGTACTACTGTACTAAAACACTGAGCCAAATTATCTCCCCTGCTACATCCCAACTTTTCGTCCGGAAATTCTATTCTGCAGCCATGCTGCCACCCGGCCTTGCGTTAGGCTTCGTCGTGATGGCATGGTTAGGAAAGTGAAAATTATGTCCCTACTGTACCGGTATTTTTAGAGAAACAGAAGTGCTCAGCGTTCACGACTGACCCCTTTAGCACTTAACCGAGTTTTTACACATGCCTGCCTTTGGCACGCTTGTCAATATCGCACAGCTTTTCACAAAAACTGACGATGTTACACGTGCATTTGAAACGTTCGTGGAAATTGATGAATTGTTTATTGTCCGGTAACAGAGTTGAAAGATTTGGCTGATGTGCAGGATTTTGATAATGAAAGTGAGGTAAGGGAAGTGTATGGTTTTGAACTTGATTCTTTTGGAATGTACAAGTGAAAAGTAATCGTTGACATGAAAGATGGCACTGAGAGACCGTTTCCTAAACTTAATCAGATTCGTGCTGTTACTGTTCCTACTCCTCCTGTAAATAATGTGCCCTACAACTTAAAACATGTGGGTAATAAGTGGGTAGTTGCTCCTGTGCCTACACTGGCAACGCTTGCGCCAACAATTGACTGGGACATAAAGTTTGAATTTATTAGTCCTTATATATATACTAATGATGAAGGAGCCTTAGCGTTTATAAAAGTTGTTAACTCTGGGACGTTGATTGTGAGTCTTGTTCCGAGCTTTGCTCAGACAACAATAGCAGAGAAAAACTAAAAGTGCAAGAGTATGAGAAACGAAGGGCAGATCAGATACTTCTGTTGTGTTTATGCCAGCAAACTTTACCATAGCAAGAGAAGCGACAATAGTATTTGAAATTATCATGAGATCTGTGGCTGATGTAAAAGAAGCAGATGTTGCACAGGGAATCAAACTTACGTGGGATGACACAGTAACAGAGTCTTTATTGCTATTAGAAAAGGCGTAGATGTTGTAGACGTTTCGAGTAAGTTTAGTTTCCCCCCCCCCCCCCCCCATATTATAATAGTAGAGATATTCATCCCCCGGGGGTCTCCGCCCACCACCGAGCCCAACAAGGGAAAGTGCAACTGTCGGCGGGTCTCCAGCCGACGCACAATGGAGACTGCCCGAAAGATATACTCAAGGGGGTAAGCCCGATTGAACCGTCTGAGCCACCGCCTTCTATCACACGGTTGAATGCAGGGGAACACAGGCGTAGAGCACCTAATCGGCAGCAGAGGCTATAGCATGGTGCTTCGTACATCAGCCTGTATGTCAACAATGGGATAGGACTCAACGTGACAAGAGCCGATTGACTAGGCCGGTACGACTAGCCTCCCGTTTAGGCAGAAGTCAAGGCCAAAGTGGAGTGTTTCAGCCACCAGGATCCTCTTCTCCCCCGACACGGGTCTCCAAGCACGGCAAACACTTGGGATCAAAAGGACCAAAAGCTCACGAGTATTTTTAAGGACTAATCCAACATGGTAGGACCTGGGTTAGCACAGCTCCTTAAAAACCGGACCAGTGAAAAAGACTGAACAACATATCTGCTGACATCACGTCCTAAGCCTGGACAAAGATGGCACCCCTCTGCTAGCCCACTCAGTCAGGGACTGAGGGGACTATCCACCCACGCCACGTTGAGGCCGGTGCCCAGTGGGCAGGTTTATTTGTATAGATATGGTCTATAACAGTGGCCGAAGATGGCGTAACTCTGGTGAAGACTTTACCATTTGTTGAAGGCCGACTAAGGTTGTGGTACACTCCCATGATGGGTAAGGTTTCAGAGTGTCAATGTTAAAATCCCCTAGAAGGAGAAGTTCGCTTTTATTAATATCTGTTTTATCTATCACTTGTACAAAATTGTCATACCACTCAAAAATGGCCGCAGGATTTCTGTAAAGAAACCCAACAAGTAAAGGAGGGGATTTAGATTGCTTAATCTCTATCCAAATACATTCCACATCGCTAGTTTACAAGTCCCGGCGCCTGCGGATTATATGTTTAACTGAGTTGTGGATGTAGACCGCTACACCTGGTACACCCTGGACTGACGGATCTCTCCTTAGAATGGAGTAATTTGGAATGGCGATGGATTCATCACTGATAAGGGAGGCAAGGCGTGTCTCGGTTATACCAAAGAGACGAAAGTAGCTAGGTGAGGTAACATAAACGCAAACGTCTGGCACTTTGTTTGCCAGGTGATATACATTTAAATGGCCGATACGAAATGTTTGGCCTTTTTTTAACATTATTTTGTATGGTAATTTTGGCATTAAAAAATATTTAATGGAACTAAGGGGAACAGAACATAGGAACTAAAAGTAGTACACGAGTAATAAAACTGACAAATGTAAGGCAAACAAACAGCAAACTTAACAGCAGGACGAAATTTGAATACAAAAGAGAGGGAAAAGAAAGGTGGGGATGGGGGTGGGGGGTGGGGTGGGGGTGGAGTGAGTTATCTAAACAAAGAGGTTACGTTGTCTATTGTGAATAAGAGAGTTTAGTCCAGTCTAATATTTGAGGGGCTGGACAAAACGTAACGAGCACTTGCCAATATCCACTGATCATTCTTGGTCAGATACATTTCAAGGGAAGAAAAAAAAACATATTTTT
This sequence comes from Semisulcospira habei, assembly GCA_036245525.1. Taxonomy (NCBI): domain Eukaryota; kingdom Metazoa; phylum Mollusca; class Gastropoda; family Semisulcospiridae; genus Semisulcospira; species Semisulcospira habei. The sequence continues at coordinate 214,820,838 of BTPG01000003.1, read as the reverse complement.
TAAAAGAAAATAATCATTTTGTTAAAAAAAAAGTAAAAAAGAACTTGACTTTTTCTGTGAAATGTAGTCTATATAGACAGTCACATACGAAATAGAAAGTACGTTGACTCAAGACAAAAGTGCGCTGCATATAGTAAGGAGTTTGAGTCGAGTATAAGATACGAGGGCCAGTAAACACGTCTCACACGTATGCTCCTATGACGGTATTTGGCCAAACATGCAACGATGAAATGATTGGTATCATCCGTTTAAGTCAAGAGCAGATCAACATAATATCTGCAGTACGAGTTCACTCAGTTTGAACCCCTTACGAGTAAGAAAAGCACGGAAACAAGTTATCGCTGTGCTGTAAACATGTCTCTTCTCGTGTGTAGTTAAGTGTAAAGTTAGCTGGGTGCGCGGCCACTCTTGTCTCTTCTCGTGTGTCATCATCATCATCATCATCAGTCCCTTGCCCGATTTGGGCTTTCAGGGGACTGGAAGGCAGCAGCAACAGACAGTGCTCTCCACTGAGTTCTTTTTTGGGCAGTGACAAGCAAGTCTGACATCTCGAGTTTGGTCCAATCTTTTATGTTTGCGACCCAACTCTTTATCTGACGACCTCGCCGGCGGCTTCCTTCGAGAGTGCCTTGGAGGATAGTCTTAGACAGAGTGTTGTGTCGGGTCACGTGGCCAAACAAAGCAAGCTTGCGCCGTGTCAGGGTTGCAAGAAGGGGTTCATGTGGGCCCACCAGGGAAGTGACAGTGCTCCGTACATATTCCTTGGTCTTGTGCTCGCGGTACGTGATGCAGAACAAATTCCTCAGGCACTTGTTCTCAAAGGCCTGGATTTTCTTTTCTGAGTCTGCAAGCAGTGTCAAAGTCTCACAGCCGTAGAGCAGAATAGACACAACGAGGGACTTGTAAAGCCTGTACTTGATGGTGAATCAGATGGAGTTACTTGGCCAGATCCTGTCCAGCCTGGCCATTGCGGATGTTGCTGTACCTATCCTGATACGGATCTCTGCTATGCAACTACCGTCTTTGGACTAGGTGGCTCCCAAGTACTTGAAGCTATTAACCTCTTCTAGCTTCTGGCCGTTCATGTGGATGTTGCTGCTGCTGTCGCTTGTGGTGTTGATCATCACTTTGCTTTTATCCGTACTGATCTCCATGCCATAAGATCCTGCGCTACTTGAAAGTTTGTCTGTCAGGTTTTGGAGCTCACTATTGCTGCCTTGCCTCATGGAGAAGTAGTACCTTTGACTTTTCAGCCAGCAGCGCCTCTTGGGGCAGGCGGGAGCACTGGTCTTCACATGGCACTCAACTCTCACAGCTGGCTCCAGGTCCTTTACCTAGCCACACCCCGGTAACCGCTTCTGCTGGCGGGCGAAACGTTGTGAGGGGCTGACGCGTCTCTCAGTCAGTTGAAATACTTGGAGAGGAGACGGGCGCCGCCAAGTTCGCCTAAGCCCATTGAAAGGACTGATGGAAAAGCAACAGAATAAGAATAACATGCCGGATCGGTCGGGGCCCGGATCACCAACGACCGCGCACCCCATTGGAGGTCTCCAGGGTGGGGGCGACAAGTGTGTTACTGGAACTAAACCCACCATCAAGCTGCCCACGCAAGGAATAACTATCGGAACTTGGAACGTTCGCACACTCTACCAGTGCGGCAAAGTGAAGGAACTCACCCACGAGTTGAAGCGCTATCGCTGGGACATTGTAGGACTTGCAGAAGTTCGATGGACAGGCTTCGGAGAAACAACAACAGATGAAGGCCATAAAATCTGGTTCAGCGGAAAAGAAACCAAGCACGAACATGGCGTAGCTTTTATCGTAAGGAAAGAGGCGGCTGGAACTGTCATCAGCTGCACCCCCGTGTCAAGCAGACTAATCTCCATCCGCATCTCCGCCCGACCGCACAACATCACTATCATTCAAGTATACGCTCCAACAGCAGATCATGATGATGAAGAATTAGAAGAATTTTACGAACAACTGGACAACATCATCAAGAAAACACCTAAGAAAGACATTCTGACTGTCCTCGGTGACTGGAATGCAAAGATCGGCCCTGACGCCTACCAACAATGGGCAGGAACAGCTGGCAAGTTTGGCCTTGGAGAAACAAACGACAGAGGCCTGCGACTTTTAGAGTTCGCACAGAGTCACCGTCTCACCGTTGCTAATACCCTCCATCCACACAAGAAGTCAAGAACAGTGACATGGCAATCGCCAGGAGGCCTGGTCCATAACCAGATTGACTTCATCTTGCTGCCTCGACGATTCAAATCCAGCGTTAACAAAGCACAAACGAGGTCCTTTCCTGGTGCTGATATTGGCAGCGACCACAACCTCGTCCTTACTAGCCTCAGGTTGAAGCTGGCATTGAAACGAGATAGCAAGAGCCCTCGCATCAGATTCGACCTCCAGAAGCTAAAAGACCCGGAAGTAGAAGAGCTCTTCCAAGCCCAGGTGGGAGGCAGATTTGCAGCCTTGGCTACTTTGGACTGCGACGTAGACACCCTTGCTGGAAATATAAAAGAGGTGTTACTTTCTACAGCAGAAGAAGTGCTGGGGAAGCAGAGGAAGCGCAAACAGCCCTGGGTCACCGATGACATCCTCGATCTCTGTGATGAGAGGAGAGCCTGGAAGAAAAAGAGAGGCCAAGACCTCACATCAGCAAACAAGTACAGACTTGTCAACAAGAAGATCAGGAAGAGGATGAAAGAAGCCAAAGAAGAATGGATTGAAGACCAGTGTTGTAGCGTGGAAGAGGGCATGGCAAACGGCAACAGCAAGAAGGCTTATGAAACGCTAAGGACCCTCACCAAGACTCAACAGCGAACAGCCACAGTCATCGAAGACAGCAGCGGCCAACTCCTTACGGAAAACACTGCTGTACTAAACAGATGGACTGAGTACTGCCGAGACTTGTATAACTACAAGGCTGAGCCAGACACCAGCATCCTCCAAAACAACCAGGCTGGGGCCAGGAAGGCTGAAGACCTGCCAGTGTTAGCTGAAGAGGTGGAAGCAGCCGTACGCGGCCTGAAGGGAGGAAAGTCTCCAGGTGTAGACAACATACCTGCTGAACTGTTGAAACATGGAGGAGAAGTAACAACGAAGGTCCTCACTACACTCTGTCAAAAGATCTGGGAGCAAAAGAAATGGCCAGTAGAATGGACACAGTCTCTAGTGATCCCGCTCCCCAAGAAAGGAAACATGAAACAGTGCCAGAACTACAGAACTATCAGTCTGATAAGTCACCCTAGCAAAGTAATGCTTAGAATCATTCTCAACCGCCTCAAAACTTTCGCCGAGGAACTGCTGGCAGAAGAACAGGCTGGCTTCAGAGTTGGAAGAAGCACTGTAGAGCAGATTTTCAACTGCCGCGTCCTGATCGAGAAACATCTGCAGCATCAGCGCGAACTCTACCACAACTTCATTGATTTCAGGAAAGCATTTGATCGCGTCTGGCACGACGGACTCTGGCAAGTCATGAGATCGTTCAATATAGAGGAGGGACTGATCCAAATGATAGAAGCGCTTTACAAGAACGCCTGCAGCGCGGTTCTACTTAACAATCAGTCAGGCGAGTTCTTCAGGACGACGATCGGTGTCCGTCAAGGATGCCTGCTCTCTCCTGTCCTTTTCAACATATTCCTGGAGAAGATCATGCAGGAAACCCTCCACGACCACCATACTTCAATCTCTATTGGTGGCAGATCCCTGTGCAATCTTCGATTCGCAGACGATATTGACCTCATGGCAGGCAGCAATAGTGAGCTCCAAAACCTGACAGACAAACTTTCAAGTAGCGCAGGGTCTTATGGCATGGAGATCAGTACGGATAAAAGCAAAGTGATGATCAACACCACAAGCGACAGCAGCAGCAACATTCACATGAACGGCCAGAAGCTAGAAGAGGTCAATAGCTTCAAGTACTTGGGAGCCACCCTGTCCAAAGACGGTAGTTGCGTAGCAGAGATCCGTATCAGGATAGGTACAGCAACATCCGCAATGGCCAGGCTGGACAGGATATGGCGAAGTAACTCCATCAGCTTCACCATCAAGTACAGGCTTTACAAGTCCCTCGTAGTGTCTATTCTACTCTACGGCTGTGAGACTTGGACACTGCTTGCAGACTCAGAAAAGAAAATCCAGGCCTTTGAGAACAAGTGCCTGAGGAAGTTGCTCCGCATCTCGTACCGCGAGCACAAAACCAACGAATATGTACGGAGCATCGTCACTTCCCTGGTGGGCCCACATGAACCCCTTCTGGCAACCGTGAAACGGCGCAAGCTTGCTTGGTTTGGCCACGTGACCCGACACAACACCTTGTCCAAGACTATCCTCCAAGGCACTCTCGAAGGAAGTCGTCGGCGAGGTCGTCAGAGAAAGAGTTGGGTCGCAAACATAAAAGAATGGACCGAACTCGAGATGCCAGACTTGCTTGCAACCGCCCAAAATAGAACTCAGTGGAGAACACTGTCTGTTGCTGCTGCCTTTCAGTCCCCCCAACGCCCAGTTCGGGCAAGGGACTGATGATGATGATGATGATTGCTGCCTGCCATGAGGTCAATGTCGTCTGCGAATCGGAGATTGCACTGGGATCTGCCACCAATAGAGATTGAAGTATGGTGGTCGTGGAGGGTTTCCTGCATGATTTTCTCCAGGAATATGTTGAAAAGGACAGGAGAGAGCAGGCATCCTTGACGGACACCGATCGTCGTCCTGAAGAACTCGCCTGAATCATTGTTAAGTAGAACCGCGCTGCAGCCGTTCTTGTAAAGCGCTTCTATCATTTGGATCAGTCCCTCCTCTATGTTGAACGATCTCACGACTTGCCAGAGTTCGTCGTGCCAGACGCGATCAAATGCTTTCCTGAAATCAATGAAGTTGTGGTAGAGTTCGCGCTGATGCTGCAGATGTTTCTCGATCAGGACGCGGCAGTTGAAAATCTGCTCTACAGGGCTTCTTCCAGCTTTGAAGCCAGCCTGTTCTTCTGCCAGCAGTTCCTCGGCAAAAGTTTTGAGGCGGTTGAGAATGATTCTGAGCATTACGTTGCTAGGGTGACTTATCAGACTGATAGTTCTGTAGTTCTGGCACTGTTTCAGGTTTCCTTTTTTGGGGAGCGGGATCACTAGAGACTGGCCATTTATTTTGCTCCCAGATCTTTTGACAGAGTATAGTGAGGACCTTCGTTGTTACTTCTCTTCCAGGTTTCAACAGTTCAGCTGGTGCGTTGTCTACACCTGGAGACTTTCCTCCCTTCAGGCCGCGTACGGCTCCACCTCTTCAGCTAACAATGGCAAGTCTTCAGCCTTCCTGGCCCCAGCCTGATTGTTTTGAAGGATGCTGGTGTCTGGCTCAGCCTGTTTAGTACAGCAATGTTTTCCGCAAGGAGATGGCCGCTGCTGTCTTCGATAACTGTGGCTGTTCACTGTTGAGTTTTGGTGAGGGTCCTTAGCGTTTCATAAGCCTTCTTGCTGTTGCCGTTCACCATGCTCTCTTCCACGCTACGACACTGGTCTTCAATTCATTCTTCTTTGGCCTCTTTCATCCTCTTCCTGATCTTCTTGTTGACAAGTCTGTACTTGTTTGCTGATGTGAGGTCTTGGCCTCTTTTTTTTTTCCAGGCTCTCTTCTCATCACAGAGATCGAGGATGTCATCATTGACCCAGGGCTGTTTGCGCTTCCTCTGCTTCCCCAGCACTTCTTCTGCTGTAGAAAGTAACACCTCTTTTATATTTCCAGCAAGGGTGTCTACGTCGCAGTCCAAAGTAGCCAAGGCTGCAAATCTGCCTCCCACCTGGGCTTGGAAGACCTCGTCTACTTCTGGGTCTTTTAGCTTCTCAAAGTCGAATCGGATGCGAGGGCTCTTGCTGTCTCGCGTTAATGCCAGCTTCAACTTGAGGCTAGTAAGGACGAGGTTGTGGTCGCTGCCAATATCAGCGCCAGGAAAGGACCTCGTTTGTGCTTTGTTAATGCTGGATTTGAATCGTCGAGGCAGCAAGATGAAGTCAATCTGGCTATGGACCAGGCCTCCTGGCGATTGCCATGTCACTGTTCTTGACTTCTTGTGTGGATGGAGGGCATTAGCAACGGTGAGACGATGACTCTGTGCAAACTCTAAAAGTCGAAGGCCTCTGTCGTTTGTTTCTCCAAGGCCAAACCTGCCAGCTGTTCCTGCCCATTGTTGGTAAGTGTCAGGGCCGATCTTTGCATTCCAGTCGCCGCGGACAGTCAGAATGTCTTTCTCAGGTGTTTTCTTGATGATGTTGTCCAGTTGTTCGTAAAATTCTTCTAATTCTTCATCATCACGATCTGCTGTTGGAGCGTATACTTGTATGATAGTGACGTTGTGCGGTCGGGCGGAGATGCGGATGGAGATTAGTCTGCTTGACACGGGGGTGCAGCTGATGACAGTTCCAGCCACCTCTTTCCTTACGACAAAAGCTACGCCATGTTCGTGCTTGGTTTCTTTTCCGCTGAACCAGATTTTATTTTTCTCGTGTATAGGTGAGTGTAAAGTATGCTACCCAACGGACACTCTTGTCTCTTCTCGTGTGTAGGTAAGTGTAAAGTTAGTTACCCAGCGGACACTCTTGTCTCTTCTCGTGCGTAGGTAAGTGTAAAGTTAGCTACCCAGCGGACACTCTTGTCTCTTCTCGTGTGTAGGTAAGTGTAAAGTTAGCTACGCAGCGGACACTCTTGTCTCTTCTCGTGTGTAGGTGAGTGTAAAGTTAGCTACGCAGCGGACACTCTTGTTTCTTCTCGTGTGTAGGTGAGTGTAAAGTTAGCTACCCAGCAGATACTCTTGTCTCTTCTCGTGTGTAGGTGAGTGTAAAGTTAGCTACGCAGCGGACACTCTTGTCTCTTCTCGTGTGTAGGTGAGTGTAAAGTTAGCTACCCAGCAGACACTCTTGTCTCTTCTCGTGTGTAGGTGAGTGTAAAGTTAGGTACCCAGAGGACACTCTTGGCTCTTCTCGTGTGTATGTGAGTGTAAAGTTAGCTACCCAGCGGACACTCTTGTCTCTTATCGTGTGTAGGTAAGTGTAAAGTTAGCTACCCAGCGGACACTCTTGTCTCTTCTCGTGTGTAGGTAAGTGTAAAGTTAGCTACCTAGCGGACACTCTTGTCTCTTCTCGTGTGTAGGTAAGTGTAAAGTTAGCTACCCAGCGGACACTCTTGTCTCTTCTCGTGTGTAGGTGAGTGTAAAGTTAGCTACGCAGCAGACACTCTTGTCTCTTCTCGTGTGTAGGTGAGTGTAAAGTTAGCTAAGCCGCAGCAGACACTCTTGTCTGTTCTCGTGTGTAGGTGAGTGTAAAGTTAGCTACCCAGCGGACACTCTTGTCTCTTCTCGTATGTAGGTGAGTGTAAAGGTAGCTACCCAGCAGACACTCTTGTCTCTTCTCGTGTGTAGGTGAGTGTAAAGTTAGCTACCCAGCGGACACTCTTGTCTATTCTCGTGTGTAGGTGAGTGTAAAGTTAGCTACCCAGCAGACACTCTTGTCTCTTCTCGTGTGTATGTGAGTGTAAAGTTAGCTACCCAGCGGACACTCTTGTCTCTTCTCGTGTGTAGGTGAGTGTAAAGTTAGCTACCCAGCTGACACTCTTGTGGGGTAGCGTCAGTTCAGCAAAGAGGACACACTAAAATAGTCAGTGTTTCAAAACGAGTCTGATTGATGATATCTAACACACTTGACACATACCACACAAACAGCCGCACGCACGCATGCGTCCGTGAATGCACGACCCCTGTCATCTTCAGTTCCATGAGCGGAAGGATGAATGACCATGGCAACAAAGGTCCCACACCTGGCGAGCCATGCAAAGATGCATAGCTGACAAGGCGCAACACCCAAGATGTCATGGATCACCATTCGTCCGCCATTTGTGTGTCGTTCCCAAATTACAAGAACTGCACAAAATTCGTTCAGTGGGAACTGAATGTGACAGGGATTGTGGGACGTTGATTACGACAGGGATTGTAAGAACTGAGCGAGCAGCTTTAGTGCTCGCATTTGTGGTGGGTCCAGAGACATGGATCCAGCCGCTTGCATCGCGCCCCAGGCGTTCGTGGGTGATTCTGCCACTGGTCGAACAATGGGCCCTCTCCCTGACGGCAGCAGCGGCGGGAGGTCGGTGGTCCGGAACCGGGTAGTCGCATAGGTAAGGCCCTGCTGTACGCCGCCGGGCTGTGAACCTGACAGGATCTCGGATGATTGTTGGTTAGGCTGATTGGTGGGCGTGTGGTGAGTGACGGGCGGCCGCTGCTGGCTCAAGGCGGCAAACATCAAAGACTGGTTGCTCTCGCCACGTGACCCGTTACGACTGATGGCTGAACTAGACCCGTCCCCTTGTCCGCCCGCCCCCCCTTCCCCCTCCCCTCGTCCCCCCTCCCCCCCCCCCCCGGCATTTCTCAGCTGGTGATAGCGGGTGTGGGGAAAGTCGCCGTAAATGTATCCTAAGGGCAAAGTACGATGGAAGAACCTTGGGGAAGTACAATGGCAGAAGCTTGGGTAAACCTCGTCCACAAAGACATCGTGAACACTGTCATAAGTTGTCGGCCAGTCTCCAGAAGGTTTATCACCGTACGTTTGAGGGCAACCCCATTTAATATTACCATTGTAGAACTTTACGCCCCAACAACAGACCATGACGATGAGGAAATAAGCGGCTAAGGCTCCTAGAATTTGTCAGCTCAAATGATCTAAAGCTAATGAACACGTTTGGACCACACAAAGCATCCAGAAGATGGACATGGCACAGCCCGAGGCGGAGAGCACACTAACCAAATTGACTACAGCATGGCGAAGAGACCCTTCCAAATCAGTGCGAACATTGCCCAGACCAGAAGTTTTCCAGCAGCAGACATTGGAAGCGACCATGACTTAGTGATGATGACCTATCGACTCCGCCAAAAGGTCAACAAGCAGGGTCCCACCACAATCAAGTTTGACCTCGAGAAGCTGAAAGACCCAGAGGTAGCGGAAGCCTTTTGGGCAAAGATAGAAGGAAAATCGCGCGACTGCTACTTCTAGGTGCAGAAGGCACGGATGTGGACACACTGATCGATACATTTAACACTGATGTAACCCAAACAGCCAGTGAGATCCTTGGCAAACACCGACAAGCAAAGAAACCTTGGGTTACAGCGGACATCTTTGTTCTATGTGACAAGCGTCGAGAATTAAAGATAAAGAAATCAGAGGTAGAAGGAGCTAAACAATACAAGGAAATTAACTAGGATATCAAGAAAAGCATAAAAAGGGCAAAGAATAAGTGGATTGAAGATCAGTTTAAACACGTAGACTGATTGATTGATTGTACATTGCTTAACGTCCCGACAGTAACAAGGCTTTCTCAGGACGTGCCTGCACTGCTTGTGAAAAAAAAAATATTGAATGTATGTTGCCAGCCGTCCAATACGTCAAATAAACCTACGACATGGGGCCTAAATAAAGCTAAGACCATTTAGCAACACACATCCAATAACAAGAGCTACAGGCAGCGCAGACAGTAGGGAGAGTTTACAAAGGGAAAATACAGGTGAATGGACCAGGGGTAGACAGAAACACATGCCCCAGAATAGAGGGAAAAACCCACCCTGTGGGGCTGACCAGGGGGTGACCCTGGGAACTAAAAAGTAGTTACCCGCACCCAAGTCCCACAGGGCAGACCCGGGTGGGGGGGGGGGGGGGGGAGGTAAACACGTAGAAGAAAATCTGAACAAAAATAATAGCAAGAAAGCATACCAGCTGGTGAAAGACCTGACCAGTGTAAAACAAGGACGCTCCTCGATCATTCAAGAGAGTGAAGGGAATTGTCTTACGGAAGACCAAGACATACTGAAGAGATGGAAAGAGTACTACTCAGATTTGTACAACCACCGAGCTACAGGGGATCCAGGCATACTTGTCAACCCACCCGTGACCCACAATGGCAACTATCCCATCCTCCGAGAAGAAGTAGTAGCCGCAGTGAAGTCGCTGAAGAAAGGGAAGGCAGCAGAGCTAGTCCAAGAAGGGAGAGAAGACATGATAAGCGCCTTATTAACAATCTGCAATAAGATCTGGCAGTCAGGGGATTGGCCCACACCATGAACCCAATCACTTATAATAACTCTCCGAAAAAAAGGCAACTTACATCAATGCCAGAATTATCGCACGATCAGTCTTATGTGCCACCCAAGCAAAGTCATGTTAAAGATCCTACTGAACAGGATGAAGCCACAGGCAGAGAAAATCATAGCTAAGGAACAGGCAGGCTCAGACCAGGGCGCAGCACAACTGAGCAGTTCTTCAACCTGAGAGTTCTATGTGAGAGGTACCTCCAGCACGAGCAAGACCTCTTTCATGTCTTTGTGGATTTTAAGAAAGCGTTTGACAGGGTGTGGCAAAAAGCCCTTTGGTCCACCATGAAGCTATACAACATCAATGCCAACCTGATCAAAGTCAACCAAGGGGGAAGTATCTCACTCTTTACTCTTTTTGTTCTAATCGGCGCATGTCTGTCTAATACTCCAAGAAATAAACTGTACCAAGTGGACAGCGCAATATTTGGATCATATGCGAGAAGGACCTTGTCAAAAGGAGCGTTACTGAACGGATCACGATTGAAATGCTTAAACGACCTGCATGTTGTTGTAGTATGACTATGTTTCTTTAATTTGGGGAGTTTTACAGACCAGCAACAAATCACGGGGCAGTGTCACTAACACTAAGATCTGAAATAGTAACATCGGTCTCCGCCTGCGGTTTGCTTGTATTGACGTGGTCAATGAGCGTAGAGCTCGTGGCAGTTATTTTGGTGGGGAATTTAACTATCTGTACTAGGCCAAATAAAGAAGATGTAGTTTCCCATGCGGGATGGGGTATAATCATGTCTATATTAAAGTTATTCTCCCCAGGTTTAATCATCTCAACACAGTCGGAAAACTGTCTGCAACAGATACTGCTGACAGTATTATGTATGGGTCCTTTGTGTACTAACTTAGAGCTTTATGATGTACATACAGTGCCAAATGTCGAAATTCATCGTTTGGTGGGTGTGTTGTTTTTGTACCCGAGAGCGCAAATTATCGTCTGCATCGCTGGCCTCGTTTTGAATTTGTGCATATTAACTAGCCTACGTCACAAGGCAGAACCCGATCAATCGATACTGCAGACGACGGAGGCGGTCATCGTTGTGGGTACATACGCGTCAGTGTAGACATGTACTGATGTTCTCCGGCATCCCTTTGACATAATTTTCCACGAGAATGTAAAATAAATTTTCCATATTCGCTATGCTGTCAAAATCAATGCGGATTCCGCTTGACCTGCTACCCGGAGTAACGGGCAATCGTGCTGTGGGCGTGGCTTCAAGTTCTTCGACACGGGTCTCCGCGCCAATGAGCCGGCGACTGAGCCAGCGTCACGAAACAGAACAGTGGTATTTCACCCACTTATACCCATTTCTGCATTGAGTTTCACATCACACACATCAAAGTCTACGTAACTGAATGCATCTCTGGAAACGACAAATGCACCATCGCAGCAGAAACACTGCCTCTGTGAATCGAGTGAATGAGAGCCCGCACAGACAAAAACGTGTCACGACCATCGATGTCGGCAGCCGGTGCCGCAATTTTGACACACAGGCCGTAGTTGTCTGATCCTGGCAGCATAAAATCTGATGAACTAGCTCGTAACTTTATGCTAAAACAGGTTTAAAATCTTGCAAAATCAGTAAGATATAAATTCTACTGAAGATCATTAATTCTGAAAATCAGTCTCTAGCGCTCGTCGAACTATAGGAATATCGACAAAGATCGTAGCCGGATTACTAACTGATTCACATAGCAAGAAAGCGACAAATTCCGGACGAGCGGTCAAGCCAAGCTCCATATTCCCTTAATAAATAATCCAGACCAAAAAGGTGACTGCCAAGCGTGTCAAATGCAAAGAAGTAGAAGTCATTAGCAGAAGGAATGTGGCCACATTCCTTCTGCTAATGACGATAAGTAGCGACTAATCTCTCTGTTTGTTTGTTTGTCTATTTTGACAAAAGGGTATTTACCCGAAATATTAATAAATTGTGTTGTACCCGTCTTTTCTAAGCGTGTTTCTTTCTCCGTTGGGTACTTCTTTCTATATTCCCTTGTCCGATGTCAATTCTACTTAGGGGTATCTTGTCTCTCTTTCTCTTTCTTCCCTTCAATTAGGAGTCTGTCATTGTCGACCGGCGCGAGTCGACCGATACTTTCTTTTTTTCTTCGCTGGTTCATCCGCCATCTTGTCTCTGATTGGTTACAATTATGCAGATGACCTAAGGTCGTATAGAATAGTTATGACGTCAGCTACCTAATCGCCTATCTATAGCAAACTTTTCACCGGGTCCAGCCGCACGATTCCGGTGGCCTCTTTCGCTTTGAACGGACGAAAGAAAGCATTTGGTAGGACAACAGGGTGGTCACTGTCTAAGTGGGTATGTATACTGAAGTCCAGTAAAAGATTTTTGCGAACTGAAGCATTAAAAGAGGTCGGTCATGCCCCTTTAAATTCACCTAGAAGAATGACGTCATTGTGCCCTTTACAAACTTTGTCTAGGTTAGTAGTAAACTTTAGTAGTAAAATTGTCACACCACACGAAGGTATCACATATGCAATTTATTTTTGGACATGCTTTCAATATTTGGGGTACATCTCACGCACGTCATCGCCGACGCGTGTTGTCATACCTTTTCGCTAATTGACGCCTTATGGTGTTCCACGAAAGACACCAACGTAAAATATGTCTAATTATGGTCCCTTTTCAGGTCGCCTGTGACCTTGACCTTACAGAAAAATCACTGAATTTTGTAAGGGGAGGTGGGTGGCTCGGTGGTAAAAGCGTTCGCCTCTTGGCCGAAAGGTCCCGGGTTCGAATCCAGCTTGGGTCAAAATTTGTTCAGACCCTTTTTCGGTGCAACGTCTTTGAAATCGCCTTCTTTATGGACAAAAGACGTTAAGCCCTAAACATTTTAACATTTTTTCTACTTTTAAACAGACATTTCGACAAAGTATCCTTCGGCCAAATTTGAAGACTGTGGCTTCAATACGCACAAACCAGGTGGGAGAGGCTAGCTCTGTCAGTACATATACCAAGGGGAGTTACTCAGAGCGGGACATACAAACAGTTAATAGATTCAGTATTCTCTTAGAAAATTTGAACGTTAAAATTTGCCGCGGATGACGGTCGACGAAGGAAGGACAACCACTGGCCCAGAACATAGACTCAGTTTTGATTTCGGCCTGTTACAATTCAATTTGACAGAAACGGAAAACAGAAACTAGAGCTTGAAAACGTTTAAATTTGATACAATAAACACGACGTTTCGGATCAATGATCCTTCCTCCGGGGGATCATGCGGAAAAGGGTCATCCGGAAGAAGGATCTTTGATCCGAAACGTTGTGTTTCTTGTATCTAATTTAAAGGGGTTTCAACCTCTTTTTTTCTGTTTCCCTTTCACATGAAACCCTAGCGGCAACAGTTTTACTATATTTTGACACGACGCTCATGCACACACTTTGGACTCTCTCCGGACATTGTGACATCAAGAATTCTACCCTGTCTGATGAAAACTGGCGACAATATCATACAAACAAAACCCTTTTCTGTCAATGGCGATTTTTTGAGGCGTCATTTAACAACAATGTACCAGTTGCAGGAGATGGATCGACCATGATAATTCAATGGTGGCGCCAGATTAGCTTGGCACCTGACGTCGCCAAGCTAATCTGGCATCACCCTTGAATTATCATGGTCGATCCATCTCCAGCTTTAGTGCGTGGGGGCTGAATGGGTTCATCTTTCCACATACCGTTACATGGGCCGCCGCCACAGGTGCACTTGTATCCATTAGCAATCTTCTCACAGTTTTGTCCTCTCTCGCATGGGTTACTGTCACACGCATTAGTGGCTGCAAGAAAAGGTTTCTAGACTGAAAGCCTGCCAAACACCATGCGTACAGCATAGTCCCCGACACAGTATATACATGCGTACAGCATAGTCCCGGATACAGTATAGACATGCGTACAGCATAGTCCCCGATACAGTATATACATGCGTACAGCATAGTCCCCGATGCAGTACATACATGCGTACAGCATGGTCCCCGATACAGTGTATGGCTGTTTTCAGAAATGCATGAACAATTTGTTTTTCCAATTCAAAAGGATGTTACAGCCATTATCAGTCTTTTACGTGAACCAAAACATTGATCGAATTTTGTTTCTCATATTTGAAATAACTTACTACGTAGCTTGGATAAATGCTCCTTATATTTGAATAGATTGTGAATGAATTAAGTTTGCAGGGGTACAAAAAAACGCATGTTTCCAATTCTTCTTAAAAAAAAAAAAAAAAAAAAAAAAAAAGCAAAATGGAATTAGATCACCTCCCAAAATATGGGTGAAAAATTGCTTTGGTTGTCAACATTAGATTTTTACATTTTTTTCCCGCTTTTAGATTAACCATGCGTCACGCCGGGACTTTCAATTTAGAGTTTTTGATATCCGTAACGTTTTTGTCAGTCGTTTTATGACGACAGTAAATCAAATATAAATAATAATTAATCCCTTTTTTTCTAAAAGAAACTCTACCAGGAGTTACCTACTTTCTCTCTGCATTGACTTGTGTAGCCAAAATCCCAGACGGATTTTATGATCAGTTTATTTTGACTGCTGCATTTGTCAAAAAAAAGGAGGGTGATTTTTTGGCGTGTCAGTCGTGTTACGTTGTATTTCTGTTCGTAAAGTGCATGAAATTCTAAAACAATATTTTGACAGCAATTGTTTGGTGGTTCAGTGTTAAATGGATCAAGACTTTCATTTCGCTATCAATGTAGAGAGTAATCATTCGTTCCTAAACTCATTTTTGTCACTCGTGTTACGGTCTGTCTTGTTACCGTGGAATTCGTAACACGACTGACAGGACCGTAACACGAATGACAAAAAAAGCCTGTCACTGACTTTGACCTGGTTGATGAAGTTCCTTTTTTGTTGATACAATGCAGCTGACGACCTTTCACAAATTTAGTGTTTCGTAGATCCGAAACGATTTCCAAAAGACGCCAGTACTCTTTTTACTTTAGAACTCGTACTAGCAGAAAACATGAAGAGCAGTTGCAGACAAAAACTTTGAAACAGTTCCTTGCACAATGAATCTTCACCATATACTTACTGTTACGCCAGAACACATCAACTGCATATATTCTCTGCACGTGTGTTCAGCACGGATGCCCTGACCATGACCAGTTTCACGTACTGGCGGAAAGATGGTGGTTTGTTTGTGATGTGGGTGTAGGTTATATAATTTTGTTAACAGGCGATCTCGACTCACACATTCATACTCTCATCATTGTAGCTATAAACATCTCTTTCATCACATTTCTCTCACTCTGGAGATGGCCGTTTCGCATGCGCTTCCCAGACACGCATACATACAACTGATTCACTAAAAACTTAGTTACTGAAATGCTATGTTAATTAGTTACATATAAGCATCAAACATGTCACACTTAACTACTGTCTAATGTCTCCTTTTATTACACTTTCTTCAACTGCACTCTACTGTTTTGTCTAGTTCTGTGCACAGAAACATTAAAGTCACATTACCTAGCCAGTTTTTCTATACACTACTAATTAATGTGGCTATCTGGTCCACGTCGGCACTACGTCTGTCGACCCGCTATCTGATCCACGTCGGCACTACGTCTGTCGACCCGCTATCTGATCCACGTCGGCACTACGTCTGTCGACCAGCTATCTGGTCCTCGTCGGCGCTGCGTCTGTTGACCCTCTGGCAACGGTGATCTTATAATGTTCTCTGTGTCACTTAGGCACGTTCACGATTGTCACTGCTGCATGTATGTACTGAAGAGATATACATAACATTTTTTTTCGAAACCACTAACACAATGACAGAGTTAACCCCTTTTTGAACATCACTGCTCCCCCCCCCCACACACACACACACACACACACACACACACACACACACACTTTAAACCAACAAACACACACACTCAGTCATAGAAATAATGCTTAATTATTATTGGCTTTCTTGTCATGCTCTTAAGGTGTCTGCGCTTAATAGGCCATCAATCACCAGATGTTGGCAAAGCAATGCTGGACAAAGCACACGAATAATTGATTTATAAGACATTCCAGTCTACTTGATCAAGTGGGAGCCAAGTGGAACTTTTAAATGTTACAAGTACATGCAAGTTAATGGTTACCTCTGCAGGTTCCTAAAAATTAGTTGCAACAAGAACGTATTAATTACTTACCATAACAATTATTACTTACTTACCGTAAGTTCTTATAAGTTCTTTTAAAAACTTGACTCCAGTCTCTAAGATACTCGGACAATTTTACCAAGATACAAGGACAATTTTTTTCCTCAGTAATAGTCTGGTGGTGGAGCGGATGGGGTTAAATAGTTAGGCACAAGTGGCGTGTCATCTCTCTGTGAAATGTATGACATAAATAATAAACAATGACCAAATCTGATTTTTATTTGCTTAAAAGTCCTTGAAGTTTTTCTGTTGTCTCTTTTACCCTGATCTTCTTTCCTTGTTCCAAAAAAAAGATGCCTTTAGTTCTTCAACATTCATGGGGGATTGACTCCGCAGCTTATTCTGAATTTAAGACTTGTGTTGTTTGTAATTGTTCAACTCATACTGCACTCTTTTAAATTCATGGTCGTCAATAAAATTGTCCTCTAATGCATTACTGATAATAGGTTTCATACTACTCAACTTTTCACCAGCAAGAGTGCTCAATGTTTAATGCTACTGCAACTTTGTATGAAATCTTTTGTTAAGGCCTTCCAAACCAAAGCATGCCAGACCTGTGGCAATGCTAACTCCTTCAAGACCAACTCTAATTATACTACCAATTCCAGTTGTTATCAAAACAATACCCCCTACAGAACATCCAGCTGAAACCGCACCCACAGCCTTAGATGTGTTTTGTACAGATTGAAAACCATCTTATACCGTCTTTTGCATCTGGAGTATTTGGCCTATTCACTTTCCAAATACTTTAACACGTCTGTAATATTTGTTAATCAGAATGAGACGCTTGCGCTGTCTGCCTGTAATCATTCATCGGACACAATTGGCTCAGTTGGCTCAGTTGTCACAAGTTTCTCAGTCGGCACAGGTTAGTTGTGGATACAAGTTCACCATTTTTATGACAAATATTTTTTAATTAATCAGTGATTACATTTTGCAACTCGTCAAAGGCTTACAATTTGCTGGCGTAATAAAATGAAACAAGATATATGTGTTCTAGTTTATGTCACTCAGATGAACAAAAGTTGTTTTATCTACCACCACCTTTACAGCTGGGTTACTGCTGGATACTTCAACAACATATACACCTTTTCTAATAGCAATAAATACCTTTGTTGACTCTGTCACTGTGTCATCCCACATAAGTGTGATTCCCTGGGCAATATTTGCTTTCTTCATTACACCTCTAAAGACCTCATTATAATTTCGAAAACTTTTGTGGCTTCTCTAGCCATGGCAAAATTTGCTGGTGCAAACACAACAGAAGTATGTGATCTGCCCTTTCTATTTGTAAGTAGATACCTCCGTTTCTCATTCTCTTGCACTTTTAGTTTATCTCTGCTATTGTTGTCTGGGGCAAAAATTGGAACAAGGCTCACAATTATCAGCCCAGACTTAACAACTGTTCTAAATACTAAGGCACATTCATCATCAGTATAAACATAAGAAATAATAAATTTAAACTTTATGTCCCAGTCAATTACAGGCACAGTGGCAGGAGCAAGAGCAACTACCCACTTATTACCCACATTTTTTTTTAAATGTAGGGCACATTATTTACAAGATTAGGTGCAACTGGTACAGTAACATCCTGAAGCTGTCCAAGTTTACGAATCGGTCTCTGAGTGCCATCCTTCATGTCATCGATTACTTTCCATTTGTACATTCCAAAAGAACCAAGTTCAAAGCATACACTTCCCCCACCTCCCCTTCTTTATCAAAATCCTGCACATCAGCCAAATCTTTAAACTCTGTTACAGGACATGCAACTGGTGTAGTTTTCGGCTTTGGACCAACACTCATTTTTATTTAACAAAAATAAAATTTATTTTACTTCCAAGACAACACTAAAATCATGCATCAGAACTGGTTTACCATCTTGATTAGTTACAGATAAACACAGTGATTCAAAGAAACTAAAACCTAATTTCTTAAACTGCAAATTAGGAATCTAACAAGCACACTTTCGCAATAGGGAGCATTTCCAGTCGGCAAGCATCTTAACAAAATTTATGGCTTTCCATTGTGTACATTTTCAGATGTGTTCAATTCTTTCAAATAAACATTTAGTACTGTGTGTACTGACAAATGAACAGGATATCTTCCAGTTATTTTTGTTTTATTTGGCGAGAACAGATTTTTAGAGTTTGTTGACCAATCATCATCTGGAAGTTTTATAACCTGACCTAAAAAAAACAAGTAAGCTTACAAGATTACCCGTTAATAAATACTGATTATCTTTTGGAAATTCCAATGTAACAAGTAAGTTAGCCGGATTTAAAGTTGCTTTAATTTTAAATTCATTTTGTAGCCATTCAGCTATAGCACAAACGTCATAATACCCAGCTCATAAACCATCAACTTTAACTGAACCATCAAAAGTTCCAGTTACAAAATAATTTCTGTCATCTGTTACATTAAACAAAAACTTTACAGTGCAGAACATTTTATGGATAGCTACTGTCTTCTTACCATCTCGATTATCAATCCCATTAGTTAACCACACTAGTTTGCTTGTGTCAAGATTTGTTAAGGTAATAAACATTTTTATTATCTCATAAAAAAGCACGATTGAATTTAAATCACCAACAATTACCACTGTAAACTCATTTCAATTTAACGTAGATGCCAAGTACAATGTCGTGTGTACTTATGATCAGAAAATAATTCAACTAAATCAGCTCGACATAGCTGTGTCCGAACAAGATTGATTCCAAGTAAAAGTACCCAATCCTTTTGATCATTGCCTAAACCCTCCAATAACAGACGATTTAACTGTAAGAAAGGGGACTTCAAGACCACTACAGATGTATCAAAACCAGCTTAACTTTGCTATACTATGTTCAACTACTGGCTGCTGATTTTCTTTTACAGACCACTTGAATCACTCAAACAAACTAATAAGGTCTGTGTATCATTTCCACACGTATTACCAGCTTAGAAGAATACCGTCCGAACTCCATGTCCCACTGCCCACTGAATCCAGTTTAACTGTTTTAATAACCCTATGGATATGAAAGCATTTGAACGCATCTGTAATGAATTTTACATCGGCTCTAAGTATGACTTCACACAAAAACTTGACGATCACCACTGCATGGGTACATTGTATTATGCTATGAGTCGCAGACGATACCCTCAAGATTACTACCCCAGTTACACTCCATTGTCATCAAAATCTGAAATCTGGTTAGTTCAACAGAACAGAGACAGTCTAATACCTGGACCACATTTGTCTTAGACAGGAGTGACGGGTTTACACAAGCTGGATTTGAATGCATTAATGAATCTCTCAGAACATATGTGTGGTGTATACTAGGGGCACAATCACTAACACAATCAAACATTTTAAACGGGAGCGGCAAATTTAAAGCACAAAAACAGTTTCTTGCAAACCTAGAAGACTCAATAAATTCAGCAATAGATCTCTCATCAAGTATACAACACTACCATGACGTTCTCAGATATGCCAGGTCAAAAGTTGACTTTGTAGTTGGCATCAGGTTATACATGTTACCATCTGACCTTCAACTCCAAATGGAGACAATAAAAAATTATAAAAATGAAATAATTGTTCCAGATGTTGTTCAGAAATTAGGACTCAATCAATCAGTAAACTTGGGGCAACAACCACACATTTTCAGTCATTTTAACCATTAATAAAGCCTGCTCTGGCTCTGGTAATGTTATCAATCCTGACACCAGCCCCGACACCAACACCGGTAAACACACATGAGTCAGAGGGAACTGCTTTGGTAATAGGCCTTACTGGATTAGGGATATTATTTATTTACCTGTTTGATTAAATAACCCGCTATTAACCCTCCTACTGACACCAAAAAGACCCACACATGCTCTGTGGAGACGGAGTTACTGTGTTTCTTACTGAACAGCCGCGTGTGTGCTTTTTTTAGAAACCATCGGACTGCTTTCATGTTAATAATATAGTTCTACTACGTTTGTTTTTAAAATGAATTTGAAGTTATATACTAGTTAAGTTCAGTATAACTAAGGTGGTGACTGTTTATGCCGGAGCGACTGTCTAAACACCGGTGCTGTACTTTGGCGGCGACGGGCCCCCAGGTGCTGTTTGACCGTTGTTCAGTTTTATGTTGCCTAGATTGGAGATCATCTCCGTATCAACGCGGGTATTTTGTTTCTGTTGTTAACTTGTTTTATGTACTAGTTTTAGCCAAGTAGGAACTTAATAAAAAAACATTATAATAGTGTGTTCAGGAGACATAGGGCTGTCTTAGCATTCTGTTTTTGTCAGGGAGGTTCAGGTCAGGATGAGGCCACTGGCGCTGGCCATTAGATGCCTTGGCGACGGGCTTCACCCGTCCGAGTCATTGTCCATTGTGTAGCTCTGTTATTGTAATTTGTGGAATGAGTGAGTGAGTGAATGTAAGCAGCACTTGTGGTGGCAAAAATGTGAATTTCCCCATGAGGGATTAATAAAGTATTATTGTATTGTATTGTATTGTATTAATTCCCCAGAGACAGCCATTACAACAGTACTGATAATAAATCCAAGAGCAGTAATTAAACTTGTAATACTGATACCCTGCTCTCTGAAAAGTGTTTTCAATCTCTGAGTCAAAGTTGTCTTCATGAAGTAGTTCTGAATAGTTTCTCTAATCCTGTTGACCTGTGTTTTCAGTTATTCTTTTCAATACTAATCACTTCTAGTCGCGGAGATCTTTCATTTACGCTGTGTTGTATTCTTTCTTGTATTTCTGTGTCATAATTTTCTTCGTCTGCTGTAGCTGTTTTTTTTTTCCTTTTCTCTTTCTATTTGATTATTAAAACTCACCTAGTTTGGCTACATTATTTGCCAACTCACCTCAGATTGATTGCAGTGTTTTATTTAACCCCATAAAATCTCGCATGGGTAAAGGCGGGTCATCTATTGTTATCATTACTTCACCAGTAAATGAGGTTTGTTGTTCTACATTGCTTGCTATTTCTGAAAGTCTTTTTACCTTGGTCATTTTAATTTCTTGTCCCTTTGGCAACCTTATTTGCGTGTTGTGAAGAGTAGTAACAAGACGAGTTGACAACTTCTTACTAGCATTACTACCAACATCAAGGTAATGCTGCAGTGCTGCCTCACCACCGACATCAGTTTTTATCGTACTTAAAGCTCTAAACTTAGCAGGGTTGTTTTTATGAGATAGATCTTTTTACCTTTCTCTGTATTTACAAATAAGTGACCTTTATCATATTCAAACTGATTAGGATCTATTACGTCTGTGTGCGCACCAACACTATCATAAAATGAGTTTACTTTGTCTTTTAACATTTCATGATACATACTAGAAGTATTCACCATTTCAGTCTTTATCTGTTGCACTAGTATCATAGTCATCCATGACATCCATTTCAAAATCATCATGACCAAATCCTCCCGCTGCCATTGTTTTTATTAATTGTTTTATTATTTTTGCATAATAAAATGTCCTATGGATTGAATTTAGACTCGTACAGAAAAGTATGTAAACCTCTAGGTGTTAAAGGTATTAGGCAATCTATTGTCATAACAAACAGTCCAAGTACAATTGATCAAAACCAAACTCTTACTGTCAAGTTTCCAAACCTAGGTCCCAGTGATGTTATTGTTCCTGGTACTGCATCTTGCATTTAATATCGAACTTTTATCAGAAACAGATGCAAACAAAACACTAGTTGACAACCTTGGCAGAGCAATTATTAGAACTATTAAAATTAAATTTGAAGGTCAGGAAGTGTTTAGTCTTGATGATGCTGATGTGTTTTACTGCTACAAAGACCTTTGGCTTAGAAGAGAATTGATTGTACATTGCTTAACGTCCCGACAGCAACAAGGCTTTCTCAGGACGTGCCTGCACTGCTTGTGAAAAAAAAAAAACTAAACAGAACATTGAATGTATGTTGCCAGCCGGTCAAATACATTAAATAAACCTAACACATGGGGCCTAAATAAAGCTAAGACAATTTAGCAACACACATCCAATATCAAGAGCTACAGGCAGTGCAGACAGTAGGGAGAGTTTTAAAAAGGCAAATACAGGTGAACGGACAAAGGGTAGACAGAAACACATGCCCCAGAATAGAGAGAAAAACCCACCCTGTGGGGCTGACCAGGGTGACCCTGGGAACTAAAAAATACCTAACCCCACCCAAGTCCCCCAGGGCAGACCCGGGTGGGGCGCTTAGAAGAGAAGAGAGAGAAGATCGTGTTTATCAAGGCATACAGTCAGATAATTTTGCCAAACTCAGAATCAATGCAGAAGATAAATCAACAACAGCAATTGAAGACGTTATTTTAGCAGTTATATAATATGGAAACAGATTTTATGTACCACTTGAATTCAAAATCCTAACAGCACATTCGCAATAGTACCAAAGAGCACTAAATGACCCTTTGAGTTTTGAACTAACTTTTAATGACTGCTCCAAAGTTATTAGAACAACTGACACAGATGCAAAATATAAGATCTCTAGCATTTTCTTTGAATATGAAATTGTCACACACACTGAACTAGGCTCATACAAAATCAGTACCAGTCAAGACTTCCAATTTATTATGATCATGTTATAAGACACAGTTTAATGCATAAAGACAAAAGCGACCAGGTTTGAAACATTAACTTGAACATGCCTGCCAGGTCACTAAAAGGAATTCTTATGTTGTTTGTTAAACCGAAAATTCCAATCAAAAGAGAGTCGGAAAAATTCTATAATCCTAAGATTACTCATTTGTCCTGCACAATCGATGGCCGTCCTAATCAAGTGTATGCTTCGGGTATGTTACCTTATCAGCACTATGGCAAGATCACAAAATATTTTGCAGGTGGAAGGCTTAGAGAAAACCAGCAAACATGGCATGCAAAGATCTACATCTGTATGACGTAAGAATTGGTCTATACCTAACAGAAAAATATGCACTTTGGCTAGACTTACATAGTATAGATGATGACTATCTACATGGCTCTGGTTGCACTGTCGAAAATGGTAGTGACGGAATTACAATTCAAATTTTAAAAAAAGAGTGAAACAGGAGGAGCAATAAACATATATTTGTATCTGGTTTATGACTCTCAACTACATATTGAAGAAAGCAGACTAAAGGGTCTCTTGTATTAAAATTATAATTATTGATAAAATGAACTTGTTGACACTCGACCCACACTGTGGTTTGTTTTGTGGTGCCACAGGCTGTGGGAAAACTGAATTTGTTCTTGATCTCTTACAAACTGGATACATACACCATTTCAAAAACATTGTGGTATTTTGTCCTACGATCAAACACAACAAAGCTTATCACAACCATTTATTCATTTGGTCTGACAACAACATTTACTGAGTCGACCCTGAAAAAAAAAATGAACGATTACCTGCAGTATTTTTACAAGCAATTTAAAGGTCAGACAACGTTGTTTATTGTTGATGACTGTTCTGCAGAGAAAATCATTGTTAAGAAGAGAAACACATTTTCAAGACTTGCCTTCAGTGGCAGACACGGAAATGTCAGTGTCTGGATTCTCACTCAAAAATATAATGCTGTACTGAAAGATTTTCGAGAGCAACTAAAGTTTATATGTTTGTTTGACTGTAAAGATCGTGACAGCTTTGAAGACTGCCTCCGAGAAAATGATGTTATACCCAATAAACATGAACGAGACAACGTCACATACAAACTAAAATCAACTAAGCATATAAAGCTTATCTTAAAGACAGATCAGCCCACTGGGTATGGATTAGTAAAATAATTTATACTTTTGTTTTGTCCAATAAAAATGATGGACAGAGAAACAGAGCAAGCGTTTGATATCACAGAGAACTTCAGAGACATTGAGCACTTTACTGACTAAATAACATCTCCCAAACAGCCAGACATAAGACTCTCAGTACCAGCAGAAATACACATGTCATATAATGTGACTTTGGAATTTGTTGATGAGCATCCATTTGTGGAGTACATGACTGTTGATTTTAGGGCACATACCTCAAAAGTTAATAATACCAACTGCGACTGGTTTGCGATACTTTGTTATAACATATTTAAACAATCCAGACCAAAAAGGTGACTGCCAAGCATGTAATATGCAAAGAAGTACCCAACCGAGAAAGAAAGACGCTTAAAAAAGACGGATACAACACAATTTATTAATATTTCGGGTAAATACCCTTTGTCAAAATAGACAAACAAACAAACAGAGGGATTAGCCGCTACTTATCTTTATTGGCAGAAGGAATGTGGCAACTGAAGGACGTGATGTAAAATAAAAGAGAAGGAAGAACAAAAGTGCGGAAATAGTAAAAATGACGTCAATGAAAAATCGTAAGAGAGAGACTCTGAAAGAACCTGAACACGAGAGACAAGAGTATGTGCAAGCACGTGCAGGAGCGAGCGAAAGAAAAGGCGTGTAGATGAGGCCAGAGAGAGAAAGAGAACGAACGGGGATTACCCTTGGGCACAAAGTAGGCTGAGTGTCTAATACACAAAGCCTGCTTAACACCAACCCGAAGGCAAACTTTATATCACCTTCAAGTTGAGGACTACCTCGGGGAAAATCGGGAGGACCCCGGGGAAAAAAACCCAGCATTTAGCATTAACATTTTTTACCGTGCTTGTGTCTGCTAACTGTACTTTTACCTCACTGTTTTACTACTCACTAACCAGATAGGTGAGATTGGCGCTGGTTGATTTGTACATTTCCCTTGGGGACTTTCTCAGCGCTGGCCGAACATTTACTTGGATCCCTTCTCTTCCCTGTCGGGCGCTAGGTCTCCAGCTCATGGAGTGATACGCGGTTTTGGGGCGGGGCGATCGTGTGCATCCCTTGGGGATGTATGTGGTCGTCTTGTTGGGTGCCTGTGTGTTTTTCTGTGGGCTGGTGGGTGCCTGCTGGGTGGGGCTGGTGGCTCTGGCTGGTTGTCTTCCGCCCCCACCCCACCCCCACCCCCCCCCACCCTTTTTTTACCCCTCTCTCTCTCTCTCTCTCTCTCTCTCTCTCTCTCTCTCTCTCTCTCTCTCTCTCTACCTCCCTCCCTCTTTCTTTCCAACCCCCCTACCCCCTTTAACACTTCTCTCTAGCCTTCTTTCTCTTTTTACGCTTTTTATTTTTTCCTTCTTCTCCTTCCTCATTTCCCGTTCCCCCCCCCCCCGCCCCCACCTCTCTCTCTCTCTCTCTCTCCCCCCCCCCCCTTTTTTTAAAAGCTACCCTTGAAGACAGTTTCACAACTACCTACTCTCCAATTATACCTATTTTCTCTTACTGAATTTGATTATTTGCTTTGTTTTCATGACTTATTCCTTGTTGTGTACCGTGCTAAATGCTGTTTTTGTTTTCCCCGGGGTCCTCCCGTTTTTCCCCGAGGTAGTCCTCAACTTGAAGGTGATATAAAGTTTGCCTTCGGGTTGGTGTTTAGCAGACTTTATGTATTAGACACTCAGCCTACTTCGTGCCCAAGGGTAATCCCCGTTCGTTCTCTTTCTCTCTCTGGCCTCATCTACACACCTTTTCTTTCGCTCGCTCCTGCACGTGCTTGCACATACTCTTGTCTCTCGTGTTCAGGTTCTTTCCGAGTCTCTCTCTTACGATTTTTCGTTGACGTCATTTTTACTTTTTCCGCACTTTTGTTCTTCCTTCTCTTTTATTTTACATCACCTCCTTCAGTTTCCACATTCCTTCTGCAAATGAAGATAAGTAGCGGCTAATCTCTCTGTTTGTTTGTTTGTCTATTTTGACAAAGGGTATTTACCTGAAATATTAATAAATTGTTTTGTACCAGTCTTTTCTAAGCGAGTTTCTTGGGTACTTCTTTGCATATTTAAACAGCTAAAAATACTGAATGTTTATTTTGTAGGCATTACAGTTAATAAAATGTATTATACAAATTGTGCCAGCGTTAATTAATGTTTTCTATTATTATTTTGTCGGACAAATAACAATGACGGACAATGCCCAAAGCCCTCCAAGCCCGCCAAGCCCTGGCTTAAGAAACGTGTTACACACAACAAATTTGACTATATCTAACACTTACAATATCTATGAATCAACAGAAAACTCTTTTTCTGTCATACAAAATAATCTTCTTTCCGTTAGTGTAAAGATTCAGGTTTTTGCCAAAATATAATTTAACAGGGTAGATAATGAGGTGATTGTATCGAATATCTCAACAAGACAACATACACAGTTAATTTGAAAGGGGAACCGGGGGTGGAAAAAGTGTTTAGAGACAGATTGTTGCCTGACTCCCTAGAAGCAATTGACAGAGCAAGAATGAAGGGGTCTGTTTGAAATGAACGATATGTACATGAACTACAACTGAAGCAGTCAAGGTATCATCCTATATTATGCAAATCATTGTTGCCACTGCCAACTGAGGTTGCAGACAAAAAGGCTGTCATCAATATTCAGAACAAATATAATTTTTGTTTCATGTGGTGTGTGCTTGCTAAACTACACTTTGTATGAACAAAACCTGAGTGTGTCACTAACTATACCAAATTTGTAAATAAACTCAACTTCAGTGGTATAGATTTCCTGTTAAAATAGAGGACACCAACTGGTCATGGTAATCACTGGGCATTACAGAGGTGTTGCACATGGTGCATGTAACTTGAAATTAAAAATAGATACTAAGACATATAAGTTGCCTATTTTTTTTCACAATCTCAAGGGGTATGATTCACACATTGTCATGCATGCTGTGGATGAGTCATAACAAAAAACAAATTAGTTGTATTGCTCAGACAACTGAAAAATATATGACTTTCTGATTGGACAACAAATTGGTGTTTTATGACTCCGTGCCACATTTGTCCTTAGGTCTTGCTAGTGTGGCAGAAGGTCTGACTGAGTTTCTAATAACAAGTAAATATTTTGAGCCAAAGTTGATAAAGAAAGGAGTCTACCCCTATGAGTATATAAATGACTGGGTTGTGTTTGAGAAAAGGAGTTTGCCTCCAAAAGAGGCATTTTATTCAACACTTAATGGAAAAGGTATTTCTGACTCTGAATACCAGCACACACTTGATGCATGAGATAAACTAGGGTGTGAAACGATTTGTGATTACCATGACCAGTACTTGAAAGCTGACGTTTGTTTGCTAGCAGATATATTTGAAAGTTACCGTGAAAAGGGTCTATTGCACAACGGTCTTGGCCCAGCTAGCTACATAACTAGGCCTGGCATGACATGGGATGCATTTTTTAAATCCAGTAAGATATCTATAGACCTGTTGTCTGATCGCACGATGGGTGAAATAGTGAAATGAGGATTGAGGGGAGGTATTAGTATAGCCTCAAATAATTGTGCCAAAGCTAACAATAAATATCTTACTGACCCAGATTTTGACCCCTAAAGGTTAAGGTCATTCATTACGTATGTAGACTCTAATAATTTGTACGGATTTGCAATGTGTGAGTTATTGCCCTTGAAAAACTTTTGTCTGCATTATTTGTCACAGTGTGACATAACAGAGTTAAACTGTATTATGACTCATGATCTAAACGATGCAAAGGGTTGGATCTTTGAAGTCGACCTGGAGTACCCGCACCACCTACATGATTACCACAATGATTATCCATTGGCTGTTGAGAAAATGAGTGTGACTGGGAAAAAAGAAGACACCAAACATGTGCCAGATTTGAATGACAAATTCAATTACGTTTGTCACTATCGCTTACTGCAGTTTAACATCAGGCATTAGTTAGTACTAAAAAAAGTTCACAGAGGCATTGAATTTGATCAGTGTGCTTTCATGAAAGATTACATAATGAAAAACACAACCCTGCCTGCAAGGGATGGTAACAATGCATTTGACAAAGACTTCTTTAAGCTTTTGAACAATGCCTGTTTAGGCAAGACAATGGAAAATCCTCATAACCACAAAGACGTGAGACTTGTCACACTTGAATCAGGTGCAATTGAACTTACAGGCAAGCCACAATACACAGGGTATAAAGAGCTTCATCAGTCATTGTATGCAAGAACACTCCAAACAAAGTTTGTTAAACTGGACAAGCCAGTATTCATTGGTATGACAATACTTTAGTTATCAAAACTGTTGATGCTTGAATTCTACTATGATTACTTTAAACCAAAGTATCCTGACTGTTATCTGCTATACACTGACACTGACTCTATGATTATAGATGTGCCTAATGAAGACTTTTATGAAGACATAAAAACAGAGTTGCATATGTATGAAACGTCTGACTATCCTAAGGACCACCCTCTGTTTAGCACCAAAAACAAGAAATTGCCTGGAAAGTTTAAAGATGGATTAATTGGAGTGCCTATAGTAGAGTATGTTGGACTGAAGTCCCAAATGTATACTATACTGCAGTAAAAGGGTAGTCAGACAAAAGCCAAAGGTATAAAAAAACAGTAATAAAAAATAAAGACATCCGTCATGAACACTACAAGCAAGTATTAGATTGAGAACTAATGCCTCATTATCCAAACAAGACACTGAGATCAAATAAACATAATTTTCAATTAATAAAAACACATAAGAAGTCACT
Source organism: Semisulcospira habei (assembly GCA_036245525.1). Classification (NCBI taxonomy): domain Eukaryota; kingdom Metazoa; phylum Mollusca; class Gastropoda; family Semisulcospiridae; genus Semisulcospira; species Semisulcospira habei. The sequence continues at coordinate 214,792,004 of BTPG01000003.1, read as the reverse complement.
AGCAGTAGGGGACACAAAACGTGTGTTTCACACTAAGGAAAAGACTTATGCACCTGAACATTACAGACTTAAGTTATCTGAAGAAATAGCTGATGTATTTAGTAGATGAACTAATTGACGAATTAGTTGTTGAAATGAGTAACAGAGTCTGGGGGAATAATCTGTAATTCTTCTCTGACAAATGCCCTCTGGGGGGCAGGCTCATATCTACAGATAATAAATTGATGGATTTGCGTTAGAGCCGAGTATTTTTTTTTTTTTTATATTGTGAACAGACGTAGAACAAATGGGATCAGTTGCTCTGCGTCTGACGTCATTCTTGACCTCGCCAGGTTGATACAAATATCTCGCCTGTTTTGTAAACAAGCTTGTGTCTGGCAGTGTTGTTTTTAGCCCTGGCTCTGACGCCAGAGGTATTGATTTTAGTTTAACAGCATCAGCAAGCTAGGGCGCAAGCGTTGACCCTCTTTATTCATTGCTTTTATTACAGATGGTAATCTCTTAACCCACTCAATGTTACGTGCATCTTGCATGAGTTCCTAAAAATACTGATAGCTGAAAAGTCTCTCTGATAATTGTTTGGGAAAGTTCTCAACAATTGCCTGTGATCTGTGCATGCCTGGTATCCCGCGTCTAACCAGCACTCCATGCTTTGCAAATAATTGGTTAACTGCTCCTTTGAATTCAGATCAGTCATCGACTTGAACAAGCTTGGGGTATTTTAAAGAGCCTCGACTATAAATTATTATTAACGTTTGTGCTACCATGGTAGCATTCTTGTCAGTTATGGCTTCAGCATCCTTTTACCTTGAAGCTATGTCAACAACAGTTAATGCATACTTGTATCGTTTCTTTCTTATTGTATCATGTGCAAAAATAAAAGGTCCATTTGATGGGTGTCATTGGGCGTAGTGTTTTGAAAATGAGGTCTTGATATTTTTCGGGGAGCAGGTAAATAAACCTGCCAAATCGGCTGTCTCTGTAGCCACTGTTTGATTTGTTCAAGTGTGGCATCTCCACACACAGCGGCATACAATTTTTGTAATGCGTTTTTTCCTTTCCAGTAGCCAACAGGAGAGTAATATATTTTTGATAGCTTAGCTTCAGCGCCGGCACTTGTCATTTTTTTTCCTAGCAATAAAAACTCCTGTGAAATGAAGAAATGTCATTCCTACTAGAACAAAGATTATCTCACCATTTCTTTGTTTTGGGCTTGGATGGTAGTAGTCATTAAGTTTTGGCTATGGGGTAGACATGGCTTTGCCAGGAACAAAGAAAATATTCTCTGATTGCGTCATCAACATTAGAAAATATATGCTGTGCGTGACCTTCAAGTCTGAGTTTTTCATCAATAAAATCAAGTTTCTTAATTCTTTGCTTCTGTTACTCTTGCTGGGCTTGTGCTAATTTTTCTGATGCCTCGTTGTGACGTCTCATTTCTTCTGCAGATTCTTCTCTACTCACCTTTGAAAAGATATAATTTGACCCACTAAATGCCATGGCGTTGACAACCACCCCTCTAATTATAACAGCTATAGTTGCCATACCTTTTTATTTACTCGGAAACATTTTCAGGAATAATTCCTTGTTCAACAAGAAAGTATTTTGTAGCATATGACGCTGTCACAACAGCAACTAGCTTAGCCGTATCTTCAAAGTCTAATCTACTCAAGTCTTCCAATTTCATTTTGAGGAGACTTTTTCCAAGCATAGAGTAAGCAATGGCTAGTCCTCTTATTATGGCAGAGTGATAAACAAAGAAGTACCCAACGGAGATGAGTTGCCACATTCCTTCTGCATCTGAAGATAAGTAGCAAATACTGTCTCTGTTTGTTTGTCTATTTTGACAAAGGGTATTTACCCGAAATATTAATAAATTGTGTTGTACCGTTTTTTCTAAGCGTGTTTCTTTCTCCGTTGGGTACTTCTTTGCATTTCACACGCTTGGCAGTCACCTTTTTGGTCTAGAGTGATAAACAAGGTTCATTGTGTAGCTCATTTTCTAATGTAATAAAAATGAAAATATTAAATATATTCACTGCATAAGAAATTGATCAAAAAGTTTTGACACTGCTGGTAATGTGGCAACTACTTCTTTTGTTTTGGGAGTGTCTAATTTTTCGGACACTGTTTGAGTGTGTCGTTTGTATTTTTTTTTTATAATAATTGTTAACCTACACAACCAAATCCAACAACAAATTCGCCAACTAAATATTTTGTTATTTCAGGTTTAGACTCAGTTGATAGTCTCTCACTTTGTTGAGGGTGTGACTGGGGTGTTGGTCCTGGCGGTAGCGGTACCAGTGGCACCAATATCGGGGTCAGGGCTGTCGTTTGAGGGTCAGTTACATGAGCCTTTTGTGTTAATGACTGAAGCTGTAATTTTGTTTTGTCTGTTCCATTCAGCTAATTTTATTCCAGCCTCTACCCTTCCTGGACGTTTAGTTTTAGTCACCATTTGAATCTGCATCGAGACAGGGCACAGTTGTGGGGTCGTCTGTGTGTCGTCCATTATTTTCTACAGCAGTAAAATGTATTTTCGAAAAATCAATATGACTCCCAGTAACAAGCAAAGTTACCACAGGTGCAAGGTAATTGCCAAAATTGTAATACATGACGCATGCTAATTTGACGATTGCACTTGAAACTATTGGATTTGATTCAATGTCATCGGACAGGCTGTCTTTATCAACAGAAAAGAATTGACTAACAGCCTCTGTATACAGAGACACGAGAGATCGACTCAAATCACCAGTCATTAGTTAAGCGATGTGATTTTGGTATTTGGAGTGCAGCTTGGTGATCTTTTCTCTCTAAGGGATTCAATATCATCTGAGGAATAACATTTTCCGAGATAAGCTTTTGATTTTCCAGAAACAACTACTGAAAATAAACGTTCTTGTTTTGAGCATATGACTGTATTCTCCAATGAGTTGATTTCACTTAACAGAAGAAGTTCATTCTGATTCATTTTAGAATTAAAAATAAAAAGTAAAAAAAATATCTTGCACTTACCTTTGGGTTTAGGATGTTTCAGATAAATCATTATCACTTTAAACCATGCATGCCTTGCTAGCGAAACACATGCCCTCTTGCTTAATCACGTTTTTTTTTTAAAGACTGGCACAGTACTTTTGGGTGACGCTTATAGAAAGTGTTTAAGAACAGCAGACAAGCCATAGCATTTAACTTGCAGAGAGATAAAACATCACTCATGCCACTCACACTTCTCTATTTGACGCTCAGATGGCTGCAAGCTACTACTGTGCCAACATCGAGTTAAAAGCCCTTGGAATGGTTTGTAGCCCTGGCCAGCAAACATGACAACTTTATTGATTGGCTCATGCTTTAGGTCTTACGCCCTCTTGGATAAGAAAACACCGGCATCTGATTTGCGCAACTAGAGGGTTTACTAAACAAAAGATAGTATCATTTTGTGTTATAGTGTGCCTGTATAGTGCAGTATGAGCTGATTGATATTTGAGGAACTTTTTAAATCAATAAATTAGCAAACAGACATGCCATGTGTGGCTGGTAACTGCAAAATAACAAACCGGTCTGATCTGCTTTAAGGAAAGACCTGTCACTTTTTTACATAGCACCCTGGCAAAGAAAGGTGTACAGTAGAATATGAATACATACCTTCGTAGACTGGAAAGGGGTATTTAAAAAAAAAAAAATTCAATGGAATGACTAATTGAATAGCCTGACAGACGAACCTATTTTTCAGGAGGCTATTGTTTCATGTGCTCATGTAGTTGCAAACAGAAATTCATTTCGAGATAACTTGCTACCGTACAAACCAGAGCGTGACCTGTTTTCACAGAATGACCTACATTTTTTTTAAACGACCTAATGACACAGATTTGTCGTTTTGGCTAAGAAACCAAAATTTGAACTATATCTTCGTTTTTGACCAAGATTTTCGTTTTGGCCCAGTGACCAGCATTTTGAGATAGGTTTGTTTGTGTGTGTGTGTGAGGAGTGGAGTGGAGGAGGGTTGACTACATCTTTTTGGGTCTATGGTGTATGCTGTGTATGGTGTATGCCGCGTATGGCATTGCCGCAAACGCCGCCGCACATGCCGCCGCACATGACGCGTATGCCGCAAATGGCGCCGCACATGCCGCGTATGCCGCGAATGGCATTGCCGCACACACCGCGTATGCCGCGTATGTCATTACCGCACCTGCCGCGTATGGCATTGTCGCACAGATCGCGTATGCCGCGTATGGCATTGCTGCACATGCCATGTATGGCTTAGCAACCTGTAGGTATCATATAAAGTTCCACTTGGCTCCCACTTGGCCAGGGTGCTGAGTGAGTTATAAATCAATTATTCAATCTGCATGATTAGAACAGACTGTGTAAAACCTCGCCAGTCTACTTGCAATGAGAGACCTAACAGTTCAGTTGACTGAAACTATGTGGAAACGGAAGCCAGGCTCTCGAGGATCTGACCCTGTGTCAGCTCATAAGAATTTAAATTTGCGAGGCCTGAAGGTACTGGCTCCTGAAGGTACTGGCTCCTGAGGATCTTAGCCTCTTGTAAAACCCCCATGTTTTTATGTACCCAGTACGAGGTAGTCATATATCATGGGTATGAAATTCCACTTGGCTCCCACTTGATCAGTGAACTGGAATGTGTTATAATCGATTATTCGTGTGCTTTGCCCAACATCGGGTTATTGATGGCCTATTATACCAGACATCTTAAAAGCACCCGCCAGCTTAACAAAAAAAGCCAATAATCATTAATCATTATTTCTATGACTGATTGTGTGTGTGTTTGTTGGTTGAAAGAGAGAGAGAGAGAGAGAGAGAGAGAGAGAGAGAGAGAGAGAGAGAGAGAGAGAGAGAGAGAGAGAGAGAGATGATGATGATGAAACGTTTTTATTCAGGATAAAAAGTTTTAGGCATAGCAATGCCTATCTTCCAAACTGTCCTGCTACTCTACACATATAAAAATACATCAGACGATACATCAAAAGATAAAACATATGTATGTAAAAAGACCCATCCCCCTCCCCCCCCCCTCCCCCCCACCACCACCACTCAGAGGGACTTTGAAGAGAGAGAGAGAGAGAGAGAGAGAGAGAGAGAGAGAGAGAGAGAGAGAGAGAGAGACAGACAGACAGACAGACAGACAGACAGACAGACAGACAGACAGACAGACAGAGAGAGAGAGAGAGAGAGAGAGAGAGAGAGAGAGAGAGAGAGAGAGAGAGAGAGAGAGAATGTGTGTGTGTGTGTTGGGGGTGGGGGTGGGGGGTGGTGATGTCCAAAAAGGTAATATTTATGGGGTTAACTCTGTCATTGTGTTAATAGTGTTGAAAAAATGTCAGTATGTATATCTCTACTGATCACATATAATATTAAAAAAAAAATAGGTAGACCATCGAAACCGATGATGTCGTCATTGTGCATGACTTTTATTTGTGGGTGCGGGTGTGGCTGGCCAAGCCAATTTTGGAGCCACACCTGCGAGGGCAATGGGGGCACTTGAACGAAGCTGTGGGAAGAGTTGACGCTGTCTTTCTGTGAGCTCTGGCACAGGTGATCCATTAACGCCGATTGTGCTGAAAAAGCGTGTAGGCTTTCCTGGTGGCGGCACGCCAGCCGGATCTGTCTTGTGCTTGTTCTTCAAGATCCTTTACCGGGAAGACGCAGTAGTTGAGGCTGTCTTTTATACAGTCTTTGAAGCGTTTCTTTGGCCGTCCTTGGTTCCTGTGGCCTTTTTAGAGTGCACCATACAGGAGTTGGCGTGGTTTGCGAGAATCATCCATGCGTATGACATGACCCGTCCAGCGGAGTTGTGTCTTTAAGATCAAGGCTTCAACACTCACTAAGCCAGCATTGTCCAGGACTTCCAGGTTTGTCACCTTGTCTTGCCACTTGATGCCCATGAGTGAGCGCAGGGATCTCATGTGGAAACGTTCAAGCTGCTTGTGGTGCTTTCTGTACAGCGTCCATGACTCACAGCCGTAGAGGAGGCTAGGGAGGAGTACTGCCTTGTAGACTTTGATCTTGGTGGAGAGCTTGACGTTGTTGTTATTTAACACACGAGTGCGCAGGCGACCCAGGGCTTGGCTGGCTTTTGCTGATGCGAGTGCGATTTCCTTTTCGACAGTACCGTCAGAAGTGATGATGCTCCCAAGGTATTTGAACTGGTCGACAGTATTCAGTTCGGTGCCTTTAATATACACATTGGGTAGGGGGGCTCTTGTGCCTGGGTCTGGTTGGTGCAAGACCTCGGTCTTGCTGAGACTGATGGTGAGGCGAAACAGTCGAGAGGCTTCCGAGAACCTGTTGGCGATGGTCTGGAGGTCAGACTCCGTATGCGCCATCAGCGCACAGTCATCAGCAAACAGCGCTTCAAGGATCAGTCTTTCGATGGTCTTGGTCCTGGCGTTCAGTCGACGGAGGTGGAAGAGAGAGCCATCTAGTCTGTACTTCAGGTACACTCCCTTCGCAAGGTCACGTACTGCATGGGCCAGGACGCACGTGAAGAACAGATTAAACATCACAGGGGCAAGAACACAACCTTGTTTCACACCGTTGGAAATGTCGAAGGGATAGGGTGTTTCGCCATTAGACTGGACAACTCCTACTATTCCATCATGGAAAAGGGGGATGACGTTTGTGAACTTCCTGGGACAGCCGAGTTTTGCGATGATGACCCAAAACGTTTCTCTGTTCACAGTTTCGAATGCTTTGGTCATATCTATTAAGACAGCGTAGAGGTCCATGTGCTGCTCAATGCATTTTTCCTGGACCTGTCTCACAGAGAAGACCATGTCGACTGTGCTGCGCCCGGGTCTGAAGCCACACTGAGCCTCTGGGAGTGCTTTCTCAGATACAGAGCTGATCAGACGGTTCAGGATGACTCTCGCGAGGATCTTGTCACCAATGGACAAGCGTGAGAGGATTGTACCATCTCTAAATTCCTATGGCATGTTTTTTCTCTGCCCATATGCATGTCAAAATGTTGAGGAAGGCATCAAGAGTCCAGCTGCTTTGAAGAGCTCTGAGGGGATGCCGTCCATGCCTGTAGCTTTGCCGGAGCTAGTCTGGTTGATCGCTTTCTTGACCTCATCCAGGGTTGGCGGGAGGTCAAGGTCATCCAGTGTCGTCTTCTGGGGAATCATGTCCAGGGCCGCGGGATCGACAGTGGAAGGCATGTTCAGCAGATTTGAGAAGTGTTCTCTAAAGCGCTCAGTGATGCTGCCTTTGTCCTTTAGCAAGGTGAAGCCGTCGGAGGAGTTAGTTAGTTATTGGGATTTAACGCCGAGCAGGCGACTAAGGCCATCTCACGGCGGGATGGGTAAAAATCTGGTCAGCCAGACTAAAAGCAAGGTCGTAACACAAGACGTAAATATATCTTTAAAATATGTCAGGCTAAAATGTCGCACAAGTCTTTAAAAGAAACGTCTACAGACTCTCAAAAAGGGCAAAATAAAGAAATTCACATAGTCTAAGAAAGAGATTGATAATGAGAGAGCAGATCAACACCTAAATCAATAATGCCGTATCGATAGTTCTCAATCAGGTCAAATTACGTATGTAATTACGTTACGGTCGTTCCTCTCCAAAAATTCAAATCTCCTTTAGTACTCTCAGTAAAAAAAGATATAACATATTTTCACCCCCACCCCCTACCCCCTATCTCAATGCGCCCGATTTTCATTTCAGGTAAAATTACATGTCAGCTAAGTGCGCATAAAAGGGAACAGTATACCTGTATCCCTGTTATCTGCGCCACTGACTTAAAACAGGGGGGGGGGGGGGTCAGGTTTCAGCTCATGTATGCTGTTCCCGTTTTCTGTAGGACTAAAATTGCCTGCCTGTCTGCCACCCGCACCCACCCCCACCTCCACCCCCACCCACCTCCACCCCCACCCTCCACCACACACACACACACAAACACACCAGACACACCTGCCAAGGCTTAGTGTCAATGCATCTAATTCTATTTGGCGCATAGGCGGCGCGACCCGGACATGAAAGAATTTGACCTCAGCCTGACAAATATGCACGGGCAAACAAGCCATGCTAACTTCTAGTCTCATTAACTTTATGCACAAATACAACGGTATTCACAAATTTCACAAACAGTCAGTGCCTCGCAGTGAAGCCCTCGAGTGCACAAAAGTATGTACCACCTGTGAATGGTGAACTCCACTTGCTTTTTAATAGGGGTATGGCCAACTTGTGACGCATTTAAAATTAAAAGACAAAACCCATTACTCTACCCCCCAGTGAGAGACCTGATTTAAAGTCAATATACACCTGCCTTTTTACGAGTGTTTTAAGTCAACAACTCACGCGAGGAGACATGTCTGAGTGGTTTCCTATTTCTGAGGAATCCGTGGCTCGTTTACAATATTACAGGCACACGATAACACACTTACAAAAAGGCTAGAAGCGATACTTTTTTCAGTGAACAGTATGGTGGTGAAATCGGATGTCTGTTTGTGCTCAGGCGGGACGACATAAAATGCTGTACTATACGCCTTGCATGCCCAGTTTAGTATTATTTAGTTTACCGCACAAGTGTGGCGTGCCTGCTAACACGTTCGGATTTTTTCGTGATTTGGTGCATTTCTTATTCAAAATGGGCTGCCAAAGATTCAAACGGAAACAACTCAAAAGCTGAAACCAAAAAGAAAACGCAGGGCCAAGCACAACAGAAACGACTACTCTTGAAATGCAAAAGACCAAAGGACGACGGAGGGCTACAAATCCACCAGATAATTAACATCTCTGACTCCCAAGAGTTTGATCTAGTAAATTTAGAGCACTGCTCAGGTAAAACTATAGACCCTGATAAAACATGAGCTAAACATGCAAACAGAATTTTTTTTTTTTAAAGTGTCGATGTTGCTCGTTAGTTTACCGTCTACAAACATACTCGACCGATTCAAAGACTACCACGAATCTAAGTGAGCAAAATGTAAACGGAAAATAAAGCTCCGCTTACGCTCAGTTTGACTGCAACCAGCCTACAGCTCTACGCCAACACTACACTCCTCCCGCACAGCGATATAAATCGCACACGAATTGTTACGATTGTGGTTGTGTTGTCCTGTGAGCGCATACATGTGTTAATCGTAGGAAACGATCCGATATGTATTTGAGCTATCATGGTTACGATTTACGTACATTTTCGGTGGGATTTTCTTTTGTTCGCGCATGGAGCGGAATTCGCATTGTTATTGTGCTAGGTTTGTTCTGGAAGTTTCTAGCAAAGTCGCACGGAGAAAAGTGGTCGATTTTTGTACTGTGTAGTTACGCTGAGAATAGACTAGAACGTTAGAGCAAAATCGCGCTCTGTCTAGTGACCTCGTGTGTGTAACATCAAAGCGTCCGCAACCTTTTGAGGTTCGGTATCAAAGTGTGAGGCCGCTCTTATGGTCACACGTTGTGTTAATGTGCGCGTGAAGCGGTCAGCCGTTTTCTTGTGTGTTGTGAAGGATTGTGAAGGTTCTCGGGGTTTCCGACTAAGTTGTGAACTGCCTGCCATACTTTTGTGAGATGTCATTTTACCAAGGATTGGGGGCTGAAATGAGCAGTCAAATTTTTGTACCCTATTGTAGTGATACTTGAAAAGATTTTCTTTCTTAATATTTATGAGTTTCAGTTACGTAGATTAGTTTGATTGGTTGCGTTGTATGATTTTTGGATTATTCTGGAAATTGGTTACACTATACTGAAAAGATTGGTGCTGGGGAAGCATGTTCGTACATTGTCTTGCTTTGTCAGTTGTAGAGACACGCAGTTTATCGTAGGTACGTGGCCCGTATAGGGTGTACATTGTGAGAGACGCTGTATGAGAAACTTTGTGTCGCAGTGTGGACATTTGCAGAAGAGACTTTGTATCAGTGTTTGTGCATTTGGAATTGCATTGTGTGGAGATCGCATCGCTGAATTAAAATATTGTTGGAACTGTTATTCCAATATTGTTTACATCCTTAAGCCACGTGTGACGCCGGGATTGCAGCTGAATGAGGTTTATTTAAAAGAACCTTCCTTACGTGTGTGCGTCTGGTGTGTTTATTATACTACGACTCTACCAACACGAATGTTATGGACAGGCAGCATATTTTGAATCAACAACCAGCTCCAGATAAGAAAACGATACAGCGAAAGACATCAGACGCCAAACCCCCACATCAGGAGCGCAGTACTCAAAAGAAAGAGTAAGCGCGATGCCATAAAGAAGACAGCAGGCTACGCCGAGCGATATACTACTGAACGGAATATACACCTAAATACCCACCCTACTGACCAAGCCGCCCGATGCCACTTCTCTCCACTCTGAGTCACCATCGGGCCGGCCGCGCGGCAGGGCGGGCACACAGCCACACAGAGTAATGCGGCTACCAATGAGAATGATCGGAACAACAACACCGGACGCGAACCTCTCAGTCTCACTACAAGCGGAGCCAGCAACCAGCGCAGTCGGACTCTACAGTGCACGCAATGAACGTGTGACTAAACAGACCACCAGATTGCCGGGCGGCAGACTCTGACACACAGCCGACATCAAGTGAAGCCAACAAGACTACAAAATGAAAGCCGAAATGGCGATCAACACTCTAATAGAGTGAAGTTGATCATCAACTTTCGACGCAATGAAACAAAAATCCACATAAAAGTGGTCAGGCTTGGTCCGCTGACGAGAGTAGTGCCTGGCAAAAAAAGCAAAAACTCACTCGAAATACACAAACGCAAATAAATGACAAAACCCAGACCAAACGTCAAATAGTTTTGTGTATACGGCCAGACCGGGTAAATCCTGAAGCCTGCGTATGTGCGATGTGAGCACCGTTTTTTCATACACATTTTGAATCCTGGACAAACCAGACACCTATGGTGAAAAAAGGTTTGTGATCATGATAGGAGACTGTTCACATGATGTTTAATATAAACAGTGGTGGCCTCATGATTATTACAGGTATCTGTCGGGTGATCATAGTAGACACTTGAAACGCTTCTAAAATCCAAGTGCAAATATAAAAAGATCTTGTGCATCTGAACTCAAACACGAACACACTGACTTATGTTTCAATGTTTGTGACTGACTGGTACACTGTGTTTGTACATGTGTGCATGGAAGTGACGTTGAAGGGACACAGTTGCAGGTATGACTTAAGGAATAATCAATGCAACATGTGATAAAGTGTTATTAGTAAATTAATGTCAATGTTTATCTCAGAGGTTTCCAAGTCCAGTGCACTTTTGTACATGTGTGAAAAAAACAAACCCAGACCACACCGTAAGGAAGAGACAACAAGCAAGCAATAATCTTGAAAGGGGTCATGTTGACCTAATTAATTACTGCTAAAAAAAAATATTGTGAAATGCTGTTGAAGGTGATAAGAAAGGAAAGGTACTTCAACGGTTCAAAGCGCCACATTCACGTTGTGCTTAATCCCAGTTTTCTTCAGTAGTAACTGCTACATTGATCAATCTGTAGTCGCGATAAAATGGGAAGATGGTCATGACCTAATTAACTGTGACCCATCAGATATCACATCTGGCAAAATTCTGACTGCATGATAAATGCATGCATGCATATTGAACTTCCATGCTGCTTTTAGTTAAAACCAGTTGTATGCACAATAGTTATGGTTAAGAACAAGAACAAAAGAGTTTATGGGTCAGGTTGACCTAATTAATCGATGGCCGTTCCCATCTGAGAGCGCTGTCAATGTGTTTTTGACGCTAATATTGTTTGGAGAGGTACTGTTTACTTATATACCAAAGTGGCATGTCTCTACTATGAAGTGAACATTCGAGCTGTTTTATGAGCCAGTGAAAATGAGGGGTCTGGGTCACCAGGTCCCCTTGCTCCTGGGATATTCCCTAGAATTACATCATACAGCGGATTAGGCATCACTAGTGCCTCGACCTGTCTGCTGAAGAATGGTGTGTGCGCGGAAATTCTTGCTGTTGCGAATTCCCGCACAGTCCCGTCAATAAGCACACACTTTCGAGCTTCCCCTGTCATCTCTGTCTCGCTCACGAGCATCTCCCGCGCTACTGCCACCGAGCAACCCGTGTCACGCAACACATGGGCGGCACCTTTTCATACCCTCACGCACGGGCATCGTGCCCTCGGTGTACGAGCTACCGAAGCCCGACACGACAAAATTTCCGTCATTGCGGCTCGGTTAATCAATCCCCCCGCTTCCTCTTACTTGAGCCCCTGGCTCCTCATATTGCACTACCCGCATCGCCGCAGTCTTCTGTGGCTTAGCTCGGCAGTCTCTCGCAAGATGACCTGTCTTGCTGCATACAAAACACGAACGGCGGTCTGTCCCCTTTTACTTTCGGAAATCGCGGCCCGGCTGTCTCAGGCCCTGACTGAACTGTATCGCGGCGGATTGGACCCACAGCTCCCTCGCTTATCTTTGGGCTTTTCCTGAATTTCAGACATTCAACGCAAAGGATTCACATCCGCTCTCGCCTCGCGATAAATTTCCGCTGCTTCGAGCAGTTCCGCCACCGTTCTAAGTTTTCTCTCCATAAGGTGGATGGCAAGCCCTGGCGCGCACTGGGTGAAAATTTGTTCGCGGAGTATCAGTTTCCTAAGATCACCGTAAATAATCTCTGCACCACACACTTCGACCCACTTGTCGAAATAGTGAACCAGACGGACGCCAAACTGCACTGACATACGTCTCGCCAGGCTGTATCCGTGCCACCCGAAATTTTTGGCGGAAGCCCTCTTCGGTGAGCTCATAAGCGCGCAAAATTGAATCTTTGACCCTATCGTAATCGCATCTCATTTCCCGAACCAAAGTGGACACGACGTCCAATGCCTTTCCTGTCAGCAGAGCCGACAGGCTGATGGCCCATTCTTCCTCTGGCCATCCCTCTAGCTGCGCAAACGTCTCGAACCTGCTAATGTACGCATCGATAGAGTCTGTCGTCTGACAGAACTTCGGTAACTGCGGTCTCGGCGCCGCATGTCCGAACCGCCTTCGCTCACCTGTACCCGAAATGGCCACCTCACGTCTTCTGTCCAGTTCTAAATCTCTTGCTTTAAGTTATGCTTCAATCTTTAACTTCTCTGCTTCAAGGACAAGTTTTTCTTTTGCCGCCGCCATCTGTTCGCTCTCAAATTTTCTCCTTTCCGCTCTATCATTTCTTTCAACTCTCTGTTGAGTCTCTATGAACTTCCTCAGTTCCTCGCCCTGGTGGCCAAATTTCTTTCCCCATACTCATCAGCTTCTCGAGAGGCGTAAAACCATTTTCCGCCATATTGACCAGTTTCTTGTCGACACCCTGTGTGACAGACTACGTGAACAATAGTCTCCCCTGGTTACGCTCCCGTTTGCTACAATGCCGCCCGCTTTTCCCGTGTTCGCCTGCGAGCACTCGTGTAGTACGTAGATTAACCCCCTGTCTACTGGGACCGAAATGTTTAATTTTGCTAGGCACCTTGCACCTAATCCCAGACAACTTAATTATATTTCCCCGCACCCAGAAGGAACCTGTGTCATACGTTATAGCTTCTGTAACAACACTTGGTTGGAGCCTCGCTCACTGTCCCCGACAGACAGCCTTCAGCATACACCAAAAACACAATACCAGCAATGACAAAGAACTAACAGGGCAATTAATGAGGAGACTAATCAATTAGCATGCAATTAGTGGACACTTTGTCCTAGCAGTACATATAATAATAATAATAATGGTAATAATGATAATAATAATAATGGTAATAATTATCCCTCCGGGCTAGCATAGCATCCCTCTATCCCAAGACCGCCCGTGCGTGGTCCCTGGCCACATCCTCTCCGAAGTGACCCCAAAAACTTGGCAGCACGAGCCCCAAGGCTAAACACGGCGGATCTAGAGAAGAGAACCTCGAAAATTAATCATTGTCCTGCTGCCTTGCAGGTCTGGCCGCTTGGCTGCGGAAAGGCTAAGGGAAGAAAACCCTGACATCAAAGCCCCCGTGTCTACGGTGAAGGGTTTTGAGCCTGAGACTAGGACAAGGACAGTCTGATATAAAATCTACGACCCGAAGACCTTGATGCCACCGTCCCAGCTTGCTAGGCCATGGCAGACGAACCAAGGGTTTAAAGGGTGGGGCCAGTGCTGCGCCAAAAAGCTCCACCGCGCAGGCTTTAGGAAACGTCCACGGACCATGACACCGACCATTCCAAGTCCTGTAGCGAAGGGCGAGGGACGAAACGGCAGGTAAAAGATGTCACTGGAAGCCGCAGTCTCAAACCTGCATGCAGGCGGTTCAGGATATTGGTCGCCTGATTGACCTGGGGATGACGTCACTCGGCACACCCTGAACGACCAAGCAGCCTTCTCTAGGGACAGCACTGCTTGCTCCACACGGAGAGGGGCCTAGAAAAGGTGGCCTAACCAAACCTCGTCCCCTCGCAACTCCAGTTGGCTAGCCGCGGTCAACGGGCATCTTCTCCTGCGGTCAGAAAACAAGAAAGAAAAACGGATCCACTCTCATGACGACCACAACCGGACTCAACGTAGCATGCTGGAACATCCGAACCATGCACAACACAGCAGACAGCGGACGCCCTGAACGTCGCTCCGCCCTCATTGCCCATGAATTGCGGAGGTTAAACATCGACATCGCCGCGCTCAGCGAAGTACGCCTCCCGGACAAAGGCAGCCTCCAAGAAGTTGGCGCTGGCTACACCCTCTACTGGTCAGGCAGGCCTGCATCAGAAAGACGGCTCTCAGGCGTGTGCTTCATGGTCAAGACCTCCATTGCGACTAAGACATCTAGCGCTAACTTCGCTTTCCTGTCTGAGACTATATTTTGGGACAAATCCTGGCAGGTTCGCCAGCTTTGTTACGGACTGGCGGAAAGATGATGTTTGTTTGAGATGTGGGTGTAGGTTATATAATTTTGTTAACAGGGGAATCTCCACTCACACGTGCATACTCTCATCATTGTTGCTATAAACATCTCCTTCATCACATTTCTCTCACTCTGGAGATGGCCGTCTCGCATGCGCTTCCCACACATGCATACATACAACTGATTCACTAAGAACTCGGTTACTGAAATACTAACTATGTTAATTATTTACATATAAGCATTAAACGTGTCACACTTAACTACTGTCTAAAGTCTCTTGTTATTACACTTTCTTCATCCTCACTCTACTGTTTTCTCTATTTCTGTGCACAGAAACAATAAAGTCACCTTACCTGGCCAGGTTTTCTATACACTACTAATGTGGCTATCTGGTCCTCGTCGGCACTACGTCTGTCGACCCGCTATCTGGTCCTCGTCGGCACTACGTCTGTCGACCCTCTGACAACGGTGATCTTATAATATTCTCTGTGTCACTTAGGCACGTTCACGATTGTCACTGCTGCACTATGTACTGATCACATACTACTCTTGGGCTAAATACCATTCCAATGAATCTGCAGTGGGAAACGATTTTCTCTGCCTTGGCTACATTATTATAGTCCACCTGGTTTCCATCTCTTCTTCTTGGGTGTGATCATCTTCCGTATTGAACCAGTTATGTTCGAGGACACAAGTTTACAATACTTTCCATCATTCCCATTCTCCCTTCTCTTCCCTGAGACCTTGTCTTTATTCTCGGTCGCTCAGCGCCAAGTCTCAAAGTGTTCTTACGCTCTGCTCCGTATATATACACAAGTCTCTCCCCTTTCCTTGTTCTGTATTCTTACGCGATGTCATGAATATTCATTCAGATTTCTACATCAACTAACTCCAATAACTACATAAAATATACTAAACATGCAATTCACATCCGATCCATGCATCCAATTCAACCTAACACCCATATCACAACATTAATCTGTTTTGTGAACGGAGTATTTATTTCCGAATTCTGGAATTTTCCTCAGACTAATAAGTATAGTCTTTTATTACAGAATCAGGCGGGAACCGTAATGACCCCCTTTCCCCCGCTAAATAGGTCAGGTCCCTTCAATTCCGCACGTACGCACTTCCTCATTAGAGAGTCACCATTGACCCACTTTCCCCGATAATTTATCTAGGTACCTTCATTTCCGCACGTACTCACTTCCTCGTCAGTATCAGCATAAAGTGCTAACCAACTTTCCCCGCTAGTTAGGTTAGGTGGCGTGCGTGCAGGTACGACCGCTCCCCGTCTCCACTCCCCATGACTTACTCGCAGTCGCGATATACATTTTCCTCATTAATGATTTCGCTATCAACTCGTTTGGTTGCACTTACTTCTTTATCTTCCACATAATTCTGAACATAATTTTGGTCCCTTGACAACCTGCGTGATTTCATTTTAGCACTTGAAGGATGCAAACAGAAGATAAAAGATAACGACGTGAAAGACAAAACAGTAGTCAGCCCTAAGGAATCAAAATTAAAAAAAAAAATAGATTGGGCGTTTAGTAGCTTCACATTACAAGGAAACAGCAGATTTTAGACAATTGCGATGTCTTGCAGACTGCCAATGTGTAGGAATAATTATCTTGAAGGCGGCATTACTAGTGTTCCTGGATACATTGAACAGGACAATCTGTCTGTTGAGTATAAAGCTGAACAATATACCCGTTAAGCATTCCTGTTACAGATGTGACAGGCTCTTTGTCAGTAGAAGCATATGGAAACTGCCTGCCTGCATGTGGCAGTTTCAATGCGTTCGGCCACGATAAGAGGCCAGCAGAAGCAAGAGCACGGATCATACATGAGGATCTGTCATATACAGCTTTGACACGTATTCTGACTCCCTTGAAAATAATAAATAATTGACGTATTATATGAGAGGGAAGTAATGACAATAACAGACATTAGTACCTATACACTCAAACTAAACACTCCACCCCGCTCCCTAAGTTCAAGTAGTGACACGTGCCTTCTCATATTCCCACTCTGCAAATAAAAAACCCAGAGATGACCGTTGTTTCGCGTACGTTGGACCTTTTGTCTGAAACTCTCTACCCATAGACATCAGACATTCAAATTTGTGCTTAAGACCCATCTGATCGATATCCCACTGCAGCTTAGTTCTTCGTGATTATGTACATGTGTGTGTTTTGTGTGTCTGTGTGTGCGTGTGTATTGTCCTTTGTTTTTCTGGCTTTATGACCCCCTCCATCCCCACTCTGTATTTGTAAAGAGCTTAAAGCTTACTTTAGAATAAGATCTATATAAGTAGTCAATATGATATTATGTGGACGTCGACAAAAAGCAATATGACATATATAACTGGATTCCCAATAATGTTGTGTATAAAATACCGCACCAGGCAACCAAAATAATGGAGGAAAAGTTACTTTCGCACGCAGTGGGAAAGGACAGGAACTTTCTTTTTTCCCCAAAACGAGACATAAGGTGCTTGTATGAACACGAGAAAATTCGTGCACTGATCTCACTTCCGGAAATGAAGCCTGGCTCCTCAAGCCAGTTTACTCTGGATCCTGCAATTTGCGAATTAGTCAAGGGGCTCTTAAAGAATTACACATGAAAGTCCTTAAGGCTCACGGCATGGCCGATCCACATTTTAGACTTGTGATCTTAACCTTTCCGGCAGATCAATGAAATAAGCAAGTGTTCAAGTGTTCAATACAGGGTTGGCTTTTGAATTTGCGGAAAATAACAACTTTGTTCACACTCTTGACAAACTCCCATTACCCTTGACCTTTAAAATCAGTTAACCAAATTAGAATACATAGAAAGTTGTTATCACTATCTACCTTTTTGCCAAATATGGTTAAACATGTTTGCAAAAATGCTCACAATCGTTAAAATAAATTCTAAAAAATAGACATTTTTCACATCATTTGCAAATCTCTCGTTACCTTGACCTTTCCAAGGGGTCATGGAAATCAGCATGCATACACGGGTCCTACCATCAGGTTTGTCTGTACGGGGTTTGGGACGGAAGCTGAAAAAAGTATTTGAGAAAAAAACTTTTTGTTTTTGGTCAAAATGAGCTATCCAAAGGCCAAGTTTGAAGTCTGTGGCTTGATTGGAAAACACTATCGTTAAAGCTTACGACGGACGACGGACAGACGACCACTGGCCCATGTCATAGACTTACTTTTGCTGTCGAACGAAAGCAAAGAAGTGCATGGTGGACCAATTGAGTCCTGGCAAAATATTCCCACAAAAAAAAAGACGACGAAGAAGAAGAAATACGGTTGGATTTACAAATCTTGCTTGTTTTTTAGCCGTACGTAACTATGGTAATACGACTAACCGCTGATTTTTAGTCCTGTTACCAAAGACAGGAAGAGATGTGGATATGCTCATTCTGTGGTTTCGAATGGTCACGTTGCATGCTTCACATAAAGACGATGTAAATTAAACTGAACAGCTTGCAAGCTGCGAAACAACAAGATATTCTGTATATTTATTGTGATGTATTGAAACAGATTTAAATCGCAATGCGACTGTCAAGATGACTGTCAGTGGTGTTACCACACTGACGGTCGTCTTACGGACAAATCTTACTTTTATTCAGAGTAAATACAATATATTCCCAGCATAGTTCGAAGTTTTGAATCGTCTAACATCAGTTCACCACAACAAGAAAGACCATGACATTAAGGCGCACGTGAACAAGAAAGACCATGCCATTAAGGCGCACGTGTATGACCGATTTTCATGTGGGATCTTTGTGACAAGGGTTGGCTTCTGCAGCAGCTAAATCCATGTTTTCTGAAACTGTAAGCATTTCTCACACATCTGGCAACCCACCGTGACCCTTGACTTTTGTGATGTGTCGACTAAATTAGTATGCATAAGAATGTCTTATTATGAGCTATTTTTAACCAAATTTGGTTGAAACATTTGCAAACGTTTGGGAATAGCTACAATTGTATCAAAAATCAGCTTTTTACACACATTTGCCTGCCTCTTGTGACCCTTGACCTTTCAAAGGGTCATCCAAATTAGTATGCACAGATAGGGCTTAACATCAGGTATCTCTGTACCAAATTTGGGTTTGAAGTTGTGAATAGTATTTGAGAAAAAACAGCTTTTGTCAAAATATGGCTATTTTAGACCTATTTCCTGAGCTCTCGTGACCTTTCTGAGGGATTAACCAAATTAGTGTGCATAGAAAGGTCTTTCCATCAGGTATCTCTGTAGTAAGTTTGGGTTAAAAGTTGTAAATAGTATTTGAGAAAAAAACATCTTTTGTCAAAATATATCTATTTCGGACCTACTTCTTGAGCCCTTGTGACCCTTGACCTTTTTGAGGGGTCATCCAAATTAGTATGCATAGATAGGTCTTACCATCAGGTATCTCTGTAGCATGTGTGGGTTTGAAGTTGTGAATAGTATTTGAGAAAAAAATCTTTTGTCAAAAAATGCCCCCCCCCCCCCCAACCCCCTACCCGGGTCTGCCCTGGGAGACTTGGGTGGGGTTAACTACTTTTTAATTCCCAGGGTCACCTTGGTCAACCCCACAGGGTGCGTTTTCCCCTCTATTCTGGGGCATGTGTTTCTGTCTACCCTTGGGCCATTCATCTGTATTTTCCTTTGTTAAACTCTTCCTACTCTCTGCGCTGCCTGTATCTCTTGATACTGGATGTGTGTTGCTAAATGGTCTTAGGTTTTTTTTAGGCCCCATGTCGTAGGCTTATTTAACGTATTTGACCGGCTGGCGACATACATTTATTTTCTGTTTAGTTGAGTTTTTTTTTTTTTTTTTCACAAGCAGTGCAGGCACGTCCTGAGAGAGTCTTGTTGCTGTCGGGACGTTAAGCAATGTACAGTCACTCAAAATATGGCTATGTTTCACCTATTTCTTGACCTTTCTGAGCGATCAATCAAAATAGTACGTGTTGAAAGGTCTTACTATCAGGTATCTTTGTACAAAGTTTGGGTTTAAAGTTGTGACTAGCATTTGAGAAAAAAATAAATTATGTCAAAATATAGCTATTTTTATCTATTTCCTGATAACCTGTGCTCCTTGACCTTTGTAAGCGGTCACTTGAATTGGTATGTTTAGAAAGGTCTTACTACAAAGTATCCTTGAGCCAAGTTTGAAGAATATGTCTTGAATAGTCTCTAAGAAAATACCAACATTAAAGTTTACCAAGGACGACGGATGACGGCGGACAAAAGACAGACGACGGACGATGGACGGACGACCAAAGGCCCAAAACATACTCACTTTTGCCTCGTACGTGAGCCCAACAATGCTGCAGAACAGCTGGTCACACCTTTATGTTTTTACCCTATTTGATGTTTTCCAAATATAATTTATTTTACATAATACCCATTATTCGACTAAATATTATATTTGCTCTACTTCAAATGTTAATGTTTGTTTTGGCATTTGTAAATGTCATATATATTAGTTGCACTGCAAGTACTTCAAACAAGGTATGTTTTTTGTTTCTTTGGGGAAATCATGTTTAAAATACGTAACACGACTGACATATTTCACAGAACTTCCTTTTGTTTATTTTTTTATTTCCCAAACTACAAGTAATTAAGGTTGAATATTTCGGTTGTAAATGCTGCTCTGCTATGTTTATGGACTCATAAAAATGTTTCCAACAAATTTTGAACAAAGTGGTTTTCAGACTTTCTGTCGTCTAAATTTTCGTACAAATTTGAAAAAGTCATATACAGCGGTTTGTGTGTGTGTGTGTGTGTGTGTGTGTGTGTGTGTGTGTGTGTGTGTGTGTGTGTGTGTGCGTGCGTGCGTGTGTGTGTGTGTGTGTGTGTGTGTGTGTGTGTGTGTGTGTGTGTGTGTGTGTGTGTGTGTGTGTGTGTGTGTGTGATAGGGCTGGGTCGAAGCGCATGCCGGAGCATGCACATGACGTTTTTGTCGTGAGGTGCAGAAATTCTGGCAAAGAAGTAACAGGATATTACAAGATGGCGACAACACCTCGCCAGGCCGCCCGCTCCGGTAGAAATGGTCGCCACCCACAGTCTAGCAGTCATTGGGCCTTCGTAGTGATATATGATGGCGGTTCCTGCAATGCTACATCATGACTGGTGTTTCTTTTGGATGACATTTGGGAACTTGTTGTGCTGTTGCTGTTAATTGGATTTTCAGTAGTTTCTTTCGCCGTCAGTGCAATGCTAGTTTATACACGCCGGCTGATTTTTGTTAGTGCCAGAAGAACAGCGCGCATTATGCTGTGGCAAGAAAACAACGTGCTTTTCTCCCCCTTCAGGCATCTCGGGAGTGGCTGTTCCCACGCCACGCTCAACATCACTGCCGAGGCGAGTGCCAGCAGGCTTCGGGCCCCAACATTCCAGGCGAGAGACGTGATGACGGACACAGTGACTGTGTTTCTTACAACACTGACTTAACAGCGTGTGCTTGTGTGTACTGTGCTGTAGAAACAATTTTGGACTGCCGCTTTTACGTTAATGTTGTAGTTTTACTATTATTGCTTAAAAATAAGTAGGTGTGAAGTTATATATTAGTTAGGTTATAGTGGTGACTGTTTATGCCGGAGCGACTGTCTACTGAATAGCCGGCGCTGTTCTTATAGCGACGGGCCCCCAGGTAGCAACTGTGAAAGTATAATTCGTCTTTTTGTTTTGTTGATGCGTATCTCTCATTTGTGTAACTAGTATCAGCCAAGCAGAAAGTTTAAAAACATTATATTACGTGTTTAAGAAATACTATGATAGGGCTGTCCTTAGTTTGCTTTGTTTTAGGGAGGTTCAGGTCGGGTTGGGGCCGCTGGCGCCGGCCATGAGACGCCTTGGCCACGGGCTTTACCCGTCCCGAGCCATTGTCCATTTGTTGTTGTAAATGTTGTGTGAGTTCGGGTGATTGCGAGTTGCACCTGAGGTGGAGAAACAATTGATTGATTGATTGTACATTGCTTAACGTCCCGACAGCAACAAGGCTTTCTCAGGAAGTGCCTGCACTGCTTGTGAAAAAAAAAAAAAATAAAAAAATAAACAGAACATTGAATGTATGTCGCCAGCCGGTCAAATACATTAAATAAACCTAACACATGGGCCTAAATAAAACTAAGACCATTTAGCAACACACGTCCAATATCAAGAGCTACAGGCAGTGCAGACAGTAGGGAGAGTTTTAAAAAGGCAAATACAGGTGAATGGACAAAGGGTAGACAGAAACACATGCCCCAGAATAGAGAGACAAACCCACCCTGTGGGGCTGACCAGGGTGACCCTGGGAACTAAAAAATACCTAACCCCACCCAAGTCCCCCAGGGCAGACCCGGGTGGGGTGGTGGAGAAACAAATTTTCCTGTACGTGGCAACATGTATTTGGAACAATAAAGTTGATTCATTCATTCATTCATTCATTCATTCATAAAAATGACGTCACGTCTAATTGCTGAAACCTTGCTACAGAACGTCGTTATGGCGCCAAGCGTGCGTGCGTGCGTGTGTGTGTGTGTGTGTGTGTGTGTGTGCGTGCGTGCGTACGTGCGTGCGTGCGTGCGTGTGCGTGTGCGTGTGCGTGTGTGTGTGTGTGTGTGTGTGTGTGTGTGAGGATGTGACAGCGAATAGAGCCCGCTTTTCAGGACGGACAAGCCTGAAATTGTAGTATATTGTCCATAAAACAATTATCACGGCGTCTTTTTTTTTTTCGATTTTTTTTTAATTAAGATACTCATTATCGAGAAAATCGCCGTTTCACAAACAAAAACGGTTGATCGACACTGGAGTCCGTATTGTTCTATATATATTCACTAGATATTTTGCATATAGCTAGATAAAAGGGAGATATTGAATGAGTTTGTTAACCAGCATTGTGCCTCTAGAACGTTTTGAGTGATAATTAAATATGTTTTGAAAAAAAAACAATATTTTCACGTTTTTTTGGCATTATGTGGGCCTATGTCGGTCTGAATCGACCATAGATGATGCATCCTAGTTATTTTGATCTTATCGCCTGCTGAGCTGGATTTGAAGCAGCATCTTTTGTGATTGTAGAGGCCAATGCGGGAGTGGCAGTCCCTGTTGCAAAGGTAGAAAATGTACGTGGTAGCTGGTCTGATGGAGTGGTTTCGCTCCTTTCTGCGTGCCCGCTAGTCTGCTGCTGCTTTCGACATATTCTATTCTCCTGACTTGAGGTGATGGTGGAGGATACTTCTTCACTTTGCACGATCATCCGCAAGGCGTTCCCAAGACCCAGTGTCAATGTCTACTGCTCTCATGTCTCTCTTGCAGACATCTAAACATCGTAGCTTGTGGGCCAGAGTTTCTTCTCCCAACTGCTAGTTCTCCGTAGAGGATGTCCTTTGGGATACAACCATCCTCCATGCGATGAACGTGACCGAGCCAGCGCAGTCTGCGTTGTCTGATCAGGGTGTACATACTGGAAAGGCCAGCGCGGGACAGGACTTTGGTGTTGGTCACTCTATCTTGCCAAAATATGCCAAGATATGTCCAGGATACGGCGGATGCTTCTCAGGTGGGAGGTTTGGAGTCTTCTCTCCTATCTGGCATATGTGGTCCATGTCTCACTGTCTTACAGCAGCGTGCTGATGACGCATGCGTTGTACATAGACATCTTTGTTTTCACAATCATCTTTGGATTTGTCCACACTCGAGTTGTGAGGCGTGCAAGGGTTGCAGCAACCTTCCCGATCCTCTAGTCGATCTCGGTGTCCAGAGAGAAATTATCGGTGATGGTGAACCTACTCGTAGTTGTCAATGGTAATGCATGGCGGTGTCTCTGTGTCTTGTCACAAGACGTTAGTCTTCTTTAGACTGATAGTCAGTCCGAAGCCCTTGCAAGCGTAGGAGAATCGGTCCATCAGTGATTGCAGTTCCTGCTTGGTATGGGTCGAAACTGCCTTATGAGAGCTTCGCGTATAGTTCTCTTGGCTTGGAGGCGGGCAAGGTCCTCCTGTTGTATTACCAAAGGCATGCTTGTACAAGACAGCAAAGAGGATTCCAAAGAGAGTTGGGTCCGGACACAGCCTTGTTTGACTCCGCAGCTTACGTGAAAGGGTTCGGATGTGCTGCCGTTGAACTGCACTGTCCCTTTAATGTTGGTGTGGAAGGATTCTGTCATACTCTGCAGTTTGGGTGGGCATCCAATCTTTGAGAGGATTTTGAACAGGCTCTACTGACCAGGTCGAAGGCTTTGGTGAGGTCAATAAAAGCGACAAACAGAGGCATGTGTTGTTCCCTGCACTTCTCATGGAGTTGACGGAGGGAGAAGACTATGTCTACCGTTGACCGCTCAGCTCAGAAGCCACACTGTGATTCGGGATAGACACGTTCTGCCAGCTTCTGCAAGCGGATCAAGATGACCAGGGCAAAGACTTTGCCGAAAATGCTGAGAAGGGAGATACCTCTGTAGTTGTTATGGTCGCTTCTCTCGCCTTTGTTCTTGTAGAGGATGATGATCTTGGCATCCTTCATGTCTTGTGGTATCTCTCCTTCCTGCCAGCACTGGAGTATGACCTTATGCAAGGGGGGAAGGAGGGTGGTCTTGCAGTTATTGATCAAATTCGGTAGGGGAGGGGGGGGGGGGGGTCACATCGTTGCCTAGTGTCTTGCTTGAAGCCAAGTTGTCAATGGTTTTGCTGAGCTCTTCTATTGTTGGCACTGTATCTAGCTCATCTATTACAGGCAGGCACTCGATGGCGCCAAGTGCTGATGGGGTCACGACGTTCTGTCTGGAGTAGAGGTCAGAATAGTGTTCCACCCATCTCTCTAGTTGCTGGCCTTTCTCCATATTAACTTCCCTGGTGGAGCATTTGAGAGGGGCCGTCTTGTTTTGGGTTGGTCCTAATGCCATCTTAATGCCGTCGTACAGTCCACTGATGTTATATGTAACAGCTGCAATCTGGATGTTCTCACTGAGCTCCGTCCGGTATTCGCTGGCGCAGTGCCTCCCAGTCTGTTTGACCTTGCTGCTGACACCTCTGAGAACCTGCAGGTTCTTTTTGCTGGGTGACCGTTTGTACTCAGCATGGGCAGTTCCCTTGGTTACGATGATGGGGTACATATCGGTCGACTTGGCCTCGTACCAGTCTTGTGTCTTCGAGGTCCTCGTCCCAAAGGTGGCCAAGGCTGTGCGGTGCATGGTGTCCAGCAGGGTTTCCCACTTCTCTGTGGCAGAGTCAGAGTCACCGGGCTGTGAGGTTTCACGTTCCTTCTGGAAGGCCTCTGCAAACTGTTCCACGAGGTCGGGCTGGGACATTTTGGTGACATTGATGCGAGGTTTCCCTAGCTGCTTGGTGCGATGGAAATTCTTCGGTTGCAGCCTGATCTTGCCAGACACCAAAGAATGGTTTGTGTCGCAGTCCGCGCTATGGTAGGAGCGTGTGTGGAGAACGTTCTTCAAGTTGGCGCGCCTGACCAGGATCAGGTCCAGTTGGTGCCAGTGCTTGGAGCGCGCGTTTCTCCGGCCTGTAGGAGACATTGTGGTGAGTCTTGGTTTTGAAGGAGGAGTTGGTGATGCACGGGCCGTGGTAGGTTGCACATCTAAAGCAGCCGCTGCCCATTCTCGTTCATCTTGCCCACACCAAACTGGTCGAGGCAGAAACGCCAGGAGTCGTGGTCTGCACCAACTCTGGTATTAAAGTCGTCAAGGATAACAATCTGTTCCTTGCATGGTACGCTCCTGATAGTTGCAAGGTTCTCGTAGAATTTATCTTTGGCGATATTGGGGATTAATTTCACGAATTATATGGGTTAATAGTAAAACAATTGAATCTTCTTTTTGAAAAATAAAAAAAACCCACCAATCTTCTTATTAATAATCGCATGATTGTTCGTATACAGTATTTACATAAGCCTACAGTTTGTCTTGGTTGTCGGGTACGATTAGGTCAATTGTGACCTAGGTGTGAAAATCAGACAATGTTCAGCATCACCTATTAGGAGTCATTTGTAAAACAGCTAACACAACTTTAATTTTTCTTTTACCAAAACAGCCATCTTCTCATTAATGATTTTTCATGAACAGTATGTGCATAAGCCTGCTGTTTGTCCCGGCCCTGGGGTAGGATTAGGCCAAATTGTGACCTGTAAGCCCTAGGCGTGAAAATCAGCAAGAAAATTGCAAAGTTGATTCTCTGATATGTAAAATGTTAGCACTGCGGTGTGTGACGTATAACGTCGAGTCGTCACTATGAACACGGCGTTGTGGGGCTAATGATGCCATAACGTGAAGTTTAAAGTGACATTATTTCGCTGCTCGTGCTATTATTTTTCTTCAGAATAGCTATGCTACACCAGAACACAGAGCTTACGAATGGCGGGAATCGCCGTGTGTCCGTCTTTGTTTATGTGTGCCAGTGTTTGGATCAAATGGCGGGTTGCAGTAGAAGGAGATAGAAATCTTGTTGTTGTTGTTGTTGTTTGTTTTTTCTAAGCCAACAATTATTTTCTTCTGAAGAGAACTTGTTGCAGGCTTCAGTCATAAGATACAACCGCAGAAAGAAAAAAAAAAAAAACAAGACGAGGATTTTATCCCAGAGTCTACCGTATTGTTTGGAGCCCAGATGCGTGTATTTTTTAAGATCATTCAGAGTTGGTCATATTTTTAGGTTTCTTATGCTGATCCATTTCCCTCCTCTCTAAGCCAACCTCTGATCAACACACACGTCGGCGCACACAAATAAAGACGGACACACGGCGCTTCGCGCAATTAGTACGCTCTGTGGGTTCGTGTACCGACAGGAAATCGTCTCCTTCTTCTCTAACCCACTCTTTGATCCACACACACTGGCACACACAAATAAAGACGGACCCACGGCGATTCCCGCCATTGGTAAGCTCTGTGGTCTGGTGTAGCATATTTATTCTGAAGCAGCCGAATGATAGCACGAGCACACCATGGCATCATTAGTCCCGCGACGCCGTGTTAATGGTGACGACTCGATGTTATACGTCATCATCGCAGTACTAATATTTCACGTATCAGAGAATCAACTTTGCAATTTTCTTGCTGATTTTCATGCCTAGGGCGTAGTTCACGATTTGACCTAATCCTACCCAAGGGCCGGGACAAATAGCAGGTTGAAGCAAACACTATTTATGAAAAATTACGGACTCCAGTGTGGATCAAACGGCCACTTTCTCGCCAATGAGCATCTTAATTTTAAAACAAATTGGAAAAAAATGTCCCGAAATAATTCTTTTATGGACAATGTCCTAAAATTTCAATCTTGTCCGTCTTCAAACGCGGGCACTAGTTGCTGGCACATCCTCTCTCTCTCTCTCTCTCTCTCTCTCTCTCTCTCTCTCTCTCTCTCTCTCTCTCTCTCTCTCTCTCTCTCTCTCTCTCTCTCTCTCGCCCTAGTGCGAGTAAGTCGCATATTCACATCGCTCCGTCTTCAGTGACAATTGTGTTGGCATTGTTTGGCTGTGTTGTGAGATTTTTGTCTCAGTGACTTGAGATAGTGACTTCTATTGGACTGTGATTTTTCGTCTGTGTGACATTCATTTTCCGAGAGATATTAACGTTTCTTTTTTGTTTCATCACGCACTGTTCTGTTGGATGTTCGAGCCAGGGAACATGGACTCTTTGTTTCTGTGTCGCTTGGCGCCAACGGCCTGGCGTGCCTACAGCCGTAAGCAGTCAGTTACCGGCCAGACTCGAATCTCCGCTGCCGTGAACCTATAGCATAGATCCTCATGGTGCCCGCAGATACGAGGATGCGAAAGCGCATGAGAACCTTGGCTGCGCGAGCTGATTCAGTGACTGTTTCATCCATGTAAGTTAGACGTGTTGACAGCAACTATAAACAGACCGCGCTGCTCGGGACTGAGGGGCGAGCTCACATTCCAGCTAATCAAAGTGATTAGACATTTCCGGAGTCTGAGTTAGAACTATGTGTGGAATGCAACTGACGCTAGCCCCAGTGCCGGATACTCGCTGCCGTCACTTTAGCGCAGCAGCGAGCTATCTCTCTCTCAGTCTCTCTCTCTCTCTCAACATGGCAGCCGCCGCGAGGCTGGCGGCTTCAGCTGTGTAATCCGCCAGCCACACCCACCTTCCACAATGGGCCCCACCACCCGCGCCAACCACGCCATATATGCCATTGACTTGGAGCATATTAAACACACCAGAGACCCTGCTCAAGTCATATTCGACACGACCCAAAACAAATTACCACTTTGGAGATGTGTCATCTACATGCGGTACGTCCAAGATGCTCCCGCTCAGATTTATCACCAATGGACGGACTCAAATAAAGATCTTGTAATCATCACAGTGCCAGTCCCCTCATGCATCCCTTCTCCACCTGAACTTTTCAAAACATTTCTTCAGCTGAAGCATGGAAATCGCTCTCTCATCACCATTACACTCTACCACACCACCGGCAGAGTTCTCGTACAGGGAAACGTGTGCCCTGTATGGGTGGGCGAGGAATTTGACAAGTTGAAGGCGTTAGTAAGCGCCATAAGCGGTGAGACATTTGAACTTTGCCCCCCACCCTTCGAACCTGATGAACCCCATGCACTCTCCACCCCACCACTAACCCCCGTGGACACCTTCCCCACTCCGTCTCCACTTCTCGCCATCCTCCCCCCTCCACCCAGTCAACAGGACAGCGCGACCGGTGACAGCACTGCCGCGGTGCTTGATGGGCAGGCCATCTCGACGCCTCACCAAAATATAATTGACCTTAATCCCCTAGGTGACCACCAAGATGTATCTGATCGACATGAGCTGCCTCTTAACTATTCCCTCATAGCATCGGAGTCTTTGTTTCCATGCGCGAAGGGATTGTCAGTGGTGGTCAGTGAAGCAAAGCAGCAGCCATGCATTGTGATGGGCACACTCCCTAGCCGTGACTCTCCCTGTCTAGTGTCCGGAGGCAATGAGGAGATTAGCAAGACTTTGGCCAGTTCGATGGACGAGGTAAATGATGAAACAGCCCAAGGCCTCGTCTCAAATGACGTCACTTCAGAGACTGTGCACACCTCGACCCAATGTTCCCCTCAGTGCTGTGACCGTTGTACTGAGCCAGTGGTAGGAACCCCTTGTTTTGCTAGTGTGACTGCCATGATAACAGACCTGAAACTGCAGTTCGAAAACCAGCAAAAGGAGTTACGTGAGAACCTGACAGCGGAAATCGACGCCCTCAAAAAAGAAAATAGCAATCTGCAAAGGCAAGTCTCTAGACTCATCACCAAAATGGGAAAGGTCGACGCTATTGAGAGCCGCCAGAAAGAACTACTGGCTAGACAGAAACAGGGTATCACACCACCTCCACCCGCTGGTGACTCATCCCTCCATTCGAAAACACGACTCCTCTCTCAGCCGCCTCCTCCCCTCCCCCTGTCATCCTGAAAGAGCAGCTTACCCATGCTGACTCTACTGAGCATCCCGTTACGGTCAGTCAGGAAGATATGGTCAGCGGCGAAGATATGGGAGCTAATCCCATCAAGGACCGGCCGCCACAAGCCCCGCGACTCTTCAGCTTCCGTCTGCCGCCCCCGGGTAAAGTGTCTGCCCTACTGATTGGCGACTCCAATCTACAGCGAGTGGATCGCCGCCGGCTTGATCCTAGCGGGGCCACGTGCGTGCGTAGCCTGCGCGGGGTCAAGGCTGGTGACCTGGCTGCAACCCTAGAGACGTGTGACCTCCGTGAGGACATCAGCCGTGTTGTGGTCCACGTGGGTACAAACGACTGCGCCTCGGGCCACGACACGGAGGTGATCCTGGGGAGCTTACAACGTCTCACCAAGCAGGTCCGCCGTACATACCCTTCTGCTGCAGTTGCTTACACTGCAATCCTCCCCCAGGGTCGACGGTCACTACAAATAACAGAAACTGTCAACCAGCGCCTGGCTGAACACTGTGTAAGTGAGAAAGTGCTCTTCCTCCAAGAAAAGGCCTTCTTCACGCCACAGGGACAAGTTGCTGCTGCTCTCTTTAGCAGTGACAAACTGCATCTGAGTGAAAGAGGTGCAGGTGTCCTGCTCCGTCAGGTGAAACGGTTTTTATTTCACGCTGAAGATGAAGCTCTGCCTAACACTCGTATGCAGCGTAAACAAGGCTCGTCCAAAGACATACACTATATTCCCGTAAATAAACAGAGTAGTAGCTACCGTAACCAACATACCGTAAAGTATGAGCAAGACTACCCACCACTGTTCTTTGGGCCTGACTCTAATTCTCGGGACTTAACTCCAGGTCCCACAAACAGCACCGAGCAGAGGTCAAAGTCTGCAAGTACCCGCCGGTGGGAGACTTCAGTGTTGGCGAGCAGCAATAACGGTGACAGGGCGGTTGTCTCTCGCCAAGCTGTCCCCGTCCCCAATAACCACAACAGCCAGCCTCCCGTTGACAAGACATCTCGCGCCACCGGTTCTACAGAGAACTCACATGCAGATGTCACCACTGGTGCCAGCATTCCTTCCCTACAGCCATTGTACCATCGACCTGACGCTGTAGCTGTGGATCCTCACGCCTTTTCGCCCTACTACGGGAATTACGGCTGCCCCATCGTTCCCTGGCCCCAGGCCACACACCCCGGACTGCCACCATATCCAGTCTTCCAGCCGCCTTTCCAGCCGTACCCGCCACCCTTCCCTCATTGGCAGTTACCCTACTTGATGGGTAATCTGAGGCCCCACGCTGTGCCGTGTCTGCTCGGTCCAGTGAATGTGTTAGGTAGAACTAAGATGCACCGGCCCTTGCTGTGTACATAGCATTTATACTGACAATTCTCTTTCAGTTTACTTGGTTTAGCGCGCAGCATTCAAAACTATGACATGGTTTTTTTTTTTTTTTTTTTTTTTTTTTTTTTTTTTTTTTTTTTTTTTGTTAAATCTTGACTATGATTCAATCCGCGAGCCACGGACAATAGCGTGTGTTCCTATGTGCTTAGGTGTGTGAGCCCTTGTATAGGTTGTGTGGACTTAATTTGAAATAATAACAGAAACGTTTGAATTTCTGTGCATGTGTTTTAACAAGTGCTGTGGCACTTAGACATTTTTATTTAGTTTTATACCGTGTTACGTAAATAGTGATTAATTTCTGGTAATCGGAACTGCGAAATATTACAGACTGTTTTGACGTTGGATGTGTGTTTGCCTTTGAGGCAGCACACTGAGAAATGTTTGACTACGGAAGTCACAGTGACTTTCTGGCCTTTAGCCAGTGAATTGTCTTTTCTTGTTTTCTTTGGTGGACTCCCAAGTTCTCTTGGCAAAAGAGACTTAACCGTACTGTGTGTGTATGTGATCCCATTTTGAGATCATCGTGCATTTTTGTCTATGTGATCCCATTTTGAGATCATAGAAGCTTTTTACAGTGACTTTGACATTAACGCAAACTGACGAGAAGCGATGCCGAAAGTTTCAATCAGTAGCGTACAATCACTTGGACTGAAAATCGGACACCTTAATATTTTTCACCTGTTTTACAAGGTCCCCGATATTTGTTTATTTTTAAATGAGCCATCGCACTTCCATCTCTTTGGTCTCACGGAATCACGTCTGGGCCCAAACATCAGTGATGCTAGATTACTTATTCCTAACTTTTCTCTAATTCGGCGTGACCCAGGCTACCCTGGACACACTGGAATAGCTGTCTATGTACATAGCTCTATCCGTAATATGGTACGCAGACGTGAAGACCTTGAGTCCAGAGAGCTAGAGTGTGTGTGGCTGGAGGTGAAAATACCACATTCCTCTCCCATCCTTATCGCCTTTATGTACAGAAATCCAGCTGCTACTGCTGACTGGTATGACGACTTTGTACAAGTGATGGATAAAGTGAACGACACCGGTAAAAATGTTCTCATTCTGGGAGACTTTAACATCGATATGCTGAAACCCAAGCCGACATGGCAATCAGCGATCACTCTTTTCGGGCTAAAGCAGATGATTAAATCCCTAACGCGAGTATCACGCTCTGCTGCCACCATTATCGACCACATTTACACTAATAACCCAACAGCAGTAGCGGAAACTAATGTTTCTTCATTAGCCGTCAGTGACCACTTTCCCATCGCCTGTACATGGTCGTGCAATCTCCCTGCAAAACAAAGTCGGGACCAGCACTCGTACATAACGTACAGATCGTTTAAAAAGCTTAATACGAATGCTTTCTTACATGATCTAAGCTATGCAGGATTTGAGCAAGTGTACAACTGCACTGACCCTGATAATGCGCTCACTATATGGCTTGATCTGTTCCTCGGGGTGCTGAATAAACACGCGCCGCTAAGAAGGAAGCGAGTCCGACGCCGCGAGCCTCCATCCTGGATAACGGAGGAAATCAAACAAACTATGGAGGCACGAAACACCGCTAAACGAGAAAAGAACTTCCCTGAGTTTGCGTAACAAAGTTAAGTACTTAGTTCGAGAAGCCCAAAAGTCATTTGTTGAAAAGACAATTGAGAACGAAAAATTTCCTGCTTCTGTTTGGACTGCTTTGAATACTCTAACAAGCAACACGCGCAGGCAGACTCATACCATTCCACACGAATTCTCTGCGGAAAGCATAAACAATTGCTTTCTCCCAGCTCCAGAACAGCTACTTACTTCCAACAGCCCTGATCCGTCAGCGTATGTAATATCGGATCAACTGTCCATGTTTTGCCAGGAACGATTATCGTCCGATAATACGTTTGGTATCCCCTTTATCGCTGTTCACGAAGTCGGGCGTTATATAACGTAAATCAATCCAGACCAAAAAGGTGACTGCCAAGCGTGTGAAATGCAAAGAAGTACCCAACGGAGAAAGAAACACGCTTAGAAAAAACGGTACAACACAATTTATTAATATTTCGGGTAAATACCCTTTGTCAAAATAGACAAACAAACAGAGACATTAGCCGCTACTTATCTTCAGATGCAGAAGGAATGTGGCAACTGAAGGTGACGTAAAAAGAAAAAAGAAAAAGAAAAGAAAAGGAAAGGAAGAACAAAAGTAAAAATGACGTCAAAGAAAAAAATCGTAAGAGAAAGACTCCGAGAGAAACTAAACACGAGAGACAAGAGTGTGTGTAAGCGCGCGCAGGAGCGAGCAAAAGTAAATGCGCGTGTGTGAGGCCCGGGGGGGGGGGGGGGAGAGAGAGAGAGAGAGAGAGAGAGAGAGAGAGAGAGAGAGAGAGAGAGAGAGAGAGAGAGAGAGAGAGAGAGAGAGAGAGAGAGAGAGAGAGAATCAATGAATCAATGAATCAATGAATCAATGAAACTTTATTTTACAACGGTTTAGGCATTGACATCGTCATCGACACAGCCATTTTACAAACCTGCCGTTGCTAACAACTACAAGACTAACTACAAATATACATACATATAAGTAAACATAATACTTACAAAGAGATGACAACAATATTCACATAGACAGACATACTCATAGACTCACAGACACCCCCCACCCCACCCACCCCCCTTCACACATAGACAGAGCTAAGTAGTCCAAATGATAAATGAAAAGGATAACAGACTTAATTGGGAATAAATTGGACCCAGCATAAAAAGAAACATATAATACAAGTGGTTAAGTCATCCCTACGAGTGATCCACAAAATATTTGCAGAGACCCTTTTTAAAACAGGCTAGCGAGGAGGCGGATTTTACATGGTCGGGAAGGGCATTCCAGATAAGTGCCCCTGAGAAGGATAAGCTAGTTTTATATAGATCGATCCTTGGTTTTGGGACTATGAAAAGCTTTCTGATGTTTCCAAGCTTGGACTCAGACTTACGGAACAAAGTGGAGATGTACTCAGGTGTTTTGCGTTTCCACACTTTGAACATAAAGATTGCTTTGTTATATTTAAAATGATCTTGAAGTGGCAGGAGACCTGCTTTTGAGAGCTTTTCTTCAGTGCTTAGGTGTTGATCAGGGCAGATTATTTTGGCCGCTCGTCTGTGAAGGGAATTGAGTCTCTTTAAATGGACCTCACTACACCCATCCCATACCGATGACGCGTAATCGATATAAGAACGTATGTGAGCGTTATAAAATAGTTTACGGGTATCTGAATCAGTATAATATTTTAGTTTTGATAACATAAAGAGATTTTTTGCTACTATTTTGCATAAGGCGTCTGTATGAGCTTGCCATTTTAGCTGACTGTCGATTTTAATCCCCAGTACTCGATGTTCATTTACCTGTTCTACCTGACTACCTTTAAGAGAAAGGTTAAGTAATAGAGGCATTATCTGCTGTTTTTGGCGCGTGGCGACTACCATCGATTTCGTTTTGGCTGGATGAACAACCATAGAATTGTTTATACACCAAGCTGATACTTCATGAAGACTTTGTTGTAGGTTGTCGGAAATTACCTGTATATCTTTACTAGTAGTATGAACTGAGGTGTCGTCAGCAAAAAGGTCGCATTGTACATCTTGGCAAGTAATATGTAGAGGCAAATCATTGATAAATAAGCAAAACAGTAGAGGGCCCAGCACAGACCCTTGGGGCACACCGAAGCTTACATCTTTGAGAGAGGAGTATGAGCCATGAACAAGAACCTTTTGTTTTCTTTTAGTAAGGTAAGATGTGAAAAAAGCAACTGCGTCTCCGTTATTGAGGTATGTGTGAAGCTTAGAAGTCAGAATAGTATGGTTAATCAGATCAAAAGCATTCTTAAAATCCAGATAGACTACTCCTGTTAACTGTGACTTATTCATACCCTTGAGCCATGTGTCAACAAGGCGTGTAAGTGCTGTGTGGCATGAATGCTGCGGACGAAATCCGGATTGGAAAGGGTGGAGGAGCTTACGGTTTTCTAGGTAAGCAAGCAGGTGTTTATGAACGTGCCTTTCCAGTGGTTTGGACAAAACAGATAATAAAGAAATAGGCCGATAATTATTAGGATCAGAACGATCTTTTGTTTTTGGAAGTGGAATTACTTTGGCATATTTAAGTTCGTTAGGAAAAGTGTTATGCTGGATACAGAGATTATAAATATAAGTTAAGGATTCTACAATGTATGGGAGAGACAGTTTAAGTATTTTCGGGCTGATGTCATCAGGCCCCGAGGACTTTTTATTTGGAAGGTTACTTATGAGTAAACCCACTTCATGAACAGCTAACATAGGGATGTTGAAGGGGGCTGTGCCCATTGTTCTTTGTTGACAAAACTCAGACAGCAAATTTGAGCGGTGATAAGTGTTATCCTGGCTTGGCGATATTAGAGATTTGGCAATCGAAAGAAAATGGTCATTGAATGTATCAGCAGTAAGATTAGTGGGAATGGTAGTTGCGGTACTTGGAGACCCCCTAGTAAGTGTGTTTAGAAGGCGCCATATAGTAGAGGTATCTTTGCTGTCTTTAACCGTGTCACGAACTAACTTTTTTCTTGCCTCTCTGATCATGTATTTAACACGGTTACGCTGTTGCTTATATTCAGTGAACATTTTATTGCTACGTAGATCGTTTCTAAGCGCCATAACCTGCATGATTTCCGGAGTAAGCCAGGGAGGAAGAGTGTTGGATTTTACCCTCCTCTCGCGTAGAGGAGCATGTTTATTAAGTACATTTAGGAAAAGAGAGTACCAAATACTGAGGGCGGTATTAGGATCATAGGACAGGAGCACGTTATTAAAAGGAGTATTTTCTAGATCAAATAGAAATTCGTCTTTCCTGAAGTGTTTGAATGTCCTATACGTTATAGTTGTATGGCCGTTCTTTTTTGGTTTAGGGAGTTTAGAAGATCAGGAGCAAGCCACAGGATAATGATCACTAACACTAAGATTTGAGACATCAACGTCAGAGACGGCTTTGGGTTTATTAGTATATATGTGGTCTATAAGCGTGGAAGTAGTTGGAGTAATTCTGGTGGGTGATTTCACTAACTGTACTAAGCCAAACAGAGATGACGTTGAGCCCCAGGCGGGGTGCGGCTTAAGTAAATCTATATTAAAATCGCCCAATAGAAGAATGTCGGCCTTCTCTTTTAAAGCTCTGTCAAGGTTATGACTAAACTGATCGTACCACTCAAAAGTTGAGGCGGGATTTCTATATAAAAACCCAATTAATACCGGTTTTGATTTCGGACACTTAACTTCGACCCATACGCACTCCACCCCGATCATTTCTAGGTCGACGCGTCGATGAACTAATTGCTGGATAGAATTATGAATATAGACAGCGATGCCAGTTTGACCGGGAGACAAGGGGTCTCGTCTAATAACTGAAAAATTGGGGATACTGATTGCTGCATCGCTTACACAGGAACTCAGACGCGTCTCACTGAGTCCAAACAGGTGGAACGGTGTAGGATCGTTGATATATACAGATATGTCGGCTAGTTTGTTGTACAAATGAAACACATTGAGGTGCCCTATTCTCATAACTGCACCTTTGATGGAAAATTCGCTTGGACTTATTACAAAATACAGAGTGCACAAAATAAACAATGAAGAAACAATTGAATACAGAAAAACACGGAAATAAAAAATACTATAAAACTATAAAACGATAAAAGGCCACGTAATTGAATAAAAGTCCTCCAGAGAACAAGTAGCAGTTAAGGTACTGAGCACTCACAAACTCGCTGCGAGAGTGACTGAACCACAAGAAAAAAGTGACGCAACTTGAAACGCCGCATGGAACACCTGTATGTTCGATGGTCGTCTTGTTCGCATGCCTGTGCGTTCGTCCGTGGGCTGGAGGGTGCCTGTTGGGTGGGGCTGGTGGCTCTGTTTGTTTGCCTTCCCCCCCCCCCCACCCTCCCTTTTTGTTCTCTCTCTCTCTCTCTCTCTCTCTCTCTCTCTCTCTCTCTCTCTCTCTCTCTCTCTCTCTCTCTCTCTCTTCCCCCTTTCTCTCTCTCTCTTCCCTTTCCTCCTCCCCTTCCCCCGCCCCTTTTGTCTTTCTCTCCCCCCACACCCGTGTTTTTTTTTTTTTTTTTTTTTTTTTTTTTTTTTTTTTTTTTTTTTTTTGAGTTACCCTTGAAGATGGTTTCACAACTACCTACTCTCCTCTTATACCATTATTCTCTTACTGAATTTGATTATTTGCTTTGTTTCATCGATATTCCTTGTTGTGTACCATGCTAAATGCTGGGGTTTTTTTCCCGGGGTTCTCCCGTTTTTCCCCGAGGTAGTCCTCAACTCGATGGTGATATAAGGTTTGCCTTCGGGTTGGTGTTTAGCTGGCTTTGTGTATTAGACACTCAGCCTACTTCGTGCCCAAGGGTACTCCCCGTTCGTTCTCTCTCTCTCTCTCTCTCTCTCTCTCTCTCTCTCTCTCTCTCTCTCTCTCTCTCATCTCTCTCTCTCTCTCTCTCTCTCTCTCTCTTTTTTTTTTTTTCTCTCTCCCCCCCCCCTCTCTCTCTCTCGCTGTCTCTCTTCTCTCTCTCTCTCTCTCTCTCTCTCTCTCTCTCTCTCTCTCTCTCTCTCTCTCTCTCTCTCTCTCTCTCTCTCTCTCTCTCTCTCTCTCTCTCTCCCCGGCCTCACACACGCGCATTTACTTTTGCTCGCTCCTGCGCGCGCTTACACACACTCTTGTCTCTCCTGTTTAGTTTCTCTCGGAGTCTTTCTCTTACGATTTTTTTGTTTGACGTCATTTTTACTTTTGTTCTTCCTTTCCTTTTCTTTTCTTTTTCTTTTTTCTTTTTACGTCACCTTCAGTTGCCACATTCCTTCTGCATCTGAAGATAAGTAGCGGCTAATGTCTCTGTTTGTTTGTCTATTTTGACAAAGGGTATTTACCCGAAATATTAATAAATTGTGTTGTACCGTTTTTTCTAAGCGTGTTTCTTTCTCCGTTGGGTACTTCTTTGCGTTATATAACGTGCCTTAAGAACAAGACATCATCTGGTGTGGACGGTATAAATGGTTATATACTCCACATATCACTGCCTTATATTGTTGAACCCCTCACTTACATTTTTAACTTATGTATACAGTATAAGACTTTTCCTGTGGCGTTTAAAAAAGCAAAAGTTGTTCCTATACCCAAGACCAAAGATACTACTGATGTAAATAACCTTCGTCCCATTTCTCTTCTGTCTGTTTTATCAAAGCCATTTGAGAAGCATATTCAAAAGCATCTCCTCCAGTACCTCGACGAACGGTCCTTGTTAAATAAGTTCCAGTCCGGGTTTAGACCCAAACACTCATGCCACTCAGCATTAGTACGTATGGTTGATTCATGGTTAGATAACATCAACAATAACAAAATGACTGGCATGGTATTCTTGGACCTGAAAAAAAAGCGTTCGATCTGATAAATCATGAAATTTTGCTGAGAAAACTTAATGTTTATTTCAACAACAACAGCCCGTCAGCCCTTTCATTCTTTAACTCTTATCTTTCTGCGAGAACACAAGCCGTCTATGTAAATGGTAACTATTCCACAGAGGGTAAGGTAGAACTTGGTGTTCCTCAGGGTTCGGTTCTGGGCCCATTGTTATTCTGTATCTTTATTAATGATTTACCACTACACATCACATGTGCTAGTGCTGAGTGTGACATGTTTGCTGACGATTCGACGCTACATGCATCTGGTAAAACTGTAGCTGATATAACCAACAGCCTCCAGCAGAGCCTACAAGAAGTATCTGAATGGTGCAGTAGAAATAGAATGATAGTCAATCCAGCTAAAACTAAAACATGCTAGTCACAACACGTCAAAAACACCAGCTGCAACCCGCGCCTCTAAACCTCTCATTCGAAGCTGTCCCCATAGAGCAAGTAGAACAGCACCGTTTACTAGGGGTAATTGTAGATAACCAACTTAGTTGGCAGCCTCATCTCATACACATCGGAAAGACAATTTCAAAGAAATTATTTTTACTGTCTAAACTGAAAGCGGTCATTAATATGAACACGCGTAAACTATTTTTTTAATGGATAGATCAGCCCCATATTGATTATGCCTCAACAGTTTGGGATGGCTGCAGCGAGGTCCAGTTCAAGAAAATAAATTCGCTATACAGGAGAGCAGCCAAACTTATTATTCCTAGCTCATCTCTACCCACTGAGGTGAGGCTTGAGGCAGCTGGACTCCTTCCTCTTGACAAACACTTAGTATTTAACAAGTGCGTACTAGTGCACAAAGCTCTTAAGGGTAAGGCCCCCGGCTACTTATCGGAACTTTTTACTCTTACTGAGAAGAGATACAGCACCTCTCGGAGCAACCTGAGCATAAAACGTCCCCGCATTGATTTGTATAAATCCAGTTTGTCATACTCAGGTGGTTTCCAGTGGAATTCTCTTCCTCTGCATTTACAACAAGTTAATTCCCTAGCTGCGTTTAAAGCAAAACTGTACAAGCACTTATCCAAGGCAACGTAAATTTAATTATCTCATGTTGTGAAAACATAATATATTTTAATTTCTTTTTATGCAACTATTATTTTTTATCATACCATTTACGCTCACGTCCCGTTTGTGGGGGTGCTTCCCGTATAGACCTGGTCAGGGGATGCAGTGCCGGTGCACAGTTTATTCAAACGATGTGCTTAGCATGTCATTCGAGTGAAAGTATACTTGCGTGCCTCCCGGGTGGGAGTTTCTGGGGAGAGCTCCCGCAAACGGATATTATGACACGTGCTAAAATCTTCCTATGGGTTCCTGTGTGTTTTGTTAAATAATTGTTGCTGTTTGTAGTGTTCTTGTAATTCGCATTACTTTCGATGTTGTTTGTGAGTGTAATGTAGCTTTGCCTGTTATTATATGTCACTAGATGTAGCAAGGACAGATTAGAATAAAGGCCCGTGCGCCTAATATCTCAATCCTTGATAAATAAAGTTTCAGTCAGTCAGTCAGTCAGTCTCTCTCTCTCTCTCTCTCTCTCTCTCTCTCTCTCTCTCTCTCTCTCTCTCTCTCTCTCACACACACACACACACACACACACACACATACACGGCGCTAGGCGTCGGGGACGTAGCTTAGTGGATAAGACACTGCGCTGAGAGTCGTAAGATCCGGGGTTCGAATCCAATGGTGGGTAGGAATGGGAAGTGACTTTTCCTCATTCCCTTCGAGTCACATTTACGAACAGACTCGGCTTACGGTTGCCTGTCTCGCCTTCGTGTGCACAGCACGCATAATCATTAAGTGCGCACCTTAAAAATCCCATTACCACTAATCGAAAAGAGAAGGCCCTTAGGGCCGGTGAAATGGAAACAGATATATTTCACATCCACCGAAATTAATAGCCGGGTGGAGGTTTGCACATAAGGTAGAGCTTAGTAGCAGCAGGCTTTCAAAGCTCCAGCTTCCATCCCTACGGCGGCGCCTTGAGCAACTTTAATTAGATGGATATGTGCGCCTTAGAGACATCGTACCATACCATAGGCGCCAAAAAGACGTTCTCTAGCAAGGATTGCCTAGCTAGACGTGACGTCTTTTTTATATTGTTACTTCTTTGACAGAATTTCTGCGACGCCACGCCAAAAACGTCATGTGCATGCTCCGAAATGCGCCAGGCTCAGCCCCATTTTAAAGTCTACCGTTTTTATTAAATACAGTGAACAAAAACATTTTGTATTCAATTAACAAAGATTGCAACAAGATGGGATGAACCATACCCACAAAGACCCTTCTATATGAGAGCTGTCCTCTGAATCAAATGTTGAATTAACTCCTATTGAAAGTCTCGCATATCTGCCATTGCGTCAGTGAGTTCTATAAGGGGCGCAGGACATACGCGTCATTGATTTGTCAAACGTCTTTTGTCATGACGTAAGTTTTAGGTTTTACATAATTTTATATTTATGTGATATGAGTTTCACTTTTGCTTCACAGGCTTGAGAAAATGGTGACACAACTAGAACGTCACGGTACACTTTCAGTCTTTCTATAATTTGTGTGAAAACAGGTTGACTCCACCTAGCTACATAATAATACTAAGTACACTCCCCAACCCTCCTGGCAGAGCCTGCAGAAAAAGACAAGTTCTACTCTGATCTGCGCAGCCTCCTGCAGAACACC
The DNA here is from genome assembly GCA_036245525.1 of Semisulcospira habei. Taxonomy (NCBI): domain Eukaryota; kingdom Metazoa; phylum Mollusca; class Gastropoda; family Semisulcospiridae; genus Semisulcospira; species Semisulcospira habei. The sequence goes on along the minus strand of BTPG01000003.1, from coordinate 214,751,218 downwards.
CCTGCAGACGACGAAGTCATCATCCTTGGCGACTTCAATGCCAGAGTGGGCCAAGACTCTGAAGCCTGGAAAGGAGTCCTCGACAAGCATGTCGTTGGGAACTGCAATGACAATGGTCGCCTACTGTTGGAGCTCTGTGCAGTGCAGCAACTTGTCATCACCAACACTACTCTCTGCAAAAGGACAGTCGAAAGACCACCTGGATGCATCCTCGCTCCAAGCACTGGCACCTTATCGACTATGTCCTAGTGCGTCAGAGGGACCGCAGTGACGTCCTCCTCACCAGAGTGATGCCCAGCGCAGAGTGCCACACTGACCACCGCCTTGTTCGCTGCAAACTCAGGCTCCGCCTCAAGCTGAAACCCAAGAAAGCCCCCCCCCCCCCCCCCCAAGAAAAAGCTTGATGTTGCCAGCCTTCAGCGTTACGACAAGAAAGCTGCCCTTCAGGCCGATTTACAGTGCATGCTCAAAGACACAGTTGATCCAGCAGACTCCTCCCCTGAAACACTATGGGAACAACTGAAAACTGCTATTGTAAAATCCTCTGTGGAAGTCTTGGGCTTTGCTAGAAAGAGGAACAAAGACTGGTTTGACGAAGACGACGTAGAGATCCAGGAACTTCTAGCAAAAAAAAAGAGCCGCCCACCAGGCCCACCTAGCCCAGCCTTCCTGCCCTGTGAAGAAGTCTGCCTTCCGCCTCATCTGCAGCAGTCTCCAGCTCAAGCTTAGAGAGCTCCAGAACGAGTGGTGGTCCAGACTCGCACAGAGGACCCAGCTCTGCGCTGACAACGGTGACTACAGGGGCTTCTACGAAGCACTGAAAGCAGTGTATGGCCCTAGGCACCTGGTACAAAGTCCCCTGCGAAGCGCTGATGGACAGGCACTCCTCACAGATAATACCTCCATCTTGAACCGCTGGTAGGAATACTTTCAGGACCTCTTCGGCGCTGAGCGCACTGTTCAAGAAACAGTCATCCTCCAAATCCCACACCTTCCACTAAAGGTTGAATTGGACGAACCGCCCACCGCCGAAGAGACCCTCACAGCCATCCACCAGCTCAAGAGTGGCAAAGCAGCAGGCATTGACGGAATCCCGCCAGAAATCTGGAAACATGGAGGCCCAGCACTGCACAACAAGCTCCACGACCTCTTTCTCTGCTGCTGGGAAAAAGGAACACTACCAAAGGATCTCCGTGATGCAGTCATCATCACCCTGTACAAGAACAAAGGAGAGAAGTCTGCCTGCTCTAATTATCGTGGAATTACCCTGCTGTCCATTGCCGGGAAAATTCTCGCAAGGTTGCTCCTGAATCGGCTGGTACCTGCCATCGCTGAAGACCACCTCCCAGAGGGCCAGTGTGGCTTGAGAGCCAACAGGAGTACCACCGACATGATCTTTGTGCTGAAACAGCTTCAGGAGAAGTGCCGCGAGCAGAACAAAGGGCTGTACGTAACGTTTGTCGACCTAACAAAAGCGTTTGACACTGTGAGCAGGCAAGGTATGTGGCAGATCCTGGAACGACTAGGTTGTCCCCCAAAGTTCCTCAACATGATCGTCCAGCTCCACAAGGACCAGCAAGGCCAGGTCAGACTAAACAGTGACCTCTCAGAACCATTCCCCATTCGCAACGGCGTGAAGCAAGGCTGCGTGCTGGCACCGACCCTCTTCACCATCTTCTTCAGCATGATGCTGAAGCAGGCCACAGTGGACCTCGACGATGACGACGCAGTGTACATCAGGTATCGTCTCGATGGCAGCCTGTTTAACCTCAGACGACTGCAGGCCCACACGAAAACCCTAGACCAACTGATTCGTGAGCTGCTCTTTGCTGATGACGCTGCCCTCGTTGCACACACAGAGAGAGCCTTGCAGCGCATTACGTCCTGCTTCGCAGATGCCGCCCAGCTCTTTGGACTTGAGGTCAGTCTGAAAAAGACAGAGGTCCTTCATCAGCCGGCACCCAAGGAATAGCATCGCCCTCCCCACATCACCATCGGCGAGTCCGAACTGAAGTCTGTACACCAGTTTACCTACCTTGGCTGCATCAACACGTCAGACGCCAAGCTGGTCAAGGAGCTGGACAACAGGCTGGTAAAAGCGAACAGCGCTTTCGGGCGACTATTCAAGCGGGTGTGGCACAATCAACAGCTGAAAAAAGGCACCAAGATCAGCGTTTACAGAGCTGTCGTCCTCACCACCCTGCTGTACGGTTCTGAATCCTGGGCCCTCCACCGCAGCCAACTACGACTCCTCGAACGCTTTCACCAGCGCTGCCTGCGTACCATCCTGGGCATTCACTGGAGTGACTATGTCACCAACGTCGAGGTCCTTGAACAGGCTGAAACTGTGAGCATCGAGGCGTTGCTGCTGCGGACACAGCTTCGCTGGGCGGGGCACGTCTCCAGGATGGAGGATCATCGCCTACCCAAGATCACTCTGTTCGGCGAGCTCGCCACTGGACACCGAGACAGAGAGGCACCAAAGAAGAGATACAAAGACGGTCTCAAGAAGTAACTTAGTGCCTGCCAAATCGACCACCGCCAGTGGTCTTCGCTTGCTGCGGACCGTGACACCTGGCGCTCCACCATTCACAAGGCAGCCGTCTCCTTTGAGGACTCTCGCAGAGCTAACCTTAAGGACAAGCGGTTCAGAAGAAAAAACAGAGTTGTCGTAACTGAGAACCCTGACCAGACCTTCCCCTGCAGCCACTGCGGTCGAACCTGCCTGTCCCGGATTTGTATCCGCAGCCACGAAAATGCCTGCAGACGACGTGGGCAAGCCCTATAGAATCTTCGTTCGCGAAGTCAAGCCAAGACACGGGTCGCCTGCATGCTCTTCTGAAAGCGCGTCGATGTGTGTGTGCGTGTTAGTGCGTGCATACGCGCGCGCTCCAAACATCTCCAAGAAACATAAATCTTAATGCGCCTGGAGGGTGCATGAGGATCTATTCCTCCTGGAGATAAGCGCATGTTTGTGTCTGTGTGTTTGTGTGTGTGTGTGTGTGTGTGTGTGTGTGTGTGTGTGTGTGTGTGTGTGTGTGTGTGACAGAGAGAGAGAGAGAGAGAGAGAGAGAGAGAGAGAGAGAGAGAGAGAGAGAGGCGCGCGAGAGAGAAAATGACGTCATATTTAGAGTATTATGTCAGTTTCTGCGTGGTGACGGAGTTGCCTCTTTTACGTCACCGCCACTGTCTGACTTTGTCTAGAAGTAAAGTGTTTTTTTTTTTTTTTTTTTTTTTTTTTGTAGTGTTTTTATTCTTTTCTGAAAAGAATTAATTTTTACTAAAGAAGTTTAAAGGATATAAAGCTAGCTAACGAACTCCTCCAATGTCTTTCTCCATACTAGATATATGCAACATTTCAAGTAAATAATTATGACAAAAATTAAGGACTCTAATCTGAGTCAACTGACTTCCTATAAAGGGTTATTTATGTCTTTAATGAGACATTCAATTACAATATGCTCGGAGGCTCACTTAGCAACCCTGTTACGTGGTGGGGTTGTAGTGGAAGTATCATAAACACACCAGACACACACGCACGTAGAGTTCTTTTAAATAGACCTCATTCAGCTGCAATCCGTCAACCGTGGCTTAAGGATGTAGACAAAACTGGAGTAACAGTTCCAACAATATTTAATTCAGCGATGCGATATCCACACAGTAATGCACTCTCAAATGCACGAACTACTGAATACAAAGTCTCTTCTGCGATGTCCTCACTACGAGTCAAAGTTTCTCATATACAGCGTCTCTCGCAATAAACTGCGTATCTCTACAACTGACAAAGCAAGACAATGTACTAACGGGCTTTCCCAGCGCCCTCCTTATATACACTATCAAAATCTAGAATCTTCTACCGAAATCATGAACTCAACCAATCAGAACGGAACACGCAGCCGAAACTCATTAACATGAACTTTCCAGAAACAATATATCAGGCTACAAAACACGGTTGCTCACTTCAGCTCTAAATTCTAGCATATAATAAAGACACATAAAAGTTTGGTATCCCTATCTATGATAGCTCAAAAAGGTACGAGAACATTCACCGAACAAAATAAAAGCTGCTCACTACACGCGCACAGGAAAAGTAGCGAAAATGTAGCGATGTCAGATGTCAACTAACCCACGTGACACTTACGAGGCCACCAGACAGTGCGACCTGTCTACAACGTTCCGAATTAAACTTAGCAAAACGAAATCGGCTCTACTCACGAACAAAAGAAAATCTTACTAAAAAGGCACGAAATCATAACCGTGATAGCTCAAATAAATAACATATCGTTACCTACGAATAACACATGTACGCTCTCATAGGATAACACAACCACAATCGTAACATTACCCCCCCCCCCCCCCCCCCCCTCTTAAGAATGAAATTTCACAAAAAATTCGTTCAAATTTCAAAAATACGGTTGTGGCTGTGTAAACCTACACAACACCTAAACAAATATAACTTCACATCAAAATCAAATTAAAATAAACGTCTCACAGTTTCTGTAAACAGTCCTGAGCATCGAAATGTTTCATACAAAAGTTCTGGACACAGAAATGTTCATTTAAACTGCTCGGCTCAGGTAGTCTGCTCCAAAGTTCTGCGAACCCTTGATAGACTGTAGTTTAATGTCAAAATTCTGCAAGAACATCGCCCATCTCATAATACGAGAATTAGTAAACTTTGCAGAGTTTAGATAGTTCAAGGGCTGATGGTCTGTTTGGAGAACAAATGGCACTCCCAGAAGGTACAGTTCGAATCGCCTTACTCCCCAAATGATGGCTAGGCACTCCTTCTCGATGGTCGAGTAGTTTCTCTCACCTCTGGTCAACTTTCTGCTGGCGTAGCTCACTGGGTGGAGTTTTCCGTTATCTTCTTGCATCAAGACAGCACCTACTCCTTCGTTGGAGGCGTCTGTTCTCAGGAAGAACGTTTTCAACGGGTCAGGAAGGTGAAGAATAGGCTTCTCGGTTAGGATGTCTCGAACCGCCTGGAATGCTCGCTCTTGGGCATCTTCCCACTTCACTATGTTAGGTTGTCCTTTCCTCAGCAAATCAGTCAGGGGTGCTGTAACTGCCGCAAAGTTTGGTATGAACTCCCGGTAGTAGTTCGCCAAGCCCATAAATGAGCGGACTTGCGTCTTGGTCGTAGGTCGCGGGGCATCCCTGATCTTCTGCACGTTGGCGTCGTGTAGCCCTTTTAAACCTTCGCTCAATTTATGTCCAATGAAGTCTATGTTGTCAGCCCCAAGAATACACTTGCTTGGACGGATGGTGAAATTCGCATCTGACAGTCTTTGGAACAGTTCTCGGAGGGTTTTGAGGTGGTCCTCCCAAGTTTTGGTATGGATCAAAATGTCATCCCAGTAAAAGACCACATTTTGCATATCTTCTAGGATCTTTTTCAGTCCTCTCTTTAATGTGGCACCACTGTTCACCATACCAAAAGGCATCTTTAGGAACTCCCAATGACCGTCGGGTGTGACGAACGCTGTCTTGGGGATATCTTTTTCTGCAACCTTGATTTGCCAATACCCTTTGCTTAGGTCAATTTTGGAGAAAAATCGGTCTCCGCTGACCTTCTGGAACAGTTCTTCTGCTGTGGGCATAGGCTCTGGATCAAAGATTGTTAGTTTATTGCGTCTACGATAGTCCACACACACTCGGTTGGATCCATCTGGTTTCTTCACGATGACAACTGGGGACGCATATGGTGACTTGGACTCTCTGATGACATTCAGACTCAGCATTTCCTTGATATCCTTTTTCAATTCTTCTCTCGTGTTATAAGGAAGACGATAAGGTTTGCTGCGAACTGGCTCGTTTGACGTTAGGTTTACCTCGTGCAGGATGGTGTCTGTTGTCCCTGGGTCAGGTGTAAACCGATGCTCGAACTCTTGAGTCAGGACGCGCAGTTCTTCACGTTGAGTCTGGGTCAGATTCTAACCGAACTGGATATCTTCTACATCCTCTTTATGTCGGAGTTCATTAAGGTCAAATAGGTTCTCGTCGTCTAGTCTTTCGTCATCAGCAAGACGCACCGATTCCGCCGATTTTTGTTTGTCTTGACCTCTCTGTAGCTCCACCAGCCTGTCTTTATTTACCACTGCTGCTTCCGTGTTGTCCGCCACTTTTAGAGGGATGGTCTGGTGACTCTTCTCTGCTTGACTTCTCGTGGTAACGGAACATATTTCAGATCTCCACTCCGGATCTGGATCGTCTGCGTTTCTGGCACCATCAATGTTTCCGATGATGAGGTCGTATACTGGTGTCTTCACGCACAACGCCTTCATCTCTCCTGTCAAGTATGGGGTGTCGACACTGACTTTGGGTGGTCCACTCCTGTAGCTTGTGGTCTTCAGCTATTAGGTCCTCTCTCACGATGATGCAACTGCAACCAGTGTATCTCAACACTCTCACTGGTGTGTCGCCGACGAATCCTGACACCACCGGCATGTTCGGCACTTCATTCTCAGGCAACGCGATGTTTGAGACTGGTAAAAATGTAGTCCCATCTCCTACTGGGATGCGTCCATTCTTTCTGAAACATTCGATCAGTTCTGGTGTCGCTCGCTTTTCTCTGGATTCAAAGTCATTGGATGACGTCACATCATTAGCTAATACAGCGGCAGCTCTGTGTTGAGACGTGGTACTGCTTCTGCCTGCTATCCCACGATCTTGGTTGGATCTTCTGATGTTGTCGCCTCGGGGAACATCTTTAGAAGGACACCGTATCGCTTTGTGACCTTTCTTTCCACAGAGAAAACATGTCAGGTTCTCCACCGGCTTGTATCTCGGGGTGTCTCTGACATTATGGATTACCTCTGCTGGTGTAGACACACGCGGTGGCTTACTGGACCCGAACTTCATGTTGTGAGCGTCAAGGTATCTTTGGGCGAAGTCGGCCAGGGCATTTAGTGACTGGTCTTTTTGCTCTCTAAGGTGGGCGGCCAGGTCCTTAGAACATGCGCTGAAAACTTGTTCTTTGATGATGAGGTCGCACAGGTCTTGATACTCTCTGTTTAGACCAGCAAGCTCTATCCATTTCTCCAGGTAGCTTCTAATTCTCTCAATGAATAGGCCGGGTGTTTCTCCTTCTTCAGGCTTGCAGTTCCGAAATCGTCGCCTGTAAACTTCTTCAGTGAAGTCGTACTGTCTCAACAGGGCGGTTTTCAACTGAGTATAATCTTCGGCTTCTTCTCTTGGTAAGCGGGTGTAAAATTCAAGCGCTTTGCCAGTTAGAAGTGCGCTCAGTTTAATAGGCCAAGTCTCTTGTTTCCAATGGTTGCTATTTGCGAAGCGCTCGAATCGCTCCAGATAAGCATCCATCTTATCTGAATTTTCAATGAAAGGTGGAAGTTTTGGCGCACGGGCTGTTTGTTCTCTGCTCGCTAATGCTGTTGCTTCATTAGTTCTCTGGCTCTGTGCCTCAATCTCCATCTGCTTTAGATGAATTTCGTGTTGACGTTGCCTCTCCGCCTCTTCTCGCTCCTCTTCTCGTTGTTTCTCTGCTTCTCTTCGCTGTTTCTCTGCTTCTTCTGCTTGGATTTCGAGTCTCCTGATTTCACGTTCTTTGGCTCTTTCTTCTCTTTCCAGTCTCTCCTTTTCTTCTTTCTCTCGTTTCTTTTCTTCTTTTTCTTCTCTCTCCAATCTCTCCCTTTTTTCTTTCTCTCGTTTCTTTTCTTCTTTTTCTTCTCTCTCCAGTCTCTCCTTTTCTTCTTTCTCTCGTTTCTTTTCTTATTTCTCTTCTCTCTCTCTCCAATCTCTCCTTTTCTTCTTTCTCTCGTTTCTTTTCTTCTTTCTCTTCTCTCTCTCCAATCTCTCCTTTTCTTCTTTCTCTCGTTTCTTCTCTTCTTTCTCTTCTCTCTCCAGTCTCACCTTTTCTTCTTTCTCTCGTCGCTTTTCTTCTTTCTCTTCTCTCTCCAATCTCTCCTTTTCTTCTTTCTCTCGTCTCTTTTCTTCTTTCTCCTCTCTCTCCTTTACAAACTCGAGGAGTTGAGCTCCTTCGAGTCCACATTCCTTTCCAATTTTCAGGAATGTCTCCAATTCCGATGTCGCCATCTCTGCTTTTCACTGCTGGCTGTTTTCTCCTGCTACCCTTTCCACTGAACCAACTGAAGAGGTCTCGTCGGGGTCGCCAAAATGTTACGTGGTGGAGTTGTAGTCGAAGTATGATAAACACACCAGACACACACGCACGTAGAGTTCTTTTAAATAGACCTCATTCAGCTGCAATCCGTCAACCGTGGTTAAGGATGTAGACATAACAAGGATAACACAACCACAATCGTAACAAACCCACTAAAGAAAGTATTTCGCCAAGTTTCAAGCTTGTGTGTACAGAAATGTCGGAGATTCTCTTGTTTACATATATACGCACATACATACATACATACATACATACATACATACATACATACATACATACATACAAGATACATACATACATACATACATACATACATACATACAAGATACATACATACATACATACATACATACATACATATATACATACATACATACATACGCACATAAATACATAAGCACATACGGATCTCCACGCCCAAAGTACGTTCAGCAGCGAGTTTAGAGTAACTAAACATTAAGTAATTTTTATCTTGCTACTTCAATTGCCCGCCTTTGACATCATGGACATACTATTAAATTCGCCCCACCGCGACCCGTCTTGAAAAGTCTCTTCTATAAATAAAAGGGACTTAAAACCACAATCTGCGTCAGCTAGCACTGCAGGGCGGATTAATTACCTCGAGCGGGGGGTGGGGGGGGGGGTCAACATTTTGTTTGAGACCTTCAATCTGATACAAAAGGCCTTGACGCTAGACTTTCTTTTAGCGGTCGAAAAATTTAACAACGAAGGGGAAGGGAGGGGGAGATGGCGTGTGTATGTGTCAACAGTCTCGCCACTCGCCAAAATATAAAATAACTGGGTTGGGGGGAGGGAGGGGGAGGAGGGTAGCGTGTGTGTGTGTGTGTGTGTGTGTGTGTGTGTGTGTGTGTGTGTGTGTGTGTGTGTGTGTGTGTGTGTGTGTGTATGTGTGTGAAACCTCGCCAAAAAATCAGATGGGGATGGGGTTCCACTCACCTTAACAAGGGACTTTCTTATGGCATTTTAAACAATTTGGGTTTCGAGGGGTGTTCCGGAAGCCCTAGGATCCCCCACCCCCACCCCCAACCCCGATCCGCCCCTGCACCGGGTAAAAAAAATAAACTGTATATCACACGTCAAATCGTCTTTTCACTGCAATAAGCTGGAAATATATATCTAAAAATCATAACCATTTCGTTTCCAAATCGCGCCGCGACAATAAGAGTAACTAGACCTCAGGCGGAGTATTGCGTTGTTAGATATTTCTGCGAAGTCGGATTGTCACACGCTGACGAACCCCTCCCCTCCCCCCCCCCCCCCCATCACCCAACAAACGTCACTGTAACGACGACGACGATAACAACAACTTCATCAACAACACCTTTTTGACAGTTGGTGCCTGTCCAGCCAGGAGAACATGTGCAAGTGTAGCCAAAGTTCAAGTCATTACACGTCCCGGCCTTTCTGCAAGGACTACTGGCGCACTGGTCCAGCAAATCTGCAAGACAGAGGGAGACCATGCAGTTAACATAGCTCTTTGAGATCCATAAATACCGCAAGGACTACTGGTGCACTGGTCCAGCAAATCTGCAAGACAGACGGAGACCATGCAGTTAACATAGCTCTTTGAGATCCGTAAATACCGCAAGGACTACTGGTGCACTGGTCCAGCAAATCTGCAAGACAGACGGAGACCATGCAGTTAACATAGCTCTTTGAGATCCGTAAATACCGCAAGGACTACTGGTGCACTGGTCCAGCAAATCTGCAAGACAGACGGAGACCATACAGTTAACATAGCTCTTTGAGATCCGTAAATACCGCAAGGACTACTGGTGCACAGGTCCAGCAAATCTGCAAGACAGACGGAGACGATGCAGTTAACAAAGTTCTTTGAGATCCATAAATACCGCAAGGACTACTGGTGCACTGGTCCAGCAAATCTGCAAGACAGACGGAGACCATGCAGTTAACATAGCTCTTTGAGATCCGTAAATACCGCAAGGACTACTGGTGCACTGGTCCAGCAAATCTGCAAGACAGACGGAGACCATACAGTTAACATAGCTCTTTGAGATCCGTAAATACCGCAAGGACTACTGGTGCACTGGTCCAGCAAATCTGCAAGACAGACGGAGACCATACAGTTAACATAGCTCTTTGAGATCCGTAAATACCGCAAGGACTACTGGTGCACAGGTCCAGCAAATCTGCAAGACAGACGGAGACGATGCAGTTAACAAAGCTCTTTGAGATCCATAAATACCGCAAGGACTACTGGTGCACTGGTCCAGCAAATCTGCAAGACAGACGGAGACCATGCAGTTAACATAGCTCTTTGAGATCCGTAAATACCGCAAGGACTACTGGTGCACTGGTCCAGCAAATCTGCAAGACAGACGGAGACCATACAGTTAACATAGCTCTTTGAGATCCGTAAATACCGCAAGGACTACTGGTGCACAGGTCCAGCAAATCTGCAAGACAGACGGAGACGATGCAGTTAACAAAGCTCTTTGAGATCCGCATTTCTCGCCACTTGTACGCGTTAACCCCTTGACTGCCAGTGGACGCGGATTTGGCGTCTGAAACCTCTGCAGACTGACCGACATTCGCCAGGCGGCGGGATGCACAAAGGGGTTACATAGCTAACAGAATTTAATCGTTCGTTGTGTTGGTCAACGTCCTGTGCCAATGGCGACAACACTGAACACGAAACGTTACCGTCATTGCACCGACACGTCAAGATGATGACGACAAAATCCAGAGGCTGGCGTCTGTTGCTCAGCCTGGTTATTAACCGCTTCACTGCCGAGACCAAAAATTCAAAACTGTCCGACTGCAACAAGAGACATAGATCCTCATGAGCCCCTTGCGACTGCGGGGGTTCATGAGGATGTGTGCGTCTTGGTGAGACCAGTTTGTAGCCCCGTTCCTCGGACGGTGTTGGCTTTCTGTCGCTGAGTGAACCAAGGTTTCACAACACAAATGTCTGTGCAGTGTACCCACAGTGGCAGGGAAGGGGTTAAGCGCGGATAACGTGCGAGTCTTCAGCTGCTCATATGGGAGTTTCGGAAGTTCCTGCAGCCCTCAGCCTCCCGCCGGCGGTCAGGCAAGGCAGTCCATAGACGGGGAGCAGCGAGTGAATAAAGGACCTTGCTCTATAACTATCAGGACGGGCGCACTGTGATGGAGCGCGATGTGAACGAGATGCTCTGAAGCCGTGGATGAGTTCTTGTAGACATGACAGTTCCCTACAGCTCAGTTCCGTCAACATCCCCAGTAGCAGGACGGGCGCACTGTGATAGAGCGCGATGTGAACGAGATGCTGTGAAGCTGGGGATGAGTTCTTGTAGACATGACAGTTCCCTACAGCTCAGTTCCGTCAACATCCCCAGTAGCAGGACGGGCGCACTTTGATGGAGCGCGATGTGAACGAGATGCTGTGAAGCTGGGGATGAGTTCTTGTAGACATGACAGTTCCCTTCAGCTCAGTTCCGTCAACATCCCCAGTAGCAGGACAGGCGCACTGTGATGGAGCGCGATGTAAACGAGATGCAGTGAAGCTGGGGAAGAGTTCTTGTAGACATGACAGTTCTCTACAGCTCAGTTCCGTCAACATCCCCAGTAGCAGGACGGGCGCACTTTGATGGAGCGCGATGTGAACGAGATGCTGTGAAGCTGGGGATGAGTTCTTGTAGACATGACAGTTTCCTTCAGCTCAGTTCCGTCAACATCCCCAGTAGCAGGACGGGCGCACTGTGATGGAGCGCGATGTGAACGAGATGCTGTGAAGCTGGGGATGAGTTCTTGTAGACATGACAGTTCAATACAGCTCAGTTCCGTCAACATCCCCAGTAGCAGGACGGGGGCACTGTGATGGAGTGCGATGTGAACGAGATGCTGTGAAGCCGTGGATGAGTTCTTGTAGACATGACAGTTCCCTACAGCTCAGTTCCGTCAACATCCCCAGTAGCAGGACGGGGGCACTGTGGTGGAGCGCGATGTGAACGAGATGCTGTGAAGCTGGGGATGAGTTCTTGTAGACATGACAGTTCCCTACAGCTCAGTTCCGTCAACATCCCCAGTAGCAAAACGCCTTCGGACCTAAGACGGCTGCAACCCGGGCAGAGTCGTGCTTAGACACACACACAGCCGTGCATAGACACACACACACAGCCGTGCATGGACACACACACAGCCGTGCATAGACACACACAGCCGTGCACAGACACACACACAGTCGTGCATAGACACACACACAGCCGTGCATAGACACACACACAGCCGTGCATAAACACACAAACAGTCGTGCATAGACACACACACAGCCGTGCATAGACACACACACAGCCGTGCATAGACACACACACAGTCGTGCATAGACACACACACAGCCGTGCATAGACACAAACACAGCCGTGATAGACACACACACAGACGTGCATAGACACAAACACAGCCGTCATAAACACAAACACAGCCGTCATAGACACACGCACAGCCGTGCATAGACACAAACACAGCCGTCATAGACACACACACAGCCGTGCATAGACACACACACAGCCGTGCATAGACACAAACACAGCCGTGCATAGACACAAACACAGCCGTCATAGACACGCACACACAGCCGTCATAGACACGCACACACAGCCGTGCATAGACACACACACACAGCCGTGCATAGACACACACACAGTCGTGCATAGACACACACACAACCGTCATAGACACACACACAGCCGTGCATAGACAAACACACAGTTGGGCATAGACTCACACACAGCCGTTATAGACACGCACACACAGTCGAGCATAGACACACACTCAGCCGTGCATAGACACACACAGCCGTGCATAGACACACACACAGCCGTGCATAGACACACACACAGTCGTGTATAGACACACACACAGCCGTCATAGACACGCACACACAGTCGTGCATAGACACACACACAGCCGTGCATAGACACACACACAGCCGTGCATAGACACACACACAGCCGTCATAGACACACACACAGTCGTGCATAGACACACACACAGCCGTCATAGACACACACACAGCCGTGCATAGACAAACACACAGTTGGGCATAGACTCACACACAGCCGTTATAGACACGCACACACAGTCGAGCATAGACACACACTCAGCCGTGCATAGACACACACAGCCGTGCATAGACACACACACAGCCGTGCATAGACACACACACAGTCGTGTATAGACACACACACAGCCGTCATAGACACGCACACACAGTCGTGCATAGACACACACACAGCCGTGCATAGACACACACACAGCCGTGCATAGACACACACACAGCCGTCATAGATACACACACAGTCGTGCATAGACACACACACAGCCGTGCATAGACACACACACAGCCGTGCATAGATACACACACAGCCGTCATAGACACACACACAGCCGTGCATAGACACACACACACAGCCGTGCATAGACACACACACAGCCGTCATAGACACACACACACAGCCGTCATAGACACGCACACACAGTCATGTACAGACACACACACAGCCGTGCATAGACACACACATACACAGAGGTGCATAGACACACACACACACAGCCGTCATAGACACGCACACACAGTCATGTACAGACAAACACACAGCCGTGCATAGACACACACACACAGCCGTGCATAGACACACACACAGCCGTGCATAGACACACACACAGCCGTCATAGACACACACACACAGCCGTCATAGACACGCACACACAGTCATGTACAGACACACACACAGCCGTGCATAGACACACACATACACAGAGGTGCATAGACACACACACACACAGCCGTCATAGACACGCACACACAGTCATGTACAGACAAACACACAGCCGTGCATAGACACACACACACAGCCGTGCATAGACACACACACAGCCGTGCATGGACACACACACAGCCGTGCATAGATGCATAGCATTTATATGGCGCATTTCTCATATTTATAATATAACTCAATGCGCAGAATGTAGCCGCGAACTGAACCCAACAAGCACGCTCAGGTGAATCACACGCATTCACTCACACACTGTACGTAAACACAAAACATTCACGTGGTGCTAAGGGCAAGCTCAAGCGAGCTACACAAGACACACACAGTCCTACATAGACACACACACAGCCGTCATAGACACACACACACAGCCGTGCATAGACACACACACATTCGTGCATAGACACACACACAGCCGTCATAGACACACACACAGTCGTGCATAGACACACACACACAGCCGTCATAGACACGCACACACAGTCATGTACAGACACACACACAGCCGTGCATAGACACACACACACATCCGTGCATAGACACACACACACACACACAGTCGTGCATGGACACACACACAGCCGTGCATAGACACACACACAGCCGTGCATAGACACACACACAGCCGTGCATAGGCACACACACAGCCGTGCATAGACACACACACAGTCGTGCATAGACACACACACAGCCGTGCATAGACACACACACACACATCCGTGCATAGACACACACACACACACAGTCGTGCATGGACACAAACACAGCCGTGCATAGACACACACACAGCCGTGCATAGACACACACACACAGCCGTGCATAGACACACACACAGCCGTGCATAGACACACACACAGTCGTGCATAGACACACACACAGCCGTCATAGACGCACACACAGTCATGTACAGACACACACACAGCCGTTCATAGACAAACACACATAGCCGTGCATAGACACACACACAGCCGTGCATGGACACACACACAGCCGTGCATAGTCATACACACAGCCGTGCATAGACACAAACACAGCCGGCATAGACACACACACAGCCGTCATAGACACACACACAGTCGTGCATAGACACACACACAGCCGTGCATAGACACAAACACAGCCGTCATAGACACAAACACAGCCGTCATAGACACACACACAGCCGTGCATAGACACAAACACAGCCGTCATAGACACACACACAGCCGTCACAGACACACACACAGTCGTGTATAGACACACACACAGCCGTGCATAGACACACACTCAGCCGTGCATAGACACAAACACAGCCGTGCATAGACACAAACACAGCCGTCATAGACACGCACACACAGCCGTCATAGACACGCACACACAGCCGTGCATAGACACACACACAGCCGTGCATAGACACACACACACAGTCGTGCATAGACACACATACCGCCGTCATAAACACACACACAGCCGTGCATAGATACACACACAGTCGTGCATAGACTCACACACAGCCGTCATAGACACGCACACACAGTCGAGCATATAGACACACACACAGCCGTGCATAGACACACACAGCCGTGCATAGACACACACACAGCCGTGCATAGACACACACACAGTCGTGTATAGACACTCACACACAGCCGTCATAGACACGCACACACAGTCGTGCATAGACACACACACAGCCGTGCATAGACACACACACAGCCGAGCATAGACACACACACACAGCCGTCATAGACACGCACACACAGTCGTGCATAGACACACACACAGCCGTGCATAGACACACACACAGCCGTGCATAGACACACATACACAGCCGTGCATAGACACACACACAGCCGTCATATACACACTCACAGCCGTCATAGACACGCACACACAGTCATGTACAGACACACACACAGCCGTGCATAGACACACACACACACAGCCGTGCATAGACACACACACACAGCCGTCCTAGACACGCACACACAGTCAGGTACAGACACACACACAGCCGTGCATAGACACACACACACAGCCGTGCATAGACACACACACAGCCGGGCACGGACACACAAACAGCCGTGCATAGACCCACACAGTCGTACATAGACACACACACAGCCGTCATAGACACACACACACAGCCGTGCATAGACACACACACATTCGTGCATAGACACACACAGCCGTCATAGACACACACACAGTCGTGCATAGAAACACACACACAGCCGTCATAGACACGCACACACAGTCATGTACAGACACACACACAGCCGTTCATAGACACACACACACATCCGTGCATAGACACACACACACACAGTCGTGCATGGACACACACACAGCCGTCATAGACACACACACAGTCGTGCATAGACACACACACAGCCGTGCATAGACACAAACACAGCCGTCATAGACACACACACAGACGTGCATAGACACAAACACAGCCGTCATAGACACAAACACAGCCGTCATAGACACACACACAGCCGTGCATAGACACAAACACAGCCGTCATAGACACACACACAGCCGTCACAGACACACACACAGTCGTGCATAGACACACACACAGCCGTGCATAGACACACACACAGCCGTGCATAGACACAAACACAGCCGTGCATAGACAGAAACACAGCCGTCATAGACAAGCACACACAGTCGAGCATATAGACACACACACGACCGTGCATAGACACACACAACCGTGCATAGACACACACACAGCCGTGCATAGACACACACACAGTCGTGTATAGACACACACACAGCCGTCATAGACACGCACACACAGTCGTGCATAGACACACACACAGCCGTGCATAGACACACACACAGCCGTGCATAGACACACACACAGCCGTCATAGACACACACACAGTCGTGCATAGACACACACACAGCCGTCATAGACACACACACAGCCGTGCATAGACACACACACACACACACAGCCGTGCATAGACACACACACAGCCGTCATAGACACAAACACAGCCGTCATAGACACGCACACAGTCATGTACAGTCACACACACACAGCCGTGCATAGACACACACACAGCCGTGCATAGACACACACACAGCCGTGCATAGACACACACACACAGCCGTCATAGACACGCACACACAGTCATGTACAGACACACACACAGCCGTGCATAGACACACACACACAGCCGTGCATAGACACACACACAGCCGTGCATGGACACACACACAGCCGTGCCTAGACACACACAGTCGTACATAGACACACACACAGCCGTCATAGACACACACACAGCCGTGCATAGACACACACACATTCGTGCATAGACACACACGCACACACACACACAGTCATGTACAGACACACACACAGCCGTGCATAGACACACACACATAGCCGTGCATAGACACACACACACACAGCCGTACATGGACACACACAGCCGTGCATAGACATACACACAACCGTGCATAGACACACACACACAGCCGTGCACAGACACACACACAGCCGTGCATAGACACACACGCAGCCGTGCATAGACACACACACAGCCGTGCATAGACACACACACAGTCATGTATAGACACACACACAAAGCCGTGCATAGACACACACACAGCCGTGCATAGACACACACTCACACACACAGCCGTGCATAGACACACACACAGCCGTGCATAGACACACACAGAGCCGTGCATAGACACATTCACAGCCGTGCATAGACGCACACACACAGCCGTGCATAGACACACACACAGCCGAGCATAGACACACACACAGCCGTACACACACACACACAGCCGTGCATAGACACACACAGCCGTGCATAGACACACACACAGCGTTCATAGACACACACACAGCCGTGCATAGACACACACACAGCTGTGCATAGACACACACACAGCCGTGCATATACACACACACAGCTGTGCACGGGCACATTGCGGCCGTCGTCAGCCCGAGGACCATTACTTACTGGGATGGGTTCTATGCACTCGGAAAACACCACAAGCGCTCCACCCACACCCATCAGAAGTCTTCCCAGAGTTCCATTCGAATTTGTTCCACTGTTGGCCTGGTTGACTATGGGTCTGTCAGTTAACGATGGATCTCTCATTTGACTATGGATGTCTCAGTTGACTATATATATTTCCTCTCAGTTTACTATGGATCTCTCAACTGACTATAGATCTCTCAGTTGACGATGGATCTCTCAGTTGACTGTGGGTCTCTCAGTTGACTATGGATCTCTCAGTTCACTATAGATCTGTCAGTTGACAATGGATCTGTCAGTTGACTCTGGATCTCTCAGTTGACTATGGATCTCTCAGTTGACCCTAGATCTCTCAGTTGACAATGGATCTCTCAGTTGACTCTTGATCTCTCAATTGACTATGGATCTCTCAGTTGACTATGGATATTTTCTCTCAGTTGACTATGGATCTGTCAGTTGACTATGGATCTCTCGATTGACTATAAATCTCTCAGTTGACAAAGGATATTTTCTTTCAGTTTATTATGGATCTCTCAGTTACTATGGATCTCTCAGTTGACTATAGATATGTCAGTTGACTATGGATCTGTCAGTTAAATAAAAAAATAATTACGGTATTTATAATGCGTTTATCTTATAATAATTATAACTCTAAGCGCGCACTCACAACTCGCGCACGCATGCGCACGCTTTAGACAATAACTCACGTACCACAAACAGTGAAATACATTACAACGGTCAGCTTGGGGAGGGGAGTGTCGTGATATAGTGCTAAAACTGTTGAAAGAGGTGGGTTTTGAGGGCGGACTGGAAGGTGGAGAGAGAGTGTTTCTGACGGAGAGAGAGTGGGAGAGTGTTCCAGGTGGATGGACCGTAGACGGAGAAGGAGCGGGGGCCGAAAGTGTTTAGTTTGGTGCGAAGGATGTGGAGGCGGAGAGGGTCGGAGGCAGAGCGGAGAGAGCGGGAAGGTGTGTAGGGGTGAAGTAAGTTTTAGAGATAGGCAGGAGCGGAGTTGTTCAGGGATTTGTAGCAGAGAGACAGAACTTTGTATTGGATGCGTTGGGGGATGGGGAGCCAGTGAAGGAGTTTGAGCAGGGGTGTGACTATGGATCTGTCAGTTGACTATGGATCTCTCAGTTGACTATGGATCTCTCAGTTGACTATGGATCTCTCAATTGACTATGGATCTGTCAGTTGACTATTGATCTGTCAGCTGACTATGGATCTGTCAGTTGACTATGGATCTTTCAATTGACTATAGATCTCTCGGTTGACTATGGATCTCTCAGTTGACTATGGATCTGTCAGTTGACTATGGATCTCTCAACTGACTATAGATCTCTCAGTTAAATATGGGTCTCTCAGTTGACTATGGATTTCTAAGTTGACTATAGATCTCTCAGTTGACTATGGATCTCTCGGTTGACTATGGATCTCTCAGGTGACTATGGATCTCTAAGTTGACTATGGATTTCTCAGGTGACTATGGATCTCTCAGTTGACTATGGACCTCTCAGTTGGCTATGCATCTCTCAGTTGACTATGGATCTCTCCTTTGACTATGGATATTTCCTCTCAGTTGACTATGGATCTGTCAGTTGACTATGGATCTTTCGTTTGACTATGGATCTCTCAGTTGACAAAGGATATTTCCTCTCAGTTGACTAGGGATCTGTCAGTTGACTATGGATCTGTCAGTTGACTATGGATCTCTCAGTTGACTCTGGATCTCTCAGTTGACTATGGATCTGTCAGTTTATGGATCTCTCAATGGACTATAGATCTCTCGGTTGACTATGGTTCTCTCAGTTGACTACGGATCTGTCAGTTGACTATGGATCTGTCGGTTGACTATGGATCTCTCAGTTGACTATAGATCTCTCAGTTGACAGTAGCTCTATCAGTTGACTATGAATCTCTCAGTTGACTATGGATCTCTCAGTTGACTATGGATCGCTCTGTTGACTATGGAACTCTCTTTTTTTTTCAAGTCTGCCCAACACCCGCTGCCTTCGTACATCTCTGCTCAAGAGGCGATCGACTGTGTGGTACCCCTGGCTCTGTTCAGGTTTCTCACCAGGTCTGATCTGCCCATCCGTACCCCTTGTGTGACCTTTGCCTTGCCAGCGAGTGTGCTTGCTCGATCATTGCTCTGGACTCCAGCTCGTCTTGGGCAGTAGAGCCACAAAGGTCTTCTGAGTTGCGGTGCCAGTCTGGGCTTTCAATTCCAGTGTTCATTTTCCTTTTCGACGTTTTGAGTCTTTAAGAATGATTCTGCCTTTTCGTTTGACGGTGAAGCCCTAGTCTGACCAACTGACGGTGACTAAACCATCCGTGTATATTACATTAGGTCTTGGCTTGACTTCGCGAACGAAGATTTTATAGGAGTTGCCCACGACGTCTGCAGGCTTGTTCGTGGCTGCGGAGGCCAATCCGAGACAGGCAGGTTCGACCGCAGTGGCTGCAGGGGTAGGTATGGCCAGGGTTCTGAGCTGCGGCATCTCTGTTTTTTCTCCTGAGCCGCTTGTCCTTAAGGCTAGCTCTGTGAGTCCTCAAAGGAGACAGCTGCCTTGTAAATGGTGGAGCGCCAGGTGTCACGGTCCGCAGCGAGCGAAGACCACTGGTGGAGGTCGATTTGGCAGGCACTAAGTGACTTCTTGAGATAGTCTTTGTATCTCTTCTTTGGTGCCCCTTTGTCACGGTGTCCAGTAGCAAGCTCGCCGAACAGGGTGATCTTTGGTAGGCGATGATCCTCCAACCTGGATACATGCCCCGCCCAGCGGAGCTGTGTCCGCAGCAGCAAAGCCTCGATGCTCACAGTTTCAGCCTGTTCAAGGACCTCGACGTTGGTGACATAGTCACTCGAGTGAATGCCCAGGATGGTACGCAGGCAGCGCTGGTTGAAGTGTTCGAGGAGTCGTAGTTGGCTGCGGTAGAGGGCCCAGGACTCGGAACCATACAGCAGGGTGGTGAGGACAACAGCTCTGTACACGCTTATCTTGGTGCCTGTTTTCAGCTGTTGATTGTGCCACACCCGCTTAAAAAGTCGCCCGAAAGCGCTGTTCGCATTTGCCAGCCTGCTGTCAAGCTCCTTGTCCAGCTTGGCGTCCGACGTGATAACGCAGCCAAGGTAAGTAAACTGGTGCACAGACTTTAGTTCAGACTCACCAATGGTGATGTGAGGAGGGCGATACACTGTCCTGGGTGCCGGCTGATGGAGGACCTCTGTCTTTTTCAGACTGACCTCGAGTCCAAAGAGCTGGGCAGCATCTGCGAAGCAAGACGTGATGCGCTGCAGGGCTCTCTCTGTGTGTGCAACGAGGGCAGCATCATCAGCAAAAAGCAGCTCACGAATCAGTTGGTCTAGGGTTTTCGTGTGGGCCTGCAGTCGTCTGAGGTTGAACAGGCTGCCATCGAGACGATACCTGATGTACACTGCATCGTCATCATCGAGGTCCACTGTGGCCTGCTTCAACATCATGCTAAAAAAGATGGTGAAGAGGGTCGGTGCCAGCACGAAGCCCTGCTTTACGCCGTTGAGAATAGGGAATGGTTCTGAGAGGTCATTGTTGAGTCTGACCTGGCCTTGCTGGTCCTCGTGTAGCTGGACAATCATGTTGAGGAACTTTGGGGGACAGCCAAGTCGCTCCAGGATCTGCCACATGCTTTGCCTGCTCACAGTGTCGAACGCTTTTGTTAGGTCGACAAATGTTACGTACAGCCCTTTGTTCTGCTCGCGGCACTTCTCCTGTAGCTGTCTCAGCACAAAGACCATATCGGTGGTGCTCCTGTTTGCTCTGAAGCCACACTGGCCCTCTGGGAGTTGGTCTTCAGCGAATGGCAGGTACCAGCCGATTCAGGAGCAGCCTTGCAAGGATTTTCCCAGCAATGGACAGCAGGGTAATTCCCCGATAGTTGGAACAGTCAGACTTCTCGCCTTTGTTCTTGTACAGGGTGATAACGACTGCATCACGGAGATCTTTTGGTAGTGTTCCTTCTTCCCAGCAGCAGAGAAAGAGGTCATGGAGCTTGTTGTGCAGTGTTGTGCCTCCATGTTTCCATATCTCTGGCGGTATTCCATCAATGCCTGCTGCTTTGCCACTCTTGAGCTGGTGGATGGCTGTGAGGGTCTCTTCAGCGGTGGGCGGTTCGTCCAATTCAACCTTTACTGCGAGGTGTGGGATTTGTAGGAGGACTGCTTCTTGAACAGTGCGCTCAGCGCTGAAGAGGCTCTGAAAGTATTCCGACCAGCGGTTCAAGATGGAGGTATTATCTGTGAGGAGTGCCTGGCCATTCGCGCTTCGCAGGGGACTTTGTACCAGGTGCCTGGGGCCATACACTGCTTTCAGTGCTTCGTAGAAGCCCCTGTAGTCACCATTGTCAGCACAAAGCTGGGTCCTCTGTGCAAGTCTGGTCTACCACTCATTCTGGAGATCTCTGAGCTTGCGCTGGAGACTCCTGCAGACGAGGCGGAAGGCAGACTTTTTCACAGGGCAGGAAGGCTGGGCTAGGTGGGCCTGATGGGCGGCTCTTTTTTTTTTGCTAGGTGTTCCTGGATCTCTACATCGTTTTCGTCAAACCAGTCTTTGTTATTCTTTCTGGCGAAACCCAAGACTTCTGCAGAGGATTTTGCAATAGCAGTTTTCAGTTGTTCCCAAAGTGTTTCAGGGGAGGAGTCTACTGGGTCCGATGTGTCTTTGAGCCTGCGCTGTAAATCTGTCTGAAAGGCAGCTTTCACATCGTCACGCTGAAGGCTGGCAACATCAAACTTTTTCTTGGGGGGCCCCCATTTCTTGGGTTTTGGCTTGAAGTGGAGCCTGAGTTTGCAGCGGACAAGGCGGTGGTCAGTGTGGCACTCTGCGCTGGGCATCACTCTGGTGAGGAGGACGTCACTGCGGTCCCTCTGACGCACTAGGACATAGTCGATAAGATGCCAGTGTTTGGAGCGAGGATGCATCCAGGTGGTCTTTCGACTGTCCTTTTGCTGAAATGTAGTGTTGGTGATGACCAATTGCTGATCCGCACAGAACTCCAACAGTAGGCGGCCATTGTCATTGCAGTTCCCCACGCCATGCTTGCCGAGGACTCCCTTCCAGGCTTCAGAGTCCTGGACCACTCTGGCGTTGAAGTCGCCAAGGATGATGACTTTGTCGTCTGCAGGGGTACTCTGTAGGAGGCGCAGGTCAGTGTAAAACTTGTCCTTTTCAGCAGGCTCTGCCAGGAGGGTTGGGGAGTACACACTGAGAAAGGTGACGTGCTGCTGGTGTCTCAGTGGAAGGCGCATGGACATGATGCGGTCTGAGTGGCCCGTTGGTAGGTTTTCCAGCTTAGTTGCAATGGATGTCTTGACCATGAAACCCACGCCTGAAAGCCGTCTTTCTGATGCAGGCCTGCCTGACCAGTAGAGGGTGTACCCAGCACCAAGTTCTTGGAGGCTGCCTTCGTCCGGAAGGCGTACTTTGCTGAGCGCGGCGATGTCGATGTTTAACCTCCGTCTGGGTAGTGGGCAGATGTTCACATCTGCACGGGACATAGACGACCCCGCCCTCCACGAGTCGCCTGCTGCCTTGCAGGCCTGGCCGCTTGTCTGCGGAAAGGCTAAGGGAGGAAACCCCTGACATCAAAGCCCCCGTGTCTCCGGGGAAGGCGTTTGAGCCAGAGACTAGGACAAGGACAGTCTGATATAAAACCTACGACCCGAGGACCTCGATGCCATCGTCCCAGCTTGCTAGGCCATGGCAGATGAACCAAGGGTTTAAAGGGTGGGGCCAGTACTGCGCACACTGCACTCCACCAAAAAGCTCCACCGCGCAGGCTTTAGGAAACGTCCACGGACCATGACACTGACCATTCCAAGTCCTGTAGCGACGGGCGAGGGGCGAAACGGCAGGTGAAAGATGTCACTGGAAGCCGCAGTCTCAAACCTGCATGCAGGCGGTTCAGGATATTGGTCGCCTGATGTTGACCTGGGGATGACAACATCACTCGGCACACCCTGAACGACCAAGCAGCCTTCTCTAGGGACAGCACTGCTTGCTCGACACGGAGAGGGGCCTAGAAAAGGTGGCCTAACCAAAGCTCGTCCCCTCGCAACCCCAGTTGGCTAGCCGCGGTCAACGGGCATCTTCTCCTGCGGTCAGAAAACAAGAAAGAATAACGGATCCACTCTCATGACGACCACGACCGGACTCAACGTAGCATGCTGGAACGTCCGTACCATGCTCGACAAAGCAGACAGCGGACGCCCTGAACGTCGCTCCGCCCTCATTGCCCATGAATTGCAGAGGTTACATTAGGTACCCACTCCATAAAGCTCTTTCTTCTTTGACACGTGTATTGCTATATTGTATAAGAAGCAAATTCATATTCACGAATTCGCTTAATTTCTTTCCAAAAATACCAGAAGACTCGATCTTGTTGTATTTTTCAAAACGGAAAATCGAAATATTTTCATACTGCAACAGCAAGCTGTTTGTGTGTAGAAGTAATGAAATACTTCTTAGTCTGTACGGACGCTCGAATTGTATATGCGGACAACGGACGCCAGCAAATGCGCCTGTCGCTGCACTGACTAGTGAAATGGCCGAGATGTCATCTAGTTACAAGTAGAATTTAGTCAGAAACACGCACGGTTATATAAAGCATGATGTCTTTATAGTCAGACGAAATCTTCGCGCTTTATTCGACAGTGATATGCAGTCGTCTGCCATTCGTGTCTTCTGTCTGAACACCTCAATCAGTCGCAAATTCATGACACGAGGCACATTGTTTTTTTGGACTGGGTACATCAATTATTTTGAGCAACATATTGATTGATATAGTGCCGACAGATGTGCCGTAATCACAACCGACAGGTGTGATTAAATGACCTGAAACGAAATGTCCTCGTCTGACAACTCGGACGTTTTGATTCGGATCTCGTATACACATCTGCCGGTTCTCTGCACTAAATCAAGCACAATTACACTCAGGGTGGCCTTTTGCGCATTGGAAAATGGCCTGTGCCTGGTCAGAATGCGCAGGAAATAATCCCAGGACCGGACGACTGTGTGTATGTGAGGAACCTCGGACAGTTCTGCCTGCCCGGGCAGGCCACCGTCAACGAAAGTATCTAACAATGGAATCAGTGACTAAAATATACCTGCATATCAATGGTGTCAATTTCACTGATGTACGTGACACGAAGAGGGAAAGAGATAACCTTCGAGACCAGACAGGACATCCTGTATCGGGTATACATGAGCCATGGAGACAAGCCTGTCCGTGAAGTGGTGATTCCTGAACCTCTGAGGATGCAGGTGATGAAACTGGCCCACGATTCCATCTTAGTAGGACACCTTGGAATCTGAAAAACCCTAGACAGGATCCAAGCAGTCTTCTACTGGCCTGATATAAGGGCGCTTCATCCGTTTCTGCAGATCGTGCGACCTATCCCAGAAGACAATCTCCCAGGGAAAGGTGCCCAAGGATCCTATCGAGAAGATGCCACTCATCAATATGCCTTTTAAACGGATAGCTGTGGACCTGGTGGGGCCAATATCTCCTCCAAGTGAAGATGGCCATAGCTACATCCTGACACTGTTGGCACTGTTGACACTGTTGGCACCTACACGGTACCCTGAGGCCATACCACTAAAGAAGATCGACACTCCAACAGTAGCATGGGCGCTCGTGGACATGTTCAGCCGTCTAAGCATTCCTGAGGAGATCCTGAGTGATCTAGAGACCCAGTTCGTCTCCGACTGCGTGGAGGAAGTCATTCGGCTGTTGAGCATTCGTCACCTCACTACGACCCCTTAACACCCAATGTGTAACGGGTTGGTTGAAAAGTTTAACGGGACATTGAAGGCTATGCTGAAGAAACTGTGTGCTGAGCAGCCAAGGTTGTGGCATAGATACATCAATGCCTTGCTCTTCGTATACTGTAAAATTCCCCAGGATTCAACAGGGTTCTCTCCCTTTGAATTACTGTACGGCAGGACTGTAAAGGGATCCATGCACATCCCGAAACGCGCCTGAGGTGAAGATTAGTATGTCTGAGAGAGAAGCTGGAGGATGCCTTCAGGACGGCTCAATAAGAATTGGAGAAGGCGCAGAGCGAGGGGAAGCATTACAATGACAGTAAAGCCAACCCTCGACGGTTCCAGCCAGGTGACCAGGTGTTGGTTCTTATTCCCACCGACAACAACACGCTCCTAATGCATTGGAAGGGACCGTGCGTGGTTGATACAGTGGTTAGCATCATCAACTAAAGAGTCAAAGTGAACAGCAAGATGACGACTTACCACTCAAATCTGCTGAAAAATTACACCGCGAGAAGTCGTCAGGTAAAACACAACAAGCGGCATCGGTAGGTCTGGCTGCTGACGACAGAATAGACGACGAGAATCTGTTCGAACTTAATGAACTCCGCCACCAGGAGGGTGTAGAAGACATCCAGTTCGGTCAACACTTGACCCAGGCACAACAATTAATTAGTTATTTGGGTTTAACGCAGACGGTCCAGGCACAACAAGAAGAGACGAGAGTCCTAACTACGGAGTTCAAACATAGGTTTACACCTGACCCGCGGACAACAGACACCATCCAACATGAAGATAATCTGACGTCAATCGAGACAGTTCGCAGTAAGCCATATCGTCTACCTTACAACACGAGGGAAGAGCTGAAGAAAGACATCAAGTAGATCTTGGACCTGGGAGTCATCAGCGATTCCAAGTCGCAATATGCTTCCCCAGTAGTCATCGTGAGGAAACCAGATGGATCCAACGGGTGTGTGGACTACCGTAAACTCAATAAACTGACAGTCTTCGTCCCAGAGCAAATGCCCACAACGAAAGAAATGTTCCAGAAGGTCAGTGGAGACCGGTCTTCTTCAAAATTGACATAAGCAAAGGGTACTGGCAAATCAAGTTTGAAGAGAAAGATATCTACAAGACAGCGTTCGTCACACCCGACGGTCATTGGGAGTTCCTGAAGATGCCTTTTGGAATGGTGAACAGTGGTGCCACTTTGAAGAGAGGACTGAAAAAGATCCTAGAAGATATACAGAATGTGGTCGTTTACTGGGAGGACATCTCGATCCATACCAAGACATGGGAAAATCACCTCAAGGCCCTCCGAGAGCTGTTCCAGCGTTTGTCAGATGCCAATTTTACCATCCGACCGAGCAAGTGCATTCTTGGGGCCAACAACGTAGACTTCATCGAGCAACGGTTAAGCGAGGGCTTGAAAGGGCTACATGACGACAACATGAAAAAGATCAGGGATGCCCCACGACCTACTGCCAAGACGCAGGTTAGCTCATTCATGCGCCTGGCGAACTTCTACCGGGAGTACATTCCGAACATCGCAGCTGTCACAGCACCCTTGACTGACTTGCTGAATAAAAGACAATCCAACAAGGTGAAATGGGAAGAGACCCAAGAGCGAGCATTAAAGGCAGTTCGTAACATTCTGACCGAAAAGCCAGTTCTACATCTCTCTGACACATCGAAGACCTTCTTCCTGAGGACCGACGCCTCCAACGACGGAATTGGTGCCATTCGAATGCAGGAGGATGACGAGAAGCTCCACCAAGTGAGCTGCGCCAGCAAAACGTTAACTTGAGCCGAGCAAAACTACTCTACCATCGAGAAAGAGTGCCTAGCCATCATCTGGGGAGTGAGGAGGTTTGAACTGTACCTGCAGGGAGTACCATTTGAGCTGCAGACGGACCATCAACCCTTGAACTATCTGAATTCTGCCGAGTTCACAAACTCACGTATCATGAGATGGGCGATGTTCTTGTAGAACTTTGACATTATGTTACAGTCCATCAAGGGTTCACAGAACTTTGGAGCAGATTACCTGAGCAGAGCAGTTTAAAGGAATTTCCTTTTTTTGTCCAGGACTATTTAAAGGAATTGTGAGACGATTATTTCAGAGTAGTTTATTTGATTTGATTTTTGATGTGAAATTGTTAATATGTATAGTTCTGTGCAGTATAACACTGCCACAACTTTGTTTTGTGATTTGAGAAGAATGTTTTTGAATTTACGTTCTAAAAAGATGTGTAATGTTACGTTTATGGTTGTGTTATTCTTTGAGAGCATGTGTGTGTTAATCATAGAAAAGATCCGATATTCGTTTGAGTTATTTTAGATACGAATTGCGTACCTTTTTAGTAGGATTCATTTTCTTTTGCACGGAGAATTTAAATCGATTTTTGTTGTGACGCGTAGCTTCGCTACAATGTTGTAAAAGTTAATCTGCATTAGACTGGAAGGTTCGAGCAGCGTCGCAATTTTTCTACTGACCTCAGGTATGGCGTCAAAGTGTCGGCTGCATTTCGCAATGTTTTATCGAATTCGCCTAGACGTTAGTAGAAACTTCTGGATTGATCTACAGTGTTCGTTTTAATGAATATTAATGAGTTTTGACTACTTTTTTCTTTACTGATTGGTTGTGTTGTGTGAATTTGGTGGATTATTTTGGAAATCTGTAATAGTATAAAATAGCGTGTTAGGAAATATGTGTGTAGATTGTACGAGAGACGCAGTGTGTCAAAGGTGTGTTGATGCATTGTAGATGAGACAGTGCATCAGTGTTGGTGAATTTGTGGATGTATTGTGCGGAGATCGCACCGCTGCAATAAGATATTGTTGGAACTGTTGCTCTAGTGTGGTCTACAACATTGTGCCACGTGTGACGTGTTGCAGCTGAGTGCCGTTTCTTTGACCAGCTCCCTCCATTCCTATATGTTCTCTGCCATATTTAACGTATCGGGTTGAGGCTGGGCGATACGCTAAGAATGGCAGAGAACAGAGAGGAATGGAGGGAGCTGGTTGCCAAGTCATCAGTGGTGCCCCAACGGTCGGCAAGACTACGGGATATAGATAAATATATAGACGTTTCTTTACAAGAACACTACGTGCGTGCGTCTGGTGTGATTGCATCATACTACGACTACGACTACCACGTAACACAAGGGTGGTGCCAGAACAGATAGGTGTCTATAGGCCCTAAGCTATTCTGGCATCACCCTTGAACTAACATGGTCGATTTGTCTCCTGAATTGTAATGCAGTCCTCAGATGACAACTCCAAAGTGTGGGGATTTCGTACCTGCGGGACACAATGAGTTAATTGAATTAATAAGTTAAATACATGTAAAGGTTAATTAACTTACCAGTTTCACATACTCTGCCTGTAGTAGAGGCAGAACAACTGCAACGGGCAGCAGTATTCTCAGTGTCGCTGCAGGTACCACCATTCAGACAAACTATGGTCCTATTCTTACACTCGTCGACTTCTGAAGACATACAAGCATGCAGAGTCACTGCCAAGGGAAGCCATTACTTCAAAACCACTGGAATGATCTGATGGACATTCAAGGTTATCCTGTGAAAAGTGATCAAAGTGGCTACTGGTTTGAAAATTATCCCTGGTAGAAATGTCTGAACAGATATGGCCAGCATGACATTAACTTTTAAATTATCGAGGCCATGTTAGTACACGACAGTCTACATTGGTTCAGTACGTATCAGCTCTTAAACGTTGATTCGGATCGGTCCAGTGGTTTGAGAGACATGGTCTTGAAAACAGAAAGACAGACAGATAGTCAAACTGAATCTAGTATATCATCGGGCTGTGGTGTATCGGTGAAGCGCCTACCTAGTAGGCAAAAGAAACTCGGGCCGATGTCAGCCGCAGTGTTTGTGACCCTTCAAACATGCACTTGCTATTAAGGATTCTGACAAGAGAAACTAATTTGTCAAAACACAAAATACAAATGCATACTGATGTACTTATATCTATATCACGCACCTGTGTCGTAGTCACAGATGACATAAGCTAACTGGGAACAAGGCGAGTCGCGCCAGTTTACCGGCTCATCTATGAGAAAAAGAAAACAAATTGGTGAGAACATTTACATTTGAATGACAAGTAGTCATGTTATTACCTAACAAAACAGGTGAAGTCCACATGGTTCAGGTGCATGACCGAGCCACATAATAAGTATAACCTTGATCATTTCGAAAAGCTGAGATAACATAGTATTCTAGTGTCTCTTTCACTCCCATAACTAATACGATTTTGTTCTTTAAAAATCACCAATGTTAGAAATAAATTAACAGAAAATCAACAAATGGTCAAATGTATGCAAATGTATATATATTCTGAAAGGAAAATGGATGGGGAATACAGTCACCATAATTTCTGAACTGACATGTTCGGACAACTCCCACACAGGGGAAGATAACCCACTTTATTAAAGATTATAAAAAACAAACGCAGTTTTGAAAAATAAAAAAATTCAAATGCTCATAATATGCACTGGAAAATGGTTCTAAAATGTGTATAAATGTCACACATCACCACAAATTGCTATTGTTTGATAGCTAAGCATACAATGTTGTCAGAGGTGCATTATGGGATGTCAGTCGATACCTGGGTCTGACGCAACTGTTGATGTACTTGGAAGATTGTATTCCTATTCAGGATAATCACTGTTATCTGAATCCTTGTCCGACAGGTCACTAGAATAAACATCACCATCGTCTGCTACGCTTTCATCGTCACTAACATCACCATTATACGGTGTTTCAAACAGAATTCGTGCTACTTCCTCGGCAGTGTAGCGTCTGGCAGCCATATTGATAATCTCCGTGTGTGATTGCTTAAGAAAATGCAAAACACCGCATCAAAAAAGACGAACGAATCGCAGAGAAAGCCCTGTAAACATGCACTGTGGAGGCAGCCATTGCACGGAAGTTTTAGAGATCACGTGATCGGGATGTAGGTCAGTGCGCTAATTAATATGCGGCAACCTTCAACCGCGGATAGATCCGCTGCTGAGAGCGAAAGGCTTTAAGATATATCAAGTGAGATTCAAGTCTAATCTGGCACTACCACAGCTGAAAGGTTGTAGTTTCTAGACGCCAGGCACAAGGGTAGGCGTTCAAGGGTAGTGCCAGATTATCCTGGCCTCTATACTAATCTGGCCATTCCACTGAACTATTATAGCCCATCATATGTATTTTGTCAGTGTTTTTATTCTGTTGGCAAACTTACATTCCAACTGAAGATAAACGCAGTCTCCATTTTTTGGTCGCTCAGGAGCCCAGTCCGTGTACTTTGGCGGCTGATTGTTTGATTCCCATCTGCAGCAGAGGATTGCAGTCGTAAAAACAATACAACGTCTAGGGTTTAACACATGTTTGTCTACCGCAATGAAAATACGATAGACGTTGAAATGTGCCTGGTTAAAGTGCGTTCCAGAAAATGACACAATATGCTGGGCGGGCGGACCCCGAGTCCTTGCAAAGCAGTAACAAGATACGATTGACGTCACGTCTAGCTAGGCAAACGTATGTGTGTGTGTGTGTGTGTGTGTGTGTGTGTGTGTGTGTGTGTGTGTGTGTGTGTGTGTGTGTGTGTGTACGTGTGAGTGTATGTGTATGTGTATGTGTATGTGACAGTGAATAAATCTCGCATTTGTTTGGCCAGAAGAGCTTGAAACTTTAGGATATTTTTCCCAAGTGAATTCTCCCGATATATGTTAAGTTCCTTCTATTTATAGAAGGGACTTTTTTAGG
This sequence comes from Semisulcospira habei, assembly GCA_036245525.1. Taxonomy (NCBI): domain Eukaryota; kingdom Metazoa; phylum Mollusca; class Gastropoda; family Semisulcospiridae; genus Semisulcospira; species Semisulcospira habei. The sequence goes on along the minus strand of BTPG01000003.1, from coordinate 214,719,712 downwards.
ACGGGTCGCGGTGGGATGAATTTAATAGCATGTCCATGATGTCAAAGGCGGGCAGGCCTAAATCTCTCACAATTGAAGTAACAAGATAAAAATTACGCCATGTCTATTTACGCTAACCTCGTTGCTGAACGTACATTTGGCGCGAAGCGCCGTATGTGCGTATGTATGAATGTATGAATGCTTGTATGTATGTATGTATGTATGTATGTATGTATGTATGTGTGTATGTGTGAGTGTGTGTGTGTGTGTGTGTGTGTGTGTGTGTGTATGTATGTATGTATGTATGTATGTATGTATGTATGTATGTGTGTATGTGTGTGTGCAAAATTCTGTATGTACACACAAGCTTAAAACTTGGCGAAATACTTTCTTAAAGGAGCGACCACATGTAGTAGTGCGCCTTCTTGTTTGTGCCGGTACGTGTGTTTCTCCTGCCTACTTTCAAAGTTCCAGAAAAAGACATGGGTTATAGGCTTGACCTGATGCATCCTCTTTAGGGATGTAGATGATCGTATTGTTCTAAATCTGGGTATTTTTCTGTGGGCTGGCGATTGGGTGCCTAATAGGCGGGGGCAGGGGATCTAACTGTTTGTCTGTCCAGCGCTGAGTAATTCCCCTTGGTATATGTACAGTTCTACCAGCGCTAGCCTCAACTATCTGGTTTGTGAGTATTCTGTAACTCGAGGCAAAATTTGTATCGTTACATTGATGTGTATTATCTTGTGCATCTACAGTGGGAAATCAGGGTATTTACCCGACAACATTTAGTAGTGCGCCATCTTGTTTGTGCCGGTATGTGGGTTTCTCCTGCCTATTTCCGAAATTCCAGAAAAGGCCGTGGATTATAGGCTTGACCTGATTCATCCTTTTTAGGGATCAAGATGATCGTCTTGTTCTAAATCTTTGTTTTTCTGTGGGCTGGCGATTGGGTGTCTGATAGGCGAGGGCAGGGAATCTAACTGTCTGTACAGCGCTGAGTCATTCCCCTTGGTATGTATACTGTACTACCAGCGCTAGCCTCACCTATATGGTTTGTGAGTATTCTATAACTCGAAACACAAATTGTATCGTTACATTGCTGAGTTTTGTCTTGTGCAGCTACTGTGGGAAATCAGTAATTTACCCGACCACATGTAGGCCTAGTAGTGCGACTTCTTGTTTGTGAAGGCGTGTATGTTTCCATCAGAACTGTAGCAAGCCAAGGTTATCCCTTTGCCTAAATCAAAAGATCTCTCTGATGTTAATAGCAATAGACCCTTCTCAAAATTAACCAGCCTTTCCAAACCTCTTTAAAGACACGTGCACAAACACCTTTATCAATATTTTGAGAGTCGCAGTCTTTTGAACGTATTTCAGTACGGCTTTCGCCCCAAGCAATCTTGCCACAAGGCACTAACAAGACTTATTGATGCGTGGCTAACATCCATGAATAACTCCCAAATAACTGAGTCGATCTTTATTGATTTTATGAAAGCGTTTGAACTTGTAAATCATAACATTCTTTTGTCAAAACTTCAAGCATATCTCTGCAATGCAGTTGCTGTCTCATTGTTCACTTTATATTTAAGCGGAAGGAAGCAAAGAGTAATGTTAAATGGATTCTACTCCTCGTATGGTCTCGTCAAAAGCGGCGTGACTCAGGGCTCTGTCCTCCTGCTATTGCTGTTCTGCATATTTATGAATGACCTTTTACTGCATATTATTTGCCGCGATATTTCTTGTTACATGTCTGCTGCCGACTGCACAATATACACTCCTCACAAAAATGTAGTTGCAATTAGCACGCGTCTGCAGGAAAGCCTGCATGAGTTCACCGACTGGTGTCATTCCAACTCCATGCCCCTGAAGCCTTTAAAACCAGAATGCATGGTTATAAACACACGTCAATTTGTGAATGGCGAGAATCGCCGTGTGTCCCTCTTTATTTGTGTGTGCCAGTGTGAGTGGATCAGAGGGTGGGTTCGAGCAGAAAGAGATGCATTCCTGTCGCTACACGAGCCCACAGAGCGTACTAATGGCGGAAGCGCCGTGTGTCCGTCTTTATTTGTGTGCGCCGACGTGTGTGTTGATCAGAGGTTGGCTGAAAGAGGAGGGAAATGGATCAGCATTATAAGCCTAAACATATGAACCAATCTGAATGTTCCTAAAAGATAAAAGCATTATGAGCTCTAAACAATACGGTAGACTTCGGGATGAAATCCTCATCTTGTTGTAAGTTTCGGATGAACGTTAAACTCCCATCAAACAGTTATACATGGAAGAGGCCTTGTGGAAGAAAACAGCTCTGGAAGAGGCTGGATGAGTGACGTGAAACATCAAATTCGTCACTGTGTACATGGTGTCGTGAGACTAGCCATACATTGACGGCAAGCTTATAGTGACGTCATTTTGCGTCTCGTGCTATTCTTCTTCTTCAGAATTCCTGTGGCTACTCCAGCCCACAGAGCATACTGATGGCGGGAGGCGCCGTGCCGTGAGTCTGTCTTTATTTGGTGTGCCGGCGTGTGTGTTAATCAGAGGTGCGCTTAGCGAGGTGGGAAATGGATCAGAAAGATAAGCTGAAAAATAGGAACAATTCTAAATGTTTCTAAAATAAAAGCGCACTTGAGCTCCAAACAGCACGGTCCCAATGCGCAAAAAGACACCGATGGCTCTCGTACGGCCATGTTCGGGCCAACGGCGGCTGACGTTGGCCCGATAGCCTTTTGCGCATTAAGGTAGTTTTTGGCATGAAATCCTCATTTTGTCATCTACTTCAGATTTCCTGAAATCAGCGATTGTAATGACTAATATCAGCAGGCAACATCACAAATGTAGCACAGGATATAGTGGATGAATCGCCGGATTCTGTTGATATGACAGACCTTGTCACGACACGGGTTTTTTTCGTCTATTTTTGTAGGGATTAAGTTTAGAGGAGTGACAGGGTTTAGTTAGTCACCGGTTAGCGATAGCATAGGTGTCTAGTATTTGGTCCGTTTTTACATCACATGATTTACTGAACAGCCGCGTGTGTACTTTTCTAGAAACCATCGGACTGCTTTCATGTTAATGATGTAGTTCTACTACGTTTGTTTTTAAAATGAATATGAAGTTATAAACTAGTTAAGTTCAGTATAAGGTGGTGACTGTTTATGCCGGAGCGACTGTCTAAACACCGGCGCTGTACTATGGCGGCGACGGGCCCCCAGGTGCTGTTTGACCGTTGTTAATAATAATAATAATAATAAGCGCATTAAATAGGCGCTTTATCCCAATTGAAAATCGGCTCAAAGCCGTGTTCAGTTTTATGTTCGGCCTAGATCGGAGATCATCTCCGTATCGACGCGGGTATTTTGTTTCTGTTGTTAACTTTTTTTATGTACTAGTTTTAGCCAAGTAGGAACTTAATAAAGAACATTATAATAGTGTGTTCAGGAGACATAGGGCTGTCTTATCATTCTGTTTTTGTCAGGGAGGTTCGGGTCGGGATGAGGCCACTGGCGCTGGCCATTAGATGCCTTGGCGACGGGCTTCACCCGTCCCGAGTCATTGTCCATTGTGTAGCTCTGTTATTGTAATTTGTGGAATGAGCGAGTGAGTGAATGCCGTAAGCAGCACCTGTGGTGGCAAAAATGTGAATTTCCCCATGAGGGATTAATAAAGTATTATTGTATTGTATTGTATTAGTGAGCGTTTTTTTTTTTTTCTTTTTTTTTTTTTTTCTTTTTTTTTTTCTTTTTTTTTTTTTTTTTTTTTGCTAACCTAACGTTATCCAAATTGTTAGACAGTCGCATTTCCAACAGCGAACGAGGCAGACGTTTTTGCCAGCACTCCTAGGGTGGTTTTTCAGGCATGGTTGTGGTTCGCCATTTGCTGGAGGCCATTAGCATCTGTGTCCGTCTGTTGTATCGGCCCTGCGATACGGTTTTTGGTCGTCCGAAAGCCGGTGTTCGACGAAGGAGAAAAGAAGAGCTGCGACGACTTTACCCCTGGCTTGTCTTGTCCTTGTTTGTCTTCGTCCTAGCTGGGGCGTCTTCACGGATGGCAGTAAGTACACGCAACAATTCTTTAGTGGCCATTTGCTTGGGAGGGGGGGGGGGGTGTTTGTGTTTGCTTGTTCTGTTATTATTATTATTTGGGTTAGTGTGTATTGGGGGGCAAGTGTGAAAATTCGGGGTGGTCCGTGGCGCAGTGGTTAAGGCGCCTGCCACCAATGCCAAAGGTGCGCGGTTCGATACCGGGTTCCGGCGTTGGACTTTTCTCCTCTGGTAAGTGTCACCGTTAATTCGGGCGGACCGTCGGGGGTTCTTTCTCCGGGTACTCCGGTTCTTCCACCCCCCCCCCCCCCCCCCACTTTGGTACCGGTCTCAGGCCACTTTACAAATTTCATATACAAGCGATCAAAAATCTCTGTAACTTCAGTAGCTGACTGGCCCTTCGTTTGTCTTGTACTGTGTTTGTCTTAAATGGCGTAAATCCGTGTCTGTTTCGTGAGTGTGTGTGTGTTGGGTTTCAGGCGCGGCGCTTTGAGTCGATTTCCCCAAAATTGAGAAAAAGCGCCTATATAATAACGGTATTATTATTTTTATTATTATTATTAAAATAGATTGTAGAGGGGAAGGCCATCTGTTGTATTTGATATTAGTCGGCGTCGAATTAGTTATTGGGGTTTAACGCCGAGCAGGCAACTAAGGCCATTTCACTATTTAGCATCGGAGTGTGTAAATGTTGGAAGTGAGTCAGGTGGTGACGTGTAAATAGGTATTCTGTTGAGTTTGAATGTCTTGTTGCGGGGGAGAGGTGAAGGGTCGTAAAAGACGGCAGTTAAAGTTGCGGGAAGGGTGATGTGATTATTTTGTTCTTTTGTTAGTTATTTATATGTGTATTTTTGCACATGTGTTTTAGTGAGTGAGTATAGATTGCTTTACGTCCCGCAAGCGACAAAGGCCTTCTCAGGACGTGTCTGCGCTAAATGAAGAAAAGAACTGCAAGAAGCGCAGACAGGAGGGAGAATTTCAAAAGAAAAATACAGATGAATGAACCAGAAAGACAGAAATACAAACCCCCAAAAGAGTAGAACCCACCTTGCAGAGGTTAGACAAGGTGACCCTGGGAAATAAAAATTAGACAACCCCACCAAGGTACCCTAGGGCAGACCCGGTGGGGGGACCTGTGTTTTAGTGCATCCCAATCGGGTTCTTAATCTAATCCAATAGTGGTACTGAGAGTGGAGGCTGACTGTGTCAATCCGCCTTGTGGGGCTACGACGCCGAACCTAGATGCTGTTGCGAGTGTCACGGCACGCCTCGTGTTTAGTCAGGTCGGGTCGCCCCACTTAATTATTTCTAACCTGTTTACGTAAAGTTTCGGTTGTGTATAATCGTGTAAAGAACGTCATATGTTGTGAGTTATATTTCATCTCCTCGTAACAATATTGTGATAGGAGCTTTGTCACCGTGACGGAAAGTTTTTGAGAGATTGTATTATTTAAAGGCAGCCTGTGTTACGGGCGGCCTTATCGCGGAGGCAAGAGCGTCGAGCGGAGCTGAGCTCAACGGTTGTGCTTCCGGCGAAAAGTTCCCGTGACGTGAAATATATTGAGTTTATTCAACTTTCAGTTGTGTTAGATTAAGGATATTTGCTCCATTTGTATACGTGAAAATGGGTATTCTGAAACGTTGTTAGTTAAATGAGCCTTGCGCTGTGAATGTCTAGCTTGCGAAAGCACTAATTTCATTCGAACGTGTCGTTCGTGCTCCGGCTGGGTAGATTCAGTAGCTTACGAACTATAATCATTTACTTCGACCTTCACTTGCGTTTTAGTAAGCATATTTGGTTCATCGTATATTTGATATTGTGCTATTTGAACTACGTTAACTATGGACTATTCGTTCATTATATATTAGTGTCCTCAGCCTTTTGTATTAGGGATATTTAGGTTATTATATACTTATTTGTTATTCAGTATTGTGTATTAAGGGTATTCGGGCTTGGGAGTTTGGACGTATGTGTGTGTGAATGTGACGTGTGAGTGCGTCGTTAAGATTGACTGCGGATAGTTGATAATTGTTAGGGTTATATGTAATAAATGTCATTGTTATTGTTCCTCTGGTGTTTGTGTTAGGTTTGTGTTAGTGTGGATCGGGCGCATCTCGAGTGGTAGCGCTCATAGTTCGCGCCCCGGAAGCGGGGGTCGTGACAGACCTACAGCAGGGCACGACACAAATCATGAGATAGAAGTGACCATGAGCGCGTGACCGTGGCAGATGCAGTGTCTCTTGGATACCTACCTCAAATTTGTACTACTATTGTATACCTACCTCCAATTTTCCCCGCTATTTTTCCTCAAACCGATGTAAAATAGGTTGCCTAGGGCAATCTCTGCAAACAAAAAGACACGCGTGATGTTTAACCGTTTTAGTGCAGAGAAAATGTGAACACAACACAACTGCAAGAGGTACAGATCTTTGTTTTCCTCCCTACGTCACTCGATCAGTCACTTTAGCACAAACCATACCATGTGACCGTGATATAAAAACCCCTGAAGCGAAAAATGGCGGACTTTTTGTAGCCCTCTCTATGACGCATCTTGGATGCGAGTTTTGTTCTATAAAAAGATCACCAAAACGTTCTAGAGTAAAAAGTTGCATAGTGTTGTTCGAAACAACAAGCACTCAGTACTGGAGACGGCAACGTCATGACATATTTTAAATTACATCATAAGTTTATTATGTGTAAATGTATATTCCTTTGACGTCAGTCATGTCTGGCGTGAGCCAGGTCGGAAGATGTCTTCTTGATTTCTTTTACGAAAATAGTGGAGGAATGAAAACAAATACGTTATTGGTCGGAGGGGTTTGCTGCATGGACCCTTGAAGGCCTTCCGGAGGTCAAAAGAATCATTGTACCCCTCAGGCCTTCGGCCTTCGAGGTACAATGATTCCTTTGACCTCCCCCAGGCCTACAAAGGTCCGTGTAGCGAACCCCTCCGACCAATAACTTATATTATCGGACTGCAATAACACGATGAAACCCTCAAAGAAACCAAACACAGATGGCCAATGCCTAGTTCTACGTCAAAGGTCCCCAGATATCAAAGGAACACGCACACACGAAGATCCATCTCTCTTGCAGCACATGGTGTTCGCATTTTGTGTCCGGCTAGTAAGGGGTTAACTGCTCTGAGACGAACGGCGTCTGTATACGTTTCTACAGCCGCGTATCTGGATGCCGTTTGTCTCGAGTGAGTTACCCTCTTGACTAAGATTGCCTATGTAACGGGTTTCTAGCTTTACTGCAGGAAAATCGTCATTCTGGACATGCAGGTGCGAACGGGGCTGGTTAGTACATGTATTGTCAATGCTGTCCAGTTGGAAACAAGACTGACAGAGCATTCAAGGCTCACGTGCAGGACACGTTCCTGTCCTTATGTACAACCCCTCATTATGCCCCTGACTTTTCAAACGCTTCTCCGAACTAGCTTACAAATACCGAGAGAGCGAGCGAACGAGAGAGAGAAATTAAATGAAACTTTATTTTCCAAGGAAAAATAATTAGGCCATAGACCTGTTTTCAATCATGTCCTTGCTCACGCATACATCACACACACACACACACACGCACACACACACACACACACACACACACACACACACACACACACACACACACACACACACACACATCGAAGTAAAAGTTAATATGTACAGGAATAAACACACACACACACACACACACACACACACACACACACACACACACAAACACACACACACACACACACACACAGGCACAAACACACACACACATACATCCGGCTAAAAAGTTAATATGTACATGAATGAAAATGAAATAATAATTCTGATCAAAAGCAAAAACGCGACACACACACGAATGCAATGGTTCGACGTGCAGACTGGTATACCAATGCGCACCCGCCAGACATGACACACCACATGTAACATGTAGCTGAAATAGTATTTTATCTACTTCTAAGATATTTTAGCAGTTGTGTCCTGAACGTTTTGACTGAAGAGGCTGCTCTAATATCTGCGGGAATCGTGTTCCAAATCTTAGCTCCTGAATAAGACAAGGAGGTCTTATAGATATCTAGACGTGGCATGGGCACTACCAGATTGTTTCCTGGTGCTCGACTAGACCTGTGAGCGAAATGAAATATTTTAGTGAGAAAGGTTGGCGTTTCCGAGCGTGTAGTTTTGTACACGAGTATCAGCTTCTTGTAACTAAAATGCTGCTTAAGTGGCAGGATATCTAGCAGCTTGAATTTGTCGTCAGTACTTATGACTTCTGTAGATCTGTCAACAATTAGTTTTATGGCCCTTTTGTGGAGCAAGTTCAGCCTTTTTAAGTTTGCGTCACTACTGCCGTCCAAAACAGTGGAGGACAATCTAAACGTGGCTGTATATGGGCACAATAGAAGAGCTACCTTGTTGGTTCATCAGTGAAATATCTCAATTTGGATAAAAGGAATACATTTTTAGATACTGTTTTACATACTTTAGTTATGTGACTTTGCCAGCACAACTTGTCGTCTTTGATGATACCAAGCACACGCTGTTCTCAGACTTGTTCAAAAGGCTTATCATTAAACGAGAGCATAAGGCGAGATGGATTCAACTGATGTTTCTGCCTGGTTGTAAATAACATACATTTAGTTTTATCAGGGTTCGGTATCATGGAATTTGTTTTACACCATTCAGGTACATCGTTCAAGCTTTTCTGTAGTGACTGAGTCATACAGGTTACATTTGATGATGAAAGGTCAAGTGTTCCATCGTCAGCAAAGAGGCTACAAGTGACATTGGGATCAGATATATGTAAAGGAAGATCATTGATAAAAATAGAAAACAATAATGGGCCAAGAATTGACCCTTGTGGTACTCCATGCTGTATCAACTCTTCTACTGAGTTTGTTCCATTTACATACACGTATTGTGCACGCCCGTGCAGATATGATGTAAAACACGCAAGGGTGCTAACACTTAACTGATAAACAGCAAGTTTTTTAATCAGGTTATAATGATTAACTAGGTCAAACGCTTTTGACAGGCCCAAAAATACAGCTCCATTCATTTGTCCACTATTTATGGCGGCCAGCCATCTGTCAACTAAGTGTATTAGTGCTGTATGACATGAGTGTTTCCGACGAAAGCCACACTGTAGTGGATGAAAGAGCTTGTGTTTTTCTAGGAACTGATGTAAGTGCGTATGAATATGTTTTTTCAAGCGGTTTGGATACAGTTGACAACAGGGAAATAGGTCTGAACATGGTAGGATCAGTGAGATCTTTTGTTTTAGGCAGCTGGATTACCTCAGCTTTATTTAAACTATACGGAAATTTCCCTTGCTGAATACAAAGGTTATAAATGTATGTTAGTGACTCAGTGATATATGGTATGGCCATCTTTAAGACAACGCTACTAATACCATCATGGCCAGAGAGAGAGAGAGAGAGAGAGAGAGAGAGAGAGAGAGAGAGAGAGAGAGAGAGAGAGAGAGAGAGAGAGAGATGATGATGATGATGATGATGATGATGATGATGATGATGATGATGATGATAATGATGAAACTTTTTAATCAGAATAAAAGTTTTAGGCATAGCAATGCCTATCTTCCAAACTTTCCTGCTACTCTACACATATAATTATACGTCAAATGATACAGCAAAAGATAAAACATATATAAGTAAAAAGACATCCCCCTCTCCCCCCCTCCCCCCCTCCCCCTCCCTTCCCCCCCCCCCTACCCACCGCCCACCCCCTACCCTCCACCCAAAACCAAAAACAAAAACAAGAAACCAAGAAAACAACAACAAACAAACAAAAAACAGAACAAGCAGAAAAAGAATAAAAAGCAACCTGACATGTAAATGCAGACAGTCAAACTATTACATAATCTGCAGCAACAGTAGACTATTATTAGGTTATGGGAAACTTGTCACTAACTATACGAATAATAGTAGCTGGGAGCCGAAAATACTGTTACTTCTGAAGCAAATATTTATAGAGGCGATATTTGAAGACGCTAATCTTACAAATTGATTTCAGATGTGGAGGTAAAATATTCAACGCTTTTTCGCCTGAAAACGACAAGCTGGTTTTACAGATGTCTAATCTAGTTTTTGGAAGGTGGATCGCGCAGTTTCTCGTGTTTTGCCTATTACTGTCTGAAAAAAAGTTCTGTTTGTTCAATGTTAGTAACTTGAGGGATTTAAATTTTTCGTCAGTCGAAGTAGGACCGGAAAGTATTATTTAATGCCTCGACGGTGCAAGAAATTAACTTTTTTCATGTGAACTTCGCTGCATCCATCCCAGACGGTAGAACTGTAGACACAATGAGTTTTAATATGTGCATGGAAAAGAGTTTACGGATATAAGTATTAACTATATGACGTAGTTTTGATAACAGGAACAGATTTTTGGAGATTGTTTTGCATATAGAGTCAGTATGAGGTTCCCAGCTTCACTGGTTGTCTACTATAACGCATAATAAGCAATGCCTAGTTATTTGTTCTATAGGCTAGCCATCTAAGGAGAGTGTTAAAGATGGTAGGACACACTGGTATTTCTGACGTGTGGAAACTAACATGCTCTTTGTCTTTGGGATACTAATAATCATGTGATTATCACTGCACCAGCCTGCTACTTTAGCAAGACTTTGTTAAAGTACCTCATTAATGTTTGTTATATCTTTATCAGACGTGTGTATGGTCGTGTCGTCTGCGAACAGATCACAGTTTGCGTCTAAATGAGATATGCACAGTGGCAGATCATATCATTAATAAACATATTATATAAAAAGGGCCCTATAATAGACCCCTGTGGAACACAGCAAGTTATTAACCCGTCAGAGGAATATTTGCCATTTAGCAGTACTTTCTGCGTTCTGTCTCTGAGATAGAAAAATATAAACGAGACAGTATTTGAGTCAATGTGATAGAATGGTAGTTTTGTGGTAGGATAGAGTGGTCGACAAGATCAAAATCTTTTTTCAGGTAATAAAAGATTGCACCTGATACTTTATTGTCATTTATGGCAGAGAGCCATTTATCAATTATGGGGCAGTCCGTGGCGCAGTGGTTAAGGCGCCTGCCACCAATGCCAAAGGTGCGAGGTTCGAAAATGGGTTCCGGCATCGAACTTTTCTCCTCTGGTAAGTGTCACCTTTAATTCGAGAGGACCGTCGGGGGTTCTTTCTCCGGGTACTCCGGTTCTTCCACCCCCCCTCCCACCCTCCCACCCCCCACACTTTGATACCGGTTTCAGGCCACTTTACAAATTTCAAATACAAGCGATACAAAATCTCTGTAACTTCAGTAGCTGAACTGGCCCTTCGTCTGTCTTGTACTGTGTTTGTCTTCAGTGTAAATTCGTGTCTGTCACGTGAGTGTGCGTGTTGGGTTTTCACTTCGCGGCGCTTTGAATCGATTCACCCAAAAATTGTGAAAAAGCGCCTTTATAATACCGGTATTATTATTATTATAATTAACTGATTACTTGCATTTTGGCATGAATGTAGAGGTCGACAGCCTGATTGCGCTGCAGTTATCATATGGTTTTGCTCCAGAAAGATTATGGTATGGATATATTTCTCGAGCGGTTTTGAAATATAAGATAATATCGAAATAGGTCAGTACTCGTTTAAGTTGCATGAATCTTTTCATGTAGGAAGGGGGATTACCTTCGCTTCTTTTAGCTCGTCGGGAAAAAAAAACGTTATGTCTGATCGATAAATTGTAATACTAAAATATATAATAATTACGGTATTTATAATGCGCTTATCTTATAATAATTATAACTCTAAGCGCGCGCTCACAACTCACGCACGCATGCACACGTTTAGACAACGGCTCGCGTACCACAAAAAGTGAAATACATTACGACAGTCGACTTGGGGTGGGGGGTGTGGTGATATAGTGCTAGAACTGTTGAAAGAGGTGAGTTTTGAGGGCGGACTGGAAGGAGGAGAGAGAGTGTTTCTGACGGAGAGAGAGTGGGAGAGTGTTCCAGGCGGATGGACCGTATACAGAGAAGGAGCGGGGGCCGAAAGTGCTGAGTTTGGTGCGGGGGATGAGGAGGTGGAGAGGGTCGGAGGCGGAGCGGAGGGAGCGGGGAGGAGTATACGGGTGAAATAAGTTGTAGAGATAGGCAGGAGCGCAGTTGTTCATGGATTTGTAGCAGAGAGACAGAATCTTGTATTGGATGCGTTGGGGGATGGGAAGCCAGTGAAGGGGTTTGAGCAGGGGAGTGATGTGGTCGGATTTTTTCTTTGTGAGAACGAGGCGGGCAGCATTGTTCTGGACACGCTGGAGAGGGAAAGTGTTGGAGTGAGGGAGGCCGGAAAGGAGAGAGTTGCAGTAGTCGATGCGAGATAGGATGAGAGAGACAGCAATTGTGGTGGCAGCTTCGGTAGTGAGGTATTTTCTGATCTGACTGATGCGGTTGAGGTGGAAATAGCATGCCTGGGCCGTGGCAGAGACGAAGCTGGTCATGGAAAGAGAGGAATCGATGATAACGTCGAGGTTTTTGGCCGAGTCAGAGAGTGAGATGGGGGTGCTGTCAAGTTGAAGGTGGAGAGAGGAAGGGATCTGGCGAGTGCCTACCAGCATGGCTTCCGTTTTGTCGTCGTTTAGTTTAAGCTTGTTTGCTGTTTGTAGATAAAGGTTAGAGATTCGACGACGTATGGCAGATATAGTATAAAATCTGACACTACTAATACCATTTGGAACGCAAGACGATTTGTTGTTTAAATTGGAGATAGATTTGCCTACATCTAGGATAACCATAAGCGGTACTGAAAATGGGCTGCAGGGACAGAGAGAGAGAGAGAGAGAGAGAGAGAGAGAGAGAGAGAGAGAGAGAGAGAGAGAGAGAGAGAGAGAGAGAGAGAGAGACAGACAGACAGACAGACAGACAGACAGACAGACAGACAGACAGACAGACAGACAGAGATGATGATGATGATGATGATGAAACTTTATTTATCAACGTTAAAAAGTGCTAACATCTACAACATAAAATGGGTTAAATAATAATAATAATAATAATAATAATAATAATAATAATAATAATAATAATAATAATAAAGAATTATATTAACAGCAATATTTGGAACCCACACACATACCTGTATGCTGGGCACCAAACACCAGTAGGTTCTAGTCTTTTGTAGTTGTTTTTATACATGGGTACCACAAACTCAACATGCATGCGGGCCTACCAGTTGGGTACTTTACTTATAAACTTTTTTTGTGTGTGCAATGCTGATCAGCTATGTCTTTTTTGTTCCTTTCAATGAGAGGGTGTACATGTATACATTTTTTGCATTTGTAGGATGTGTGTGCGTGTGCGCATGTGTGCTGACGTACGTTGACAACTTGCATGAGAAATGCATATGAGTGTATTGATATATGTGTATGCATGCAGTGATGCACACTTTTGTTGTTGTGCTTTGTTTTTTCTTAGAGTAGGTACCAACTGTGGAGCTTTATCTCGGATTAGAGAATGTAGATCTCTTAGATAGTATACACTGTCAGTACCAGAGAGAGTCTTGCTCTGTGTGCACATGTGCCTGCAGATGCATATGTGTCACACAGTGCACACTTTCTTAAAAGCAATTTTCTTGGATTTTGTGTGTACTTTTTGTCACATATATATGTAAATTGTTAGATTTAATGAAACAATGGTGTTTCAATAGCTAATTAGGATGTCAGTCCCAATAATATTTTAAATCACATGAGTCTGAGGTAGATATTCCAATACCCTCGCCATTTTGAACATTGTCCATAGCAGACAGAAGTGGCCAGACTGTGCTACTTTGCCAATATGTGTTGTTTCTGCGTATACTTTCTCTTAATGATTTGTGGTGTTTTTGTTTGTTTTTTTTCGTTGGTGTTCCTTGTGCGTTTTTGTAAATATTTTCCTTTCTTTTGTATTGTCTTTTCTTTTGGGAGAGACAGGTTGTCATATATACTTTCAGGCTGTATTGTTATTGTCTATGTTGATAGAAAGTGGTCAAGGGCTTACTATAACCCACCATGTGGAATGCATGCCTGTACTTTTCATATATTTTATGGATAAGAGAGTATCTTTTTGTAGCATGAATAGTCCTCGGAGATCCGAAGAAACGGAATGACGTGTTGCATCTTTTGAGAGAAAAAGAATATAGCATATGCTTTCTACAAGAAACACACTTTACGGAGAAACAAGAGCATATCATCAGGGCGAAATGGGACTATCAAGCATTTTTTAATTCTTATGCATCAAATGCAAAGGGTATGGCTGTTCTATTTAACAATAATTTTGGTTTTAAACACCTTGGCTTGTATAATGACCAGTTGGTCTAGGGTTTTCGTGTGGGCCTACAGTCGTCTGAGGTTGAACAGGCTGCCATCGAGACGATACCTGATGTACACTGCATCGTCATTGTCAAGGTCCACTGTGGCCTGCTTCAACATCTTGCTAAAAAAGATGGTCAAGAGGGTCGGACTTATTCGTGAGCTGCTTTTTGCTGATGATGCTGCCCTCGTTGCACACACAGAGAGAGCCCTGCAGCGCATTACATCTTGCTTCGCAGATGCTGCCCAGCTCTTTGGACTCGAGGTCAGTCTGAAAAAGACAGAGGTCCTCCATCAGCCGGCACCCAAGACAGTGTATCACCCTCCTCACATCACCATTGGCGAGTCTGAACTAAAGTCAGTGCACCAGTTTACCTACCTTGGCTGCATTATCACGTCGGACGCCAAGCTGGACAAGGAGCTTGACAGCAGGCTGGCAAAAGCGAACAGCGCTTTCGGGCGACTTTTCAAGCGGTGTGGCACAATCAACAGCTGAAAACAGGCACCAAGATCATCGTGTACAGAGCTGTGGTCCTCACCACCCTGCTGTATGGTTCCGAGTCCTGGGCCCTCTACCGCAGCCAACTACGACTCCTCGAACGCTTCCACCAGCGCTGCCTGCGTACCATCCTGGGCATTCACTGGAGTGACTATGTCACCAACGTCGAGGTCCTTGAACAGGCTGAAACTGTGAGCATCGAGGCTTTGCTGCTGCGGACACAGCTCCGCTGGGCGGGGCATGTCTCCAGGATGGAGGATCATCGCCTACCAAAGATCACACTGTTCGGCGAGCTTGCTACTGGACACCGTGACAGAGGGGCACCAAAGAAGAGATACAAAGACTGTCTCAAGAAGTCACTTAGTGCCTGCCAAATCGACCACCACCAGTGGTCTTCGCTTGCTGCGGACCGTGACACCTGGCGCTCCACCATTTACAAGGCAGCTGTCTCCTTTGAGGACTCTCACAGAGCTAGCCTTAAGGACAAGCGGCTCAGGAGAAAAAACAGAGATGCCGCAGCTCAGAACCCTGGCCATACCTTCCCCTGCAGCCACTGCGGTCGAACCTGCCTGTCTCTGGCCTCCGCAGCCACGAACAAGCCTGCAGACGTCGTGGTCAACTCCTATAAAATCTTCGTTCGCGAAGTCAAGCCAAGAGAGAGTATGTATAATGACCCTGAGGGAAACTACATGATTCTTAAAGGGCTTGTTGATGAAACTGTGTACTTGCTGGTTAATGTGCACGGGCCAAACAATGATTGTCCATTTTTTTATGAACAGTTGGAAAGCAAATTATGCGAATATGGGGATGTTCCTATGATTCTGGGAGGTGATTAGAATATGGTCTTGGACCCTAAGCTTGATTATCATAATTACAAGCGCACAAATAATCCACTTGCCAGAGAAAAACTACACGAGAAAATAGAAGAATTGAACTTGATAGATATTTGGAGAGAAATGCATCCTAATGATACAATATTTACGCGGAGGAGAAGAAACCCCCTTCAGCAGGCACGCCTGGACTTTTTTCTTATCTGACGCAGCTGCACATACGGTAGTGGCATCAGGGATTAATGCATCATACAGATCCGATCACTCTGTTATCTCTTTTGCTATCCAGTCGGGAAATGGAAGTTCAGATTCTTATAGTAGGCATGGCCGTACTTTTTGGAAGTTTAATACCTCCTTGTTCAGGAATGCAGAGTATGTAACATCAGTGAAAATGTGTATTTATCAAGTGTATTTAGAGAATGGAATTAATGATCGTCTTGTTCTTTACCTGCGTATTTCTCTGTGGGCTGGCGATTGGGTGCCTGATAGGCGGGGGCAGGGGATCTAACTGTTGTCTGTCCAGCGCTGTGATTCCCCTTGGTTTGTATACAATTCTGCAAGCGCTAGCCTCACCTATCTGGTTTTTGTGAGTATTTATGAAACAATATGTTAGTACGCACATCTGTTGTACGGGCATGAAGTTATCGATCACATCCCTTCTCCCGATCTGCAGCTTGTAATTAATGATCAGTTATTTTTTGAAACTCTTCTTGTTCAGATTAGGGGAATTACAATAGCTTATGTATGTTACAAGAAGAAGGTAGAAAACGAACGAGAAAAATGGTTGCTCAACAAAATTGAAGCTATGGAAAATAGTCTGAGCCAGCATAATCAGAGAGTTTTAGAGACTTTACAGCAGGAGTTGTATAACATTAGGGAACGGAGGATGGACGGGGTTCGAATTAGAGCGAAAGCAAGATGGATAGGAGATGGAGAAACAAATTCAAAATACTTTTGTGGGCTAGAAAAAAAACATTACACAAGTAAATTTATGAAGGTTATATAAAACAACAATGGCGAAAAGATAACAGATCAGGTAGAAATTGTGAGGGAATTGGAGGAGTACTATAGGGCATTATATAAAAACAGAGATTCAGATTTGCATGAGGTTGACTCCTCAGATTTTGACAGCTGTTTTTTTTAGAAAGTTGTCAGAAGAACAGAGAGACAACTTAGAAGGCTATATAACGGAGGAGGAGGCTTTACGAGCTTTAAAGAATATGGAAAATGGGAAAACCCCAGGAAGTGACAGCTTCCCAGCGAAATTTTTCAAAATTTTTTGGAAGAACCTAGGGTCTTTCTTAGTGAGGTCTATCAACGAGGGTTACGACCATGGGTCTTTGTCAGTCACACAAAGACATGGAATGATAACCCTTATTCCTAAAGGGGAAAACCCTAAACAATATTAAAAAAATTGGCGCCCAATATCCCTGCTATGTGTCAGTTATAAAATTGCATCCGCATGTATCGCCAATAAAATAAAACAGGTTCTCCCTTGTATAATTCATGAAGACCAGAGTGGTTTCATCTCCGGTAGATCAATCTCCGACAATATTAGACTTCTGTATGATGTACTTCATTATGCAGAGACATTTAAGAAACCTGGATTGTTGTTGCTCATCGACTACGAAAAAGCGTTTGACTCTGTTTCTCACTCATTTATTCAGAAAGCTTTAAAAATGTTTAATTTTGGATGTAGCATCACAAAATGGGTGGAAATTTTTTCATAAGAACAGTGAATCTTGCCTGATTGTGAACAGCCAGGTGTCTGGTCGCTTTTTTGTGGATCGTGGTTGTAGACAAGGGGACCCCCTCTCACCTTACATCTTTTTAATATGTGTTGAACTGTTGGCTATAAAGTTGAGGAATAATAAGAACATTTCAGGTATAAAATGCAAAGAACAGCAATTCTTAGTCTCACTGTTTGCTGATAATATGTCATTGTTTTTGGATGGGTCACAAAAATCATTTGATTCTGTCATCCTAGAATTGGAACTTTTTGCAGTTATTTCTGGGCTAAAAATTAATTTTGAGAAGACTATTGCTGTTTGTATTGGCACTAATAGGTTTTGTCTTACACGCTATGCCCCACATCTAAACATCTCCTGGAATCCAGATACCTTCACAGTGCTTGGAGTGACCTTCTCTACAGAACTGTCTCATATCATACTTCTGAATTATAAACAGAAACTTGTAAAAATGAAGAAAATTGTAAAGCAGTGGAAATTGCGAAATCTAACCGCTGTTGGAAGAAATGTTGTTTTCAAGTCCTTAATTCTTTCAATTTTTACTCACCTCTTCATCTCTCTGACCTCTCCAGGGAGTGTAGTTCTCAAAGAAATTAACAGTGCGATGTTTAACTTCATCTGGGGAGGGAAGAGAGAAAAAGTGAAAAGAACCACAGTTTTCAGACAGTATGAAGAAGGAGGGCTCAAGGTAATTGATATTGAAGCTTTTTACAAAGCACTTAAGGTCACCTGGATTCGGAGAGTGCTGTCATCGGGCACTAACTGGAACCTTTTACTCGCATCTTTGTATGGTAATATCAAACAGTGTGAGGTTTTTAGTGGTTACTTCCTAGAAAGTTTAGAGATGAAGAACCCCTTCTGGAAAGACGTGGCTTCAATTTTTGAAGAATATCATAATATTTTCTGTCCCGCAAGTATTGATGCATTCAAAAGCGAACCATTGTTTTTTAACCCACGACTTCTGAAAAAGGATACTTCGAAATCTGTCGACAAGTGGATTTTGAAAAATATTTTTACAATTGGTGATGTTCTTGATGATAATGGGGACATTATTAGTTTCGAAGTTTTTAGTGAATTTTTTGGGGCAGATGTTTCTTTTCTCGAATACTATAGTAGAACAAGCGCTATACGAAAATACAAAATAAAAATGTTACGAATATGGACCGATGCATTTGATGTAACTGATTTGGGTACACCTTTGGGTGTTGTCTTTAAACATAAAAAGGGTACAAAAGATATATACAACATTTTCTTAAATAAAATGACCACCTACGTGTATTAAAAAATGGGAAAACAAATATAATGACCTAAAGTGGAGCTATTTTTGTGCATCCTATAACGGTCACACAAAACACCAAATTACGCTGGTCTCAGTATAGAATTGTCCATAGAATACTGACAACCAATGTATACCTGCGCTATAGACAGTTAAAGGATTCAAACCTTTGTACCTTTTGTTCACTCTCTAAAGAGTCTATTGAACACTTATTTCTTTTAGTGCACTGTGGTGCGTGTTTTCTGGGACAAATTACTGCGCAGACTGAAAGAAAAAATGTGCTCATTGTGACAATTTTGAACTCTGTACAGAATTAGTTGTGTTTGGGGTGAAAAATGGGCTGTGGACAGACCCAGTTCTTGACTTGCTCTTATTAATGGCAAAGTATTTTATCTACCGCTGCCGTTGTTTGAATAAGCAACTAAACCTTTCTGTTTTTTGGCAGAGTTCAAAAACAGATACTGTACAGAGAAATATGTATTTACTGTCAGAAACAAACTTAGCCTTTTTACACGTCTGTGGCTGCCTTATTTGGACTTTGTGTCAATAATTAATTTCTGTCACCTATTTTGTTAATCTGTGTAGACTGCAGTTGGGTTCGGTTTGGCATGCTATGATTTACAGCTACTTCCTCCTGAATTTTGACAACTATCCGTTTACCAATACATGCATGCAGACCCACTCACAAAACAAATTCCAGGAACAGCCTCTCTCTCTCTCTCTCTGTCTCTCTGTCTCTTTCTCTCTCTCTCTCTCTCTCTCTCTCTCTCTCTCTCTCTCTCTCTCTCTCTCTCTCTCTCTCTCTCTCTCTCTCTCTCTCTCTCTCTCTCTCTCTCTCCACAAACACGCATCAATTTAATTAAATTATTTTTTTTTACATAATTTATTATCAGTTTGTGAATGTACGACTTTTATTTCTTTTGTATTTGTGTTGTACTTGTTTGCGGTCCATATGTGTTTATGTCACTAATCTTGGAAAAAATGTTGAAAAAAAAAAAATAAATAAATAAATAAATACAAAAAGAATTATATTTACACACATTATTTCATGCAATAATAATATTTAAAAATAAAACAAAATAATAATAAAATTTTAACAAAATATTTACACAAAATAATAGTAGCACTCAACACTCAATATTCATCTTATACCCCCCCCCACACACACACACACACACAAACACTATACATAAATGCATATATTACATGAAAGTATTAACAATCAGGGTTGTTTAATTAAATGCCCAGTAATGTTATGTTCGGCTCACAGGTAATCAAAAAGTTTTGTTATATTAATTCCAAGCGAGGCTATAGTCTTCAAATGTGCAGGAATAGTGTTCCATACAAACGGTCCTGAAAATTATAACTAGTTTAAAGAGGTCAATTCTAGGCAGAGTTAGGGGTACAGTATTGTTTCCTTGAGGTCCTTTCGCCTTCTTGCTGTGGCATAAATTTGGTGGTTAGATACTGCGGTGTCATGTTATTTAATATCTTGTTCATGAGGATGCATTTGTTGACATTTATTTGCTGACGCAGGCCGAGAATGTTTAGATGTCTAAATGTGTCTGTGGTAGGAATGGACTGCGTATCTATTATTTTGACAGCTCTTTTATATATAGAGTTTAACATGTTCATGTGAACATCACTTCAACCGTCGCACACTGTGGAGACATAATCAACGTGAGACTTGATATGAGCATGAAAGAAAAACCAGTTTACAAGTATGTGTATCCGTTACGTGTCTAAGCTGGGACAACAGGAAAGTGTTTTTAGCAATGGTTTTACAGACTGTATTTATATGCGTCTCCCAACATTGTTGTTCGTCAACGTGTATTCCCAAGAATTTATGCTCTGTGACTTGTTTTATCGGTTTAGCATTCAGTTGTAAATGTAACAGCTGTAGTCGGCGTTGATATTTTTGTCATGGAGTAATTAAAATACTCTTTGTTTTTCCTGGATGAAGAACCATATGATTCTCTCTACACCAGTCGGAACCCTCGCTGAGACTACTTTGTTAGCCAAGGTTAATGTCAGCTGTGTTTTTTTTTTACCCGAAACATGGAGGCTCGTATCGTCTGCAAACAGGTTGCAGTTGACATCAGTGTTAGTAATATGCAAAGGGAAATCATTAATGAATATTATAAATAGAAGAGGTCCCAAGATCGACCCCTGCGGGACACCATAGATAATTTGTCTTTGTTTAGAGAATTGTCCATGGGAATATACCTTTTGTTTTCTGTCTTTTATGTATGATCTAAAGAATGCTATGGCAGTTTCACTTATATGGTATGCTGCTAGCTTCTTTAAGAGAATGTCATGGTCGACAAGATCAAATTTTTATTGTAGGTCTAAGAAAACAGCTCCAGACATCACGTTTTTATATATTGATTCCAGCCAGCTGTCTACAATGTGTGTCAGTGCTGACTGACATGAGTGTTTAGGTCTAAAGCCGGACTGATGAATATTTATGAAATTGCCCTTTTCTAGAAAATTGAGGAGGTGTTTTGTATGTGTTTTTCAGGGGGTTTTGACAGGACCGACAAAAGTGAGATAGGAGGTTAGTTATTGACATCTTCAAGATCTTTTGATGTAGCGATTGGAATTACCTTGGCCTCTTTGAAAAAAAGTTGGAAACGTGCTGTGTTTTATACAGAGATTAAAGATATAAGTGAGTGCCTCTACCATATATGGTAGTGATATTTTCAGAATTTAGTTGTCTATACCATCCATCCCGGTGGACGTTTTGTTTGGCATGCTAGAAATAAATTTGCCAACTTCAGCGACGATAATATCAGGAATGATGAATGTCTGCAGTATATTTTGGGCCTCATAGTATTTTTCCAGTACACTAGGAACTTGGTACTCTGCGTTACTACTTGCAGCTGACTGAGCAAGTGTTTCATCTGTCGATAGGAAGTGATTATTTAATATATCAGCTGACAAATGGGATGGAATTTCAGGGGCTGATTTATCCTTCGTTATAACGTTCAGGGTTTTCCACATCGATGATGTATCATTTTTGTCCCTAATCATTTCCTGGAAGAACAATTTTTTTACTCTCTCACTAGGTATTTAACATGATTTCGTTGTTTCTTATATTCATCAAACTGTTCTTTCTAAAGTTTGTCTCTGATTGACATGGCCTGTTTGATATCTACTGTTAACCAGAGTGGCAGGGTAGAGTTCTTAATTCGTTTTTCTCGTATGGGCACATGCTTATTTAGGACGCCAAGGAATAGATCCATACAGTACGACATGGGCACTGTCAGGAGAAGTGTGGTTATACACGTCACTGAAAGCAGTATTGCGCAGATCCCGCAGAAAGTCGCCGTTATTAAATTTTTTGAAAGAACGATATTTAATTGTTTTATGTCTCTTTTTATTATCTTTGTCTAGTTTTATGGAGACTGTGCAACATACGGGGTTATGGTCACTGACAGCTAAGGAGGGAACATCTACATTTGATATTTTATCATCATTTGTCACATAAATATGATTAATCAGGGTTGAAGATGTACATGAGTTCTAGTGGGGGATTTAATTAACTGTTCTAAACTGAATAGTGTTGTTGTTGACGTCCATGCAGAATTGGACACTTTAGATTAATAATAATAATTACGGTATTTATAATGCGCTTATCTTATAATAATTATAACTCTAAGCGCGCACTCACAACTCGCACACGCATGCGCACGCTTTAGACAATGACTCGCGTAACACAAATAGTGAAGATACATTAGGACGGTCAGCTTGGGCTGGGGAGTGTGGTGATATAGTGCTAGAACTGTTGAAAGAGATGAGTTTTGAGGGCAGACTGGAAGGAGGAGAGCGAGTGTTTCTGACGGAGAGAGAGTGGGAGAGTGTTCCAGGTGGTTGGAACGTATACTGAGAAAGAGCGGGGGCCGAAAGTGCTGAGTTTGGTGCGGGGGATGAGGAGGCGGAGAGGGTCAGACGCGGAGCGGAGGGAGCGGGGAGGAGTGTAGGGGTGAAGTAACTTGGAGAGATACGCAGGAGCGTAGTTGTTCAGGGATTTGTAGCAGAGAGACAGAATCTTGTATTGGATGCGTTGGGGGATGGGGAGCCAGTGAAGGAGCTTGAGCAGGGGAGTGATGTGGTCGGATTTTTTCTTTCTGAGGACGATGCGGGCAGCATTGTTCTGGACGTGCTGAAGAGTGAGAGTGGTGGAGTGAGGAAGGCCAGAAAGGAGAGAGTTGCAGTAGTCGATGCGAGATAAGATGAGAGAGACAGCAAGTTTGGTGGCAGCTTCGGTAGTGAGGTATTTTCTGATCTGACTGATGCGGCGGAGGTGGAAATAACATGCCTGGGCCGTAGCGGAGACGAAGCTGGTCATGGAAAGAGAGGAATCGAGGATAACACCAAGGTTCTTGACCGAGTCAGAGAGGGAGATGGGGGTGCTGTCGAGTTGAAGGTGGAGAGAGGGAGAGAGCTGGGAAAGTTTCTGGCGAGCGCCTACCAGCATGGCTTCCGTTTTGTCGTCGTTCAGTTTGAGCTTGTTTGCTGTCATCCAGTTTTTCACGTCCTCATAGCAGTCAGCCGTGCGAGTCAGTAGTGTCTGAGTGTTGTCGAGTTTGTCTTTGTCTAGTAGTTGTGAGTCGTCAGCGTAGAGGTGGTGGTGTATGTGGTGAGACTGGATGAAGTTGGACAGTGGGGAGATGTAGAGTGTAAAAAGGACCGGGCCCAGGACGGACCCCTGAGGAACGCCGCAGGAGAGCCTGACTGGGTTGGAGGAGACGCCGTCGGTGGTGACGGACTGCTGTCTGTCGGAGAGGTAGGAGAGAAACCAGGAGTGAGCAGAGTCAGTGATGCCAAAGGAGTGGTGGAGGCGGTGGAGGAGGATAGAGTGGTCTATGGTGTCCAAGGCGGCAGAGAGATCGAGTAGCGAAAGAAGGGAGATGTTGCCCGAGTCAGTGGAAAGAAGCAGGTCGTTTAGGATATGTAGAAGGGCAGTTTCAGTGCTGTGATGTTTGCGATAGGCAGACTGGAAGGGACTGAGGAGGTTGTTGTCGGCGAGGTGGAGGTTGAGTTGGTTGAGGACGACCTTCTCAAGAAGCTTGGACAGGAAAGAGAGATTGGAGACTGGGCGATAGTTCTTGAGTTCGTTTGGGTCGAGGTTGTGTTTTTTGAGGAGAGGACGGACGATGGCGGACTTGAAGATATCGGGGACGGAGCCATTTTCTAGAGATGTGTTGATGATGTCCGTAATGAAGGGCAAAAGGTTTGGGAGCTCGTCCTGGTAGAGGGAAGCTGGGAGGGGGTCTAGTTCGCAGGTTTTGAAAGGCATTGACTTTATGGTCTTGAGGACTTCATCCTGAGAGACGGGGCGGAAGGACGAGAGGGGAGTGCCGGAAAAGGGGGTGTCAGGGAGGCAAGGCGAAGAAGGCAGATTGTCGAGTGTGTTGCGCAGAGTTTGGATTTTGTCGGAGAAATAGGAGGAAAAGGCGGACGGAAGTTCTTCATTGCTGTGTGTGTTGGGAAGAGGAGAGTCTTTAGAAGTGCCTAGGAGTGTGTTCATGGTAGCGTAGAGGGTTTTGGAAGAAGTGGATTCCAGGATTTTGTTTTGAAGGTGTTTGCGTTTGGAGTCGGAGATCATTCTGCAGACTTTGGATCTGGTGGTTTGGAAGATCTCTCTGTGAACGGTGAGGTCGGATGAGCGCCAGCGGCGTTCCGCTTGTCGACGCTCGCCCTTGGCCTCGGCTATGTCGTCAGTGAGCCAGGGGGAGGGGAGTCGGTTGGGTATGGAGCAGGTGGTGACAGGGGCATGGGTGTCTAGACGTTTTCGAAGGGAGGAATCGAAATGGGATGCAAGATCGGGAGAGGAGGCGGGGTCCAAGAGAAGGTCAACAGCTTCGTCGAAAAAGTTCTCTCGGTTGACAGATTTTAGTTTGCGACGAGAGACAAAGAGCTTGGGCTTTTTCGGGGGAGGTAGGTTGAGGGCGACGAGAATAGCGAGGTGGTCGGAGGGAAGCACAGAGGAGGTGTCAAAGTCGAGGAAGAGTTGATCGGAGGTGCGGGTGATGATCCAGTCGAGGGTGTGGCCGAGTCGGTGGGTGGGTTTAGTGATGTGCTGTGTAAGATTGTGGTTAGAAAGTGACGTGCAAAGGTGTTTTGTGTCGGGGTGGTCGGGTTTGTCGAAGTGGAAGTTAAAATCACCAAGAAGGATGTGTTTTCCGGGTCGTGTGCTGTAGTGGTCGAGGAGGAGATCGAACTCGGTGAGGAACATGGAGTTTGTGAGTTTGTTTTGAGAGCTTGGAGGGGGGCGATAGATACATGAGAAGATGAGGGACTGGCCAAGGAGTGTTGCTACGGCCTTGACAGATTCAAAGGAGGGATGAGCAAAAGGGAGAGACTGAGAGAAGGAGAGGTGAGTTGAGAGACAGTCCCTGTAGATGATGGCAATGCCACCCCCTCTGGAAGCACGCGGGAAGGAGGCCAGGCGGTAGCCACTCGTAGTGACGCTGGCGATGATAGGTTCATCGCCAGCTGAGCGGAGCCACGTTTCGGTGATCATGACAACATCTAGGTCATTGTCTAGGATGAAATCTGAAATCACGTCGGCTTTGCCATCTTTGCAGACAGACTGTGCATTGAATAGACACAGTTTTAGGTTGGATGAGCCAGAAGAGGAAGATGGAGAAGAAACGGACGAAGAAGAGGACAAAGGAAGAGGTGGGTGGGGAGGGGGAAAAGAGGATGGAGGGGGGAAGGAGGAAGGAGGGGGAGAGGGGGGAGGAGGAAAAGACGGGGAAGGAGAACCGGCCAAGAGAGAGGATGCGAGAGGAGGGTGAGGGGAAGAGGGGGGAGGAGGAAGGGGAGTAGGAAAAGCTGAGGTAGAGGGAGGGGGAGGGCGAAGGGGAGGAGAAAGGGGCGAGAGGGGACGAGGAGGAAAAAGCAGGCGAAGGAGAAGGGGGTGGGGGGAGGAAGGGAGAGGAGGGCGGGGGAGGGGGCGGCCAAGGAAATCAGGGAGCAGTAGATGAGCAAGAGAGGAAAGGAAATGGGAGAAGAAGGAAGGGAGGTGGAGAAATCGAGGAGGCAGGGGGAGGCGGAAGGGGTGGGAGGGCATAGGAAAAGGGGAAGAAGTGTGTGGTTGTGTTTGTGGTGGTGAGTCCCGCCTTTTGCTAATTCCGCCTCTGTGGCCTCTCTTTCGCGATCGGATGCCGCGTAAGGCATCTGAAACACTGTCAGCGACACCGGCCGGGCAGTAGGTGGCGTGGCGACGTAGAGATAGCAGTTGTTGGCGTGTGTATTTGATGAGCATGATTGTTTGTGAGGACAAGAAAGAGGAAGGAGAAAAGAGGGTTCAGTAAGGTGTGTGTGTGTGTGTGTGTGTGTGTGTGTAAGTTGTGTGTGTGTGTGTGTGTGTGTGCGTGCGTGCGTGTGTGTGTGTGTGTGTGTGCGCGCGCGCGCGCGCGTGTGTGTGTGTGTGTGTGTGTGTGTGTGTGTGTGTGTGTGTGTGTTTGTGTGTGTGTGTGTGTGTGTGTGTGTGTGTGTGTGTGTGTGTGTGTGTGTGCCGGTGTATGTGTGAGCGGTGTGGTAGGGGAGCGACCTGATTTCCGGTCGGTCAGCGGCGAGATCGGGCAATGGCGCCAAAAGTGGGGAGGGCGAGATGTCGACGAGAGAGCACACGTAAACCTATAGAACGGTGGGGACATGAACGAATCTACAACAACCAAGCAGCAGATGCAACAACGGGTGGCAAACAGACTCACACAGTAAACATATCACACACTAGCACGTAGCACATGAAAAACAGGGCGCGGAAAGGCCCGGCGAAACCCACGCTGCGGAAGAAACAAAATGGCGACGTAAACAAAAATTCAAATGACAAACACACTTCAATACGATACCATTCAAACAGCAACCAGATCCGACGAAACACAAGCATAATCCTCATCAGCGCACTCTTATACGATACTCAGCAGACTTTCAGCACACGAAACACAGTACATCCAACGAAAAACCACTAAACACTGGGAGCGAAAACACGAGGTAGGTCGCACAAAGACAAGATGGCGCCCATAGATTTAGAAAGATCAATATTAAAATCGCCCAAAAGAACAACGTCAGCTTTATTTTGATTTACACTATCCATCATTGCTACGAAATCATCATACTTGTCCCAGCTGGCTGCGGGATTTCTACAAATAAAGCCAATGTGGACGGGGGGGGGGGGGGGGGGGGGGGGGGGGGGGGGTTGATTTAGATGTTTTCACTTCTACCCACACACTTTCCACTTGAGCTGACTGTAAGTCTTGTCGCCCTTTGACGTTACCAAGTATTTAATTATGTATGTATATATACATCTGCAGCATCAGCGTGAACTCTACCACAACTTCATTGATTTCAGGAAAGCATTTGATCGCGTCTGGCACGACGGACTCTGGCAAGTCATGAGATCGTTCAACATAGAGGAGGGACTGATCCAAATGGTAGAAGCGCTTTACAAGAACGCCTGCAGCGCGGTTCTACTTAAAAATCAGTCAGGCGTGTTCTTCAGGACGACGATCGGTGTCCGTCAAGGATGCCTGCTCTCTCCTGTCCTTTTCAACATATTCCTGGAGAAGATCATGCAGGAAACCCTCCACGACCACCATACTTCAATCTCTATTGGTGGCAGATCCCTGTGCAATCTTCGATTCGCAGACGACATTGACCTCATGGCAGGCAGCAATAGTGAGCTTCAAAACCTGACAGACAAACTTTCAAGTAGCGCAGGGTCTTATGGCATGGAGATCAGTACGGATAAAAGCAAAGTGATGATCAACACCACAAGCGACAGCAGCAGCAACATTCACATGAACGGCCAGAAGCTAGAAGAGGTCAATAGCTTCAAGTACTTGGGAGCCACCCTGTCCAAAGACGGTAGTTGCATAGCAGAGATCCGTATCAGGATAGGTACAGCAACATCCGCAATGGCCAGGCTAGACAGGATATGGCGAAGTAACTCCATCAGCTTCACCATCAAGTACAGGCTTTACAAATCCCTCGTAGTGTCTATTCTAGTGTCTATTCTACTCTACGGCTGTGAGACTTGGACACTGCTTGCAGACTCAGAAAAGAAAATCCAGGCCTTTGAGAACAAGTGCCTGAGGAAGTTGCTCCGCATCTCGTACCGCGAGCACAAGACCAACGAATATGTACGGAGCATCGTCACTTCCCTGGTGGGCCCACATGAACCCCTTCTGGCAACCGTGAAACGGCGCAAGCTTGCTTGGTTTGGCCACGTGACCCGACACAACACCTTGTCCAAGACTATCCTCCAAGGCACTCTCGAAGGAAGTCGTCGGCGAGGTCGTCAGAGAAAGAGTTGGGTCGCAAACATAAAAGAATGGACCGAACTCGAGATGCCAGACTTGCTTGCCACCGCCCAAAATAGAACTCAGTGGAGAGCACTGTCTGTTGCTGCTGCCTTTCAGTCCCCCCAACGCCCAGTTCGGGCAAGGGACTGATGATGATGATGATGATGATATATATATATATATATATATATATATATATATATATATATTATATATATATATATATATATATATATATATATATATATATATATATATATATATATAATATATATATATATGTGACCCTCTCTCACGAAACCAGTCTTAACTCGCAGCGAGCCGATCAGCACTACACGCAATAATATGTGGTGGGGGTCAATCTGGGTCATTTTCACTTTTTTGCAGAAATGTATTCTATAAACACCAAAGTATCATATGGTTAAAATCTTTATCATGAAAAGTGCCATTAAATAGGTTTAAAATGATTTTAAAAGTCTGCCCTTGGCCCCAATTATGCTGCACACAGAAACTTCCCAGGCTGTTTTCTCAAAATGGCCGCCAGAGGCTTTAACAACTTTAAACACTAACAACTTCTACAATTTTTGCACTACAGCATACAGTCATAAATCACAGTAATCAGCAAACATTGTAGTTTTCAGAAATGTATATATGTCAAAACATCCAAAATGTGAGTTAAGACTGATTTTGTGAGAGAGGGTCATATATATATATATATATATATATATATATATATATATATATATATATATATATATATATATATATATATATATATATATATATATATATATATATATATATATATATATATATATATATATATATATATATAAATGCTTGTTTCTGGGAACACATGCCCACAACAGCTTTTTGGGAACATGCCTTTCCACTTCATGCAGAAATCTGGTATTTTGCAATTTCATCAAAAAACACGATTTAATGCCAAATATGACTTGAAATGTGAGAAAATCAATACAAGGTTCCCAAATGCAACGTTCCCGAAAACCATACCATTATATATATATATATATATTAAAGTTGTGTACATGTTTCTGGGATCCTGGCTATGTTTAGTAGGTTTGGCCATTGCCCCTGATTTGCAACTTAAAATGTCAGCAACAATATCTATTAATCTCTCTCTTTTTTCCACTCCATCCTCTGAGCTCTGCAGAAATTCAAATAAAACTTGTAAATTGGTAGTGTTATTACAACAAAGAAAAAATGACAAAAAAGCCAGTCTGTTAATCATTAATTTGCTTGCACCTTATTGGCAGTGTTGTAATTTATTTGTTATTCATCTTCTGCATTGTGAAGTGTGGAATGTATGGATGCTTACATTTGCAATACAGTTAGCACTTGTAGTTATTGTTTTAGAATATACTATGTACATTAAATCTTATTGTTTTTAAGCATGCACTCAAAACTAGCTGTGCTGTTTGTGTGATGAGTTTGAGTGTATAAAGAATATGGAAAACAAACTTTGTTTACTCTTGAACATCCTTTATTGCACAATAATCCAACCTTTGTTTACTTGCAAGCATCAATTATTATGCAATAACATCACCATTATTAAGTAACCCATTATTTGTTAAACTCTTCTCATAAATCAAATACAAGGTGGCAGAACACAAAACAAAAACATGGAACCATAAGGAAACACAGTGCCGAAGTACTAGGGCTGCTGGAGGTCAAACTAGGGTGTAAGACTGAATATAAAAAACGTTAATACAAATAATAATAATAATAATAATAATAATAATAATAATAATAATAATAATAATAATAAGCGCATTAAATAGGTGCTTTATCCCAATTGAAAATCGGCTCAAAGCGCCGCCGCGAACTGAACCCAACAAGCATGCTCACGTGAATCACGCGCATTCACTCACACACTGTACATAAACACAGAACATTCACTTGGTGCTAAGGGCAAGCTCAAGCGAGCTACTGTAGGTTTTGGAAATTCAAAATCGTTTGTATATATTTCTAACTCTTCTAAAATGGTAATGTAGGCATGTCAATTTTCCAAGAATGTGTGATGTTTCATATTCATCTTATAAACACTTTTTTTTCTGGTATTTGAAATGTTGTGTTATAATAGAAGATGATTCTAACCAGTGTTATGTCAGTAAATAGCCTTATGCATGGCTGGGGCGGAAAGGCTGAAAATCTTCAAGATTGTTCATAATAAAATTGCCCAGGCAACTTTAGCTTTAGGACAAACCATTTGCTCCAGGCACCTCACACACAACCACATGTCCATATTAAAACTTGTCTCCTAGTCCTAAAGGACTGAAAACCAAAAAAAAAAGAAAAGAAAAAAGAAATCAACAATTGTGCTTTATAGCTTTTTTGGGTAAAATCTCTATTCCAGTATAACATGTTTGACATATGCTGAAAAAAAAATCTATCCATCTGGAAAACAGATTCAACTCGCAATAAATCGGAATGTCTATCTGAAAAATAGAAACACACTGCAAGTTCGAGCAAAATTGCAGCACCTGATGAATACTGGTAGCAGTTAGGAAAAAAATGGACAGCAAGGTATGGATCGAAAGGGTTGGTATATATTGTGTCTTGACCTCTGGGCATTGTTGAAACTGGGAGGAGAGTTGTTTGATCAAATGTTTGTGTTCAATAGGGGGATCAGCTGATGTAACATTGCATCTCATCTAGCTTTCTCCTACTCCTTGCGTTACTAAATGTATATTATTATTTTTTCTTGGTTGCTTAGTAACTAATTTGATAGGTGTTAAGGATTATGAGTGATTTGATTATTAGCTAATCAAGATTGTCATATTGTATTCAGTAAAACAAAACAGTTTTTTTTTCATTGTAAAATTGGTCATGTGCTCATTTGGTTGATCATTAATCCTGTTAAATATTTGTGTTCATGTGCATCATGTTTAGCTTTTGTTTTACCACACATAGTGTCTATTTACACATAAGTAAGATACCCCAGTGGGACCTCAGTAGGGTGAGTAAATAATTTGATTGTTGATTGATTGTACATTGCTTAACGTCCCGACAGCAACAAGGCTTTCTCAGCACGTGCCTGCACTGCTTGTGAAAAAAAAACAACCAACTAAACAGAACATTGAATGTATGTCGCCAGCCGGTCAAACACATTAAATAAACCTAACACATGGGGCCTAAATAAAGCTAAGACCATTTAGCAACACACATCCAATATCAAGAGCTACAGGCAGTGCAGACAGTAGGGAGAGTTTAAAAAAGGCAAATACAGGTGAATGGACCTCGGGTAGACAGAAACACATGCCCCAGAATAGAGAGAAAACCCCACCCTGTGGGGCTGACCAGGGTGACCCTGGGAACTAAAAAATACCTAACCCCACCCAAGTCCCCCAGGGCAGACCCGGGTGGGGTGAGTAAATAATTTGGGTGTACAGGATTATGAGTGATTTGATTATTGATTAATCAAGATTTTAATATTGGACAGGATAATGAGCGATTTGATTATTACTTAATCAAGAGGGTCATATTGGATTCAGTTAATAAAACAGTTTCTTTTATGTGCTTGTTTGGCTGATCATTAATCATGTTTCAATGAGCATCATGACCTTTGTTCTTGTTTTGTTGTCTAAGTTTCAGTAAAAGAAAAGTATAGCCAGGCCTTTTTATTTCAGTAAATAGGTTTCTTTACTAGACATTTAGTAAAGAGGCTTATTCCCTGATCAAAGAGTAAGTAAACTTATTTAGTAAATTGCATTGGTAAATAGACATGTTAGTTATCATGACCCAGAAACTAAGAGAAGACGAGAACAATGGTCAAATGCCCTGAGCCGCAGTCCTTTGTTAGATATGCAAATTCAGTATAAAAGGACTACCCAGCCAGCACACCAATATAGGTCCAATATTGGCCCAATATTCCTCGCGCTGGGACCATATGGCGTTGAGGCGCATCCCCTGGGTGGTGGATAGGGGGTCCCTCGTGAGAGGGGTGCACCGAATGAAATAAGGTGCCGTGAACCAACATGGTCTAAGGGAAGGTGACCCCGACAGAAAACCCCTGGTCCTCCTAGTAAGGGGGTTGGGCGTGGGGGTAGCTTCCCCACCCTGCAAAAAAGGAAATAGCTACAAAAACGCCGACAAAAAGACAAACAGTAATTCCTTTCCTTGAGGAGGAAGGTTCTTCTACCAGAAGACTTATGACGTCCTGTGGTGAAAGCCGGAAGTCTTCGGAAGCCACAGGACCGAGCCGCCTCTCTCTATCCAGGGACACAACCATGGGCACATGGAACGTCAAGAACATGTACCAGAGCGGCAAGGCCACCCAGATAGCAGCGGAAATGCAAAAGTACAACCTTTCCCTGCTAGGTATCAGTGAAGCCAGATGGACGCAGTCTGGCCAGAAAAGGCTGTTAAGTGGGGAGATGATTCTGTATTCAGGTCATGAAGAGGAGAATGCCCCCCATACAGAAGGAGTAGCATTCATGCTGTAACCAGTGGCACAGAGAGCGCTGATGGGCTGGGAACCTCTTGGGCCAAGAATTATCACAGCAGCCTTTAGAACCAAGAAAAAGCTCAAGCTGAACGTCATCCAGTGTTATGCGCCCACTAATGACAGTGACGAGGAAGAGAAACAAGAGTTCTACGACCGACTCCAGAGTGCCGTGGACAAATGTGCGGAGCGAGACATCACCAACATCATGGGCGATTTTAATGCCAAAATAGGGGAGGACAACACCGGATACGAAGAGGTGATGGGGAGACAGGGACTAGGCTCGGAGATGAGTGAGAACGGGGTGAGGTTTGTAGACTTTTGTGCTCTAAACCGACTTGTCATTGGAGGCAGCATCTTCCCACACAGAAGAATACACAAAGCAACTTGGGTCTCACCTGACCATACAACTGAGAACCAATAGACCATATCTGCATTAGCAAGAAATTTAGAAGATCCCTTCAAGATGTTCGAGTGAGGAGGGGAGCAGATGTCGCCTCAGACCACCATCTGCTTATCTTAAGAATGAAGCTCAAGCTAAAGAAAAGCCGCACAGAGACAACAAGAAGACAGCGCTATAATGTAGGCCTCCTGAGAGAAACTGGAGTTAGAGAAGAGTTCAAACTGGTGCTGTCCAACCGGTTTCAAGCGCTACAGGAGCTAGTAAACGAAGAGGAGGCGGCCACCACAGAGCAGCAGTGGAAGGCAGTTAGAGAGGCGCTGAACTCAACCTGCAAAGACACTGTAGGGTTCAGGAAACACCATCACAAGGACTGGCTGTCGGCACAGACCTTGAAGAAGATAGAAGTGAAGAAGCAGAAGAAAGCAGTTGTCAACAACAGTCGCACGAGAGCAGCCAAAGGGCACAGGTGGAATACTGGGAAGCCAACCGCGAGGTGAAGAGGAGTATCAGGGCAGACAAGAGGGCCTACACAGACAGCCTGGCAGCAGAGGTAGAAAAAGGCAGCAGGCAGCGGCAACATGAAACAGCTCTACGACATTACCAGAAGATTGTCGGGCAACTATGGCCATACAGAAAGACCAGTAAAAGACAAAGAAGGCAAGCCTATTGCAGACAGAGCAGACCAACTCGACAGATGGGCCGAGTATTTTGAAGAGTTACTGAACAGACCTAGCCCACCCGACCCCCCAGACATCCAGCCGGCAGAGACCGACCTACCCATCAGCTGTGACAGACCCAGCCGGGAAGAGATCAGAAGAGCAGTGGCATTTTTGAAGAACGGCAAAGCAGAAGATAGTTTTCACAGGGCAATCTGAAGTTAAAACAAATCATCCTCAGGCACGATTCAACTGACTAATTAACCCCCCACCGACCCACCCAAACAAACCTGTCTGTAACAATACACAAAAAGTACAAATAAACCATGCCCACAATTAACAAAAACAATTGTTCTGATACATGACATACAAAAACCATCTCTGAATATACACTTGAGGTTCTGGCAATGGGATCTGTACACATAACAGATTTTGGATACAGCGCATTCTTAAACTGTGCCCATGACTAACTTTCTTACAGATTAACAGAATATACTGACAATTCGATTGGAGACAAAATTTCCTCCTAAACATACAGGATTTGGCACAAACAACATTGGTTATGAAAAGAAAAGAATCTGATATGACATGTCCTTATTCCCTTTTCATTCTGATACACTCCTGCTTGAAATTAATTGACTATGATAGTTCAAGGGTGGTGCCAGAATAGCTTGACACCTGAGGCACCAAGCTATTCTGGCACTACCCATGAACTAAAATGGTTGATCTGTCACGTAATATTAATGTAGCCTTCATAGGACAATAAGCAAATCTGACAAAATCAGCATCAGGATGTAATGGGTTAAAAAGAGTGTCAAATTCATGTACATAATACTGATCAACTGGCATCAGAACAATAAAAAAAAATGTAATCATGAAACCATAATTATGATAATATTAATAATAAATGTAAATATGCAGGCAACCACGACCTGACATATTGATTCTAGCAACACAGAATTTAAAAAAAGTATTTAAAAATTGCCTACAGTGACATATACTGATGAGTGTTGGAATGGCGCTTACAAAGAATAACCAACAAAACAAAAAAATCCCAAAAATTGGCACAATAGTTAAACGAAATAGAAATACCAATTGATATGTGGTGGGTGGGGGGTGGGGGGGGTGTGGGGGGGGGGGAGAGAGTAGTTAAGCAAACAAAGACAATTATCTTCATAATCATGCATGTAGCCAGTTAGCATTTTTATGATTTGCAACTAAAAACAGGTTTGTTCTAAAGTGCTTGAAAGCCCTAAACTAGCTGCCATCACTTTTCAAACATAAACACTTTTGCAACAGATGGTTACAAAACATGTGCACGTCTTATTAAAATGTTATCTGCATCAACAAAAAACCCTGGAGGCAAGCTCAATTGCTCAGGCAGACTATACTACTACTAGTAAAAATAAACAATGTGTAAGCATCTTGGCAGGACTGACTAATAACAGTGTAGAAAACTGAATATTTGAATCAGAATGAAACCTAATATTGCGTTTGCAATGAGAATTAGTTTAATTTTTTTGACACGGACAGTTTAGTTGAAATTAATGGGCTCTGCTATGGCTGGAAAAAAAGTTAATTACCAATTCTTAGTTGATAGACTAAAATGACATCTATACCATATATAACCATTACACAACATATATTTCATAACGTTTCATAACAAAAGAAATTGGAGTTTTCACAAAAGCACAAAACATGCACTTCATTCTACTTAAATGTGATAATTCTGATGACAACAGATAAGGTTAACCCTTTGGCTGTCTGTATTGCACTTTAAGTCGCAATGATTCCTGCAGGAATCATCACAATGTCAGGCAGTACTGATAGCCAGAGGGTGAAGCAGCGTACAGAGAAACTAAAACTGTACTAATCACTGTCAGTCTGTGTCCTACAGGAATCATCACAATGTCAGGCAGTACTGATACTGATAGCCAGATTTCGCGTATTAGACTGGCTGGCGACACGCATTCAATATTAAGTTTTTTTTCACAAGCAGTGCAGGCACGTCCTGAGAAAGTCTTTTTGCTGTCAGGACATTAAGCAACGTACAACCAATCTTTCGCGGCCAACCGCATCCGGATGCTGCTGGCGGCGATTGAGTTAAGCTATCACAGCTGATCCCCTGTTTTTTTTTTTAATCAAGATTGAAAGCCGAAAATTTAATACATTGACATTTTATATAAAAAATGCACACATACACGATAGATGTTACAACAAAAATAAATAAACATACAGAAGAACCTGTTCTTGGCAATCACCATTTTTGCTAGAAGAAAGTGGCCTTAAAAATCTCATGCTCTGTCAAGAGGGGTCATGAAGGGCAAACAGGGTCGCCTGGGCTGCAGGCACCTAAATGTTGGTCTGTAAAGACAGGTGATCTGCTGTAAGGGTGGTTGCTCACAACAGTTTCTGCTGTAGACTATAAAGTTACTGCTGTAGACTATAAAGTCTATACATGCAAATATTTCTCTCACACTCAACACACTTGCACATGCACCAACACATGAGCAGAATTTGGAAAACTATGATAAATGTATAACAAATTTTAATTTGTGTCACCGTAAAGTGTGAATTCTTAGTAACTGTTTCAAAAACCAAAAAGCAAATTTAACCTGGTATACGCAATTTGACTTCCATTCCAAATTCTGTATACTGACTAAAGTTTTAGGTTAGTGCTGAAAAAGTAAGACAAGAGCAGAGGCTTTTCAGTGCAAGATACCAACATGCCAAAAAAAAAGACAACTTCATTTACTCTTTAGCACCCAGCTGCTTAACAAATATTCATAAAATATAGTAGTTATAATGATTTAACACCATGCAGATGACAGAAGCTACACCATGGCAGTATTATGTCCATTATCACAGTTAAGAAATACCCAACGGAGAAAGAAACACGCTTAGAAAAAACGGTACAACACAATTTATTAATATTTCGGGTAAATACCCTTTGTCAAAATAGACAAACAAACAGAGACATTAGCCGCTACTTATCTTCATATGCAGAAGGAATGTGGCAACCTTGAGACTGCAAGCGATCTGCTTCATGGCATGCTTTGACTGCTAAAATTCGTTCGTTCTCTCACACTCAACACACTTGCAAATGCACCAACACATGAGCAGAATTTGGAAAACTATGATATATATACTGACTAAAGTTTCAGGTTAATGCTGAAAAAGTAAGACAAGAGCAGAGGCTTTTCAGTGCAAGATACCAACATGCCAAAAAACTATGTATACTGACTATTGAGTTGCCACATTCCTTCTGCATATGAACATAAGTAGCGGCTAATGTCTCTGTTTGTTTGTCTATTTTGACAAAGGGTATAAGCGTGTTTCTTTCTCCGTTGGGTACTTCTTTGCATTTCACACGCTTGGCAGTCACCTTTTTGGTCTGGATTATTCATTATCACAGTTGTTGCTTGTTTACACGCAGGACTTGTGAAACCAGAAACATAAACAGTTCATCAGCCAGTGGCATGACCCTTGATCTGTTCGTCACTGCTACATCCTCTGTAACATATTTATAATATGGCTGACTCATACTTGCTGCACTTGTCTCAATGTAGTCAAAGAGTACTTTAAAAGTTGTGTATCAAATAGGTAGTCATCACTGGAAAATCGACTGACCCCCAAACTGCTCCAACTGTAGTCGCGTCACCTGGGCCTGTACTGCAAGAAGCTGCTGCTGTAGCTCCGTGATGCAGTCATTTAGGAGGCTCAAATGTTTCTCCGCAGGAAGCACGCAAAGATCAGCTGGTAGTGGTTGAACATTCATCCTGTGGTGCAGGTCCAGCTGCTACTGGGCGAGTGCTGTGGTCTTCAAGCACATCACTGCTGCTGGATCCACTGTTATCCTCGAAATCTGGTCTTGCCTTCAGCTTCCTGGAAAAAAGGGTGCATAATAATAAATCACGGCTGTTTCAGTGAGAAACTGGGTCACAAGTCGTGCGCCCGCGCTGCCTCAGCCAGTCTCTCAGCTGTCAGGCTAGCTGATAAGCAGGCTTCCTGCTAGGCGCAGTACAGCAGGGAAAATGACTACCTTTTGTTTTTCATGACTTTCTTATTTACCGTTCAAGTGTGTGATGCAAAACTTTGTTTGTTTAAAAGCGGACATTCTGCCCGACACACTGACACCAAACACACTATAGTTGTGACAAACCAGTAGTGTCGGGCAGAATGTCCGCTTTTAAACAAACAAAGTTTTGCATCACACATTTGAACGGTAAATAAGAAAGTCATGAAAAACAAAAGGTAGTCATTTTCCCTGCTGTACTGCGCCTAGCAGGAAGCCCGCTTATCAGCTAGCCTGACAGCTGAGAGACTGGCTGAGGCAGCGCGCGCGCACGACTTGTGACCCAGTTTCTCGGCCCGCCTGGAAAAAAATAAGTGGCCACTTCTGGCGCTGGGCCAAACAGCCGTGAAATATATAGTGCAAAATACCTGCAGTGCAGGCTTTTAAGCCCTGTACAGTCTGAGACAAAATGACCAAACTGGACAAAACTCATCAGACAGCAGCAACAAAATGTACATACAGATTCAAAATTGACAGCACCTGAACACATCCAATCCTCGAAAAACCAGCCATCGTGACTATATGAACGGGCAGGGGGTCTTCATACTGTTACAGTGAGACAGTTAAGAGACTGGAATGTGGCGAAACAGAGTGGTATGACTGGAAAAGATGTGTTTTTGAGCTGATGTAGCACCATTAGTGCTGCATACCCACAACCCCCTTCTCTCCATGCAGTTCACATTTGACTCTAAAGCAACTTTGCCTGGACTGCAGCTTATGATAGTAAAATAGTATTGGAAGACATTTTAACTGTAAACCACACAGTTTGCTGACATCAACATATTCCTGTATTTATGTGAAGACTGCTCTAATGAATCATGAAATGTGAACTGTCAGTCTGAAACATGTACTTACTTATTGGCACGTTTTAGCGGCGACAGAACTGGATGCTTCACTGGTGTTTTTTTCGGGTTAGAGTCTGTTTCCTGGTAAACATGCTTGGAACGGCATCAGGTTTTAACTTTCTTTTAAGCTGTGTCCACACATAATCAGTTGGAACTGGAAGAAAATGGAGAAAACACACAACTGTGTGCTGTGTGATCTGGGGAAGAAAAATTTCATAGTTATAAATACTACCACTCAAAGTTCAATGTTTGAATACAAACAAACAATTTGGTTAGTTTTGGATTCGTAGAAAACATTACAGATGCAAATTGTAAAGTACATCATGATGCATTGCAGTTTGCACAGTCTGAATGTTCGTTGTTTCCATCTGTGGCTAGTTCAGTAGTTGTTTCTTGAAGACCTAAGAAAATAACAACTGGACTGCTCAAATACATTTCTAGACTTTACCCTGTCAGGAACTCAACAGCCGTCAAAGTCATTGTTCAATTCTGTTGTTTTTGTGCAATAAATAGTCATTAGTAAAACTGAGAGTAAACAACGTAGACCTACCTTGAAGTCTCGTCCTTCGTCGGGACGAATTCGGGTCAACCACTCTTTCCTCTGTTGAGTTTCGGTTGCTTTAGGAAAAGTATGAAAAGAAAGTTTCATGATTTCATTATTCTGTGCCCTATTTGACATGCACACAGGAACACAGCAATGGTGTTTCGATCTACTCATCCATTTTTTCTTCTCTGTGGCCATTTTGTATACTACAGATAGCCTTGACCTCGAGTCCAATATTAACTGAACAGAGCTGGGCATGGAGTTTAATATTTGGCATCATTTATATTTGTTTCTCTTCTTCTTTTAATTTTGTACTGTGGTAATTGTGTAAAAAGTGATAAATTAGAATCAAGAGCTGCACTGAGCATGGATGAGACTAGGTCGCACTTTTAGTTTCGTATCCAGACTTGGAAAACTGCTTTCCCACCGAAGCCAGACAGTTGTAGACCAGGGGAAGTAACCTGTCGAAAAATTTTTGGTATCTGGGAACATTGTTTTTTTCCCTTTATTTTCATTGCCTGAATCAGATTCAGTGAAAAAACCTTGGGTTGGATATGAGAACATTTCAATGTTCCCAGATCCAGAGCATGTTCCCAGATTCACGCTCACAGGCATGCGGTTGTCCCCAGATACCATGCATTTCAAGAGTATATATATATATATATATATATATATATATATATATATATATATATATATATATATATATATATATATATATATATATATATATATATATATATATATATTTATATATATATATTTATATATATCTATATATGAGTGCTATGTGTATGTGTTTTTACTCTAGGATGCATTGACAGCCCAACCAAAAACAGACAAACACAAATTACACCTGAGAGCTAAAACGTTTGGATTTTGACGTGGTTTGGTGCAGTGTAGAAGACCGTGGAAATTTTTCATCCCAGATGGGCTGTCAAGAGTTAAATGCACTCTTATGATGAGGCTAAGCTAAAGCCGAAACAGCCTAACAAGGTAAGTGCCCGAATTTCGTTTTACTTTTTTAATTTACATTATAAAATGAATCAGGACAAACTTCTTTTGTATGAGCGAAATAATCTTGTTAGAGAATACAGAAATAGAGTCTAAAAAAAAAAGGTTTCCGGCAAATCAAAAGCTTATCTCGGTAAACAATATACAACAGTAGACATAGAATCTGTCACCGCCGATGAGCTAATTAAACAACATGCTAAATATGAAAATCACATTGCTTCACTAATGATCCATGATTTTAGCCGATCTCTTGTCTGCCTATACCCAATAGCTGTGAGTCACTTTTTACATGTTGATAGTGACAATCTGTCACATGATCTCGAAAGCAACCATATTTTTTCAAGTTCAATTGGTAAATTAGCATGACTCATGTTTTACAAGTGTGGAAATTACCTTGCACCTGTGGTAACCCTGCTTGTTACTGGGAGTCATATTGATTTTTCTAAAATAAATTTTAAAGAAGAAGAAAATGGATGACACCCAGATGACTCCACAACTGAGCCCAGTCTTGACGCAGGTTCAAACAGTGACTAAGGCTAAAAGCCCATGCCAGATAGCAGCTGGAAAAAGATTAGCCAAATGGAACAGACAAAAAAATTGCAACTTCAGGCCTTAACAGAAAAAACTCATGTAACTGACCCATCACCAATGGTCTCGACCCGAGCACCAGTGATACTACCAATACCCTCACCACCTCAACAAAGTGAGAGACAAACAACCGAGTGTAAACCTGAAATAACAAAATAATTATATTGTTGCTGGATTTGTTGTCGGATTTGGTTATGTAGGTTACCAAATATACAAAGAAATACAAACCATACACTCTAACAGTGTCCCAAAAATCAGACACTCCCAAAATAAAAAAAGAAGAAGTCACCACATTACCAGCAACATCAAAAACTTTCGACCCATTTTACATGCAGTGAATAAATTTATTATTTTAATTTTTTGGCATGAGAAAATGAGTGACACAAAAAACATAATAAACCTTGTCTATCACTCTGCCGTAATAAGTGGAATAGTAGTATCTTACACTATGCTGGGATGGAGTCTACTTAAATTGCATTCTGCAGGCCTCGGCAAATTAGATTTTGAGGACAGTGCTAAACTAGTAGCAGTTGTAACAGTCTCAATTGCACCAAAAGACTTTCTTGTCAAGCATGAAATTATTCCAGAAAATGTATCTATGTAAATAAAAAATATGGGGACACTAGCTGTTATGATTAGTGGGGCTGTTGTTAATGCAACTGCATTTAGCGGATCAAACTATCTCTTTTCAAAAGTGGGTAGAGAGGAATCTGCAAAAGAAACGAGACGTCACAATGAGGCATCTGAAAAAATTAGCACAAGCCCAGCAGGAGTATGAAAAGAAAAGAATTGAGAAACTTGATTTTATCAATAAAAAAAAAACTCAGGCTTGATTGTCACGCACAGCATACAGTTTCAAATGTTGATGATGCTATCAAAGAATACTATCTCATTACTGGCGAAGACATAACCATCCCACAGCCAAAACTTAGCGACTACTACCAACCAAGCCCATAACAAAGAAATGGAGAAATAATGTTTGATCTAGTAGGAATGACATTTGTATATTTTACAGGAGGTTTTATTGCTAGAAAAAATGACCTACATCGGAGACAAAGCTGGAGCTAAACTATCAAAAATATATTACTCTCCAATTGGCTACTGGAAAGGGAATACTGCAATAGAGAAATTGTATGCTGCTGTGGGCAGGGATGTTACACTCTAACAAATAAAACAGTGGCTGCCATAAGAGGCAATTTTTAAAATATATTTACCTGCTCCAAAAAAACTAACAAGACCTCATTTTGAAAATACTACCCTTAATGACACCCATCAAATGTATCTTCTGTTTCTGCCGCATGATACAATAAGAAAGAAACGATACAAGTATTCATTAACTGTTGTCGACATAGCTTCAAGGTATAAGGATGCCAAGCCCATAACTGACAAGAATGCTAGTATGATAGCCACTGGGTTAACAAAGATAAATAGCCGACCCCCTTTAAAATATTCGAGGCTTGTGCAAGTCAATGACGGAAGTGAATTTAAAGGCGCCGTTAATCAATTATTTGCAATGCAATGCATGCTAGCACAGCGAGGCATACCAGACATGCACAGATCACAGGCAATTGTTGAAAACTTTAACAAACAATTATCAGAGAGACTGTTCAAATACCAGTATTCTAAGGAACTCATGCATGACACACGTAACACTGAGTGGGTTAAGAAATTACCATTTGTGATAAAAACAATGAATAACGAGGGACACCCCAAACCTGCTGATGCTATTAAATTGAAAACAATACCGCCAGCGTCAGGGTCGGGGTTAAAAACAAAAGCGCCTTATACAAACTTGTTTACAAAACAAGTAAAATATCTATATTAACCCGGTGAGGCCGAGAATGATGTAAGGCACATGGCAACTGATCCAATATGGTCAACGTCTGTTCACAATATAAAAAAATAGTCCCTGGCAACTGGTAGATTTATTATCTGTATGAGCCT
Organism: Semisulcospira habei; assembly: GCA_036245525.1. Lineage (NCBI taxonomy): Eukaryota > Metazoa > Mollusca > Gastropoda > Semisulcospiridae > Semisulcospira > Semisulcospira habei. Next base: position 214,677,170 of record BTPG01000003.1, on the reverse strand, counting down.
GACCCTCAGAGGGCATTTGTCAGAGAAGAATTACAGATTATTCCCCCAGACACTGTTACTCATTTCATCAACTAATTCATCAATCAGTTCATCAACTAATTCATCAGCTATTTTTTCAGACAATTTAAGCCTGTAATGACCAGGGACATTAGCATTTTCCTTAGTGTGAAACACTCGTTTTGTGTCCCCTACTCCAAGTGACTTATTATGTGTTTCGATCATTTCAAGATTATGTTTGTTTGATCTCAGTGACTTGTTTGGATAATCAGGCATTAGTTCTCCATATAATACTTGCTTATAATGTTCATGACGATTTTTTTATTGTTTTTTTTTTTTATACGTTTGTCTTTGGACTCACTGCCTTTTTGATGCAGTATGGAATACATTTTTGATCTCAGTCCAACATACTCAACTATGGGTACTCCATTCAGTTCGTCTTTAAACTTGCCAGGCACTTTCTTGTTTTGTGTGCTATACAGCGGGTGATCCTTAGGGTAATCAGACATAAGCAACTCTGTTTTCATGTCTTCATAAAAGTCTTCAGTAGACACGTCTATGATCATAGAGTCAGTGTCAGTGTATAACAGATGGAACTCAGGATACTTTGGTTTGAAGCAATCATAGTAGAATTCAAGCATTAATAATTTTCAGAAATCAAGAATTGCCATACCAATGAATACTGGCTTGTTCAGTTTAACAATTATTTTTTGTTGTTGGAGTGTCACTGCATACAATGACGGATGAAACTCTTTGTACCCTGTGTATTGTGGCTTGCCTGTAAGCTTAATTGCTCCTGATTCAGTTGCTACTAATCTCACATCTTTGCGGTTATGAGGATTTTCCATCATCTTACAAAAACAAGCATTGGTCATAAGCTTAAAAAAGTCTTTGTCAAATGCAGTGTTGCTGTCCTTTGCATGAAGGGTTGTGTTTTTCATTATGTAATCATTCATAAAAGCACACTTATTAAATTCAATGTTTCTGTAAGCTTTCTTTTAGTACTAACCCATGCCTAATGTAAAACTGCAGTAAGCAATAGTGACAAACATAATTGACTTTGTCATTCAAATTTGGCACAAGTTTAGTGTCTTCTTTTTTCCCTGTCAAAGACATTTTCTCAACAGCTAATGGATAATCATTGTGGTAATCATGTAGATGATGAGGGTACTCCAAGTCGACTTCAAAGATCCAACCCTTTGCATCATTCTAGTCATGAGTATTAATATAGTTTGTTAATTTTGTTATGTTAAACTTTGACAATCATGCAAACGAAAGTTTTTCAGTGCAATAACTCACATATTACATATCCATACAAATTGTTAGCATCCAAGTATGTAATGAATGACATTGACCTTGAGGGGTCAATGTCAAGGTCGTCAAGATAATTGTTGTTGGCTTTGGCATAGTTGTTTGCGGCTATACTAATGCCTCCCCTCAATCCATGTTCCACCATTTCACCCATCGTGCGATCAGACATCAGCTCTATAGATATCTTACTAGATTTTCAAAATGTATCCCATGTCATGCCAGGACTAGTTATATAGCAAGCTGAGTCAAGACTGTAGTGTAACAAACCTTTTTCACGATAACTTTCAAATATGTCTGCTAGCAAATAAACGTCAGCTTTCAAGTACTGGTCATGGTAATCACCAATCGTTTCACACCCTAGTTTACCCCATGCATCAAGTGCGTGCTGGTAATCAGAGTCAGAAATACCTTTGCCAGTTAGTGTAGAATAAAATTTCTCTTTTGGTGGCAGTCTTGTTTCCTCAAACACAACCCAGTCACTAATGTACTCGTACAGATACACTCCTTTCTTGAATAACTCTGGCTCAAAATATTTACTTGTTATTGGAAATAATGTCAGACCTTCTGCCAGACTAGCAATCCCTAAGGACAAATGTTGCATGGAGTCATAAAATGCTAATTTGTCTAACCTAAAAGTCAAGTATTCCTCAGTTTTCTGGGCAATACAACTAATTTTGTGTTAGACTCATCCACAGCCAGCATGATAATGTGTGAATCAGACACCTTGAGATTGTGGAAAAATTATTGGTAGTTTATATGCCTTGTGATCTATTTTTAGTTTTAAGTTACATGCACCATGTGCAGCACCTCTGTAACGCCCAGTTATGTGGTCATGATCATGAAATTTATCACCCCTCAGAGGTTGTTCACAAATCCAGCACATCAATGCTGAATCAAAATTCAGCTTATCTTCTTCTGCCATCACCAAAGGCATCTGACAGATTTCCAGATAATGTACTACATTACTGTACAGTTGTCTTATTTCTGTTAAAAACTCAGCTGCTGCATTTTTGCCTCTGTAGATAACAGGTTCTGTATACTGATCATCTAACAAGAATGTAACCAAAAAACACACCACTCTGGTCACTCAATTTTACAGTCTTTGGTAATGATTCTGGAACAGGACCCTCATATAGTACAACCAGTGATTCAAAATCAGCATACACTACAAACTGTAGCTTTTGCTGCTTCACATACTTCTTAAAATATACCTGACTACCAGAATCTGGATACCTAAGTACTGTTTGAATGTTTTCAGGTGACCTGCAATATTTAACATGTTTGTGTGCTACTTCAATAGAGGAAAACCTTTGTAAATATTTTTTTCCAAAATTCCTGTTTACACTTGTGTTTTGTTGTATGCTTAGGAATTATACATGACATACTCCTGAATAATTGTGTAGTGAAAGTTATCTCCGGAGCTTATTAATAACATGTCAACATGCTTATCTTCTGTCTGTCCGTATGTTGGGGCAAGTGGGGATGCTCTAATTGATTGTAACTTGTTCTCAGACTCATTATCCCATACATATACATTCACAGATATACCAGAATTCAATTTTTCAATCAAGTCTATATCTTCTACCTTAACAGGAAAATCTATACCACTGAAGTTGAGTTCGTTTTCAAATTTGGTATAGTTCGATACACGCTCAGGTTTTGGTTTTATAACATGCAATTTGGCAAGCACACAACACATGAAACAACAGTGATCATTGTTCTGAATATTGACTACAGCTTTTTTGTTTGCAACCTCAGTTGGTAGTGGCAGCCATAATTTGCCTCAAATAGGATGATATCTTGACTGTTTTAATTGTAGTTCATGAACTTCATGTCAACCAGACCCCTTCATTTTTGCTCTGTCAATTGCTTTGAGTAACTCAGGCAACATTTTGTCTCTGAACACTTTTTCCAATTCTGTTTTTGCATTAACAGTGTGTTGTTTTGTTCAGATAAACGATTTTATCGTTTCACCATCTACCCTGATAAATTCTATTTCGGCAACAACCTGAATCTTTACACTACCAGCAAGAAAATTATCTTGTATTACAGAAAAAAACATTTTCTATTGATTCGTAGACATTGTAAGTGTTGGATATAGGCAAGTTTGTTGTGTGATACACGTTTTGTAAGCTTGAAGGACTTGGAGTGCTTTGTGCATTGTCCATCATTTTTATTTGTCCGACAAAATAATAAATAGAAAGAAACTCCTGCTGGCTCTGTATGTGTAATACCATTTTATTAACTGTAACACATTCAACATGAACAGTTACTTTACATAGCTGTTTAAATATGATATAATCCAATGCCTCAATCCAGCCACAGCTGGCATCATTAACTTTAAAGGTGTTTGTTTTTAAATCAACAGTCATGCACTCCACAAATAGATTTCCATCAACATAATCCAACGTCACATTATATGACATATATATCACCGCTGGTACTGAGAGTCTTATGTTTGGTTGTTTGGGAGATGTTATTAAGTAAAAAAAGTGTAGAACTTCTCTGAAGAAGTCAGTAATGTCAATAGCTTGCTCCGCTTGTGCTTGTCCGTCCGTCATTTTTATGACCAAACCAAAAGTATAAATTAATTTACTAATCCATACCCTGCGGGCTGATCTGTCTTTAAAATAAGCTTTAGATGCTTAATCGATTTCAGTTTGTTTTTCACATCATCTCGTTCATGTTTGTTGGGTATTACATCATTTTCTCTGAGACAGTCTTCAAAGCTGTCACGATCTTTACAGTAAACAAACAGATAAACTTTAGTTCTCAAAAATCTTTTATTATAGCATTATATTTTTAAGTGAGGATTCATACACTGACATTTTTTTGCGTGCCTGCCACTGAAGGCCAGTTCTGCTAATGTATTTCTCTTCTTAATAATGTCTTTCTCTGCAGAGCAATCATCAACAATAAACAAAGTTGGTTGCCCTTCAATTTGTTTAAAAAATACTGTAGGAAATCATTCAGTTTTTTTTTTTTTCTCAGGGTCAACTAAATAAATAAACGGTTGTGATAAGTTTAGTTGTGTTTGATGGTAGGACAAAATATCACAATGTTTTTGAAATGATAGCTGTATCTTGTTTGTAAGAGGTTAAGTACAAATTCAGTTTTCCCACAACCTGTGGCACAACAAAACAAACCACAGTGTGAGTCGAGTGTCAGCAAGTTCATTTTAAAACACAATATAATTTTAATACACAGTAGCACTTAGTCTGCTTTCTTGAATTTAACCGGAGATTGCAATTTCTATTGAAGGGGAGGAAACAAGGGAAACATTTTTCAGGTCACAGTTTCAGGAGGGGAGGGGCAGTGTGGGCGCTATCCTGTGGAGTGCCAGGGGAAGTAGTAAAAGCCGCGGCCTTGGCCGAGGCCGGGCCTGTCTTGTGAAATGTGGCACACATAGCAGAAACAGGGCACAAGGGATGGAGTTGTAGCATGGGTAAAGTGACATGCACTACTCTTTCACGGCACTTAATGGTCTTGGACCAACGTACAGTAACTGTCATAGAGCAGTTAGAGTTCAAGTTGAAGCAGTCTCTCGTCAGATGTTTTTCTGGGTCAAAACTGTCCCGCACCGCCAGCAAGTTGGCTTTACGGAACAGTCCGAAAAACATGATGGCACACGCAGACCAAAAAAACTGCATCCTCTACATTGTCACAATCCAAATGGTGTCAGATGTACAATAACGTGTCAGGTGTTATGGGTGTTTCCTTTGGACAGGTGTCCCTTTCACGCGCTCGATGCCTTTGCGAGTGCTCTTCAGGTACCATCTGTCTTTAATGGGGTTCTCCAGGCCTGATTCAAGGAGCATTATACATACAATGTTTAGATATTCATTTACTGAGGCGGGTTTTAGTCGTCTAACAAGATAAGCGGCATACAGAGCCAACGTCTGTTCGTTTGCTGGGACTGGGTGTATGCGCATATCGCCGCAAAACTTGTAGTAGGCGTTTCTGTGTGATGTATATGTCCGTTTTGTGTTGTCCGCAGAAGTGGCGCCCCTGTATTCAACTACTTCTTGCTTTAATTATTTTTTCAGTGTTCCACGACACCTGTTCAGACAGAAATCGATAGGCCCGTGTCGACATGTGCGCGCCGATGTGGGTCGGTGGGGGACAGTTGTGGTGCCAATAGCTCAACAGTTGTAGCAATCGAAACACTTTCCCTGCCTTGTGTAACCTTGAAATTGTGTCTGGAACTGTGTTAATACATCCCGGCAGGTGAATAGCGCAGATCTCAAAGTTGTAACTTATTGATTTCCAGCACATTGCTCTAAGCACGTCATTTACAAACGTGTTTCGGCTTCTGCCTTTGTTTATTACTGCCTTTGCCACATTACTATCAGTATGCACCACAAATGTCCTCCCCTCCCACATCGAGGCCAATTTGTTCACCACTGCCACAGAGCTATCAGTATGCACCACAACTGTCCTCCCCTCCCACATCGGGATCCACTTGTTCACTGCTGCGGCCAACGCACACACTTCTTTGTAATTAATATGCAAATCGGAGACCAGTGGCCAATCTGTCCCGAACACTGTGTAATGCCAGTTGCCGGCCCAAAACAAATCGGCTGCCGTGCGACAGGTATCGACATGTACATGCTCGTAACTACAGTCTGTGTAGTATCACTTGCCATTAAACACACTCAAATAACACACCCACCAATGTAGGTCCTTTTTGAATCCCTCTTCGAGCTTTGCGTTATGCCTTGCATGATTTAGCGCTTTCATAGTGTCCAGAATCCGTCGAAGAAAAAAGCGCCCTCCTCTGACGACCTGACACGCCCAGTTTAGCGAGCCTGCAAGACTCTACAGCTGCCTTGTTGCCCGCCTAGCCTTGTTTTTGAATGCATGCAGCTTCTGATCTAGATCAGCCAGGTTATCCTTGCCCAAGGATAGCCTGCAGTCTGAGGTGTCGATGTCAACACCAAGGAGAGTAATGCGCTGGAAAGGACCTACTATTTTTGTCCAAATCACATTAAAACCTAGCCGCCGAACGAGGCCAAGCAGTGTATACAGTGCTTCTTTGCATTCCTCGTACGATTAAAAAAATAACAGGAAATCGTCAATATAGGTCATGATGCCCGGAAACCCCTTTGTATCATCATGCGCTTGACTGTCTGGGACAAACGATTGAAATGACTTGGTCCACACTTCGAGCCAAAGGGTGTCAAAAAGATACGTGCCTGTGTCAAGCCCATCGAATTTCCAATAGATGCCTGTGGCTTTATAGTCATCTGAATGAATGGGCACTGAGCGGTATGCTGATTTCAAATCAAGTTTCGCACAGAAAACCCCTGGTTTCGCCATTTGACATGCGTCTTGAATGGTCTGATATCTAAGAGAGTGGTGATCCGTATAGTCATTCATTGCACAACCCTCCGGGCGACTGCCATCGTGTATCAGACTTACTGCAGTGCCGTCGTCTTTTGGTATCGCCGCTAGCGGAATGACTATACAGGGTTTTTGGCCTGAGATGGCGTAATTACTGCACTCTATCTGTTGCATCAGCTTTATCTCTACTAATGGTCTTAGGTTCGGCTGCACCGCCGATTTCTGGTTTGGACTTTGAGTGGCCTCCAGGGGCCGACTCTTATCCGTTATCCGTAAACCATGTCTAACACCTTCAAGGAGGAAAAAAAACTATCCGGGTCATTTGTTAGCTCGTTTTCCCAGGCAGTTAGCTTTGATGAGATGGATTGAAATTGGCCCAGAAACTTCGGCTCCAAGGTGTTTTGAACACTGAAGGGAGAAGTGAGTTGGACAAAAGTAGTACCTACTACCTGCGTTGCTGGCTGCAGTCTGTCCTATTGTGCCCTAGGCGTGGCGAACGTGGCCTTTGAAGATCCCAGGTGAGCGGCTTGGTGCTCTGACTGAGGATGGGGCTTCGCACACACAAGGCATACGTGCTTGAAATTGCAGCGGGGTCCAAACTGGCATCTGCCCTTGTTAAACTGAAGGCAGATTTCACTGCCACCTGGTCTTCGCTTTCTGGGTGTGATCGCATCGCTGGATACTGTGCTGGTGAAGCGCTAACGGTGTCCGCCAATCATAATCACCTTTTCTTTTAAGATGACAGTAGACAGGTGCTCACTGTCGGACCCCCAGCGGAACTGACAGACAGCCTGCCGCTCCCGGTACTCATAGTCATAGTCCAGGACCGACTGCCAAGAGAAACGAAAAGCCAGCTCCCCAATCTTCGCCGTGTACGCCATGTAGTCTTTTATTGATGATGTGTCAAGTTTGCCCGAGTCGTACAGGTCCGCCATTATCCTGGCGTTGACTGCCATCCACTGGGGAGTGGTCACGATGTGGAGTTTGGGTTTGGACCCAGCGTTCAATTTCAGTATGGCCCCGCTACCCAAATCAATCTCCTCCTCATCTCTTACAGACTTCTGAATGTAATCTGTTATGTGTAAGGGCTTACATTCAGGTTTTTTTCGGAGGCAGACGTGGGGATCCAGGTCCACTCTTGCGAGAGCCGCTGTCACAGGGTCTGTCGCGGTGGCGCCAGATGAGCCCGCCCTGTTCGCCAACAAAGTCGTCTATGAGACCTGCAGTAGTGTCTTTGTGTTGTACTGCGCTAGGAACAAGGGGGCCCCTCCCATAGTCCTCTTGCCTCTGTGCTGCCAGCCTTATTGCGGTCCTGTCCCCTTTTCGCTGGTCCGCCAGGTTCTCTTCCAACAAGGCCGGCTTGGAGATAAAGCCTTCATCCTTCAGGAAGGTGATCGCTTCTTTGCTTAAAGTCCATTCGGACATAAACTTGACAAAATCGAACTGCATCGTTGTATTTGAGAGGTGTGAATAACGATGCTGCTGCTGTTGCTGCTAGTGATGCAATGGCTCAGTTTCTGGTACTGACTCTCGGCCTACCATTCACTCCCACGCATTCTTCCACGTTCACACCCACGCATGCCCGCACACATATCCGGCTACCGCATTTTTGTCACTTTCATTCCCACGTATGCTGGCAAGTGCACCCACTTATCCCACCCCCACACATTTTCCCTCACTCACGCCCCCTCACCACCCACCTGCATAGTCCCCTTGAGTTTAAACTAAGGTTACCTATGTAACCTTCACTTCAGTTTTGCGTCATAAATCAGATACAAATATATATTTATTGCTCCAGCGGTTTCAGTCTTTTTTTGTATCTGAATTATAATTCCATCACTGCTGTTTTCGACATGCCGACCTGACCCATGTAGGTAGTCGTCATCTGTAATATGCAGGTCCAGCCAAAGTGCATACTTGTTTGTCAGGAATTGGGCGATTCTTACGTCATAGAGATACAGATCTTTGCATGCCATGTTTGCTGGTTTTTCTCTAAACCTTCCACCTGACCATTTTACGATCTCATTATAGTGCTGGTATGGTAACATACCCGAAGCATACACCTGATTTGGACGCCCTTCAATCTCTCTCTTGGCTTGACTTCGCGAATGAAGATTTTATAGGAGTTGCCCACGACGTCTGCAGGCTTGTTCGTGGCTGCGGAGGCCAATCCGAGACAGGCAGGTTCGACCGCAGTGGCTGCAGGGGAAGGTATGGCCAGGGTTCTGAGCTGCGGCGTCTCTGTTTTTTCTCCTGAGCCGCTTGTCCTTAAGGCTAGCTCTGTGAGAGTCCTCAAAGGAGACAGCTGCCTTGTAAATGGTGGAGCTCCAGGTGTCACGGTCCGCAGCAAGCGAAGACCACTGGTGGTGGTCGATTTGGCAGGCACTAAGTGACTTCTTGAGACAGTCTTTGTATCTCTACAGTATCTCAATAGTACAGGACAAATGAGTAATCTCTGGATTATACAATTTTTCTGAATCCCTTTTGTATGGACTTTCTGGTTCAACAATCAACAAAACGATACCTTTTAGTGACCTTGCAGGAGTATTTAAGTTAATATTCCAAATCTGGTCGCTTTTGTCTTTATGAATCAAACTGTGTCTTATCACACGGTCATAATAAATCGGTAGTTTTGACTGGTACTGGTTTTGAATGAGTCTGGTTAGTTCAGTGTGTATGACAATTTCATATTCCAAAGAGATGTTTGAGGTCGTATATGTTGCATTGAGATCCGTTGACTTGATAACTTTGGAGTAGTCATTAAAGATTAGTTCAGAACTCAGGCAGTTATTCAGTGCTCCTTGATAATATGCTGTTATGATTTCGAATTCAAGTGGAATGCAAAACCTACTTCCGTATGTTTCTGCCACAATAACGTTCTTGTCTACTGGTGTTGATTTATCTTCAGCATCGATTCTGAGTTTGGCAACGTTGCCAGACTGCATGCCTTGGTAAATACGGTCTTCTCTTTCTATTCCAGTGAGCCAAAGATCTTTATAGCAGTAAAATATATCAGCATCATCCAGACTAAACACTTCCTGTCCTTCAAGTTTAACTTTAACCCTTTGAACCCTGAGTAAATAAGAAGTCTATATACCCTTCAGCCCTGACTTTATTTGAGAAATTTCTGTTGAAAATAGGTGTGGACTGTAAAATATTTGTAAATAATACTTTACAACAGATATCCCCATAAAGTTATATATGTACAGATTTGTCATTGGATGGACTACCGTTTTATGGATTTGACCACACTGTGGCACATGTGTCGTAATGCCTGGTGACAAAAATAGTGACAGGTGACAATAAACTTGAAAAACAAATGTCTGTTGTGCCTGACAGGTCGTTGGTACTTAACATGCATCACTAAATAGGGTGTCTGTTAGTTTGACACATAAGTGTCCATGCATTTCCAGCATGCCGATACAACGTAAGGCCCCTACCTTGTCACTAGATATCAGTTTTTACACCTGCCACTGATAAGGTATATCCACGGTCTAGACAACATGTAATAAGCGGCATCGAATGATGATCAGTGTGTCTGTGTTGTGTCTCATACACGATCGGATGAAAGTACCAGTGTTGTAAAGACTATACACGTACTACACATGTGACCAATGTGTGTCGTTTTTGTCCACAGAGTTACCTACAGGTGCACCAAGGTGTGGCATCAAAAAACAAAACAAAACAAAAAAAAAAACCCCAAAAAACAACAACCGGAATATCAATTAGAACCTCCGAATTCAGCATTAGAATCAAGCTTTAAGTCATTGCTGTTGTCAGTGCCTCAAACGGCGATCGCTCCAGCTGACACTGCCAGCACGTGGTTATGCTGCCTTGCGGTAAGTAGGCACACATGTCCCAATACATCAAAGCTATCTGCTTTTGAAACCATGTCTCCAAACACAAAATTGTATCACTCCAAATATCTACACATCCATTCGCCATTCCGACCGTAATTCCCACGCTAGCGCTGCAAAACTAACCGCACACCACAGACGAACGTGCGTACTATCCGGCCGTGTACTGAGTGTAAACAGGATGTGTCAGTGCGAAGGGCGAGGTCACCACACGCGCTGCAAGGCTCGCGCATCACCGGGTGCACGATAACGAAACACCTGACACCACTGTAGCAGTTTGTCAGGTTCAACGGTATACGAGGCTGCCAACCGCTACAGCGGTTAGCCGGGTTCAAAGGGTTAATAGACTTAATAATTGCTCTGCCTAGGTTGTCAACATGTGTTCTGTTTGCGTCTAATTCTGATGAAAGTTCGATATTAAAAGCAAGGCGTGCAGTACAGGAACAATAACGTCACTGGAACCTAGGTTTGGAAACTTAACAGTAAGAGTTTGGTTTTGATCGATAGTGCTAGGATTGTTTGTGATAACATTTGATTGCCTAATGCCCCTAACACCTAAAGGTTCACATAGTTTTCTGTATGGTCTAACTTTAATTCGTAGGAATGTGTCATTTTATTATGCAAAAATAAATAAAAAATAATAATAAAAACAATGGCAATGGGAGGATTTAATCATGATCATTTTGAAATGGATGGCATGGATGACTTTGGTACTACAAAAGATATGACTGGTATAAGAAATACTTCTAGTTTGCAACAGGAACTTTTACAAAGCAAAGTGAACTCATTTTATGATCATGTTGGCGACCGCCCAGAAGTTATAGATTCTAATCAGTTTGAACTTGATAAAGGCCACTTATTCATAAATACAGACAAAGGTAACATGCAATTGACTTATATAACAGATCCTGCTAAGTTTAGAGCTTTAAGTACAATCAAAACTGATGTTGGTGGTGAGGCAGCACTGCAGCGTTACCTTAGTGTTGGTAGTAAGAAGTTGACACCTCAAATTGCTATTGCCCTTCACTACGTGCAAACAAGGTTGCCAACGGGACAAGAAATTGAAATGATGGAAATTAAAAGACTGCCAGAAATAGCAAAAAAGGTAGTACAAGAAATCTCATTTATCAAAGGACAAATGAATGAGGCCATGAAAACAATAGGTGACTCGCCTTTGACAATGCAAGAGTTAATGGGCTTGGATAAAACACTGCAGTCAATCAGAGGTGAGCTGGTGAATAATGTAGCCAAACTAGGAGAGCTTGATAATCACATAGAAAGAGAAAAGGAAAAACTAGCTACAGCAGACAATGAGAATGATGGCATTAAAATAAAAGAAAGAATACAACACAGATTAAATGGTTTGCAGGTAGAAAGATCAGCATGGCTAGAAGTAATTGAAATAGGAAAAGAAAAACTCAAAACACAGGTTAACATGATTAGAGAAACTATTTAGAAAATACTTCACGAAGCCACAACTTTGGCTTAGAGATTAAAAACACTTTTCAGAGAGCAGGGTATCACTGTTGCGAGTTAATTACTGCTCTTGGATTTATTATCAGTACTGTAGTATTAGCTGAAACCGGACGTGCAAGCGGACCAGGTGTGCTGGTGGTGGTCCAGCTCCAGCTCCAGGGCCTCCGGTTCCATCAGACCCAAAAGATTTACAGATGTGGGTTAAAAAAAAAAAAAAAAAACAGTTGTCACATATTTCTGACACACTTCAAAAATTGGCTGTGAAAGCAATGGATGCTTTGCCTGGCATAATAGGGATTGAGTTGTCAGTTGGCTGATCAGTACAGCAGCAAAGGTAGTAGGGTTTATGGCGGAGCATGTATGGGTCTTTTTGGTAACAGTAGTAGGATTAATAACAGGATATTTAATGAAACAGGTAAAGAAGTAATATACCTAATCCAGTAAGGCCTATTACCAAAGCAGTTCTCTCCAACTCGTGTGTGTTTACAGAGACTGTCGGGGCTGGAGCTTGTGTTACTTACTGAACTGGTGACGATCCTGGGGTCAGAGCTGTAACTGAGTGTACGGGCGATGACGTGAATGTGACTAATGTTAATGTCGTTATTAATGGTTTTAGCGAAACTGGTGGCTGTAGATGCGTGGTTGCTGGACTCAAGTTTACAGATTGATTGAGTCCTAATTTCTGATCATGCCCTGCAACAATTATTTCATTATTATAATTTGTTATTGTCCCCATTTGAAGTTGAAGGTCAAATGGCAACATGTATAACCGATGCCAGCTACAAAGTCAACATTTGATCTGGCATATCTGAGAATGTCTTGATAGCGTTGTATGCTAGATGGGAGATCTACTACTAAATTTATTTAGTCTTTATAGGTTAGCAAGAAAACTGCTTTTGTGCTTCAAAGTTGCCACTCCCATTTAAGATGTTTGATATTGTTTGAGCTTGCGCACTTAGTATACACCACACATACGTTCTGTAATCATTTATGCGGTCAACTCCCACTTGAGTAAACCCTTTGCTTCTATCTAAGATAAATAAGGTCCAGGCATTAGACTGTTTCTATTCTATTGAACCTAACCAGAATTCAGATTTTTGTGTAATGAAGTGTAACTCATAGCTTAATACAATGTGCCCATGCCGTGGTGATCATCAAGTTTTTGTGCAAAGTCATACTTTGTACTGATGTTAAATTCATTACAGATGCGTTCAAATGCTTTCATATCCATGGAGTTATTAAACTGATTAAAACTTGCTTCAGTGGGCAATGGGACATGCAGTTCTGACAGTATTCTTCGAAGCTGATAATACGTGTGGGAATGATACACAGACCTAATCAGTTTGTTTGAGTGATTCAAATGGTCTGTGAAAGAAACACTGCAGCCTGTAGTTGAACATAGTATTACAAAGTTAAGCTGGTTTTGGAACAACTGTAGTGGGTTTGAGGACCACTTTCTTGCAGTTGCATCATTTGTTATTGGGGGGTTTAGGTATTTATCATAAGGATTCGGTACTTTTATTTGACATAAATCTCCTTTAAACACAGCTACATCGAGCTAATTTAGCTGAATTATTTACTGGTCATAAGTTGGAGCGACATTGTACTTGGTATCCATGTTAAATTGAAACGCATTTGTAGTAACATTTGTTGGATGATTTAAATTCCATTGTGTTTTTTTATGACATAATAAAAATGTTTATTACCTTAACAAATCTTAATACAAGCAAGCCAGTGATGTTAGCTAATGGAATTGAAAATTGTGATGGTAGAAAGGTTTTAGCTATCCATGAAATGTTCTACACTGTACAGTGGTTTAATGTAACAGATGATACGAGTTTTCATGTAAGTTATAGCGTCACTAGTAATAGTGGCTCAGGCACTGCTACACACTTTATACCATCTGGGTATTATGACTTTTGTACTTTAGCTAACTGGTTTCAAAGTAAATTAAAAATGAAAGCAAGTTTAAATCCGGATAACTTAGGTGTTACATTAAAATTTCCTGTACGTAGCCAGCCTATAATTTCAAGTGAACTTGCTTATTTTCTCGGTTTAATAGGCAGACATACAACTGTTACGTGTTAAGTCGAAGTCGTAGTATGATAAACACACCAGGCATATGCGCGTAAGGTTCTTTTAAATAAACTTCATTCAGCTGCAATCCGTCTCACTTGGCTTAAGGATGTAGGCTACACTGAAGTAACAGTTCCAACAATATTTTAATTCAGTGATGTGATCTCCACACAATACATTCCCAAATGCACTAACACTGATACAACGTCTCCTTTGAAAATGTCAACACTGGCGACACAAAGAGTCTCACACAATGTACACCACCGTTACACTGCGTCTCAAAATGTACACCTTATACGGGCTGACAACTATGATAAACTGTGTGTCCCTACAACTGACAATGTATGACAATGTACCCACATGCTTCCTAGCTCCATCTTTATATAGTATAACAACTTTCTAGAATAATCCAATTAATTTACTCAATGCAAACAATCAGAACAGAACACTTAACTGAAACTCATAAATTTAATAAAAAAAGAACTTTCTATACTAAACTAGACTGGTCTATAAAATTCGACTGCTCATTTCAGCCCCAGATCCCAGTGTGTAATGATGTCACACAAAAGTATGGTAGACTGTTCACGACCTTTCACCAAACACAAAGAACGGCTGCTAACTTCACGTGCACAGGAAACAACTATGACTAAAAGTAGAGCTTGCAATTTGACGTCACACATACGAGGTCACTAGACAGCGCAATTTCACTCAAACATTCTAATCTATTCTCCGCAAATCTATGCAAGACAAAAACCGACCACTCTTCTGCATGCAAAGAAGTACCCAACGGAGAAAGAAACACGCTTAGAAAAGACGGGTACAACACAATTTATTAATATTTCGGGTAAATACCCTTTGTCAAAATAGACAAACAAACAAACATAGAGATTAGCCGCTACTTATCTTCAATGGCAGAAGGAATGTGGCAACTGAAGGAGGTGACGTAAAATAAGCTTGTGTCTGCTACTTTACCTCACTGATTTACTACTCACTAATCAGTTAGGTGATGTTGGCGCTGGTTGATATGTACATTTCCCTTGGGGACTTTCTCAGCGCTGGCCGAACGTTTAGTTGGATCCCTTGCCCTTCCCTGTCGGGCACCGGGTCTCCGGCTCACGGTTTGATACACGGTTTTGGGGCGGGGCGATCGTGTGCATCCCTTGGGGATGTATGTGGTCGTCTTGTTGCGTGCCTGTGTGTTTTTCTGTGGGCTGGTGGGTGCCTGTTTTGGGTGGGGTTGGTGGCTCTGGCTGGTTGTCTTCCGCCCCCCCCCCCCCCCCCTCCCTTTTTTTTTTTTTTTTTTTTTTTTTTTTTTCCCCCCTTTTTCCTTACTCCTTCCCCCCCTTCCCCCCCCCCCCGCCCCCATATCTCTCTCTCTCTCTCTCTCTCTCTCTCTCTCTCTCTCTCTCTCTCTCTCTCTCTCTCTCTCTCTCTCTCTCTCTCTCTCTCTCTCCCCCTTATTTTTTGAGTTACCCTTGAAGACGGTTTCACAACTACCTACCTATATTCTCTTACTGAATTTGATTCTTTGCTTTGTTTTCATGACTTATTACTTGTTGTGTACCGTGCTAAATGCTGGGGTTTTTTTCCCGGGGTCCTCCCGTTTTTCCCCGAGGTAGTCCTCAACTTGAAGGTGATATAAAGTTTGCCTTCGGGTTGGTGTTTAGCAGGCTTTGTGTATTAGACACTCAGCCTACTTCGTGCCCTAGGGTACTCCCCATTCGTTCTCTCTCTCTTTCTCTCTCTCCGTCTCGCTCTCTCTCTCTCTCTCTCTCTTTCTCTCTCTCTCTCTCTCTCTCTCTCTCTCTCTCTCTCTCTCTCTCTCTCTCTCTCTCTCTCTCTCTCTCTCTCTCTCTCTCTCTCTTTCTCTGGCCTCATCTACACGCCTTTTCTTTCGCTCGCTCCTGCACGTGCTTGCACACACTCTTGTCTCTTGTGTTCAGGTTCTTTCCGAGTCTCTCTCTTACGCGATTTTTCGTTGACGTCATTTTTACTTTTTTCCGCACTTTTGTTCTTCCTTTTCTTTTATTTTACGTCACCTCCTTCAGTTGCCACATTCCTTCTGCCATTGAAGATAAGTAGCGGCTAATCTCTATGTTTGTTTGTTTGTCTATTTTGACAAAGGGTATTTACCCGAAATATTAATAAATTGTGTTGTACCCGTCTTTTCTAAGCGTGTTTCTTTCTCCGTTGGGTACTTCTTTGCATATTACACGCTTGGCAGTCACCTTTTTGGTCTGGATTGATTTTTTCTTCTGCATGCAACTATGCTAGAAACTTCCGGACTAATCTTAGAGTATCATAACAAAGCCAAATCCGCTAACTGCACAAACAATAAAAAATCTTACTGAAAAGGTGCGCGATACGCAACCACGATAGCTCAAATAAATATTGGATCATTTCCTACAATTATCACATGCATGCTCTCACAGAACAACACAACCACAATCATAACAATAACTTATAGGATGAGAAATGGGCATTGGGTTTTGGAAGTGCTAATATTGAGGGTTGGTTAACTATGACAGTTGAAGATAAAATAACTGGAAAATATCCTGTTTAATTGTCAGTACACACAGTGCTAAATGTTTATTTAAAAGAACTGAACACAACTGAAAATGTGCACAATGGAAAGTCTTCGACTTTGTTAAGATGCTTGCCGACTGGAACTGCCCCATATTGCAAAACTCTGGTTGCTAGATTTACTAATTTACAATATAATAAAATTAGGTTCCAGGTTCTTTGAATCACTGTGTTTATCTGTAACTAATCAGGATGGTAAACTTGTTCTGAGGCATGATTTTTGTGTTGTGTTAGAAGTTAAATAAATTTTATTTTTGCTAAATAAAAAATGAGTGGTCTTGGTCCAAAACCGAGAATTACGCCAGTTGCCTGTCTGGTAACAATGTTAAAAGATTTGGCTGATGTGCAAGGTTTTGATAAAGAAGGTGAGTTGGGAGAAGTGTATGGTCTTGAACTTGATTCCTATGGATTGTACAAGCGGAAGGTAACTGATGATGTGAAAGATGGCACTGAAAGGCCGTATCCTAAACTTAATCAGCTTCATGATGTCACTGTACCTACTCCTGCAATTAATGTGCTCTACAACTTAAAACATGTGGGTAATAAGTGGTAGTTGTTCCTGCACCTCTTCCGCTTTTGCCTGTACCTATTGTATTGGATATAAAGTTTGAATTTATTAGTCCTTACTCCTTATGTTTATACTGATGAAGGAGCCTTATTATTTAGGAAAGTTATTAACACTGGGTCATTCCTTGTGAGTCTTGTTTCGAGCTTTTCCGAAGACAACAATAGCAGAGAAGAACTAAAAGTGCAGGAGTATGAGAAACAGCGGTATCTTATTACAAATAGAAAGGGTAGAACCGATCCAACTGTTGAGTTTGTACCAGCAAACTGTATCATAGCTAGAGAAGCGACAATAGTTTTTGAAATTTTAATGAGGTCTTTAGATGGTGTTAAAGAAGCAAATATCGCACAGGAAATCAAACTTACGTGGGATGACCACAGTGACAGAGTCATCAAAGGTCTTTACTGTTATTAGAAAAGGCACAGATGTAGAAGCATTGAGTAGTAACCCAGCTGTACAGTTGGTGATCTATAAAACAACTCTTATTTGTCTAAGTTACATAAACCTGGAAAACATAGATCTTGTTTCATTTTATTACACTAACAAATTGTATAGCCTTTAAGATTTGCAAAATGTGATCGCTGATTAAATAATAAAAATATATTTGTCATAAAAAATGGTGAACTTGTATCCACAAATACCACCTGGACTGCTTGAGCCTATTGTGCATGATGAAAGATTACAGGCAGACTCATTCCACTTAATAAATATTACATATTATATTAAGTATTTGGAAGGAGAACAGGGAAAATACTCCAGGTGTAAAAGACGGTATAAAACAGTGTTCAATTCTGTACACAACACATCAATGGCCGTGGGTGTGGTTTCAGCTGGATTATCTGTAGGAGGTATTGCTCTGATTGCCACTGGAGTGGGGAGTATAATTGGAATTACTATTGAAAGTGTTAGCATTGAGTACGCTCGCTGGTGCTAAACTGAGCCGTATGAAACTTAATATTAGTAAAGCATTAGATGACAATAAAATTGATGATCATGAATTTAAGAGAGTGCAGGATGATTTGGCCATCCTGTGCTTTATACTCTGCATATAGCGTCCAGTATTCTCTGTGATACTGTTTAGTAGTTTCAGGTACTAACTGTTGTCTGCTCATTCATATTATCCTGGTTCCTTTGTTCCAACGGAAATACAGTACAGTTATGGCGGGAATAAAACATACACATGAAACATTTGCACACACAGAATCCTTTCACTGTAAAAGGTTAAATTCTCAATGTAGAGTATGTGGAGGAAGGTCAAAACCCAAGTGTACAGCATAAACACAGTGCACAGTTGCTGGCATCAGCATGTTTGTGTTGATCGTCTTGATGGACCTAACGGATTACCAGCTTACCAGCTTCTCAGCAGTGGAGTGCTTTCTGACGCTAGTATTGCTCTAGCAGGAATGGCCCCGGAATTTTAGTAAGTGATAACAGTAGAGGCTAGAATGCTGCGTAGATACATCAACTTTTCATCCCACAGAAAAGGGACATGCACAACAGATTGAGCTTCAAAGTTAACGCTTTATTTTGTCAGTGCATGTTCATTGTATTGCAAATATGAAATGTAACTGCTCTTGCAGGTGTGCTGGTAGTAAGCAGCATGGGCATGTTTAGTATGAAAAGAAAGCATATTTTATCAGCTACAAATTTACACTTATGTTATAATGACATTCTTGAGACAAAAACGCATTTTGTGATTAATGTTCAGTTACTAACACTTTTCAGCGTTTCCGCTGCAGTGCGCCGCTATGCAGCTGTCGGCACGTACACATAGTGTAGGGTAATGGAAGAGTACTCCTTTCTAGGACCATGAACGGCTCTTCCACTTTGCCTGAAATGGCGCGCGCTAATGATCAAATGCCCCTACGCCCGGCCTTGCAACAGATGGCTTATCTTGCACTCAGTGAACCCCGGTCCTCCTAAACTAAAAGTGTGGTTCTGCACAGCCGTGATAGTCAACCCGTGAATGTTGAAGATCTAAAGAATTCTTTTTTAGAACAAGCGAAGAAGATCAGGGTAAAAGAAACAATGAAAAAAGTTTAAGGTCTTTTAAGCAGGTAAAGATCAGTTTTGGTAATCGTTCATTATTTCTGTCATACACTTCACAGAGAGATGTTATTCCTTTCACGTCTGCCCATTTGACTCTATCCGCCCCTCCGCCAGAGTATTACTGAGAAAATTTTTTTTTTTATTGTTTATCTAACTTGGTAAATCTGTCCGTGTGTCTTATTTTCTTGGGTCAAGAACTTACAAGTTGATATGTTTAGGTTCTTATAAGTTCTTCTTTTAAGTTATTTATAAAAACGTATGTCAACTAACCTCAAAGTTACTTGTAAATTGTGGGTAACATTTGAAATTTTTTAACAAGTGAGATCACCTTATTCTAGAAAGTTACATAAAGAGTAACTTTCTAAGTTTACTCTCAGGCAATGTCTTGAAAAAAAATTGCGCAGTGGGAGACAAATTGGCCTGAGCCGGTTTAATGATTACACTGGGTGGAAATCTATACTTGCCTAGAAATGACAAGTCATGCAGTAGGGTAATGTGTAATAGTGAGCTTGAAGACAAAAACAAGTGTGAGTTCTTCTCATAGCAGGGTCTCACCTTTCTGACATGCTAAGACAGGAACATCTTGCAGTGCTATTTGCTGTGTAATGCTGATATTTGTAATGAGTAATAGCGTGTGATTGTTTGGACTTGAATCAGGAAAAAACCTGCATATTTGTCATCGTCATTTAACCTATATAAGAACAAGTGACCCATATTTCATTATCACTTGCAGCAAAAACTGATGGTGCTGCATAAAGAAAATCCAAATCCAAATGCTCCAAAACACAGCTGTGTGTGTGTGTGTGTGTGTGTGTGTGTGTGTGTGTGTGTGTGTGTCTGTGTGTGTGTGTGTGTGTGTGTGTGTGTGTGTGTGTGTGTGTGTGTGTGTGGAGGGTGTGTGTGTGTGGGGGGGAGGTGTGCGTGTGTGTCACTTATGATCAACCCATCTCCTGCTGCAATATTCCTGTGCTGAAATCTGACCACCTCCAGTGTGTTACCCGGCCTGTTTTAAGTCAATGGCGCAGTTGAAAGGAAAGCTGACGTGTAATATTACCTGGAGTGAATCATGTAAACCTACCCTGTCTGCACTGGTAATTGTCTAGTCATGATTTCTGAAAAACTCTCACTGAGCTTAATGATTATATTTAGTGCAAGTGATGTGGGGTTATGTTAGATTAATGGTGAATGTTATTAAAATATAATAGATTGGGGGTATTTGATCGGCAATAATTTGATAGGAGTCTCAGGAGCCCCCATCCTCTCTCTCTCTCTCTCTCTCTCTCTCTCTCTCTCTCTCTCTCAGCAACGTTGACGCCCTTGTGTTTGAATGCAGCACGACCCTTGGTCAGGACGTCCATCTTGTCCCTCCATCTCGTAAACTTCATGATCATGGGGCGGGGCTTGTTGTTGGCTCGGGCACGGTTGGCTTCTACATAAACAAAGTCCGGTTTCTTCTCCCCCCGGTGTGTGCGTACCAAATCATCCTCGGTCCAAGTTTTATTTGACACTGTGCCCTGCAGACATTTCAGCACTTTGGCGGCACAAAAACCAAAGGTCTCGCCTGGCGTTTCTACGATTACAAAACATCGCAGATTGTCCCTGAGTGAGCACGCCTCTAGCTTGTCCAGTTCTTCCTTGTAGCGTTTCCGCAGATCTTCCACGTCCTCCTGCAAGTCTTCTACAGACTCGGAAACCATCTCCTGCTTCTCAGTCAGTTCCTTGCAGTTGTCCTAAGGGCTGTGTTACGTGTGGAGTTGAAGTCGTAGTATGATAAACACACCAGACGCACACACGTAAGGTTCTTTTCAAATAACCTTCATTCAGCTGCAATCCGTCACACGTGGCTTAAGGATGTAGACAATACTCGAGTAAAAAGTTCCAACAATATTTAATTCAGCGATGCGATATCCACACAATGCAATTCCAAAATGTACAATCACTGATACAATTTCTCTTCTGCAATGTGCACACTTTGACACAAAGTTTCTCATACACAGTGTCTCATAGAATGTACACACAACACGGGCCACGTACCTACGCTAACTGTGTGTCTCTACAACTGATAAATGCAAGACAATGTACAAAACGGGCTTTCCCAGCGCCCTCCTAATATAGTGAAATGCTTTCCAGAATATACGAGGAAATTCTTACAACACCACCAATCAAAGCAAAATACGTAACTCAAACTCATAAATATTAAACAGGAAAAATCACCCAGAAAAATCTACAAAAATCTGGCTGTTATTTACAACCCCTATGTTGCGAAAAATACCGGCGCGCAACGACGTCACACAAAAGTAGGCCAGGCAGGTCACGACCTTGCCCGCTATATTCGGTAAACACGCGATTAGTGCAACAGCACTGAATGCCAAGCTACGCGCGCGCAGTAATGAAATGAACAATCAAGTTGTTTCTAGACTCTTCCTGACTCGACTCCGTGCGGCAACAGATAATCAACACTCCTAGGCACTCCTAAAGACACTCCCCTCCCCAACACACACAGCAGAGAAGAACTCCCGTCCTCTTTTTCCACCTACTTTTCCCACAAAATTCAAACTCTGCGCAACACACTCGACTCTCTGCCTTCCCCTCCTTGCCCTCCCGACACCCCCTTTTCCGGCACCCCCTCTCGTCCTTCCGCCCCGTCTCTCAAGAAGAAGTCCTCAAGACCATAAAGTCCATGCCTCTCAAAACCTGCGAACTAGACCCTCTCCCAGCTTCTCTCTACCGGGACGGCCTTCCAAAACTTCTGCCCTTCATTACCGACATCATCAACACATCTCTAGAGAACGGTTCAGTCCCTGATATCTTCAAGTCCGCCATCGTCCGTCCTCTCCTCAAAAAACACAACCTCGACCCAAACGAACTCAAAAACTATCGCCCAGTCTCCAATCTCTCTCTCCTGTCCAAGCTTCTTGAGAAGGTTGTTCTCAACCAGCTCAACCTCCACCTTGCCGACAACAACCTCCTCAGTCCCTTCCAGTCTGCCTATCGCAAACACCACAGCACTGAAACAGCCCTTCTACACATCTTAAACGACCTGCTTCTCTCCACCGACTCGGGCAACATCTCCCTTCTTACGCTTCTCGACCTTTCTGCCGCCTTCGATACCATAGACCACTCTATCCTCCTCCACCGCCTTCGTCACTCCTTTGGCATCACTGACTGTGCCCACTCCTGGTTTCTCTCCTACCTCTCTGACAGACAACAGTCCGTCACTATTGACGGCGTCTCCTCCAACCCAATCACGCTCTCCTGCGGAGTACCACAGGGGTCCGTCATGGGCCCGGTTCTTTTCACACTCTACACCTCCCCCCTGTCCAACATCATACAGTCTCACCACATACACCACCACCTCTACGCTGACGACTCACAACTACTAGACAAAGACAAACTCGACAACACTCAGTCACTACTGACTCGCACGGCTGACTGCTATGAAGACGTGAAAAACTGGATGACAGCAAACAAGCTTAAACTGAACGACGACAAAACGGAAGCCATGCTGGTAAGCACTCGCCAGAAACTTTCCCAGCTCCATCCCTCTCTCCACCTTCAACTCGACAGCACCCCCATCCCCCTCAGTGACTCGGCCAAAAACCTTGGCGTTATTCTTGATTCCTCTCTTACCATGACCAGCTTCGTCTCCGCCACTGCCCATGCATGCTACTTCCACCTCCGCCGCATCGTTCAGATCAGAAAATACCTCACCACCGAAGCTGCCACCAAACTTGCTGTCTCTCTCATCCTATCTCGCATCGACTACTGCAACTCTCTCCTTTCCGGCCTCCCTCACTCTACCACTTCCACTCTCCAGCGCGTCCAGAACAATGCTGCCCGCCTCGTCCTCAGAAAGAAAAAATCCGACCACATCACACCCCTGCTCAAACTCCTTCACTGGCTTCCCATCCCACAACGCATCCAATACAAGATTCTGTCTCTCTGCTACAAATCCCTGAACAACTGCGCTCCTGCCTATCTCTCCAACTTTCTTCACCCTTACACTCCTTCCCGCCCCCTCCGCTCCGCCTCCGACCCTCTCCGTCTCCACATCCCCCGCACCAAACTCAGCACTTTTGGCCCCCGCTCCTTCTCAGTTTATGGTCCATCCACCTGGAACACTCTCCCAGTCTCTCTCCGTCAGAAAGACTCTCTCTCCTCCTTTCAGTCCGCCCTCAAAACGCACCTCTTTCAACAGTTCTAGCACTATATCACCACACTCCCCACAAAAGCTGACTGTCGCAATGTATTTCACCTTTTGTTGTACGTGAGTCGTTGTCTAAAGTGTGCGCATGCGTGCGCGAGTTGTGAGTGCGCGCTTAGAGTTATAATTATTATAAGATAAGCACATTATAAATACCGTAATTATTATTATTTATTTAACAACACAACTACAATCGTAACATTACCCCCCCCCCCTCCCACCCCCTTTTTAAAACGAAATTTCCCAAAATTTATTCTCACACCTCAAAATTACGGTTGTGATTGTGTAAACCTACAAAAAAAAAAACAAACATAAATATCACAAATTTCACATCGAAAATAAAATCAAATCAATTACACGAAAATAATTAACTCACAGTTCCCGTAAACTGTCCCAAATGAACATACGTTCACTTAAACTGTCCTGATCACAAACATGTCTCTTTAAATTCTCATGGACACCAAAATGTTTCTTTAAACTATTCTGTATCCCAAAAATCTTCATTTAAATAGCTCAGCTCAGGTAATCAGCTTCAAAGTTCTGCGAACCCTTGATCAAATTAGAAATGAATGTCAAAATTCACCTCTGGAGCAATGTCACATCATGGGGTACAGTTCACAGATTACACAGTTCAAAGGTTACTCTGTTTCTGGGTCGAGCACTGTCGGCTTACGGAATGTTTGATAGTCCAAACACACCAAATTAGATTTTTCCGGTTTTTTCACGATGACCACTGGCGATCTGGAATCTTCGACGACCCCCAGGTCCGGCGTATCCCCAACATTCTTCCTCGCTGCCTCTCGTGTTGTGAAGCAGACGACCCGGTTCGTCACGAAATGGCTCGTTTGACGTCAGGTTAACCTCGTGCTGGATGGTGTCTGTTCTTCCCGGATCAGGTGTAAACCAACGCTTACTTTTTTGAGTCAGGACGCGCAATTCTTCTCGTTGAGTCTGGGTCAGATTCTGTCCGAACTGGATATCTTGTACATCCTCCTTGTGGCGAATTTCGTTAAGGTCAAACAGGTTTTCGTCATCTCGTCTTTCGGTGTCAACAGACAGACACACTGACGCAGCGTTTTGCGGTTCATACTGACGAATCCTCTCGATATACTCCGTCAGTGAATTCACACAGTCAGTATTCGTTCTGTTGTCGACTTCAACTCTGTAGTCTTCGACATCAACCACTGTGTCAGACACGCACGGCCCTCTATCCAACATGTCCAGCGGCAATCGGCGAATTTCAGTGTCGTGTTCATGCCGCAATCTGTCAAGCTGGTTCTGATGATTGACCTTCAGGTCTGGCTTCCGTTCATGTCGATCGAGCTCTCCGTTGAAATCTTCGACGACCTTTTGACTTTTACATTCATATACTAGTTCCTGGTTTTCTCTCTCCTTATCCTCTTCCTGCAGCTTCAACATCTCCTTTGTCAGATGAGCCCCTTCTCGCTCGAATCCTTCGTTCTCCTTGTTTTTCGGCGACCCCATTTGATCATTGTGGCGGCGCTTGGCATCGTGCCGCGTTCTATCTAACTCCTGCGCCTGTTTTTGCTGCAGACGGTGGACGGCTGCTCGCTGTTCCACCTCCAGCATTCCTCGATCGCTGGCCACGGCCGCGTCCATCTGGTTCCGCAGTTGCTCTAGCGCCTTGCGCTTCTCTTCCACCAAACTGTCTCTATTCACCATGACTGTTTCTATGGTGTCAGCTACTTTTAGAGGGATGGTATGGTGGCTCTCCTCTTCCTGACCTCTCGTAACTGCACAGGTTTCAGGTTTCCACTTCGGATCTGGATCCATTACGTTTCTGGCGCCGTTTACATTTCCTATGATGAGGTCATAGACTGGTGTCTTCACGCACAACGCCTTCACCTCTCCTGTTAGATACGAAGTGTCGACACTGACATTGGCAAGAGGGGTGACTCTCCCAGTACCGTCGGCCAAAATGAGGGTGGTCCATTCATGTAGCTTCTGGTCTTTAGCTACCAAGTCCTCTCTCACGATGACACATTTATAACCAGTGTCTCTCAGCACTCTCACTGGTGTGTCACCGACGAATCCTGACACTACCGGCATATTTGGCACTTCATTCTCAGGCAGCGCGATGTTTGAGACTTGTAAAAATGTAGCTCCATTTCCAAATGGGATGCGTCCATTCTTTCTGAACGATTCAATCAGCTCCGGTGTCGCCTGCCTTTCTCTAGACTCAAAGTCACTGGATAAAGTCACATCATTTGCTAATACAGCAGCGGCTCTGTGTTGAGACAAAGTATTGCTTCTGCCTGGATAAACCGCGTTCTGGGTTGGACCTTCTGATGTTGTCGCCTCTGGGAACGTCTTTACAAGGACACGTATCGCTTTGTGACCTTTCTTTCCGCAGATAAAACATGTCAGGTTCTCCACTGGCTTGTATTTCGGGGTGTCTCTGACATTGTGGATTTCCTCTGCTGGTGCAGACACACGCTGCGGCTTACTGGACCCGAACTTCATGTTGTGAGCGTCAAGGTATCTTTGAGCGAAGTCTGCCAGGGCCTTCAGAGACTGGTCTTTTTGCTCTCTGAGGTGGGCGGCCAGGTCCTTAGAACATGCGTTGAAGACTTGTTCTTTGACGATGAGGTCACACAAGTCCTGGTACTCTCTGTTTAAGCCTGCCAGCTCTATCCATTTCTCCAGGTAGCTTCTGATTCTCTCAATGAATAGGCCGGGTGTTTCTCCTTCTTCAGGCTTGCAGTTTCGAAATCGTCGCCTGTAACCCTCTTCAGTGAAGTCATAGTGAGAAAGGTGTTGATAGCTGGGTTGTAGACTTTAAGAACTTCATTTATAATTCTATCAGGCCCGGGGGCCTTTTCTGCTTTGGCATGTTTTAAAGCAGCAATAACTTCTGCTTCTTCTATGTTAAAATCTAGGTCATGAAATAAGGCATCATCAGACTCAAAGTCTTCTGATAAAAATACATCATCATTATTCTCTTGCTGTGCTATGTTTTCATTTAGAATGCTAGAGAAATGATCAAACCACTGCTTCTTTGTTATATTGTTTCTTAAACGACGTTTTCTTTTTCACTTCTTTATTTCCTTCGCAAATGCCTGAGAGTTATGTCTATACTCAAGAATTTTGTCAACAGTTTCCCTCTTAAAATTAACTTCTTTAGCTCTAAGTAATCTCTTTTATTGTTTTCTCTCGTTAACAAACGTTGCTTTATTTTCAATGGTTTTGTTTTTGTGTTTGTACGTAAGGCTTTACGCGTTCTCGTTTTTTTTTTTCTTTTCTGCATTCCTGGTCAAACCAAGGGTGACTAGCGGTGTTTGTTTTGTGTGTGTTGCCTGTGGAGGAATGAAATTGTTTTGTCATGCAACTAGCAGCGTCTTTGATAGCACATGTAAAAATGTCTAATGCACTATTAATATCATCATCGATCTCAGCAGTTGCAGCTACTAGCGCATCCTGGAATGCAGGAGTAGCTAAACTGTCGCTGAGCGTTTGGACCTTAGCAGGTTCCCAGATAATCTTATCAAATGAAAAACACTGTGTATCGTCATCAGAAACATCGTTGTGGGGTGACACACGTACACAAGACACAGTAAGGACCAGCGGCATGTGCACAGACTCTATCCTCTCGCCAACTTGAAGTTTGTCACACAAACAAATAAAGTCAGGAGATGTAACAAAATAATCATTAATACTACAACCAGTGGGAGAGATACCTGTCACATGCTTTGACAGATCAGGGCTACAGAACCCATTCAAAATCATCAGTTCAAAACATGCACACAAATCTAATAGTTTTCTTCCAAATATATTTACAGTCATATCTTCAGTAAACCGTGAAGGTTCAAATAGAGCGGTATTAGTTAGTAGCGTTTCATCAGGATCAAGCTGAAACAAATATGGATTAGGCCTGCAAATCCCCAGTTCCACCATTAAAATCACCACACATTAGGAAATGAATGTCTCCAAATTGCTGGAGGGCACTAGCAAGACACTGTTCTAATTCTTCTAACAGGCAGTCGTACGGTAATTGTCTATAAAATGATGAATCCTTGGGCGGAACATAGCACGGCGACCAAAAGCACATCGCATTCAGTAGCAAACAATGATCTATCAAGTTTAAGAAAGACACTTTGAGCGCATGTCATATTCACTTTGGGAACAAACTTGGCATACACATTTTTTACTAACACAACAACACCTCCCGAGCTTCTTCCTTGACTTGACAGTTTGACTGCAGGTAAAGAAAAACACGTGAAATCAGACCAGCATTCAGGCGGGACGAAAGCATTGTCTAAAAATGTTTGAAACAAACACACAATGTCATTGTTACGTGTTGAGTCGTAGTCGTAGTATGATAAACACACCAGACGCACGCACGTAATGTTCTTTTAAATAAACTTCATTCAGCTGCAAACCCGTCACACGTGTCTTAAGGATGTAGGCTACACTGGAGTAACAGTTCCAACAATATTTTAATCCAGCGATGCGATCTCCACAAAATGCATTCCCAAATGCACAAACACTGATACAATGTCTCCTCTGCAAATGTCAACACTGGCGACACAAAGTTTCTCACACAACGTACACCACCGTTACGCTGCGTCTCACCATGTACACCCTATACGGGCCACGTACCTACGATAAACTGTGTGTCCCTACAACTGACAATGCATGACAATGTACCCACGTGCATCCTAGCTCCATCTTTTATAGTAAAACAGCTTTCTATAATAATCAACAACAAAAAAATCACACAACGCAACCAATCAGAACGGAACAGTTAACGGAAACTCATAAATATTATTTAAAAAAAAAATTATAGACTAAACTACACTTTTCGACAAAATTCGACTGCTCATTTCGGCTCCTATTTTGGGAAATCCCGGCGCGTAATGACGTCTCACAAAAGTATGGCATACCGTTCACAACCTAGCCCACGCTTTCTTAAAGATTCATGATCTGTTACAACACACACCGACTAGCTGCTAAATTCACGCGCACAGAAATCAAATATAACTAAAAATAGAGCAGCTCTATTACTTTGTACACATTGTTGCATACACTCCGACGTCACACATATGAGGTCACTAGACAGCGCGACCCTTCTCGAACGTTCTGGTTTATCCTGAATAAAAACGTTTCATCATCAACTCTCTCTCTCTCTCTCTCTCTCTCTCTCTCTCTCTCTCTCTCTCTCTCTCTCTCTCTCTCTCTCTCTCTCTCTCTCTCTCTCTCTCTCTCTCTCTCTCTTTGTCCGTAGTTAGCTGTGCTTGATTTCAAAGTCGCAGTGACTTTTTTGTTTTGTTTTAAATTATAGAAGTCCATTTTATTTTGATGTGCGATTATTACTATATTAGTAGTTAGGAACTGCAGCATCGGGCGAGCGTGCCTAGGTGCGCTTGGAAGTGTTTCTTTATTTTTTGATTCTTTCTACATAGCTGTCGAGCCTTTTATTTTGTATTTGACATTACCAAGCAATTCGAACTCGCAGCGGACTCTGACCACGAGAGTCAAAAACATTTTAATTTTGCTTTATTGTTGTTGCTGTTGTTTTTCCTACGTTTTCTTGTCGCTTTCTTATTCATTTATACATTGACATTATTTTTATTATTTTTTTTGGAATATTATTGCTACGTTTGTTCTGTTACCAACATGCCAAAATATAATGTAAAAACTGCCCCACAACGACCTGATGAGTTGAGAATTGGTCACCTCAACATTTACCATTTAGTTAATAAGGTGCCAGATTTGTCTGTGTTCTTGAACACGCCAACACATTTTCATGTTTTTGGTGTATCCGAGTCGAGGCTCAAAAGCACTGTCAGAGATAACTCCATCTCAGTTCCAAACTTCTCAGTACTCCGCAGAGATGCCTCAAGTCCCCAGCACACTGGACTAGCAGTATATATACATGATTCGATAATTAGTAACGTTAAACGACGACAGGACTTAGAGTCAGCCGAAGTTGAAAGTTTATGGGTCGAGGTGAAAACATCTAAATCCCCCTCAGTCCTGGTTGGCTTTATCTATAGAAATCCAGCAGCCAACTGGGACTGGTATGATGACTTCGTAGAAATGATGGATAAAGTTAATCAAAGTAAAGATAACATTGTTCTTCTGGGCGACTTTAACATTGACCTACTTAAGCCCAAAGGGCACCATGCTGCATGGGCATCAACAACAGCCTTATTCGGTTTAAAACAATTAGTTAAAAACCCCACTAGAACCACATCTACATCCTCAACCTTAATTGATCACATTTACGTGACAAATGACGATAAAATATCAAATGTACAGGTTCCCTCCTTAGCTGTCAGCGATCATAACCCAGTATGTTGTAACGTCTCCATGAAACTAGACAAGCAAAAAACTAAAAGACATAAAACTATAAAATATCGCTCCTTTAAACACTTTAATAAAGACGAATTTCTGTGGGACCTGCACAATGCTCCGTTTACTGAGGTTTATGATCAGCAATCTCCTGACAGTGCCTTGTCGTGCTGGATGGATCTGTTTCTCAGTGTCCTCAATAAACATGCGCCAATACGTGAAAAACGAGTTAAACATTCCACCATACCACCGTGGTTAACAGCGGATATCAAGCAGGCCATGTCATTTAGAGACAAACTGAAAAAAGAGCAAAAGTACGAAGAATACAAAAAACAACGCAATCGTGTCAAATATTTAGTTAGAGCGTCTAAGAAGTCTTTTTTACAACAAATGATTCGAGACAAAAAGGACACGGCATCTGTTTGGAAAGCTCTGAACGTCATAACGAAGGGTAAATCAGCACCCGAAATCCCATCTCATATGTCAGCTGATATATTAAATAACCATTTCTTAACGACAGCCGAAATATTGGCATTGTCAGCTGCAAATAACAGTAAACCGTATGAAGTGCCGAGTTCTCTCAGAGAACACTTTAAAAAAACAACTATATCAAATACTTTCACCATCCCTGATATTACAGTTGCGGAAGTCGGCAGATATATTTCTAGCATGCCCAACAAAAAGTCTGCTGGCATTGATGGTATTGATAATGAAACCCTAAAAATTTCATTACCGTATACAGTAGAATCACTAACATATATTTTCAACCTCTGCATAAAGCAAAGTACATTTCCAATCATTCTTAAAGAAGCAAAGGTAATCCCAATCCCTAAATCTAAAGATCTTGAAGATATTAATAACTATCGTCCAATCTCCCTTCTGTCAGCTTTGTCAAAACCCCTTGAAAAGCACATTCAAAAACATCTCCTTGATTTTCTGGAAAAAGGTAAATTACTTAATATTCACCAGTCTGGTTTTAGACCGAAACATTCTTGTCAGTCAGCACTGACACATATTGTAGACAGCTGGCTAGAATCAATCAATAAAAGCCTGATGTCAGGAGCAGTTTTCTTAGACCTTAAAAAGGCGTTTGACCTTGTGGACCATGATATTCTCCTAAATAAACTAACCGTTTATCACTTGGACGCAACCGCTATAGCATTCTTCCGATCATATCTCGAAGACAGAAAACAAATGGTGTACGCCCATGGAAGATACTCTAAGCAAGGAAATGTAAAATACGGCGTCCCCCAGGGATCTATTTTGGGCCCTCTTCTATTCATACTATTTATTAATGATCTACCGTTGCATATCACTAATTCTGACGTTAATTGTAATCTATTTGCTGACGATACGAGTCTTCATGTTTCTGGCAAAAAAACGACGGACATTAGCCATAGTTTACAATGCAGTCTCAATGAGGTATCTGACTGGTGTAGACAGAACCATATGGTTCTTCACCCAGCAAAAACAAAGAGTATCTTAATCGCCACGCGGCAAAAACATCAACGCCGATTACAGCCATTACAATTACAATTAAACACTGAACCTGTTGAACAAGTCACTGAGCGTAAATTCTTAGGAATACATGTTGATGAACAACTATGCTGGGAGACCCATATAAATGCTGTTTGTAAGACCATTGCTAAAAACACTTTCTTATTGTCCCAGCTTAGACATGTAACGGATACAAATACCCGTAAATTGTTTTTTCATGCTCATATAAAGTCACATGTTGATTATGTCTCCACAGTGTGGGACGGCTGCAGTGATGTCCACATGAAGAGATTAAACTCCATATACAAAAGAGCTGTAAAAATGATAGATAGACGCCCCATCCCTACCACAGACAAATTTAGACATTTAAACATTCTCGGTCTGCGTCAGCAACTTACATTAAACAAATGCGTCTATATGCATAACATACTGAATAATATGACACCCCAGTATCTAATCACTAAATTTATATCTCACCAAGAACGTGAACGGACCTCAAGAAACAATACCTTACCCCTACCACTGCCAAGAATTGACCTTTTTAAAACTAGTATGTCATTCTCTGGTCCGTTTGCTTGGAATTCAATCCCTGCACATTTGAAAACTATTACCTCACCAGGAAGTTTTAAAACAAAACTTTTTGATTACCTGATGAGTCAGACTTAGTACGTTTCTCAGGTACTGTAATATTTCCTATACTTCATATATTTCATACAGATGGTTTTTATATGTGTGTGCGCATGTGCCTGTGTGTGCTCGTGTTTGTTTGTGCGTGTGGGTGTATGTGTGAGCGGCGCGCGCGCGTGCGCGCGTCTGTGCATGTGTGTGTGATGAGTATTATTTTTTTGCTGTATATAATGATGCTATTGGGTTTTGTATGTACATATATATTTTATAGTTTCCCTTCTTTTTTATCCTGTAGTTAGCAACGGCAAGTTTGTAAAATGACGATTTGTTTTCTGTCAAAACTTTTTACCGTTGAAAAATAAAGTTTCATCATCATCATCATCATCTCTCTCTCTCTCTCTCTCTCTCTCTCTCTCTCTCTCTCTCTCTCTCTCTCTCTCTCTCTCTCTCTCTCTCTCTCTCTCTCTCTCTCTCTCTCTCTCTCTCTCTTTGGCCGTTGAGGTGAGCGGTCGATCTTTAGCGGAGCTCCGCTGTGCTGCCAACCGTGACATATAGCAATGGAGTACTGTGCTTCTTCTTGGATACACCATCATGTATGTGTATGTGTCTTGATCCCGGTGTATTGGTGTGTTGGTTAGACATCTTTACATTTATAATGGTCTGGCTCGGATCTGCTGGTGATTTGTGTTGTGTTTGTGAATTGTGACACACCCGCGTGCAATTCTCATCAGAATGCGCGTATAATTATGACAATTGCAGGGCTCTGTGACTTTACAAACTGTGTTAGCCTGTGTATTGAACAAGAGTGCACAACTTAGTCGCTATTAAAATGATTCTTATCACTGACTGTGGCGGTAGCAAATAAAATAAAATTACTCTGGTACGCTTCATCGCGTTTTGTGTTTAGCAATGGTACGTTGCACACGCAGAGACCTATATATCTGCAGACTTTTTTTCATTTACCTCTACGATCAGCTATCGTTTTCGTCCTCTTTTTATCTTTCGCGCATGTTTCAGTGCTGTGTTTTGACCACTGATTTGCATGCCACATTGTGACACTTTGTTATTGTTGTTTAAACTGTCACTTAGTTTGTTAGTATATTTGAAACTAGTATTTGGTTGCGAAGTTACCTGACATGTTTACTAGTGTCAGCGATCATTTGCTTAGAATAGGCCACCTCAATGTATATCACCTTTGCAGTAAAGTATCAGACGTTACAGTACTACTCAACCAACCCTCCCCATATCATATATTTGGCTTTACAGAAAGTAGGTTGACAGAGAATATAAGTAACCAAGCTATCACCATACAGAATTTCTCCATTCATAGGCGAGATGCTTCAGTGCCTGGTCATACTGGCATTTGTGCTTATGTTCACAATACTATTGCTAACAACCTAACACGACGATGTGACCTGGAATCCACCCACGTGGAAAGCCTGTGGCGTGAGATAAAAGCAACCGCGAAGTCAACTTCGACCTTCGTATGTTTTATTTACAGAAACCCCGCAGCTACAATACAATAGAACATTCACAACGACAGCAGATATTTATGGACGCGAGCTCTGAAGATAGATAACTTTGAAATAGACTTTAAATGAGAGGGCAAGTTATTCCATGACTTAGCACCGGAAAATGATATGCTAGATTTGAAGATGTCGATTCTCGGTTTTGGGAGATGGAGTAAGCTGTTCCTCATGTTCTCTCTATTCGTGTGGGAAAACAGCTCACGGAGATAGGGAAGGGCGGCATCGTTTAGAATTTTTTGCACATGTAAGCATCTATTAAGTTCCAGTTGTTTACTAAGTGGTAGGATATTCAGGGCCTTCAGTCTTTCATCAGTAGGGGACGAACCAGGAAGAATAAGCTTAATACCTCGCCGGTAAAGGGAATTAATTTTTTTCAAATAAATGTCTCCACAGCCGTTCCAGATATTGGAAGCATAATTACAATGTGTCTTGATGTGTGCGTTAAAGAATAGTTTTCGAGCATCAATGTCAACTATACGACTTAATTTGGATAATAAAAAGAGTTTCTTCCGAATAGTTTTACATGCAGTTTCTATGTGAGGCTCCCAGCTGAGCTGTTCGTCGACTGTCACTCCTAACAAACGATGTTTTGACACTTGCTCTATGGGCTGAGATGAAGGGACGGTTCAAGAGGTTGCAAACCACGTTGATGCTTTTGGCGTGTCGTCACCAACATACTTTTCGTTTTAGGAATTCTAATAATCATAAGATTTTCTTCACACCAAGTTGACACTTCATCTAAACTATGTTGGAGGACAGCGCTCACGGTTGAAACATTTTTATCAGATACATGTAATGATGTATCATCAGCAAATAGTTCTCAGTTTGTGTCGGGGTGCGATATTGACAGTAGAAGGTCATTTATAAAGATGTTGAATAATAACGGTCCTATGGTGGATAGCTGAGGAACACCATGGGTCACCAGTCCTTCCGATGAGTATTTATCATCCAAGAACACTTTCTGCGTTCTGTCTAAGAGATAGGACGAGAGAAAAGCGACTGAATTTGAGTCAATGTGATATAAAGGTACCTTCTTTAGTAAGATTGAGTGGTTAATGAGATCGAAGGCTTTTTTAAAGTCTAGAAATACTACACCTGAAAGTTGGACTCATTTATGGCAATACGCCATTTGTGGGTTAAGAGAGTTAAGGCTGTCTGACACAAATGTTTAGGCCAAAAAGCTGATTGTGCTGTACTAATAAGGTGGTTTTCCTCCAGGAATTGAAGTAAATGATTATGTATATGCTTTTCAAGTGGTTTGGACACTGCTGATAAGATTGAAATAGGTCTGTACTCACTTGGGTCGCTCAGATCTTTGCTTTTTGGTAGAGGAGTAACTTTTCCTATTTTTAATTCATCGGGAAACATGCTCTTTGGAATCGAAAGGTTATATATAAAGGTCAACGATTCAACAATGTAAGGGAGCGCAATGTTCAGGATTTTACTGCTAATACCGTCTACACCACAAGATGTTTTACTTTTCATGTTGGTTATAGATTTTCCTACATCAAGGACGGTCATTAAGGGAATTGACAAAGTATTGCCAGCGTTTATCTGACTGTGCTGTTTCAATTGTTCTGAACATACGTTGTCATCTGGCTCACTGGTGTTCGTCTGTGACAGGGTTTTAGCAATATTAAGAAAGTGTTCATTAAATACATCAGCTGTAAGGTGCGGGGGGACACTCGTTGATTTGCTAGATTGTCCTTTAGTAAATGTGTTAATCACCTGCCATACGCTGCGTATGTCTTTGCCGCCCGCAATAATCTTTTTAGCATACTGCCTCTGTGCCTTACGTACTAATGATTTAACTGTGTTTCGCTGTTTTTTGTACTCGTTAAATTTCTTTTGTTGTTTCAATAGATCTCTTAGTTCCATCGCACTTTTAATATCATCCGTCAGCCACTCAGGCACAGTGGGGTGTTTAACACACTTAGTGCGCCTCGGGGAATGTCTGTCAAGAACACCGAGGAACAACTTATACCAGTGGGACAGCGCTACATGGAAATAGTGTTTGGGAAAGGTCATTTACAAAAATCATCTTTGTTAAATTTTTTGAATGATCTGTAGAAGATGGTTATATGCTCCTTATGATGTTTCTTTGGCAACTTCGCAGATAATGAAAAACAAATAGGAAAATGATCACTGACATAGATGCTGGGTACATAGACATTGCTAAGGGCACTGTCGTTGGTTGTATAAACATGGTCAATTAATGTGGATGAAATAGCAGTGACCCTGGTGGGTGACTGAACTACTTGTGTAAGACCTAAGAACGTTATCATGGATTTCCATGACGTGTTGCCAGGTTTCAATAAATCAACATTAAAATCACCGAGAGTATGTATATCACCTTGGAGTTTTGTACTTTGTCAACAATTACAACAAAACCATCTTGCCAGGACAATGTAGCTGCGGGGTTTCTGTATTTCAAACATACGAAGGTCGGGGTTGACTTGGCGGTTGCTTTTTTCTCAAGCCACAGGCTTTCCACATGAGTGGATTCCAGGTCACATCGTCGTGTCACGCTGTTAGCAATAGTATTGTGAACATAAGCACAAATGCCAGTATGACCAGGCGCTGAAGCATCTCGTCTATGAACGAAGAAATTCTGTATGGTGACAGCTTGGTCACTTATATTCTCTGTCAACCTACTTTCTGTAAAGCCAAATATATATGGGGAGGGTTGGTTGAGTAGTACTGTAACGTCTGATACTTTACTGCAAAGGTGATATACATTGAGGTGGCCTATTCTAAACAAATGA
Source organism: Semisulcospira habei (assembly GCA_036245525.1). Classification (NCBI taxonomy): domain Eukaryota; kingdom Metazoa; phylum Mollusca; class Gastropoda; family Semisulcospiridae; genus Semisulcospira; species Semisulcospira habei. Next base: position 214,640,976 of record BTPG01000003.1, on the reverse strand, counting down.
TCGCTGACACTAGTAAACATGTTAGGTAACTTCGCAACCAAATACTAGTTTCAAATATACTAACAAACTAAGTGACAGTTTAAACAACAATAAAAGTGTCACTATGTGGCATGCAGATCAGTGGTCGAAACACAGCACTGAAACATGCGCGAAAGATAAAAAAATGGAAGTAAAAGATAGCGGATCGTAGATGTAAATGAAAAGAAAATCTGCAGATATAGGTCTCTGCGTGTGCAAAGTACCGTTGCTAAAAAAGAAAACGCGATGAAGCGTACCAGAGTAATCTTATTCTATTTGCTACCGACACAGTCAGTGATAAGAATGACTTTAATAGCGTCTAAGTTGTGCACTCCTGTTCAATACACAGGCTAACACAGTTTGTATAGTCACAGAGCGCAGCAATTGTCATAATTATACGCGCATTTCGATGAGAATTGCACGCCGATGTGTCAATCCACACTGACCACTAAGCCAGTCATCACACACTGATCAAGTGCTAATCCTGAACCTCTTAATAACAGGATTATGTTGTGTGATTGGTCGCACAAAGAGACGCACGCAATGGGTGTCACTGATCCGTTGCGGTCTAGCGCACAACAAATACGAACTAAACGTGGTTGAGACTCCGTCCTGACGTCACACATTAGACACGTTAGCTATATCAGAAAAACGTACATGAATCTATATCGTGCAGTAAGTCACCGATTTGTCAGGTACAAATTGAGTTTAAAAATCACTTTGAGTATAGCGTCAATATTGAAGGTTCTACGTCGCAATCAAAACTACACACATTTCACTGTTACGACAGCAATCAAAACTACACACATTTCACTGTTACGACAGCAATCAAAACTACACACATTTCACAGTTACGACAGCAATAGAGTTCTGTAGTACTAATCAATTGATAATCATGATTTTGAGCATTTGTATGACATCAGTCCTGTATGAATAATCTCATTCTGGCTCAGATATATGACAGGAACAACAGTCCGACCCGGAGCCAGGACAGCCCGTACCGGTGCAACCCGAGCGTCTCCCACAACCCTCCCCGGTCAGTGCCAAAGAAGGTTGTGGAAAACAATCAAAACACGCACACCAGCAAGAACCATCCAGGCAACGGGTCGGAGTGTGGCGCCAATCAGACATCAATCTTCTTTCGTATAATGAGAATTACTTATTAGTTTACACGCGGTGTACACTGTCTAGCAGTGAAAAGAAGTTGCGCAATTTGCGTCACTAATTCAATGGGAATCTGCTTCTGGTTGTCACGACTAGCAGCGGGGGCCCATGAATTAGCAGCTGAGGTCTGGGCCGTTCCGGCAGATGAAGTCACAAGAGGCGGAAGTCAGTTGTCTCGAACATCGGTGACTGCTGTTCCTCCTGGCCTCGGGGGTTCGGGGACAAAGGGTCGACAGGCTGCTGGCCGAGTTTTCGCGGCACTGACTGAAGAGGCCGAATCAGCTCTGAGTTGTTAACCTGAGCGGGTCGCACCCCGTGGCCCTGACGTGCCAGGCGGGCCGGGCGCCCTTCAGTCAGGTCAGAGCCATGGGGTTTGCGTGCCAGGTAACCGGGCGCAGAGTTGAAGTTGGCATGATCTCGTAGAGCTACGTAGGGCCGGTGTTCACCGTAGCGTATATTGAGGGCCAGACGTTTTGTGCCTTCAGCGCAGGGGTGCATTCTGTCACCGTCCCGGTAGAGGGCCTGGCGGGGGGCGTGGTTCTTGGTCAGAAAGTTGGCGGTGTGGTCCACGATGGCAATATCAGCCTTCCTGCAGGCCGCGTGGAGGTTGTCATTGGATTTAGCGGCGGCTGCAAACAGGGGGTGGCGTTGACCAAAGGGTGGCATGATGGTGGACGCCTGTAGAGTGGCCTGCGGGAACTTGGTGGACAGCAGATCGATGAGCTGCAGCCACGTGTTGCATGCGACAGGAACATTCAAGTTGCGGCAGCTGTTAATTCCGACATGAAAGGTGACGTGGTGTACATGTCGGGCAGGCTGGAGGGTGTCAAGCCACTTGATGAGGTCGCTGACAGACAGACCTGACACCGCCATGTTCTAAACTGTAAAATCCAAAGCTGACATTTTCCGGTCATCGATGAACCTGATGACTGAGTCGCCGAGGGAGTAAAGCATGCGACTGCGGGTTCACCTTCTTCTTCTTCTTCTTTATTAAAATTTTCATGTCTCTACGGCATCAGAGATGATCAGGGACTAGCAGGTTTACTTGGATTTGAGCGATATCAGTGTTACTATGGGGTTTCAATAACCGGAGGAGAAATTTATTTTCATACCACTGTATTTCAGTTCGTGGTCCAGGGCCTATAGCATCTTTCGATCCGAGAAGTTGGGAAAGGTTGATCAGTCTAATGTTGCGTTAGGTCCAAGGCCTATAGTATCATCCGATCCGAGAAGTTGGGAAAGGTTGATCAGTCTAATGTTGCGTTAGGTCCAAGGCCTATAGTATCTTCCGATCCGAGAAGTTGGGAAAGGTTGATCAGTCTAATGTTGCGTTAGGTCCAAGGCCTATAGTATCTTCCGATCCGAGAAGTTGGGAAAGGTTGATCAGTCTAATATTGCGTTAGGTCCAAGGCCTATAGTATCTTCCGATCCGAGAAGTTGGGAAAGGTTGATCAGTCTAATGTTGCGTTAGGTCCAAGGCCTATAGTATCTTCCGATCCGAGAAGTTGGGAAAGGTTGATCAGTCTAATGTTGCGTTAGGTCCAAGGCCTATAGTATCTTCCGATCCGAGAAGTTGGGAAAGGTTGATCAGTCTAATGCTGCGTTAGGTCCAAGGCCTATAGTATCTTCCGATCCGAAAAGTTGGGAAAGGTTGATCAGTCTAATGTTGCGTTAGGTCCAAGGCCTATAGTATCTTCCGATCCGAGAAGTTGGGAAAGGTTGATCAGTCTAATGTTGCGTTAGGTCCAAGGTCTATAGTATCTTCCGATCCGAGAAGTTGGGAAAGGTTGATCAGTCTAATGTTGCGTTAGGTCCAAGGCCTATAGTATCTTCCGATCCGAGAAGTTGGGAAAGGTTGATCAGTCTAATGTTGCGTTAGGTCCAAGGCCTATAGTATCTTCCGATCCGAGAAGTTGGGAAAGGTTGATCAGTCTAATATTGCGTTAGGTCCAAGGCCTATAGTATCTTCCGATCCGAGAAGTTGGGAAAGGTTGATCAGTCTAATGTTGCGTTAGGTCCAAGGCCTATAGTATCTTCCGATCCGAGAAGTTGGGAAAGGTTGATCAGTCTAATTTTGCGTTAGGTCCAAGGCCTATAGTATCTTCCGATCCGAGAAGTTGGGAAAGGTTGATCAGTCTAATGTTGCGTTAGGTCTAAGGCCTATAGTATCTTCCGATCCGAGAAGTTGGGAAAGGTTGATCAGTCTAATGTTGCGTTAGGTCCAAGGCCTATAGTATCTTCCGATCCGAGAAGTTGGGAAAGGTTGATCAGTCTAATGTTGCGTTAGGTCCAAGGCCTATAGTATCTTCTGATCCGAGAAGTTGGGAAAGGTTGATCAGTCTAATGTTGCGTTAGGTCCAAGGCCTATAGTATCTTCCGATCCGAGAAGTTGGGAAAGGTTGATCAGTCTAATGTTGCGTTAGGTCCAAGGCCTATAGTATCTTCCGATCCGAGAAGTTGGGAAAGGTTGATCAGTCTAATATTGCGTTAGGTCCAAGGCCTATAGTATCTTCCGATCCGAGAAGTTGGGAAAGGTTGATCAGTCTAATGTTGCGTTAGGTCCAAGGCCTATAGTATCTTCCGATCCGAGAAGTTGGGAAAGGTTGATCAGTCTAATGTTGCGTTAGGTCCAAGGCCTATAGTATCTTCCGATCCGAGAAGTTGGGAAAGGTTGATCAGTCTAATGTTGCGTTAGGTCCAAGGCCTATAGTATCTTCCGATCCGAGAAGTTGGGAAAGGTTGATCAGTCTAATGTTGCGTTAGGTCCAAGGCCTATAGTATCTTCCGATCCGAGAAGTTGGGAAAGGTTGATCAGTCTAATGTTGCGTTAGGTCCAAGGCCTATAGTATCTTCCGATCCGAGAAGTTGGGAAAGGTTGATCAGTCTAATGTTGCGTTAGGTCCAAGGCCTATAGTATCTTCCGATCCGAGAAGTTGGGAAAGGTTGATCAGTCTAATGTTGCGTTAGGTCCAAGGCCTATAGTATCTTCCGATCCGAGAAGTTGGCAAAGGTTGATCAGTCTAATGTTGCGTTAGGTCCAAGGCCTATATTATCTTCCGATCCGAGAAGTTGGGAAAGGTTGATCAGTCTAATGTTTCGTTAGGTCCAAGGCCTATAGTATCTTCCGATCCGAGAAGTTGGGAAAGGTTGATCAGTCTAATGTTGCGTTAGGCCCAAGGCCTATAGTATCTTCCGATCCGAGAAGTTGGGAAAGGTTGATCAGTCTAATATTGCGTTAGGTCCAAGGCCTATAGTATCTTCCGATCCGAGAAGTTGGGAAAGGTTGATCAGTCTAATGTTGCGTTAGGTCCAAGGCCTATAGTATCTTCCGATCCGAGAAGTTGGGAAAGGTTGATCAGTCTAATGTTGCGTTAGGTCCAAGGCCTATAGTATCTTCCGATCCGAGAAGTTGGGAAAGGTTCATTAGTCTAATATTGCGTTAGGTCCAGGGCCTATAGTATCTTCCGATCCGAGAAGTTGGGAAAGGTTGATCAGTCTAATGTTGCGTTAGGTCCAAGGCCTATAGTATCTTCCGATCCGAGAAGTTGGGAAAGGTTGATCAGTCTAATGTTGCGTTAGGTCCAAGGCCTATAGTATCTTCCGATCCGAGAAGTTGGGAAAGGTTGATCAGTCTAATATTGCGTTAGGTCCAAGGCCTATAGTATCTTCCGATCCGAGAAGTTGGGAAAGGTTGATCAGTCTAATGTTGCGTTAGGTCCAAGGCCTATAGTATCTTCCGATCCGAGAAGTTGGGAAAGGTTGATCAGTCTAATATTGCGTTAGGTCCAAGGCCTATAGTATCTTCCGATCCGAGAAGTTGGGAAAGGTTGATCAGTCTAATATTGCGTTAGGTCCAGGGCCTATAGTATCTTCCGATCCGAGAAGTTGGGAAAGGTTGATCAGTCTAATGTTGCGTTAGGTCCAAGGCCTATAGTATCTTCCGATCCGAGAAGTTGGGAAAGGTTGATCAGTCTAATGTTGCGTTAGGTCCAAGGCCTATAGTATCTTCTGATCCGAGAAGTTGGGAAAGGTTGATCAGTCTAATGTTGCGTTAGGTCTAAGGCCTATAGTATCTTCCGATCCGAGAAGTTGGGAAAGGTTGATCAGTCTAATATTGCGTTAGGTCCAAGGCCTATAGTATCTTCCGATCCGAGAAGTTGGGAAAGGTTGATCAGTCTAATGTTGCGTTAGGTCCAAGGCCTATAGTATCTTCCGATCCGAGAAGTTGGGAAAGGTTGATCAGTCTAATGTTGCGTTAGGTCCAAGGCCTATAGTATCTTCCGATCCGAGAAGTTGGGAAAGGTTGATCAGTCTAATATTGCGTTAGGCCCAAGGCTTACCAGTCGCAGCGAGATAAAAAATGGAGTCAAAATCAGGGTAAGATAAAAGCCAGCAACAATATCGGTCCTATGCTAAGCAATGGTATTTTATTCATACAGTCTAAAAGGAGGTTAAACATTTCAGGTCCACAGTTAAAATTTCATTCTCATATATTTAAGAATAAGACTATTTAGCACATGTAATATTGGCGGGTTATTTGTCTATCTATGGCGGTGGGTGACGGAGAGAGCAAAATCGGGGCAAAATCGCACGGAGGCCACCTAGTTCCGATATACTGGAATGTGCACGCAAGCGTGGGCTGTGGATATCGGGCCAGTAGGGCAGCCGATCAACAGACTTTACCGAGGCGATTCTGGGCTGGAGGAGAGCTGGTAGAATACTTTTAACATTTCTCTGTTTTATTTATTGAAATTCAACACTGTCATAGTAGCCTGTAAAGTTCGTATAGCAGAACATCAAGTGGGTCAGCGAGGTCTGCGCGACACATTCAGCAGTCAGAGGGCCATAACTACTTTGTTGGGGGTTCATCTTTGATTTGCACAGCTTTTCATAAGGTGGCGACAGCTTGGTGTTCACGGCGTTAGTCGAACCGGGAGTTTGGCACAGTTTGGCATCCTGTCTCGGAAGACAATGGAGTATATGCGCTTGCTGGGTCAGTCACTGGAGTGACCTCTCCAGGGCGCAAGCCTGGGCGAAGTGTATGGAGATCCTGGGGTGCCCAGTCGTCAAGATCCCCCTCTCGGCCTCGCTGATGTATCCAAAGGAATGCAAAGCAGTACGTTTGGCACCAGTTTGGCTGCAGGAGCTGCCAGAACAGTGCGTGAATACAGGCAGCTGTCTGCCGTCGGGGCTCCACTCCTGATTTGAAGGGTTTACTCCCCCACATTTGGCCGTTGGATCCAACCTGATCTCCTCCGTCCTCTAGCCGTTGGCTGTCAGAAACAGCTCATCCGCCTAGTGGTGCAATGTGAACACCACCCCCTCACGTGGTTTAGCCCACCAGCTGAGGTGGTTTGCCAGGGTGTGGCGCTTGGAGCCAGCACGTGAGAGATTAAGGAGATGGATGAGGACCAGTGATGCCCGTCCGTCCTATGTAGGACGCAGCTGCCGAACAGCAAAGGTGCTACCTCTATCCAGAGCCCCCTACACCCCGGGAACCGGGAGTAGAGCTGTCAGATTTGTGGTAAGGGTCACGCGCGGCCCTGCTGTCACATAGCTGTGTGTCAAGGGGAGCGAAGCGGTTGTGGGTTTCGATGCTGAACAATGAGTGGCGAGGCACATAATTATCATGCTGGTGAGTGTGCAGGGGGCTCACAGACTGGCGAGAATCGGGGTCTTGGGTGTTCACTGAGTGATTGTTAGCGGGGGACGGGGTGCCCGGGGGAGGGGGGAGGGGCGACGTGGAGGCTAGGGCTGGTTTCAATGTTTCTTAATAATAATAATAATAATGCATAGCATTTATATGGCGCATTTCTCATATTTATAATATAACTCAATGCGCAGAATGTGGCCGCGAACTGAACCCAACAAGCACGCTCACGTGAATCACACGCATTCACTCACTGTACGCAAACACAGAAGATTCACGTGGTGCTAAGGGCAAGCTCAAGCGAGCTACTGACGGTATTTGGAAATCGTTTTGCATTTGAAATTTTATTAAGTTGAAACTGATACCAAAGTGGAGGGGGAGGAAGAGCCGGAGTACCCGGAGAAAAAAAACCCGACGGTCCGCCCGAATTAACGGTGACACTTACTAGAGGAGAAAAATCCGACGCCGGAACCCGGAATCGAACCTCGCACCTTTAGCATTGGTGGCAGGCGCCTAAACCACTGCGCCACGGACCGCAGGGGGAGATGTTGCCTGGCCAAGTGCTCCTACTTGTTTTTTCAGGGTACCGATCATGGCGCTCTGTGTGTCTCTGGCAGCAGCAAGTTTTGAAACCTGTTTGGTGATAGCTTCCTGCTCCACTGTAAGTCTCTGCAAATCAGCGCACGTTGACTGTTCAACCCTGGTCAGGTCTTTTTCCACCACAGAAAGGCCGTGTTTCCTCTTAACCTCGTTGTCTTGCACTTGGGCTTCAAGAGCGCTTTGTTGTTGTTGCAAGGTGACACAGTGCGCCTTGACACTTGCCACTTCGGTCTTCACTGAAGAAAGTTCCAATTGGAGTTCTTTGATGTTAGCCGCCGAAGCCTCCAATTTCTGCTGAAACTGACACAGGAGAGCTGGCAGGGTCGCTAACTGGGCGAGGGGGAGGGGTTGTTGAGGAGGTAGCGAGGTAACGGCAATCGGTGGGAAAGATTTTCTCGTCGTCTGATTGGGTCGAAAAACAGGTGGTGGGAGAGTGGTGGTCGAGTCTGAAGGACGAAGAATGACAGGTGGGCGTGGCCTGATCCTGCAAAGTAGACTTGTCACTGTTAGCAGCGGTGACTCCAACAACCTCTGCGCAGCTGAGCGTGACGGGCGGGTCATGCTGGGCGGGGTCAGCCGGTCGGCTGGGTGGGGATATGGTCACGTCCAAGGGTGGTGTGACGCTGGTTACATCACTGTTGAGTAGAGTTGAGGGATTAGTGTCCTAAAGAGATTCGTCAGTTGTGCCGGGGGAGGGAGATGGCAGCGCCAGCTGACCGACAGGGGGTGGTAGAGATGAAGATTGCTGGGAAGACAACATCTTTTCAACACAGTCTTTGAGCGGTTGAAATTCTTTGTCTATCCAATCATGGCAGCGAGCTCCATGGGCCCTGATAAGACAGGTGGTATAGAAAACAGCGCGTTTCTTGCCTGAACTTCTATAGACTCGTACTAGTGTACTGTGTAGAGCATCATGGTACGGGGGAAGGAGGGGGGAGTCTACTGCTTCTTTGTTACTGTCCTGGACGATCCATTCGGCTCTGTAGCCAGGGGGCAGGGGGTGTTTGAAGTACCTTTCATGCAGGGCTAATCACCACAAGAAGACACGGGTACATTCTGTCTCAAAGTTCGACTTGTTATATTATGTGCACTTTTATGTTAGTAGCTTTGTACCTTTGTATGTTAGTAGCTTTGTACCTTTAGCAGAGTTGTACTTTTGTAGATTAGCAACGTCAAGCGTGAAAAATGGCACATGTGCTAACTGCTTCTTCCGTTCAGAAATAAAGTTTAATTTCATAAAGTTTCATTTCTTTTGTATCGAGTCCTCAGTTGCGTTTATCTTTTCAAGTGTAGAAAAGCATGGGGTCTTGGCGGCGGCGCGTGTGATGCGGGTGTTGGACATGTTGGGCGGGACGTTCATTGGAGGGGTGGAGGGGTGATGTCATCGCTAAGCTCGTCAAACAATGAGATGCCAAGATGTTTGCTGACACCTGCCGAATAGCCCCAGGGGCGCCAAGGCGAGCCGAGAAGAGGACAAGCCATCCTCGATCACAGTGCGAGGATGCTGAGGCAAAGAGGATTAGGCCTAGTGGCCAGCGGGGCGGCACTCACGCGTAAGGGGAGGATGATCTCTCGGCCCACCCAAAAAGAGGGCGGGGGGTGGGGATGAAAGCGAAGGGAATTAAGTCACAGGTACCATGTGTGCAGACTGGCTGGCGCCAGCTACTCAGTCAACACAGAAACACTGCTTCATGGCTTAAAAAGTGCTCGTACCTAATATTTATTTGGGTTCAGTTAAGATTTAAAAATCATACGAAAATTGTGAAATAATAAAGTCTCACAAAAGTACCTGAAAAAGTATCAGGGCATCATTAAAATGCTCTTTCGCGGTCCGTGTAAGGTAACCAACACACACAAATAAGTCCAGGCAAAATCACAGTAGATGGTACATCCTGCCACTGCGTCGCCCGTCGAAAAAGTTCGCGTTGGAAGAGTCAGTAAGATGGTAAAGTGTCCATTTCACAAGTCCAAACAAACACAAATTACCAGCAGATCCGAGCCAGATCATTATAAATGTAAAATGGCTACTTCTTCTTCTTGGCTTGACTTCGCGAACGAAGATTTTATAGGAGTTTCCCACGACGTCTGCAGGCTTGTTCGTGGCTGCGGAGGCCAATCCGAGACAGGCAGGTTCGACCGCAGTGGCTGCAGGGGAAGGTATGGCCGGGGTTCTGAGCTGCGGCATCTCTGTTTTTTCTCCTGAGCCGCTTGTCCTTAAGGCTAGCTCTGTGAGAGTCCTCAAAGGAGACAGCTGCCTTGTAAATGGTGGAGCGCCAGGTGTCACGGTCCGCAGCAAGCGAAGACCACTGGTGGTGGTCGATTTGGCAGGCACTAAGTGACTTCTTGAGACAGTCTTTGTATCTCTTCTTTGGTGCCCCTCTGTCACGGTGTCCAGTAGCAAGCTCGCCGAACAGGGTGATTTTTGGTAGGCGATGATCCTCCATCCTGGAGACATGCCCCGCCCAGCGGAGCTGTGTCCGCAGCAGCAAAGCCTCGATGCTCACATTTTCAGCCTGTTCAAGGACCTCGACGTTGGTGACATAGTCACTCCAGTGAATGCCCAGGATGGTACGCAGGCAGCGCTGGTGAAAGCGTT
>BTPG01000003.1:214535948-214625948 GCA_036245525.1 Semisulcospira habei | reverse complement strand
GGAACAGATTTTTGGAGATTGTTTTGCATATTGAGTCAGTATGCGGCTCCCAGCTTAATTGGTTGTCCACTATAACGCCTAATAAGCGATGCCTAGTTACTTGTTGAACAAGCTGTCTATCTAAGGAAAGTGTTAAAGGTGGTAGGCCATGCTGGTGTTTCTGACGTGTAGTAACTAACATGCTCTTTGTCTTTGGAATACTAATAATGATGTGATTATCACTGCACCAGCCTGTTACTTCATCAAGACTTTGTTGGAGTACCTTATTAATGGTTGTGATATCTTTATCAGATGTGTGTATGGCCGTGTCATCTGCGAACAGATCGCAGTTTGCGTCTAAATGAGATATGCACAGTGGCAGATCATTAATAAAAAGATTAAATAATAAGGGCCCTAGAATAGACCCCTGTGGAACACCGCAAGTTACTAAACCATCAGAGGAATACTTGCCATTTAGCAGTACTTTCTGTGTTCTGTCCCTGAGATAGGAAGATATAAAGGAGACAGTATTTGAGTCAATGTGATAGAATGGTATTTTGTTTTTAGTATGATAGAGTGGTTGACAAGATCAAAAGCTTTTTTCAGGTCAAGAAAGATTGTACCTGATATTTTATTTTAATTAATTCCAGAGAGCCATTTATCAATTAAATGATTGAGGGCAGTTTGGCACGAATGTAGAGGTCGAAATCCTGATTGTGCTGCAGTTATCAGATGGTTTTGCTCCAGAAAGTTTAGAAGATGAGTATGGATATGTCTCTCGAGCGGTTTTGAAATACAGGATAATATGGAAATGTGCCTGTACTCGTTTAGGTTGCATAAATCTTTGCTTTTGGGAAGCGGGATTACCTTCGCTTTTTTCAGCTCGTCGGGAAAACCGTTATGTCTGATCGATAAATTATAAATAAAGGTCAGGGATTCGACGACATAGGGCAGAAATAGTTTTAAAATCTGACTACTAATGCCATCTGGACCGCAAGACAATTTGTTCTTTAAACTGGAAATAGATTTGCCTACATCTAGGACAGTCATAAGCGGTACTAAAAATGGGCCGCAGGCTCTCTGTTGACTATGGTGACGTAGTTGATGAGAGCAAGTGTAGTTTACAGGGTTAGGTGTATTTGACTTCGCCAGAGTTTGAGCAACAGTTACGAAGTGAGCGTTGAACGCATCAGCAGTAAGATCGGGCTGAATATTAGGCGATCGTTTACTGTTACCTTTGGTGAAATTGTTTATTACTTGCCAGACTGAACGGATGTCTTTGCCGTCGGCAATAATTTGTTCTGCATTTTGCCTCTGTGCTTTAGGAACTAGAGATTTGACATGGTTTCGCTGCTTCTTGTATTCAGTAAATTTCTTGTCTCGTTTTAATTCATCTCTTACTTCCATTGCTTGTTTTATCTCACCAGAGAGCCATTTTGGCATAACAGGATATTTGACGCGTTTGATGCGCTTAGGCGCGTGTCTATCCAGAACGGCGAAAAACAGCTCGTACCATCGTGACAGGGCATCGTTAGGGTTTTTGCAGTTTTTTTTTTTATATCATAAAATGGTACTAAAGATAGCTCATATAAAAAAGCAGTTTGGTCGAATTTTTTTAAACATCTATACATTATGGTAGTGTGTCCTTTGATTGACTGTTTAGCTAACCTAACAGACAACGTAAAACAAACAGGAAAGTGATCACTAATGGAAATATTAGGTACGCTAACATTTTTTACAACGCTGACATTTGTGCTATATACATGGTCTATCAGCGTTGAAGATAAGGAAGTCACTCTAGTAGGTGACTGGACAAGCTGTGTCAACCCTAAAAAATTCAACATGGATCTCCACGAAGTGTGTCCTTGCTTTTGCAAGTCTATGTTGAAGTCTCCCAAAATATGTACATCACCTTTGGACTCCTGAACCACATCCATCATTAACACAAACTCGTCCTGCCAGGAGGCTGAGGCCGCTGGGTTTCTATATACAAAACCTATAAGAACAGGCGAGGACTTGGTCGTTTTAACTTCTAACCACATGCACTCTATATTAGGGGATTCTAAATCACAACGCCTTTTTACATAGTTGTTGATGGAATTGTGTACGTACACAGCTAGGCCAGTATGTCCGGGGGCAGATGCATCTCGCCTGAGAATGGAGTAATTGTATATAGCTATGGCATGGTCACTAATGTTAGCTGTTAGACGAGATTCCGTAAATCCAAAAATGTGAAATGTTGAGAACTGGTTTAGGAGAATAGTTATATCTGGTATTTTGTGACAAAGGTGATACACATTAAGATGACGGATATTTAAAGAGTGAATGCTGTTGCCACCTGTTGACATATTAAAGGTGAACGTATAGATAGTCAAGCAGAACAGAGCAAAAATAATAATAACAGCAAATACAAAAATAAACAAAAACAAAACAAAACAAAAAAAGAAAACAATGTGTGGGCTGAAGAAAAAAAATCGTATAGACACATAGCGTGTAATTACACAACACAAAGTGTCTAAGTATCCAATTGGTACTGGAGGATTCCAATAGTCAAGAGCTGTAGGCGATTCAAACAAACTATCACACGCTCAAACAATCTTCACACGTGACTGCTGGCGGTGACTAGCGCAATCACAGCAGACAACTCGCGGTCAATACAATCCGTTACTCCTTTGTTTGGATTAGCTGTGTCGCCAACTGAGAAACCACTCGAGTATATTATTATTTCAGCCTTCACAGACGCACTGGTTAGCTTTTCTCCGGGAAACAGGGATAAGCAAGGTTGTCAAGCAATGCAATAAAAGTCCACCGTGCTCTATGTTATAGTCCAGTCACAGGTTTAAAGTTAGGTCCCTTTGGGTCCATGCAACACCATACGTAGTTGTAATAGTTACGAAGGAAAAAAGAAAAAAGAAGTCACATTCGTGGTATAAATGAGACGTCATGCAACAGTCTGTGATAATAAGTTTATGCAAGAGCAAATCACCTTGTCAATCTAAAACGTCATACAAAGTCTGTATGTCTGAAAGTCTATGTTTACTATTAAAAATAAAGCAATTGATGACATCATCCTCCACTCCAAACATCAGATCAGCGCTGACATTGTGTCGAAAAGACTCTCACAACAGTTAATAGAAAACGTTATGAAGAGTCTCTGTCACACAATCTTGTATCGGCATGGTTTCATTCGCTAAATCATTGTTTATTATTGTGTCGCAGTGACTAACATAAAATCAAGCTTAGATGATGTTATGAAGAGTCTCTGTGACACAATTCTGTATCAATATAGTTTCATAACCTAAATCATGGTTTCCATTGTGTAGCAGCGACTCACACAACACCAAGATTCATTAGTGTAAGGAAGAGTATCTGTGATACAATCTTGTATCAGCATACTTTGTATCAGCGTAGTTTGATATGCTAAATCATCTCATATTAGTGTGTCGCAGTGACACAAATAACATTAAGTTTTGTTAATGTCATCTAAGAGTCTCCGTGACACAATCTTGTGAACTGTACTGTACTGTTTAATAAATCGTTGCAGCATGCACTGTGTCGCAGCGACTCACATAACATTAAATATAGTTAATGTTATAAAGAGTCTCTGTGACACAATCTTGTATCGGCACTGTCTGACGAAATCGAGGTTTGAATTGTGTCGCACTGGCTGTACTTAAAATGAGGTATTGGTGATGCCACGAGGATTCACTGCAACACAATCATGTACAAACACAGGCAATGTGCTTATGCACTGGGCCTGGATGAATAAATAAGCTGTGCGATTTGTCTCAAGACGTGGTCCGGGAGGTGAAAACTGTCAACACAAGCAGGGCCAGCACGATCCCAGGCGTTACTAGAAGATGGCGGAGCCGGCGTGACTGCAGGACTTGGTCCCGTAGGACCCAAGGGCGGAAAGTCAGTCGGCTGAAAGTTTGCTGGCTGATGTCACACGAAAACCTGTTGGGGACGCGGATGGTGGGAAATTGCGTCACCCGGCTGTGGGCGGCACATTGCTGGCTGCTTCAGTTGACCTGATAAGGCCTGGCCGTGGTGGACTGGCCCCTCAGACCTGCCATGGTCGTGTCTCCGAGTCAGGTTGTGGCCACGCCCTTCTGACCTGTCAGAATTGCACGGCTGTAGACTGTTGTGGTCAGACTGGTCCTTGTAGATTGCCGCGCGACTTTGGTCTCTTTGAGAGAGAGAGAGAGAGAGAGAGAGAGAGAGAGAGAGAGAGAGAGAGAGAGAGAGAGAGAGAGAGAGAGAGAGAGAGAGAGAGAGAGAGAGAGAGAGAGAGAAATGAAATAAAACTTTATTTCTCAAGGATAAATGATTAAGTACACAGACCTTTTTTTCAATCATGTCCTTGCACAGGCACTCGCACAACAATCTCACGCGCGTGACTAAAACTAATAAAATTGGAAAGGCAAAACGTAAGCATAAAAACACACACACACAAAAATTAACAAAAATATAGTTAGCAGTCACTCACAAACACACACACACACACACATACACACACACACACACACACACACACACACACACACACACACACACACACACACACACACACACACACACACACACATATGGAGATAAAAGCCTCAGAGTGGGTTACCTACCATTTTATGTGAAAATGGTTCCCATATTTCTATTTATTCTAGGGCTCTGGAATTGATGCGAATGTTTAGAACTCACCTTATAACTAAGCTCTATAACTTACAATAAATTAGACATTTTCTAGAAACAGAGCCACTAGATGGAAAAAAATGGGTTTCTACCAATAAAGTGGGTGCCTCTCACACAAAAACTGGCACTACAGTGAAAATGGGTGTCTTCACAACTGGAGGCGTCTGTAATAAGGTCAAGTTCATGGAATAATTATTTTTTACATTAATCTTTTTTTCAACTTAATGTGTATGTATGCTTTAACATTTTTAACAATGTATGGTGCAAAATTGAATAAACAGTGGCCCGTAACCTTTGGATTATGATTTTTACAGAGGAAATCTTTTAAACATTGCTACGTTTTGTCCCTCTGAAGCAAAAAGTTTATCATGGCATTTATGTGAGAATCAACATAATGTAGTCTGGAAATTAAAGGACTTTTTTATGTACTCTGGAGTTTCAGACAAACAGCAGCAGAGCATTTTGAATATCAACCCTTATCATTCGGAATACACCAGTGTGTGCAACAAGTGTGACTGAAATAGTCCAAGGGTAGTGCCAAAATAGCTTGGCGCCTAGGCGCCAAGCTATTGTGGCACCACCCTTGAACTAAAGCCATTGGTCTATGTCATCATCTGTAAGTATTGTAATGTAGCTTGCATATAATTATGGCAGTGTGCAAATTTCAACCTTTTAGCCTCAGTATAATGCGGGTCAAAAAGTGTGGAAAAATATGAAAGATAGTAAAAGACCCAAACGAAGAAACTAACAACTTATTCTACCCCAGACACACCACAGCAAAATAAAGATCAACCATGATAGTTAAAGGGTGATGCCAAAATAGCTTGGCACCTATGGGTGCCAAGCTATTCTGGCATCACCCTTGAACTATCATGGTCGATCTGTGTCCTGCACTGAAATGCAGTCTTCAGAAGACTACTTCAACATTTGGGGATTCCCGTCTTGGGGCAGAATGAGTTAAAATGAAAGAACAGAACACTGACATTAATTAATTAACTGACAACATTAGAAATCACTTGAAACTTCAACCTTTATTAATCACATCAAAGGTGCATGTATATAAAAACACAGTAATTGTTTGTAAACATTTTAAATCAAACAATTAAGAGCAGTCAAACCTTTTTCTGGCAACTTCGTGATGAGGAAAACTAGTTCTTGCCTTCGGCACGTAAAGGGTTTCCGCGACTTATGTGCCTCTATTCATAAAACGAAGAAAGAAATATAATACCGAGTTCTAGCAAGTGCGACAATAAAGTTTACCCGAGTTGGTATACCTCGTCCAGTGCCTATGTTAAACGCACCAGCGGTGCCAATGTTGCTATTTTGGCACCAGACCGGTCGCTCGGACCGGTCTGGTGCACCCGATCGGTTTAGAGCGTGTGCTTTCTGCACCTGTAATGGGCAACCTCGGAGAAAGAATCACGTGACCGTCATTTGATTGCTGCAAAATAACATGAATAAAGAATAAACCCTTTCCCATATATGCAATCCGGCAATAATGCATCCATCCTTATGCTAGCACCACGAAACATTATGCGATTTGGCAGATTTGAAAAATAGTTTTTTTTTAATCCTCAATGGAGGTGATTTTGCGACATCTGCGTCGTTTGCGGCAGGAAGCACCGTCATAGATGAAGTTCGAGAGATGAGCGCACTGCATGTAAAATGGACTTGATTCGGTGGTGTGGGGCATGACACCAGCCTCCACCATCTCAACACAAAACTGGCGTGTTAGGGGAGGTAAAAGGCGCAGCTAAAAGTTAAAACCGCAAACCGGCCGAACCTTTTTTTCGACTGCGATCACTATCTACCGCGTGAACGTACGAGACCACATTACAAGTGCAGAAGCCAACCTGCGCACGCAGTTCTGGTGCACATGACCGTTTCGAGCGACCGGTCTGGTGCGAAAATAGCAACAATGGCGCCGCTGGTGCGTAGAGGGCGAGGTATACCAACTCAACTAAGGTTTACGTTTCCTGTGACTTTTGAAACAATGCACAGCAGGCAAAGTGTACTTTATA
Source organism: Semisulcospira habei (assembly GCA_036245525.1). Lineage (NCBI taxonomy): Eukaryota > Metazoa > Mollusca > Gastropoda > Semisulcospiridae > Semisulcospira > Semisulcospira habei. The sequence goes on along the minus strand of BTPG01000003.1, from coordinate 214,619,259 downwards.
GCAACAAAAAAATTAGAGACTTATCCAGGTGTACATCAGATAAACACAAGCTATACACACTGAAATAATAACACCCTTGTAATAAACCTTTATGTGGACAATGGTTTTCCTATCTTATTATTGTCCTTCGTCCCGATTGGTTGTACATTGCTGAACGTCCCGTCTTTTTCAGGACGTGCCAGCACTGCTTGTGCCACATTCCTTCTGCAAATGAAGATAAGTAGCGACTGATCTCTCTGTTTGTTTGTCTGCTTTGGCAAAGCTAATTTACCCTAAATATTAATAAATTGTGTTGTAACCGTCTTTTCTAAGCGTGTTTATTTCTCTGTTGGGCACTTCTTTTCAAGAGATACAGGCAGCGCAGACAGTAGGGAGAGCTTAAAAAAGAAAAATACAAGTTAATGGACCAAGGGTAGACATAAACACATGCCCCGGAATTGAGAGGAAAACCCACCCTGTGGGGCTGACCAGGGTGAGCCTAGGAACTAAAAAGGAGTTGACCCCACCTAAGTCCCCCAGGGCAGACCTGGGTGGGGGCCACTGTTTAGTTGCAAAGTAAGGTTAATGTTACACAGTATGCAAAATGATCCTGGTGTACATCAGATAAAAACAGAGCTATACACGCTGAAAACAACCGAATAATAACGCTCTTGTAATACATCTTTATGTTGAGAATGGTTTTCTGACCCCTTATTATTGTCTTTCGTCCCCAACCATTCTTCCGTTTGCAGAGTTTTAAATGTTATGCAGTATACAAAATGATCCAGGCGGACCAGCCCCCATAGTAGCACTCTTGTAATAAATCTTTATGTTGACAATGGTTTTCTTAGCCCTTATTATTGTCTTTCGTACCCAGCCATCCTTTCGTTTGTAGAGTTTTAAATGTTACACAGTATACAAAATGATCCAGGCGGAGCAGCCGGCCATAGTAGCACTCTTGTTGACAATGGTTTTCTTACCCCTTATTATTGTCGTTCGTCCCCAAACATTCTGCCGTTTGCAGAGTTTTAAATGTTATACAGTATACAAAATGATCCTGGCGGACCAACCCCATAATAACACTCTTGTAAAAATCTTTAAGTTGTCAATAATTTTATTATCTTATTATTGTCTTTTGTCCCCAGCCGGCTGTTTCGTTTTGCAAATTCAAAGGTTATACAGTATACAAAATGATCCAGGCGTCCATCAGATAACAAAAGCAGGCTATACATGCTGAAACAACCCCAATAATAACACTCTTGTAATAAATCTGTATGAAAACGAAAATGCCGCGAGTGGGGGGGGGGGGGAGGGAATCTCAATTCATTTCTTTTGTAACTTTTGTAACTTTTTCAGTCTGTTGCGGACGTAATCCTTAATGTTTGTCCAACACCTATGTCTAAGCGCGGGCTCTTATGCGATTGCCTGCTGTATCTCGGCCTTTTCAGGAAATTTGTTCATGACGAGGTGTGTCTTGAAACGAGTTTGAACAGCTTTCTCTTCAACTTTCCCCCATGGTTTCCTTGTAAATCTAGCGTTCTTTTGAACAGGAGCTGACGCAGTACTGTCATCATCAAAACTATCTAGATTGTCATCAGGCTCTGGTCGTCTTTTCTCTGTCATGCTCATTGATTCCTGTGTTGTTGGCTTGCTACTTGCATCATTCACAGGTGCTGTTTCGCCCGAAACCTCTCTGCCAGTTTCTGATGTGTCTTCATTGTCAAAGTCAATCTCTTTATCATAGCCAAGCTCAGCTCTAATGCAACTCTCAAAATCTGTCATCCCATTGTTAACTGACAGAAGAATCTTTGCCACTTTTGCCTTTTGAAGGACGTCTTGAGGTTGGCGGTAGATATGGCGATATATCCGGATATCATGACCAAGAAAGTCTGCCAGCTGATCCTGGTCTAACTCCGAGATGGCCATTGACTGAGCCAAAGTTGAAACCTGCTTCCGTAACTGAGTAAATGTGAACATGGCTGGGTATGACACCCGTGCTTCTAGCGCATGGGCCTTCAGAACATCATGGCCTCTGTAAGGCCTTTGACCAGAAGGTGTGGCAAAGATGTACTGGGAACCAGCGAGAGCTGGCACTGATTGCCTCATTTGAAGGATTCTGTCCACAGTTGTCATCATCTTCTTCGTCAGCAAAACGGGAAGACTCCTATTAAACTTGCCTCTGATTTCCACTAGCTGAAAATGATTCACCATTTTCTTCTCAACCTCTGTGAGACCTTTCAAGATATCTTGATTGGTGATCGATCCAATCTTAGCATTCTGGAAGTCTGACACCTTCATTCTCTGAACTTCTCCCCCTTGTTTTCGGTTGAAAAGTGATACAGAACAAATACTTGCTTTAACCACTGTTGGCTAATCTTCTGAAGCCATCCTTGTCTCAAGAAGCTGTTGGACCTTTCTCACATCTTCACATGATGAGATCAGTTTGCGTTTGTTCATGGTCATTTTCCCGACTGACTGGGCTGCTGTAGCGGACACACAATCATACCAGTCCCCGTTGAAGACAGAGTCAACCTGCTGCGCATCAGAGAGCTCCTGTCACCACCCATCATCTGAACCCCGCTCAAGCTGTTTGGATGCCTGTGACTGTTTGATCTGTGAACATTTTACAAAACATCGCCTATGCGCATTGCGAGATTGCCTTGTTTGAACATATGTGTGTCCTCATCAAAATCTGCTAGCTCTTTTACAGCCAGTACAACATGATCAAAGCTAGCTGAATTGATCACAGCATTTAAACTTGCGATTTTCATTTCAGACCTCATTCTGATAATCTTTAATAGTCTCCCTAACTCCCACATCCTGGAGCTGATTTGTCCAGCCGTGTTTTCTTCAATGTCCCTGCGGTCACATAATCTCTTTCCATACTCAAGAAGCAAGGGATCAGTTCTGATGAGACGGCTTATCTCATCATCTCTCTGCCTGGCTAATACCTTGTGATAGAAGGAAAATTCAACGTCTAAGGGTATTGCAAGCATTAGCCGACCACGGCGTGCCACCTCACATCTCTTAAACCCACCTGGTTTCTGACAGCAACGTTTTGAGCTTTTTTGGATAGAGCCCTTTGCAATGGCTAAAGGCAAGAAGGTCGTCTACCTTACTAGTTTTGGTGCGATACTTAGGAATCAAAAACCCTGATTTGTTTTCAAGAACAGCAACGTTATACATGTAATCATCCTCATCTTATAGTCTGGTCCATGCTTGACGTCTCTGCTTTGTCCCTTTTTTCATCAACAAAATTTTAGCAACGTCTGTGCTCATTTTCAAGACAAGCTTGCTACACAATTTGCATGCATGTTTCTTGTCCTATTGTACTTTTCTTCCCCTCTCTGTGACACGTGCATACCTGTTTTTTCTGCAAGTGCTCTTTCCCCACCCCCAACATCACGTTCCTTCTGCCTATCCACATTCTCATTGCCACCTCCTAATTCACCGCTAACGCACAGTGCACCTTGCTGGTACTAGCTTCACTGACAACTGCCCACCCTGAACCTGCCACTTTGATGAAATCTAACATAGTGAATACAATACGTCTGTGTCAGAGATCCCAGCGATTGATGCCGACACACCGTTTGAATCCGGAGAAATCGAGCCAGGAACAAACTCCTCGTCATCACTGTCCTTGTATTGTGATGCGCTTGCACTCTCAGTTTCAGGTCCATCCCAGGCTCCATTTGCCAACTGGAGAAAGAAAGAAAGAAAGAAAGAAAGAAAGAAAGAAAGAAAGAAAGAAAGAAAGAAAGAAAGAAAGAAAGAAAGAAAGAAAGAAAGAAAGAAAGAAAGAAAGAAAGAAAGAATGAAAGAAAGGAAGAAAGAAAGAAAGAAAGAAAGAAAGAAAAAAAAGCTGCATTAGGACAGAAACAGCCCAATTTTGGTTTAAGGGGCCTTGCACAAGAATAAAAAGCTTAATCCCATGTATGACCGATTTACATATGTGTGACATCGGTGACGATGGCTGTCTTCTGCAGCAGCAAAATCCACGTTTTCTGAAAATGTAAGCAGTTTTCACACATCTGTCAACCCCTCGTGACCCTTTGAGAGAAGTCACTCAAATTGGTATGTTTAAAAAGGTCTTGCCACAAAGTATCCTTGTGCCAAGCTTGAAAAATGTGGCTTGAATAGTCTTCGAGAAAATGCCACCGTTAACCCCTTCTACCCCAGACACACCACAACAGGATAAGGATCCACCATGATAGTTCAAGGGTGATGCGAGAATAGTTTGGCGCTTACGGGCGCCAAGCTACTCTGGCATCACCCTTGAACTATCATGGTCGATCTGTGTCCTGCACTGCAATGCAGTCTTGAGAGGACAGGGGTAAAATTTAAGGAGTTTTGTGTTGGGGTAGTATGAGTTAAAGTTTACCATGGACGACGGACGGACGACCAGCGGCCCAGAACATAAACTCACTTTTGCTTCGCACGCGAGCCAATAAAATTAAGATGATCATAGAATCACTTACCAGTTTGTAATTGGGGGCATTCCGCTGCCGTCTATGCACCCTCCTACCAGATGCACCCTCTGTGGCAGAGGCTGGGCTATGATGCTGCAGCTGACTAATTTTGCCATGGGCCTTGGTCATGTGCCAGGAAGGGGCGTGCTTGTCCACTTCCATAGATCCCGATGGGTTTTGGACATCCTGCTGCCATCCAGCGCTGGTTATGTGCAGAATGTGCTGAGTGTGACCAAAACGGTGTTGCTGCAAACATGTCGAAATGCAACCATGTAAACCATTGACGTTTTGAATCAGATATATACATAATTACTGCAGTACCCCCCAGCTCCCTACGAACAGTAACTGGTAATACAGTAAAAAGCGACACTTCAGTTGCACAATCCGAAAAACCTCTTCGTGGAAGTCTGTTCTTTGAATCGCGAGGCAGGTTTGCGTACGAGGATTGAAATCTGGCTCCAGTTTTTTTTTTTTTTTTTAAGTCATAGTGCATGCATGTGTCAAGTTACTTTTCGATCACAATCACACATGTCAGAAAAAAAGCAACAAAATCGCGTGACAGATTGATCTTGTAATTGAACGAATTCCTTTCATTGAAGAAGAAAGCGTTTGTTAAAATCATGGGGTTCTATTATCCTTTACTACAAGACTGAGCAGAAGACACCGACTGACCCGCGGCGGTAGCAGACGCCTCAGTTTTAAGGCCAAACGGGTCAGTATTGGCTGACTGTGCAATTGTATGGGATTGGGAGCATCTCTCAGTTAAATAAATGCACTGAACAAGTACATTTGGGCGTGCTCTTAACTAAGAAAAATTGCATAAAACTGTACCTCTGCAAACTGGTTAAATGGCTGGCGGGGGACGAAAGACGCTAGAAAGGGAAAGGGAAACAACTCAGTTCATCAGTGTCACTGCGCAGCTGACCAATCAGCGATCATCGTTGATCTCTCAGATACTCGCTTCCGTGTGAACACACAGGCCCAGTGCGTCGCCGAAACACAACAAGAAGTAAATCTCAGAAAATGGGGACATCCTATTTTGATATTTTTTCTGACTTTTGAATGAAAGATAATGCAGAAACTACCCTTAGAAAAAATGGGTGCCTGACTTCGTCACCCAGAATTTTACACACACACATTTTCCATAAGGATGGTAAGAAAGTCACCCATTTTAGGGTTTTGTGTACACACACACACACACACACACACACACACACACACACACACACACACACACACACACACACACACACACAGACTAAGAGAGAGAGAGAGAGAGAGAGAGAGAGAGAGAGAGAGAGAGAGAGAGAGAGCAAATGCGCAAAAAATCATCGGGCCGACACGCACAAACACACATACGGCAGTGCGTAGACCGACGTAGGCCCGATGGCTTTTGCGGATTGGGGGGGGGGTGAGAGGGGGGAGGGGTGGGGGGGGGGGAGAGATACTCACTAGCTGTATTTCTGCATGTAGCTTTTATATTTTCGTTGTAAGACGAAGTGGTGGGCTCAGCAACTTTCATGTAGAAATCCGTGCACTCCCCCTGAGCACACACAGCACACGAACACGGAAACGCGCACGCACAGAGATAAAGAAAGTGTGATTTCAAAACCACCCCTCCCATAATGACCAAGCCCATGACTAAAACAAAGCTTTTTTAAACATTAACGTCCACAGCTCTCACAAAACTCCTACTTTTTCAGTGCACTAGGTAACAAAAATAAGCATAAGGAGAATCTAAAACCAGCCCTAAACTTTTTTCCAGCGTTCATTCCTAAAACATGGCCTTTTAGAACATCACTCTCCTCAATTCGCACAAAACCCCACCTCAACTCATACCACAAGCGTATTTTGAGAGATTTATGATAGCTTAAAATATCTATATTTTACATCAAAAATGAATCAAGATGAATTACTACTTCTGAGTGATATCTTTTCTGTAGAGAATAAGGCATTAGACTTGAAAAAGAACGGCTTTCTCTGCGTTAGTTTCTGGGAAATCAAAAGCTTATCTTCGAAAACATAATCAACAGAAGAAATAGAATCACTCATTGGTGATGAGGTAATTAAAATACATGCTAAACATGAAAATTACATTGATTCACTAATGACCCGTGACTTAAGCGGATCTCTTCTGTGTCTGTACACAAAAGCTGTTAGTCACTACTTACCTGTGGACAGTGCTAGTCTGTCTCATGACCCTACCATGAGATGGCCTTAGTCATCTGCTCAGTGTTAAACCCCAATAACAAACTAACTAATGTCCCATGACTTTGATAGCAACCCTATTGTTTCAAGTACAAATGGCAAATTAGCAATTAAGTGCCTTGCGTTTTACAAGTTTGGAAATTACCTGGTGCCTGCTGTAGCATTACTCATTACTGGGAGTCATATTGATTTATAAAATAAATTTTAAAACAGAAGAATATGGAAGACAACCAGATAATGACACAACCGATCTTGACCCAGGTTTAAAGGGTAAATAAAACAATAGTCCAGAAAGAGGGGGGACCTAGATTTAAATTTTCATGCACCGAATGGCTGGAACATTGGGATATGTGATACGCCCCTCTCGAGGGTGGGGGAGGGGGGAGGCTTCCATATGCATTGCTTCCAGTCACTTTCTTAGTGCACACCCTCTTTCCTATTTTTTTTTTTTTTTTTTGGTGCTTTGGCCACAGTAGATCTATGATCACTGGTCGATCGTGCACACTTCTCTCCCCTGACAGTGCTTTTACCTACTTTCCTTTGTAACCTTCCTAAAATATTAGCCATGGCAGTCTCCACCTTTTATATATATTACTCTCCAATTGGCTATTGGTAATGAAAAACTACAACAGAAAAAACTTGTCTGCTGCTGTAGGCGATTAGTTAGTTAGTTATTTGGCTTTAACGCGGATGCTATCGGGACGTTAAGCAATGTACAATCAATCAATTTAACGCGGAGCAGGCGACTAAGGCCATCTAACAGTGGGATGGGTAAAAATCTGGTCAATTAGACTAAAAGCAAGGTCTTAAGACAAGATATAAATATATCTTTAAAATGTCAGGCTAAAATTTTGCACATGTCTTTAAAAGAAACATCTACAGACTCTCCAAAAGGGCCAATTAAAAAAATTAACATAGTCTATGAATGCTCAGATCTTGTTAAATATATTGCATTCTCTCAAGAAATTGAAGATTTTGTCCAGGGGAACATCCTGGAACAAAACCTTCAAGGAGTCTGCTGTGAAGTGTTTATATCTCGTGTCAATTAGATCAGCACAATACAGCAAAAAGTGTTGAACAGAAAACTGCTCGTCACAGGCAAAACACCATGGACGCTCATCCTGTTTCAGTAAGTAAGAGTGCGTAACATTCGTGTGCCTGATGTGGAGCCGAGTAAGGACAGTCTCCTCACGGCAGCTGCCGCAGCGGAAAGGTAGACTGTCTGACACCATAGAAAGAGCTTCATACAGCTTGTTCCCTTCCTCTTTGTCCCCCTCGGACTGCCACTAGTGGGCTATGTACGCACTAATCACAGGTTTAAAATGACTATATCACTTAAAATCTGTGTGTGAGGGACAGGGTCACTGCAGGCACTGTTGGCAGTACAATCTGCAATTTTGTTGCCTTTGATGCCCACATGGCCCTGGACCCAAATAAAAATGATGTCATAATATTCCTTCATCAAGTCTACGTAGAGCTCTCTAATCTGCAACAACAGTGGGTGATCTGTTCCCGTGCCCTGAAGGGCCTGCAGGGCAGAAATAGAGAGACAGAATCAGGAAGTTCCTTTCCCAAGACTGATAGGAATGCTTGAGAGCCAGCAGAATTGCCCGTAGTTCTGCACTAAATACAGAAGAATGGTCAGGGAGGCGGAGCTTAAATGGGCGTCTAGGATGGCGAGAGGACACTGCAGCCGCAACCACTCTCCCATCCTCAGACTTGGACCCATCCGTATAAAGACGACAATAGCCAGGAGAAATTGAAAGGAGTTCATTGAGGCTCTGTTGGTATATGACTGGTGGAGTACAATCCTTCTTGTGGGCGGTCAAGTCCAGTAAGATGTCAGGAACTGGTAGTAGCCAAGGTGGAGTGATGTGTTGCAGAGATTCCGAAACTTTGTCCAGGTCCACTCGGCCGCCTGCAGATGAGGTCGGACACGGAAGGAAAGTGGACAGACAGCTCCTGGATGGGCATCATAAATCTCTGCAAACGACGGGTTAAAAACACAATCATAGGCAGGATTGTCTGGATGGGCCTTCAGCTTCAGAACGTAGCTGAGCATGAGGCAGTCGCAGCGGAGCCTGAGAGAAGGCTCCCCTGCCTCGGCATACAGACTAGGAACTGGAGATGTCCTGAAGGCTTCCAGACATATTCGCAGACCTTGATGGTGAATTGTGTTCAGACGCTGTAGAACAGACTTGGAAGCCGAGCCATATACCACAGAGCTGTAATCCAGTTTGGACCAGACAAGGGCCGGGTACAGACGAAGTAAGACAATGCGGTCTGCACCCCAGTCAGTACGACCAACGACACGAAGAATGTCATGCACAGTGACGACATTATCGACTTTCCATGGTCTACCCATTAGTATAGTTGGAATACTGTAATTAGTTCAGTGTGGTTTAAAAGGTTCCAGATTTTAATTGTGTCGGGCACGGAAGATTTCTCCCCGCATTTTTTTTTTTTTTTAATACGAAGTAAGTAATCTCTGTAGGCTTGACTTCGCGAACGAAGATTCTATTTGGGTTGCCCACGACGTCTGCAGGCATGCTCGTGGATGCGGAGTCCAATCCGGGACAGGCAGGTTCGACCGCAATGGTAGCAGGGAGAGGTCTGGCCAGGGTTCTGAGTTGCGGCATCTCTGTTATTTTGTCCTGAGCCGCTTGTCCTTAAACAAGCTTTCTGAAAGGAGACAGCTGCTTTGTAAATGGTGGAGCGCCAGGTGTCGCGGTCCGCAGCAAGCGAACACTGGCGGTGGTCGATTTGGCAGGTACTAAGTGACTTCTTAAGACAGTCTTTGTCTCTCTTCTTTGGTGCCCCTCTGACTTGGTGTCTAGTGGCGAGCTCGCCGAACGGAGTCATCTTAGGTAGTCGATAATCCTCCATTCTGAAGACGTTTCCCGCCCAGAGGAGCTGTGTCCGCAGCAGCAAAGCCTCGATGCTCACAGTTTCTGCCTGTTCAAAGACCTCGACTTTGGTGACATAGTCACTATAGTGAATGTCAAGGATTGTACGCAGGCAGCGTTGGTGGAAGCGTTCAAGGAGTTGTAGTTCGCTGCGGTAGACGGCCCACGCTTCGGAACCATACAGCAGGGTGGTGAGGACGACAGGTCTGAGCACGCTGATCTTGGTGCCTGTTTTCAGCTGTTGATTGTGCCACACCCGCTTGAATAGTCGCCCGAAAGCGCTGTTTGCTTTTGCCAGCCCGTTGTCGAGATCCTTGTCCAGCTTGGCGCCTGACGTGATGATGCAGCCAAGGTAGGTAAACTGGTGCACTGACTTCAGTTGAGACTCGCCGATGGTGATGTGGGGAGGGCGATGCTCTCCTTTGGTGCCGGCTGATGGAGGACCTCTGTTTTTTTCAGACTGACCTCGAGTCCAAAGAGCTAGGCAGCGTGTGCAAAGCAGGACGTGATGCGCTGCAGGGCTCTCTCTGTGTGTGCAACGAGGGCAGTGTCATCAGCAAAGAGTAGCTCACGAATCAGTTGGTCTAGGGATTTGGTATGGGCCTGCCTGCAGTCGTCTGAGGTTAAAAAGGCTGCCACCGAGACGATACCTGATGTACACTGCGTCGCCATCGTCGAGGTCCACTGTGGCCTTCTTCAAAATCATGCTAGAAAAAAGATGGCGAAGAGAGTCGGTACCAGCACGCAGCCCTGCTTTACACCGATGTGAATGGGGACTGGTTCTGAGAGATCATTTTTGAGTCTGACCTGGCCTTGCTGGTGCTCGTGTAGTTGGACGATCATGCTGAGAAACTTAGGGGGAGAGTCAAGTTGCTCCAGGATCTGTCACATGTCATGCCTGCTCACAGTGTCGAACGCTTTTGTTAGGTCGACAAACGTTACATACAGCCCTTTGTTCTGCTCGCGGCACTTCTCCTGAAGCTGTCTCAGCACAAAGACCATGTCGGTTGTGCTTCTGTCGGCTATAAAGCCACACTGTCCCTTTGTGAGGTGGTCTTCAGCGATGGCAGGTACCAGCAAATTCAGGAGCAGCCTTGCCAAAAACAAATTCCGGGCAATTGACAGCAGGGTAATTCTACGATAGTTGGAGCAAGCAGACTCCTCTCCTTTGTTCTAGTACAGGGTGATGACGACTGCATCACTGAGACCCTTTGGTAGTAGTTCCTTTCTCCCAGCAGCAGATAAAGAGGTCGTGGAGCTTGTTGTGCAGTGCTGGGCCTCCATGTTTCCAGATCTCTGGCCGTATTCCGTCAATGCCTGCTGCTTTGCCACTCTTGAGCTTTTGGATAACCGTGAGGGTCTCTTCAGTGGTGGGCGGTTCGTCCAATTTACTGGGAGGTGTGGGATTCGGAGTATGGCTGCTTCTTAAACAGTGCGCTCAGCGCTGAAGATGTTCTGAAAGTATTCCGGCCATCAGTTCAAGATGGAGGTATTATCTGCGAGGAGTGCCTGTCCACCAGCGCTTCACAAGGGACTTTGCACCTACGTGCCTGGGGCCACACACTGCTTTGAGTGCTTTGTAGAAGCCCCTGTAGTCACCGTTGTCAGCGCAAAGCTGGGTCCTTGTTCTGGAGCCCTCTGAGCTTGCGCTGGAGACTGCTGCAGACGAGGTGAAAGGCAAACCTCTTCACAGGGCAGGAAGGATGAGCTAGGTGTGCCTGATGGGCGGCTATTTTTTTTTTTTTTTTTTTTGCTAGGAGTTCCTGGATCTCTATGTTGTTTTCTTCAAACCAGTCTCTGTTCCTCTTTCTAGCGAGACCCATGACTTTTGCAGAGGATTTTGCAATAGCAGTTTTCAGTTGGTTCCAGAGTGTTTCAGGGGAGTTAGTTATTGGGATTTAACGCCGAGCAGGCGACTAAGGCCATCTCACGGAGGGATGGGTAAAAATCTGTTCAGCCAGAATAAAAGCAAGGTCGTAAGACAAGATGGAAATATATCTTAAAAATATGGCAGGCTAAAATGTCGCACAAGTCGTTAAAAGAAACGTCTACAGACTCTCAAAAAGGGCAAAATAAAGAAATTCACATAGTCGAGGAATGCTCAGATCTTGTTAAATTTTCAGGGGAGGGCTCTGTTGGGTTAGCTGTGTCTTTGAGCATGCGCTGTAAATTTGACTGAAAGGCAGCTTTCACGTCGTAATGCCGAAGGCTGGCAACATCAAGGGTTTTTTTTTTTTTTTTTTTTTTTTTTTTTGAGGGGTGGGGGGGGGGGGGGGGGGGGGGGGGGGCCTCCTTTCTTGTGTTTTGGCGTGAGGTGGAGCCTGTGTTTGCAGCGGGGAAGGCGGTGGTCAGTGTCGCACTATGCTCTTGGCATCGCCCCGTTGCTCAAGGTACTCATCCACCACATGGGCGCGATGAGGTCGAGCGTTGTCGTCGTGCAGAATAGTATTGTCGCCTATGGCTTGGAGAGCTGGCTGGATGAGGTGCTGCACAATCTTTTCATGATAGCGCAGTCCAGTCAGAGTGCCTCGGATGTCCTGCCTTCCCTGCCAAAGCCTGCCAAGACCATGACTGAGCCTCCTCCGTAGCAATCCACCTCTTGGACTCATCAATTCGTTAATCGGTCGGCCTGGTGTGTCCAGACCCTCACCCTGACGTCAACAGAACATGAGTCCACCTCACATGTTGACGACACCAGGCAACCCGGGCTCTGCGATAAGCTGGAGTGAGGGGCATTCTCACTGCTGCTCTGCATGAAGCCAGGCCAATTTCGCGCAGACGTCGGCAGACTGTGCTTCTGCTGACGTTAACGTTTACAGCTTGCGTCAGTTGACTTCGCAGAGTGGTTGACGTGACAGTTGCGTCAGTTGACTTCGCAGAGTGGTTGACATGACAGTTCGGTCGCGCAGAGCCGCGACACAGAGGTATATGTCCTCCCTTCTGCTGGTGCAGCGCGGGCGTCCTGAGCAGGGTGGTCGTTCTGCTCTTTCAGTTTCTTGAAATAGTGCCAGCAGCCTCTGGAACACTGAATGGGACACCCCAAGACGTCTCCAAACTTCTCGTCTGGAAATTCCATCCTGCAGCCATGCTAGCTCCCGGCCTTGATGTACTGGCTTTAGGCTTCATCGTGGTGGCATGGATAGAAAAGTGACAATTATGCCCCTACTGTACCGGTATTTGTAGCGAAACAGACGTGCTCAGTGTTCACGACTGACCGCTTTAGCACGTGCTTATTTTCCTCGTATATCTTGTTGCGTGAGTGTGTATGTTACGGAATAATTATATGTGTGTTGTAGGATGCACGGTGTATGTATGTTAGCATGTCATCTGTACGGCGCCTAGAGCTTTTCTATCGAAAGTATACTAGCCGTAAAAAAATATACATTATTATTATTATTATTATTATTAAAACACACACACGCACACACACACACACTCACACACACACACACACACAACACACACACGCATACACAACACACAAGGACACGCACACACAAAGCACACACACACACGCACAATCAAAACACACACACACACACACACACACACACACACACACACACACACACACGCGCGAGCGCGCACACACACACACACGCGCACACGCACACACACGCACTCTGTCTCTCTTTGTATCAGCGTCAGTTTTACACAGGATTGCGTGCTAACACAATGCGCAACGAGTCTTCAGGCCGATTGCGTCGTCAGCCTGAATACTTCCTGCGCGTTGGGTTAATACGTAATCGTCCACAGTCCTCGACCACAGTTGAAAAGAGCACAGCTGTGTGCGGGCCAACGTCGGCCGCGGATGTTTTTGCGCACTGTAAACGGCTTATGAATGTAGAAAAACGATTAGTTTACTTGTGCTTCAGTCCAGTTCCTCCTACGGTCCATCACAAGAGTGTAGCAGTTGTTCTTCCAACGATGGTAGCCAGCGTTACATCCTGTATGCCACAAAGACACAAAGAAAACAAGATGGGCTGAACTGTAACCCACAAAGTCTCTTATTATGTGAGCCATAATCCCACAAAGTCCCTTTTAAATATTTGGTCTGTCCTCTGTCAATTGTCTCAACCTTTTGTCTTTGGCCTGATTCTGATATGGAAATATCTCCTATTTAAAAATGCATGCAGATTTGCCAATGCGTCAGGTAGCTATATAAAGGGCACAGTGCATAGACCTCTCCTCTCAAAATCTGACAGCTCTACTCCTGGTTCAACCAACGCCGTGAACACCTAGCTGCTGACACCTTATGAAAAGCTGTGCCAATCAAAGGTGAACCCGAGTTAGACTCAGTCTATCGATAGGGTCGGACGTATCGCTGAGCTCTCTGCACACAGCTTGGACTCACTTTCACGTGTACTGAGGATATTCGCCCGGGACGCCTTCGGTGGAGACCATCTTCCCTTCCACTAACACAGTGTGATCTGGTTTGTTCTCCCTTCAGTGGCCTGTCGCTGAAATCCTCCGAACACCCAGATAAGTGTCTATTACCACTATTATTTCCTTCCATTTTGGTTTGCAGGCCTTTGCCTCTCTGCGTTTTACTTTTTGCTGTACACATAGTATCATCCCTCCATTCTCCCATCTTGCAATCTTTTTTCTCTTATACTCTTTTTTTGCCTTTGTATTTTGTTGTTGTTGTTGTTGTTGTTGTTGTTGTTTTTTCTAATTATAGATTTTTTTTTTTTTTTTTTTTTTTTTTTTTTTTTTTTTAACTCCTTTTTTGTACGCCGCTCCGGTCGCGTTGGCATTTCCCGCTATCGCGTCCTGATCGGTTTGAAATTCCCGCTCTTTTAGTCGTCTTTGTTTCCGCCATTTTTAACCGGACGTTGCTGCTGCTGTCTTTTCCCCCTCTGCCTGTCTCTGTAGCCATAAATCTTATTTAAAAAAAAAAAAAAAAAAAAAAAAAAAAAAAAAAAAAAAAAAAAAAAAAAAAAAAAAAAAAAAAAAAAAAAAAAAAAAAAAAAAAAAAAAAACATTTTCTAGTTCAGGGCCATTTTGCCTTAAACAGTGCTGAAGTTAGCTTCTGTCATGGACCCGGTAGAGGGTCATCTTGATTCAAATGCTACTCCCCAGGGAGAGGAACGACCTACTGGTCACACCGACACAACTATTGAGAACAACTCTTTTCCTGCTACCCCTGTAGTAGGTAAACGTACTCATCCCTCCGACTCGCCTGATCTAGGCACGGACGGAAAGAAATTAAGAATCCTTGAGGAAGACGGAAACTCGGAAGATGATGATTTTATTTGACGAAGATAGTCATGGCTCCGTGCAGCCCCATCCTCCGATTTCCCCTTCTCGTGACTCGGAAAACCCCCCAATTGTTCCCGGTTCGTCCGATAACGATGCTCCGGGCGACGCTAACAATGGCGCTGAAGACGTCAGCTGCAATGGTCAACCCGCTAGTGCTATTGACAATTAAGGCTTTGATCACGCCGGCCATACGTGTAAAGCCCGAGCGGCGTTCGTTAGGAATAACAAAGCTGCTTTTAAACCTGCCCATGATGCAAACTACGCGCAACCTCGAATGAAACCCCAACGTACTTTTGCACAGTTCTCGGTCAAAATAGTTGATCTGGGCACTGGCTCAGCGAAACTGTCTTTCTTTCATCCATGGTTTGACCCTGTCCGACGTGCTGCTGGGGCAGTCAAGCAGGGCGAACTCATCATGGAAAGGTTAAATTCGGGGCACTACATTGCTCACTGTAAAAACGCTACTATCCAACACAAACTTAGCATTCAGAGAGAACTGGGTGGGGCAAAGGAGAAGTGCTCCATACCCCAACCTACTACAGTAGGAGTCATTTACGGCATACCGCTCGGAGAGGGCGAGCTGCAGAGAGTGAGGCAATCACTCGGCAACGCGTCCTCTGTGGAGCGTCTGAAGAACAAGAAAGGCGATCCTACGAAAGCTGTAAAGGTCACCTTCAAATTAGCCACCCTACCACAGAGAGTACATCTTGTAGGTGCTTATGTTGACGTAGTGCCTTTCTCTGCACCCGTGCGCAGATGCACTAGATGCCAACGCCTGGGGCACACCAAGGCTCAATGTCGTGCGAAAAAGCCAAGTTGTGCGCAGTGTTCACAGCCTGATCATGAGCGTGCTAACTGTAAGAACTCAAGAAATTGCGTAAACTGCGGTTGGGACCACAGCCCCGCCTATGCTAAATGCCCGGAGTACACTCTTCATAAAAGAGCAAATGAAATCAGGTCAAAAACGTACATTCCCTTCTCAGAAGCTCTGAGGCGTGCTAAGGTTGGACAGGAGGTTAACGAGGCCTCCCCCTTCAGCCCCCAGTACGACAAGCAGTTCTGGGGGCCACCAGTGATCACTGCTCCGGGCAGGCCGGCCCCCGCCCGCCCCGCCCCTGCACCCAAGCTCTCAGAGCACCAAAAACATGACTCAGCAAAATCTAACCGCCCTGAAATCACTGAATCCCCCTCAGTAACAGAGACAATCTTGCCTGACAAAGAACCTCGGTCTGCTCTAGAGCAACAGCAGGCAGCCGCCAAAAGCAGCGAAAGTCAAAATAAACATGAAAACCTCCGTCCCAAGAAAACTCGTAAAAGAGGTAAAAACAAGAAAAAAGAGTCTGCTCAACAGTCCCTCACAAGTGCCTCCCATTCCCCGAAGTCTGGAAAAAGCGATCAGGAGAACATAGTCGAGCAGAGTGATGCCCAGAATGTGCAGAATGAATCTCCCCCTACCCCGTTCATTCAATCCAATAGTAACGACATTGACGCAGGTAGTGAAGGATCTTTCGATTTGGCGATGGAGGACTCTGATGACTGGAGTTCCCTCGACCAGCATACCTTCATCAAAAACCTCTTGAAGTCACTGGTTAGAGCCCTGGAAGAGGGAAACCCCTCGGCCGTATTTGGCCTGTTCTCCGACTGGCTCTATCTAAAATACCAAGCTCACACCCCCGACCGCAAACTAATGCGGGAGGGGCTTCTAGACCTGTTCAAAATCCTAGGCCATCTCGGTGTGCTTGGTCGATTATAAAAACAAACAAACTTAGATTTTCCCTATTAATTTGTACTAATTAAGCCCCAGTCAAAATGGATTGTCAACTTAAGGTGTTGCAATGGAACGCCCGTAGTCTGGGCCAAAACTTGGACTATCTAATTCAGCACTTGTATGAGAATAAATTTCAGGTACTCTGCCTACAGTCACCAAACTGTACATTTAAAAAACTCCCCAAACTACAAGGTTACTACTACCCTCCTGTAGTAAACAAAACTACCACAGGCACAACGAAAATATATACGGCAACATATGTTAAGACTGATGTTACATACCACCCAATCCCCTCTCCCGTCCCACCATCATTGTCCACAGTCTATCATTGTGCAATAGCTATTCGCTCTGCGAACGGTCTACATATAAACATCCTTAATACATATATTCCTAAATCCCCCCACCCGCCCGACACAGAGTGGATGGTGCAAGTCTCAGGCCCACAGGCCGAGTGGCTTGTTGTAGGGGACTTCAATGCCAGACATTCCCTCTGGGACAACCTTGTGTGTGAGTCCGCTACGAGTAACCAAAAAGCCTTCCTGGCTGACCAAATCATAGAATTTGATCTGTGTCTTCTAAACAGTGGTGTCACTACTAGAGTGCCTGATAGATCAGACCACCTTCCTTCTGCTATAGACTTGTCCCTAGTATCTCCTGGTCTGTTTCCTATGGTTGACTGGGAGGTCGGAGAGGACACCCTTGGTAGCGACCACCTACCGATCTCAATTGCTGTTCACGTGAATTTTCGCTCTCAGTCAAGCTCTCTAGAACTTACCTATAATTATAAGAAAGCAAACTGGTCGAAATTCGGGGCCCTCTTAGAGTTTCAGTCCGACAACCTAAAATCCGAAGATGTAGATGTCTACTGCACCAATGTCACCAAACATATACTTAGTGCAGCGGATACGGCTAATCCCAAAACAGCTAGAAACAGACACAAAGACACCAGGCCCAACAATCCCTGGTGGAATGAAGAATGTGAGAAAGCAAAGAAAGACAAAAGAAAAACGTATAAAATATGGACAAAGGTTAGATCAGAGGAAAACCACACAATGATGAAAAGGGCTAAAATAGCATGTAATAGAGCTACAGCTAAGGCTAAAAAGGCATTCTTCTCAAGCTCTATGTCTTCTCAGATACACTCGCATACAGATCTCTCAAAAGCATGGAAAAGCATAAAGATCCTCAAAAATGTATATAACCTGCCCGATCCCCCAGTAGAAGTGGACGGCGTCACAACATTTGACAACGCAGGTAAAGCTGAGGCTTTCGCTCGGGTTTTTGCGTCGGTTAGCCAATCCTCCTCCCTTCCTGAAAGCGCCCGCTCGTTTAGAACTGGGGAAGAAGGTAGGGCAGAATATAGCGATCCGTTCCCTGACAACACCTTGTCTATAAACCACCCCATTACCCTCAAAGAACTGAAGGAAGCAATCTCATCTGTATC
The DNA here is from genome assembly GCA_036245525.1 of Semisulcospira habei. Classification (NCBI taxonomy): domain Eukaryota; kingdom Metazoa; phylum Mollusca; class Gastropoda; family Semisulcospiridae; genus Semisulcospira; species Semisulcospira habei. Next base: position 214,601,223 of record BTPG01000003.1, on the reverse strand, counting down.
ATCCCCAAACGTTTCTGTTGGTCCCGATGACATCTCATATCATATGATTAGCAATTTCTCCGAGAAGTTTCTACACATCATTCTTGGTCTTTTCCAAACCTGCTGAGAGAGCGGAGAGCTTCCGAAGTCATGGAAACAGAGTACTGTAATACCAGTGCCAAAACCAGGCAAACCCAAAAAACTCACAAGCAGTTACAGACCCATTTCTCTCACCTCTCATCTTAGTAAAATATACGAAAGGATTGTAAAGAGTAGACTGGAATATTTTGTGGAATCCAGAAACATCCTTCCAGACTGTCAGGCAGGATTCAGAAAAGCTCGCTCAGTTACGGACCATTTAGCATCTCTCACTTCCCACGTGAAGACAGTCCTCAAGAAAAAGAAGTGCATCACAGCTACTTTCTTCGATGTCCGCAGAGCTTTTGACTCTGTCTGGCACAGAAGGCTGCTGTTGAAACTGAGACAAATAGGCCTCTCGGGGCGCATCTATTCGTATGTCCGTAGTTTTCTCCATGGCAGAACTTTCTCAGTCAGGGTGGGAAAGTGTCTCTCAGCCCCACAGACAGTGGACTGCGGCGTTCCCCAGGGCACTGTGATTGCCCCAATACTCTACAACTTAATGCTGTATGACCTACCTTCCTTCCTTAAGTTGTCTGGCAAAAACAACCCAAAAGAATTGACAACTATGTATATTGCACAATACGCTGATGACTTGGTGATCTGGCAATCTTCCAAGATTCTCAAAAGCTTCTCTGAGCAGAGAAAACGAGAGGCATCACAATTCTATTAAAAGGTGCTTGAGAGAACCCAAGAGTATATGTCTATTAACGGCTTTGCCTTGGCCACGGAGAAAACCCAACTTATATTCTTCACCAAAAATCAAGACATCTACAAACCAACATACTCCCTTGAAAGTGTGCAACTAGTGCCGTGTTCTCAGGTAAAATTCCTGGGGGTCATCTTCACTCCGAACTTAAGCTGGAATGCGCACATAAACTACCTCATCAAAAAAGCCCAGAGTGCCCTGAACTTAATAAGAATAATAAGGAAGCAGTCGTGGGGTCAAGACACAAAGACCCTCCTCCATCTCTGCCGAGCCCTGGTCCGCTCCAGGCTCTCTTATGGTCAGGAGTGCTACTTCGCTGCCCCACAGTCGCTTCTCTCAAAGCTTACCTCCATCGATTCCCAGGCTGTCAAATTAGCGCTTGGCGTCCCGGGTCACTGCGAAACACGTGCAGCCTATGCAGAGGCTGGAATCTTGCCCCTGGCTCACCACAGGAAACTGCAAGTGTCCAAATTTGTCAGCAGGACCTTTGCCGTCCCAAACTCAGCCACCCACTTCCTTGTAAAAGACAAGAAATGGGACAAATTCAAAGCTAGCAGGAAAAACCACACGCTTGAATCCATAACGAGCTACACCAGTGACATTACTGATTCCCCATATACATTATTTGGGGAAGTCGCTCCAAAACCAGTCCCTCTACAGCCACCTTGGCTTCTTGAGGCCGCCAAAGTCAGCATTGAGGACCATAGCACCAACAAGACCTCCAACCCACACTTGCTTGCGGCTCGGGTCCGGGAGTCGTTAATTAAATACCAACATCATCTCCAAATCTATACTGATGGTTCCGTGCTGGAGGATGGACGGGCCGGGGCCGGCTTCTCCATACCCTCCCTCAATACATGTAAAAAGCTTCTATCTTGGACTAGGCTTCTGCATCTTTTCGGCTGAAATGACCGCTATCATCTCCGCACTTCAGTTTCTTATTTCCTATCCCCGCACTCCGTTAAGAGTTGTGGTCTGTGTGGACTCGCAAGCTGTACTTAAGGCCATTCGCTCCTCTCGGTCTCGATCCCGACCCGATCTCCTTCAGGAAATCCTCTCACTCTCAAACGCCATCATAAGACAAGGAACTCAGCTGGATTTCCACTGGGTCCCAAGTCACGTTGGGATTAGAGGCAACGAACTGGCGGATAACGCTGCCAGAGTCGGCGCTCTCAATGTTCCCCCAACTCAGCAACTTCGCATCCTCCCCTCTACCTCTGAACTAAACTCCAAATACCGCAATCTCATCCAAAACTGCTGGAAAAGGGAGAAGCGAGAACTGTGTGCCGTAAAAGAAAAGCGATGCTTCGCAGATCCTTCCCCCTTCCTCCCTGAACTCCCTAGATCTCAAACGGAGATCATCCATAGGCTCAGAACGAGATCCTGGAAGCTGAAGTTCACCCAGACCCTATGTCACTGCGGGGAGACAGCCGGCCTAGAGCACTCTCTGCTACTATGCCGCCTGCCTCTTCCACAGCTCTCCAGAGTTAGACAATCATGTCAGGCTCGCCACATCAGAAACCTCTTCCAACTCCTATCTGATCATTCTCTGGCCGTGGAGCTGGCGAAAGCCATCCACTCCTCAACACTATCGACTTACATATAAACAACAGAGATGGGTACGTCCCATCTAAGATGGCTAACAACGACGCCCTAAGCCAAAATTCTGTTATAACTGTGCGTGGTCTTTGTTGGGCGCATATGCACCAACCCACACTCCTTGCATACACAATGATTATAACAGCGAAATCATAAAAACACCACATACCACCTTTTTTTCCCCCGATAAATTATATTATATTATAATTATTAACTATGTTTTATCCTATAATCATAATAATCTACCTGTCTCCAATCACCTCATTGTGGCGAGAGACGTTAAAAATCAAGAAACAACAACAACAGACCTCTCCTCTCTCTCTCTCTCTCTCTCTCTCTCTCTCTCTCTCTCTCTCTCTCTCTCTCTCTCTCTCTCTCTCTCTCTCTCTCTCTCTCTCTCTCTCTCTCTCTCTCTCTCTCTCTCTCCGCCGGCGGAGTAAGACGTGTAGTCTTAGCTCCGTCGTGCAGCCAACCGTGACGCTTTGGATTGCCTGATATACTGTGTACTGTTCTTCTATGTAAACTGTGGACTTTTTCATACTTTTTAAGCATTATTCCAGTGGACGTGCAAAATAACTATCATCACACGGATGTCCTAATGCTTGTGTTGTGAGTGTGAGAAGTGTGCAGGACAAGCACACTATTTCCTTGGATAATCTTGGATGATATAGTGTGTACGTGTGATGCGAGTTGTGTCCAGACTGAAGCCAGTATCTCTCCGTCGTGCAAGGTAAATCCGATCATACGAACGATCACTTTACGATATTCTTCTCATAATTTTGAACGCACGGTCCTTCAATTTGTCTCTTAAACGCATTGAATATAGTAGACCTTACTCCTATCATTGTCTATATTCTCCATTCAAATTCATCTTCTGCACTGTCAAGAACTGCGAGGTGTTAGTCTGTGACTAGAGCAGTCTATCGCTGAATTTCAGATCTAGGCAGCCAATGTTTGCTTTTCGGCTTCCTGACTCTGTGACACGATGTTGTATCGTCCCCACCATCACACCTGACTCCACTCAAGTCAGCCTTGCAGACACGCTGGCACTTCCTGAGGGGTGTCACAATGTTTGCTGACCCCTCCACACCTACCCCTGTTTCTAACTCTCTAAAGGCGGCGCTGAGTGCCGGGATTACATCATACCACCGAGTCTGAGTCGTGATGGCATCTTCATCCCTCTCTCTGAGTGTCGTGACGCAAGACCCCACCCTCGCCACCCCCACCAATCCTTTCAAGAGAGATAAGCCGGTGTTGAAGGATAATGCGTGCGGCCAGCAAACGCGCTTCTACAGCAACAGCCCCAATGGCGTCATCACCCTCAAGCGCTATCGAACTGCCCTCTACCACCGCTACGTAACCCTGCTCCAGGCTAGAGGGACACAGACACCAGAAATGAACCTGTAGAGTGTGGTGATTCCTACCTGGATTGTTCCAACTCTGACATTCCCGATGAATTGGGCAAAACATTCATACAAGTCAGGGGGGGGGGGGGAGCAAAACCCAAAATCACCATCACCCTCTACTTCCACGTACGTCGCAAGACTGGCGGCGCCTGTCTCATTCAGGGACACAACAAGGACACGTGGGTCCTCAGCGAATATGACTCTTTGTGTACATTCGTACAACAGTTGAAGGACGGCTGCGCGGACTCTGCTGACAATGTCCCTGTTGATGTGCCAGGTGAAAAGTCATGCAATCCCACCATCTCCCCGATAGTATCATTCCCAAACACCCCTCCTCGGCCAACTTTGGACTCATCCCTCCCCTTAATCGGATTAGAGGCTGACGACTCTACCTCCCCATCGCCGATTGTCCAGTCCTGTGACCCTCGGGACAGCTCCGCTAATCCTGTCCCCGAGCTACTGACCGTGACCACCGACAGGGCTGTGAGTGGCGTGACCAGTGACAGCCCGCCTACCTCGTCCTCCATCCCACACCCCTCCTCTAGCGGGCCACATCTACGGGATGATCTCCACTCCACCCTCTCTCATCACCCTGATGTTCCTGCCGGTCCAACTCGCGCCATTACCCCCTCCACACCCGAATCTGCCCCCCTCACCCCCAGTCCTGTCAGCCATGTTGTTACCCAAGTGGCTACTACGGTTGACGTCACCACCCGGGACTTGACCTCGCCCGGGTTACCCGTCTCGTGCACTCAGGTGGATTCTGATTATAGCGAGCTGGTGGTGTCCGGTGTCTGCGACGAAAAGCCACTAATCATCAGACAGCTCCAGACCCAACTCTGCAACACCCAGGCCGCCGTCGAGACTCTCCATCAAGAGTTGAGTCAGCTAAGAACTGTCACTACGATGAAAATTAAGCAGATTGTCAGCAAGGTGTGCGAGTCCGCAGAGATGATGGCAAATGACCTCCGTATGTCAGAGTCGTGTATGTGTGGCAAGCTGTCCCACTTACAGGATCAATTGACAAACCTGACAGAGTTCCACTTTCTCGTCGACGAGACTCTGCAAAGACTGAACTCAGAACAAAGGCTACCTGTTCCCTCTGGCCACACCCCCCAACCACGGGTGTCAACAAAGCATGAAGGCGTAGAGCCCGTAAACAGTGATGCAATCACTAGTATACAGCTTGTGTCCGCTACAGCTAGTGATGTGATTCCGGTAAGGATTACCGTTCCTAAGAACAACCCTCCGAGTGGCCAGAAAAGTCAAGCCACAGGGAGTGCGGTGATTACGGTTAGCGTTGCCTCCCCCACCACAGACAGCCACCGTGTGGGTGGCGGGCCGCCTCAGCCTGGCCAGCGGCAAGGGGGCGGTAATCGGATTACCGGGAGCCAGCAGCAGCGCAAGGACCTGCTTCCCAGCGAGCCTTTGACCACAGCGTAGAAGTAGACACAACCACGCTTGTCATCGGGGACTCCGTCGTGCGAAACTTCAAGGGGGAGAAGATGACCATGTACCAGGGCGAGAAGGTACAGGTCATCTCAGTATCCGGCCTGCAAATCTCCCACTTGACTGACTGGCTCAAGAAGCAGCCGCGGTCACCACGCGTCCAACTGATCACCTTCCACGTGGGGGTGAACGATTGCAAGACGCATGAAATCACCAGTCAGCAGTGGGAGAGACTGATCACTTCTTGCAAGGGCGTGTTCCCCAAAGCAAGTATCCAGGCCTCATCCATCTTGCCTGCTGCCCAGGGGAAAAACTCTCGCCTTAACCAACGTATTTCCCCCTCCAATGCAAACCTGTGCCACGTGGCAAGGAAGATGCGCGCCATCTTTGTTGACAATACGGGCGTGTTCCTGGCCCCAAGCGGTCTTCCCCGGAAGGCGCTGTACCGTATGGACAACAAAGGCCGACTTGACCCCGTTCATCCCTCCCACGTGGGAACCCGGAGGCTTGCCGGCAATATTAAGTACGGTGGTCCAGCTGTCATCGAGTGTGATGAAATCACTCAACAACACAGAAGCTCTCAGGCTACCACTAAGACGAAACTCTACTCGGAGGCCTTAGCTGGCGGTAGCCCGGCCATACAGAGTGACACTTCCACTCCTGTCACTATTGTATCCGGTTCTGTTGGTCCCACATCACCAGTACAACCACTCCTACGCCAGGAACCTGAACCACAGGACCATGAGCAACTGCAACAGCAGGAGCAGCTGCGGCTACAACAGGAGCAGCAACAACATTTACAGCAGGAGCAGCAACATCTACAACAGATGCCCTACATGCCTGTTCCTGACTGGCAGCAAATCCAGTGCCATCATTTCCTGCAAATACGTGCCAACTCTCCAACTGCAGCACCATGGCAACAACCACAGTACCCGGATGGTTACCATGGTGTGTGGTCTTATCATCGCCCACCAACCAATGTATCTGTTTATCCAGGTAGTAATCTGCCACCGTACCACCAGTTATGCCAGGTGCCCACAGCGAATGGTGCCAATGGATATGTCAGCCTCTTACGCGGTTGTTAATTCAGTGTCGTGTGACTAGTGATCCTTCACCGTTGTGCTTCACATATTTCACTGGATGTGTGAGGCAGTTCATGGTTACGTCAGTGTTACGTGTGCTCCTTTATACACGGTTCTTCTGAGTTCGCTTTTGATTTCTTCCAAAGCAGTGATTGCCAATGTGCATCAACTTCTGTGATTTTCTCTTCTGGTTTGATTACCAAAGCTCTGATAAGTCTTTATTGTGACAGCACGGTTTCAAGTGTTCAGCCCACGATACTTCACATCGCGGGCTACACCATTTGTTCAGCATCCGAGGTATTGCTGTCTTGTGCCTTCTGTGACACTATCCTTTAATGCGTGCAGCCTACGGTATTGAACATCGCACGCTGCACCCTTTAATGGTATTCAGCATACCTTGTGTTGCTGTCTTATGCGCGTTGTGATCACGCGTCATTGTTTCAATTAGCAACTGTTTATTGAGTTCAAGTGGTAGTGCCTTACTGCGTGGTTCACTCAGGGTTAATCGGATACTACCCCTTCACTTGAGTGTCAACCACAGTATACAGGACTACCGGGAGTCGGCTTTGTCAAGTGTCACTCGCCATTGGCGCTTTCTAACTATCGCACAGTGAGAGACTACGTCACGCTTGATAGAAACCGAACTCGTTTTTATATTCCATATATCTTAGTTATAATAGATATCGTATGACTGTCTAATTATTTGATACTTGTGTGACTGTATCATTGTGTCTTTACTGATATACCTAAACTCATCAAAGGTATAGTGCAGAAAATGGCAGTTGGTCAGTCCAAGGACAAACGTATCAATATGCGCATTGGTAATCTTAACGTCTATCACTTATTTAACAAAGTGTTAGATGTGAGTGTATATCTAAACAAGCCTGAACCATTCCACCTGTTTGGTCTATGTGAGGCACGATTAAATTCCAACATGAGCGATGAAGCAGTTAGTGTTCCAACTTTTTCTGTCTTTCGTCGCCACGCCCGTTCACCGGGTCAGACAGGCATTGCTGTTTATGTTCATACTTCAGTCCAGCATCTTGTCCGCAGGCGTGTAGACGTAAAAACTGCTGAGGTCGAGTGTGTCTGGATGGAGATTCGATGCCCTAAGGCCCGACCATCTTTTGTTGGCTTTTTGTATCGAAATACATCGGCCACATTTGAATGGTATGACAACTTTCTGCACGCCGTCGATAACGTCGGTATGCCTGACAATGATGTGTTATTGTTAGGTGATTTTAATATCGACATGCTAAAACCTCATGCTGCATGGCAGTGCACGGAAAATCAAGCAGGCTTAAAACAACTAGTCACCTCGCCCACTAGGATCACCCACTCAACAGCAACAGTCATAGACCATATTTACTCTAACTGTCCCCAGTCCGTGTCTAATGTCATAGTCGCTGATCTCAGTATTAGTGATCATTATCCCGTTGTTTGCGAGTGGTCATCCAAACTCCCGGTGCGAAAAAAACATGGACACACTACTATAACGTTTCGCTCTTTCAAACGTTTCGATGAGACAGCTTTTGTAGCTGATCTTCACAACACTCAGATTCAAACAATATATAACGAAACTGATCCAGATAAAGCTTTGCCTGTTTGGTACAAACTGTTCAGTAGTGTGCTAGACAGATATGCCCCTTTGCGAAAGAAAAAAGTCAAAAATCAAAGTCTACCCCCATGGCTAACTCAAGATATTATTCAAGTTATTTCTTTGCGAGACGAGCTGAGAGAACAAAAACGTTTCCAGGAATATAACAAGCAGCGAAATCGGGTAAAGACACTGGTTCTCCAGGCGAAGAAATCTCTTTGTGATCGTATGATCAAGGAGAATAAAGATACATCTTCTCTCTGGCGTGCACTAAACCTTGTTACGAGAGGTAGTAGTAAGAAATCACCAGCAATCCCTGCCCATCTCAATGCTAATACTTTTAACAACCATTTTCTTTCTGTTGTCGACTCAATAATCCTCTCGGGCACAAACCACCACCCCTATACATGCCCCGAGAGCTTGCTGAACTTCTGTAAACAAAGGACAGCAGGCAAATCCCCCTTCTCTATTCCTACATTGGCTGTGCATGAGGTTGGTAAGCTAATCATGTCAATGAAAAGCAAAAAGTCCTCAGGGCCAGATGAAATCAGCCCCAAGATTTTGAAAATCGCCCTCCCTTACGTTGTGAAATCCCTTACCTATATCTACAACCTGTGCATTGAGCACAACACGTTTCCACAAGAATTCAAACAAGCCAAGGTAGTGCCATTACCAAAGTCAAAAGACCTGGAAGATGTAAACAACTATAGGCCGATTTTACTTTTGTCAACACTTTCAAAGCCACTCGAGAGGCATGTCCACAAGCACCTGTACAAATATTTAGAGGCCAGAGAACTATTTCATGTTTTTCAGTCAGGTTTCCGTCCGAAAAACTCCTGCCATACGGCGCTAACAAGACTAGTAGATACCTGGCTGACGTCATTAAATAAATCGGAAATAACAGGAGCCGTGTTTTTGGACTTTAAAAAAGCTATTGACCTATTTAACCATGAAATCCTGATAAATAAGATTGAAAAATATATTTGTGGTTCCAGTACTGTATCATTTTTTTCGATCCTACCTGAGCAACAGACATCAACGGGTGTTATTAAACGGTACCTATTCGTCGCCAGGCATTGTCAAACATGGAGTGCCTCAGGGCTCTGTCCTCGGGCCTCTGCTGTTTTGTTTATTTATTAACGACATGCCGCTTTATCTCAGCAGCCCAGAGACAATGTGCGACATGTTTGCCGACGACACAACTCTCCACACACCCGCTAAAGACTTAGTTACCATCAATGCACGGCTACAGCAGAGTCTGCAAGAAGTTTTAGAATGGTGTGAGATCAACATTATGGCACTTAACCCAGTCAAAACAAAAGACATGGTAATTGCTACACGCCAGAAGCATCAACTGAAACCGCTTTCTCTCAACTTGTCTCTTAATGACAATGTCATAGAACAGGTCGCGCAGCATAAATTGCTGGGAGTGATTATAGACGATCAAATGGAGTGGCAGCCCCACATAAACACCGTCTGTAAACGTGTCTCTAAGAATCTGTACATGCTGTCTAAGCTTAAACTTATCACTGACGTTACCACTCGTACGATATTCTACAACGCTCATATCAAATCTCACATCGACTATGCATCAACAGTGTGGGATGGTTCAAGCGAAGTGCATTTGAAGAGACTAAACTCCCTACATCGGAGAGCTGCCAAATTAATACTTCCGGCTCCCCATCTCTCAACTGATAAAAAACTCTTGTCACTGGACATGCTCCCCCTAAAGCAACACTTTCTTTTCAACAAGGGTGTCTTCATGTTTAAGTTGCACAAACAGTCATGTCCAGCATACCTTAACACTTTCTTTTCGGAACGTGTGTCTGACGTCTCTAGATTTGGCCCACAAAAACAAATTTGAAGACCCATCTTTTCCAGGTAGCATATCAAGATTAGCTTAGTCTGGATGTGCTGCCTCGAAATGTTGGTTGTTTGCCCATGTAGATAGGCTGTGTGTGTGTGTGTGTGTGTGTGTGTGTGTGTGTGTGCGTGCGTGCGTGCGTGCGTGTGTGTGTGTGTGTGTGTGTGTGTGTGTGTGTGTGTGTGTGTGTGTGTGTGTGTGTGTGTGTGTGTGTGTGCGTGTGTTTCGTGTTATTAATGCGCCTACATGGTGCGAGCAGATGTTTATTTAAAGAGTGAGTGCGTTCTAATTTTTTCTCCTTTTTAATTTTTATTTTTTATTTTTTTATGTGCTGTAAAGCGCTCCGAGCTTGCTGTTCGTGGGGAAGGGCGCTATATAAAAACTATGTATTATTATTATTATTACATTATCGAGCTCCCCGCCCGCGTATTGACATCTTTAAATCAAGCCTGTCTTTCGCAGGAAGCTCATTATGGAATTCTTTGCCACTTAACATAAGATGTGCGCAGACGCTGTCGTCCTTCAGGATTAGCCTCTTCAAGCACCTCAAATCATGTTCATAAGGCATCGTTGGTCATGTCGGTGCCTCTAGGGCATCGAATGGCTCAAGTTATCAGCTTTGTGATCAGTCTTCTCACTGCTTTTATCGCTGTACACTGCCCTAGGCGAGTGGTAACCTATTTTTTTGTATGTGTGTGCACGTGTTTGCGTGGTTGCGTGAGTGCGAGCATATGTGCGTGCGTGTGAAGCGTGCACCTGCTTTATTTTATGTATGCTATATTTAGTCATTTGCTTAGATTAATGCTTACAATAGCTGACTTCAGGCACGTACCTCACCTGCTGTCGCACTCGATTTACTATTGCTGATCAGCGAAGTCGAGGGAGACAGTTTGGCAGGCACTAGTTATCAAGGGGAGAGGGAAGGGGGTAGAATGTGGGGACGTGGATAGAAAGTTGTGTTAAAATTTTTAAAAATTCATGATTTTCGTTGCTGTTGTTACTGTGGTTACTTGTTTTGTCTGGTCTTTTTTTTTTTTTTAATAGTTGTTCTTTTGTTTATTATGATCATTTTGATTTCCTGCCTTTTTTTAACTTTGGGTGTTTCAATGCTCCTTGCCTGCATTTTTTTTCAAATTCACATCTCTCTCTGTGTGTGTGTGTGTGTGTGTGTGTGTGTGTGTGTGTGTGTGTGTGTGTGTGTGTGTTTTGTGTGTGTGTGTGTGTGTGTGTGTGTGCGTGTGTGTGTGTGTGTGAAAGAGAGAGAGAGAGAGAGAGAGAGAGAGAGAGAGAGAGAGAGAGAGAGAGAGAGAGAGAGAGAGAGAGAGAGAGAGAGAGAGAGAGTGCGCGCGTGAGTTTATATTTTTGTGTTTGTGCGTATGTGTGCATAGAGTCATATTTGTGTGGTATGCATCTATATAGTTTCATTTTTTGTTAGGCTTGATTCTGTATTTCTTTTAGTTTTCCTGTTTTGACACGCATGTTTATTTTTAAATCTTTATGACTTTATGATGTGCGTTGTATGACTGTGAACTGTATGGGGCTGTGTAGTGTGTGTGTGTGTGGTGTGTGTGTGTGTGTGTGTATGTGTGTGTGTGCGTTCCTTTGTGTGTGCGAGCGTTGGTGTGTGTGTGTGTGTGTGTGTGTGTGTGTGTGTGTGTGTGTGTGTGTGTGTGTGCGTTACTGTGTGTGTGTGCGTGCGTTGGTGTGTGTGTGTGTGGGTGTGTGTTGCAGCATGTTCGTGTGTGTCTGTATGTGTGTGGTGTAGAATGTGTGTGTGTGTGTGTGTGTGTGTGTGTGTGTGTGTGTGTGTGTGTGTGTGTGTGTGTGTGTGTGTGTGTGTGTGATGTAGAGAATGTTTGTGCCTATGTGCTTTTATTTACTTTTGTGGGAAAACGTTGTTTTGTTTCTGATAGTGTTTAATGGTAGTTCTTAGCTTAATGGTAGTAACGGCAAGTTTGAAAATTGGTTCTGTCACCAAATACTTTTACCGTTATAAAATAAAGGTTCATTGTCATTGTCATTGTCATTGACCTCACAGAGCGAGCGCATCACAAGCCACGCCCCCTAGTAATTGTTGCTGGGTCCCACAAGCTTTACCTTCGCTTGGACAATATGGCGGACAGCAGCGCGTGTGATTCGACTGAATGCGTTGAAAATTCTACAAGCCTACATTTTCTGCCAGGATAAAGCTTTGTCAAAAACGGTCATGATCGAAGCAAAGCAAGTTTGCGTCAAGTGTCATTGATGCTGTTCGTATTTATCACACAAGTGGCAGTCTAGCCGCTCAGGTTGCATCCGTGCATCACCGGTCGCAGATCTACAAGAACGCGCCGGATCAACACAAAATGTACGTTCAAATGAGCATCAGCAAGCACAGCGTCACAAAAGCTATCTGTACCTGCAGAGCCGGGAAAGATATTTTGTTATTGGTGTTGTTTATAAAATAACTTAGCACACATATCTGAGCCATTAATTTTTAGTACATCTCGTCTCATCTTAGCAAGATGGCGCTCTCTTTTGCTGGCTGTGTTTACAGTGTTAGGCTGAGCTGATTACTTTCACTCCCAAATAAGATTGAAGTGTGTGTGTGCGTTCGTGCGTGCGTACGTGTGCGTGCGTGCGTGTGTGTGTGTGTGTGTGTGTGTGTGTGTGAGTGTGTGTGTGTGTGTGTGTGTGTGTGTGTGAGTGTGTGTGTGTGTGTGAAAGAGAGAGAGAGAGGGGGGGGGGGGGAGGGAGAGAGAGAGAGAGAGAGAGAGAGAGAGAGAGAGAGAGAGAGAGAGAGAGAGAGAGACAGACAGAGAGACAGAGGCGAGCGAGCGAGAGAGAGAGAGAGAGAGAGAGAGAGAGAGAGAGAGAGAGAGAGAGAGAGAGAGAGAGAGAGAGAGAGAGAGAGAGAAATGAAATGAAACTTTATTTCTCAACGGATGAAGTAATTAGCACGTGTGCCATATTTCATACTTGCCGTTGCTATTCTACAAACACAGGACAATAATAATTGTAATACTAATAGTACCAAATTACACAAAGAAAAATTAGGAGACATTAAATATGAAGAGAGATTAAACAAAATTCATTCATTCATTCGGTCATACAAAAACAAACGAGAGAGAGAGAGAGAGAGAGAGAGAGAGAGAGAGAGAGAGAGAGAGAGAGAGAGAGAGAGAGAGAGAGAGAGATATTATTAATAAATAACCATGCAAGTATGATTTGTATTTTAGATTGAATGGTCACTGTTCTCATGTCATTGGGTTTCAGAAAACTCTTCAGTATATAAAGGCAGCTAAACTGTTTGACCAATATGCCTAACCGACTGAGCTGTAGCGGCATGCCACAAGCCTGGGTAGCAGCAATATCAAGAGGCACCAAGATCGCATCAGTCCCAATAATTAAACCATGGTGTGCTGGCCAGGCCATCGGAGCAGCGGACAAAAAGGCCCATAACATGCCACATTAACACAAGCAAGATGTACGCATCTCCTAAAATAAATCAAAAATATTATTAACTGGTACATTATATTTTATTCTGGAATGTGAGTAATTTATCTGCCAAAAACACAGCACATGGAGAAATAATGGTTCAGTTTATATATTGCTGATGCACAGTGACACAATTTGATAGAACAGAAATACCAGATTCAATACTCATTTTCGCTTTATTATGAAGACTTCAAAATTTCTCAATCATCAAAGAGTGAGAAACCGTCTATCGTGTGGCTGAAAGTCTGTCCTTTTTCACTATCCTTGTGCTTAACAGACTGAACATTTGGCAACAAAAATGACAACAAAGCCAAAAACCAAACATGTTTAGCTCAGTGTAGAACTGGAACAGGTTGTTTAGTTGTCTCTCCTTTTTATTCCTCACAAACTCCACTCCAAAAACTTCTTCTTCTGCTGCTTGCACCTGCACACCTTTAGTTCTTTGCAGCCTTGAGATGATCATTTAGATTTGTCAAATTCGCGATCTGATCTCCTCCTCCAGCAGGTCTATCTTTATATTGTAGCTTGCTATTTCAGACTCAGCACTCTGCAGCCATCGTCTGGTAGTCTAATGATGAAATCCCTACAAAGGAAATTACAAAAATTATAATAGTATATATGTATATGATTAACTTGAAACGTCAAACGTATTTCTAAAGCTGCACTCAATATCTGTCCACAGACTAGGAGACTGAAACAAGAGCCAGTGCCGGGGAATCAACAGGGTCGGTGACGTGCGTTACAATGAGGTCCCCAGTTGATCTCCCACAAGAATTGGATAGCCTTCGCTTGACCAGTTAGTGTTCAAATCGTGAGAAACTTGTGGAAAGAAGAGAGAACTGACCAGTTCTAATCACTGGGTAGAGAGGTAAAAACCACAGAAACTCACAACATCAAACTTCCACAGAGATCTAAATAAAAAAAAACAAAAACAAGTGTTTCTGACATGTCCCGACAGAATCTTTTCAGACACCTTTTTTTCTGAGCTGCAGACACATTTTATGTAAACGACATAAGGACACTGCCAAGAGTAAATATATAGAAGTAATTCATGGCAGACACCTGCACAAGCTCAGCATTGTGATTGTCACGGTTGGGGGCCGTTTCGCGTAAGAGTAGTCGAAAGTACCGTAGCACCGGTCAGGTAGGGACTAGGGCTTGTGAGTTAGCAGAGTCGGATGAGTGTTTTGTGTGTTGCACGCGCGGGGCACGGGAGTAGCACGCAGGGGCGCGGTCACGGCCGAGAGTTCCCGGCGTTAGTTTAGTTAGCAGCTGTACTCGGCGGGACCAGGTCGTCCCTATTTGCTGGCTGTTGAAAGTCAGTGGCTGACTGTGGGTGTCAGCGACACAGCGCCGATTAAGTCGCCGGGTCGTTGGAGGCAGGAGACTGGGGTTAGTTTTGCCTGCGGGTGGCGGCGCGTGCAGTGAGTCTCAGAAAGATCCCGCGTGCATTCGTCGTGTTTGTTAAAATTGTTACGTGTGTACCATGTGTTAGAGGTAGCGGGGGAGGGGGGAGGGGGGTGGGAGGACTGGGCTAAGGGATGAGTTGCGTAGGGGTATTTGGTTTAAATAGTTTATTACTTTTGCAAAATACATAAAAGAATATACATCACTTGTCATCAGATCAAAACAAGCCACAGGCTTATATGATGATCTGGACACTCAGTTATACTATTTGCAAAATTTGCATGACGGTGGTATGCAGATTTTAAAGTGTGACAAACGTCAAATTTTTATGCCCAATATTATTAAAATTTTGTTTCCGTTATGTCTTGAAAAGTCTTTTTGGTGAAGCCGAAATTACGATGCGGGGCCTGTAAGCGGAGAAAAACCCGTTTACATGCGTGTAAACTTGCAATGGGACGTAACTTTCGATAACATCCTGCAAAACGGTACATCGCTTAATGCCCTTGATCACTGGGCGCTGCCATTTTGGAACGGGACCCCCGATGCTTCAGCGGGTAATTTCAAAGTGATTGGCCTCAAAGATGGCTGACCGATGTTTGCCTGTTCGCGCTGTCCATACAATGCAGTCAGCAGCAACTATCTCAGTCCGCAAGCGGCTTGCTAACGATGTAAATATTTCTAAACATTTTTGTTTCTGTATATTTTGGTGCGGCACTCACCGATACGCCATTGCGGTTATCATTAGTTCTACAGCATATAAACCGGACTCAGTCCTAGTCTACACTGACAAGATAAGTTGCAAATTGTATAGCACGTGTTTGCTGGACTGCTTTAGAATGAATTGTGTTGTAAACGTGCTTCTCAGTTGTCCGTTGCCGCCTGGTGGTGTTCTACTCGACGGGAACAACAAGAAGTATTCGACTGAAAAATGAACCGCCGCACAGACAGACAACATCGAGTCGGTGAAGGTATGTGATACATATTTTGTAATTTCGCTAAACAGTTGAAAGTAACTGAGGAAAATTGAATGTTTACATTGGAAACAGTAGCAGACGATTTTGACGGTTAGAGATTTCTGCGCATGACTAGAAAAGCCCGCCGTTTTCGTACGTAAACATCCGGAACTGGTCAGGAGCAGGGTTGAATCGCTTAGTTCGTTTGATACTTCAAATCAGAGGACGATAGACAAAACAATATCGAAGAATGTGTTCAGTATGTACTCCGTTTATGTGTATACATTTCTCACGATAAGCACGCTTCAGATTGATGTAGTGCATTCACCACAGCAACTGTGTGTTTGCCAAGTATCTGAAATGTATCCTCAGTCCGTATGATAATAATTTTAGCCCGATTGCATCACGAATCATATCGAGTATCAAAACTAGCCTATCTGTCACTGCTTTTAACTACCCCCCACCCACCCCTTTTTGTGTTGTGTGTTTGATGTTCTTGGGTATTATGTTGTTCATGTGATATGCTTGATAAAAATCTGATCTAAATACATGATCATGGTACATTAATGTTGTAAGTTGTGATAGTTTAGTGTCAAAACAAAACAATCACATAATGCAACTGCATGTAGATAACAACTGATATGGTAAGGTTTGTTAGTATTAGTTTCAGGAAGGATGCAATTTGCATTTCAGTGGAAACGTATGAGCAATGCAGCAGTCCAGTTTTCTCTGCCATCTACACCATATGCGTTTTCCTGTGATAATATGACTGCACTGCTTGCTCCCCATGCTATAATTGTATTGCAAATCCATGTGGATACCTACACAACGCGCTCAATTGGTTTGTTCTTAAACAATCTTTTAGGGTATGCGTGCAGTCAGTGTTTTAATTAGTTACTCTGTTATAACAATGTTGAACCTACAGACAGTTGCTCATCCTTTTCGTTATTTGTTATTTTGGGGTTATTTTGTAGTGTATGTTATGTCCTTTGTTGTATACTTATTCTAAATACATTTTCTAGTTATAACCAGTTTGGTAGGTTTCATAGTTGTAGTTTACAAAAATAGTCAATTTCATTGTAGTGATAAAAGTAAGTGGAGTACAGCATATTCTTTGCCAGCTACCAGATTCATTCCTCTGTATAATAATTTGAAACTGACTGAATTGCAGGTGATGTCATCATCATGAACATGCAGTATCCATTGGATATCCTACCAGACCACAATGCACTCGGTTAGTGTTAAAGTTTAACAAATCTGACACTACTAATAGTTTCCCATCATGTCTTATGTTTGCTGCTGTTGGGTATGTTTTGTATTTTAATACACGCTTATATTGCAAATGTGTTTAACAATGCATGGTCATTCAGTTAAAATATAAAATGTAATTTTCAATGTACTTTAAGTGTTATAGCATGCGTAGAGGGCGTGCCTGTGGTTATTAATATTATGCAGGAGGTGGAGCACTACAGTATGTTTTAGTACAACTACAGGTGTGACAATGTTACTACATATTGTACTAAAACTCAGGACTGACAGTGCAACTGGTGATAATGCAGAGGTCACATACTGCATTGCATTTTTTAACTGGATGGATGGAGCTACATTTACTGATTTAGCCAATAGTTATTGATCCAAATGCCAGCAACACATTGCATTTTAATCATCAATGCGGAGGTGCATCCAGGGTGGGGTTGGTCCTAGGGGTTCTATCCCCCCTACCCAGCCCACCCTTTTTAACAACTGCCGTGAGATGGCCTTAGTCGCCTGCTCGGTGTTAAACCCCAATAACTAACCTTTTTAAAAAGAACATTTCTGCCAGGGTCTGATGGGTTGAAATTTTCATTTCATTTTCAGTCATAAAAGTATCAGCAATACAGCATCTGACATTGTTTTCACAGCATAGATACCAGTTAAGCTATCTCGGATATATTCTCCTATTCGTTTCATTTCAGAACCTTGTTCACTGCAGTGGATTGAGATCACAGGTGCAGCAAATTGGTGAAACAATCCATTGAAAGATGTGCAATCACAAGTCCACAAACCAGAGCTGGTGCATACTCCTCTCACCACAATGCAGTCGGTTCGTAACTTTGGTATATATTTTAATGCGGCCAGTGATTGTGCGCGATACATGTTGGTGTATTTGTATGCAGCTAGTGTCTGTGGGTTTGCTAACACTACAATAATAAAAACAGTGAGCCTGTAATTAGTGTAAATAGTCTCCCATCAGTATTGATGTGCTGCTGGACATGTGTCTTTGGAAGGGGGGGGGGGGGGGTGGAGGAACTTTTTGTTTGGGACCTTCAACCTGACACAAAAGACCTCGTCCATGGTAGACCTTGCGTCCATTGACCAAAAAATAAAACAACTTGGGGTGGGAGTGGTTGGGGGGTGTAGGCATGTGTGTGTGTGTGTGTGTGTGTGTCAAGACTCTCACCACTTACCAAATTATCAAACATGGGGGGAGGGGGTGGTCTAAATTCCCCCAAAGGGCAATTTGTTATAGTAGTGCAAATATTTTTTCTATAGGGGGGGGGGGGGGGGGGGGGGGGGGGGGGCCAAAACTCCCCCAAAAGGGATTTCGGTATGGCATTTAATTTTTTTTTTTGGGGGGGGTCCTAGATCCACCCCTGCTTACACACAGTCTGGCAAGAGGGAGGAGGGTGGTGATGGTGGGTGATGAATAGATGAGAGAGGGTAGATCTGTCATTATTGTTTTTACAGAGCCCTGTAAACAATAGATGCAAAGTGCAATAGAGAGGGGAACCACAGTTGCAAGCATCGTTTGATCCACTGTTGAAACCAAACATTAGAGGCCTGTGTCACATTTTATTGTGTGCGAATGTTTCATTATAGGATTATTATTATCAGTTATAAAACAATACATAGCAGCGTATGTTTGCTTTCGGAGCATTGGTGATGTTTTTGATTATAATTATAGCCAGATCCCTGGAGCTGCTGTCACCTGTGACTAGGGGGCATCATGCTCAGCCTAAAATCTGTGTAGCCATGGTATTTTACTACTATTGTAAACTGTGTGTTTATATTAGTTAACTGTGTCAGGTTATATTATAAACATGCAGATGGCCAATGTTGTTGACTCATGTGATAGCAAAAGGGAGTCTATTTGCTGGGCCAGTGGCTGTCCTTGTCTATTGTAACTGTAATGTTGAAATTTTGTTCAGACACTACTAAAGACACAATCTGTATAATTGACCCATCAATACTTTTTGGCATAATTCACCCAACGATACTTTGTGGCAGGACCTTTGTAAACAAAAATGTACAAGTTTCAGCGACTTTGTCCAAAAGGCGGTATGTAGATACATTCTGAAAAACTATTGTCAACCTCACACCAAAATACCTGATGATTAGATCTGCCTGGGTGTAGGGGGGCTTTGGATAGAGGTAGCACCTTTGCTGTTCGGCAGCTGCGTCCTACATAGGACGGACGGGCATCACTGGTCCTCATCCATCTCCTTAATCTCTCTCGTGTTGGCTCCAAGCGCCACACCCTGGCAAACCACCTCAGCTGGTGGGCTAAACCACGTGAGGGGATGGTGTTCACATTGCACCACTAGGCGGATGAGCTGTTTCTGACAGCCAACGGCTAGAGGACGGAGGAGATCAGGTTGGATCCAACGGCCAAATGTGGGGGAGTAAACCCTTCAAATCAGGAGTGGAGCCCCGAAGGCAGACAGTTGCCTGTATTCACGCACTGTTCTGGCAGCTCCTGCAGCCAAACTGGTGCCAAACGTACTGCTTTGCATTCCTTTGGATACATCAGCGAGGCCGAGAGGGGGATCTTGACGACTGGGCACCCCATGATCTCAATACACTTTGCCCAGGCTTGCGCCCTGGAGAGGTCACTCCAGTGACTGACCCAGCAAGCGCATATACTCCATTGTCTTCCGAGACAGGATGCCAAAAAAAAAAAAAAAAAAAAAAAAAAAGATCTGCCTATTCGGAGAGGTAGGGGTCCAACGGTCCTTGTCCATTTTGGGGTGTTATCCCCCCCCCCCCCCCTTCCGGTAGATTTTTCAACCACTGGAAGACAGTCTCGTGTTGCGGAGGACTCTTGTCTTGTAATGAAAGTCCTAAACAAAAGGTTGGATCCCAACACCCCCTCCCCCGCCCCCCCCCCCCTCCCCCCAAGGTAAGTGACTAGCACCTACTATTCTTATTAATTTGATGACTGCTTGGAAAGGCCAAAGGCCGCAAGAGGTCGGCGGTTATGTACAAGAGATGCCTAACTGGGTACAATAAATTTATTTCTTGAAACTGAGTAATACAATTTGGCACAAAAGTTGCTGATGACAAGACCTATTGGGAGGGGGAGGGAGAGGGGGGGGGGGGGGGCTCACATGTGATTGCACAAGTGAGTCTATGTTTTGGGCCAGTGGTTGTCTGTCCATCGTCTTAAACTGTCTAACAGTTTCTCATGAAACTGTTCAAGCCAGCCTTCTAACGAAGCCCAAGGATACTTTTGGGCAATAGTTTCTAAACATTCCAATTTCAGTACCCTGTCTTTTAGGTCAGGGTCACGGGGGAGCAGGAACTGGGTAAAAAAAAAGAAGCCATATTTTGACAGTGTCTTTCTCAAATACTATTCGCACATTGAGTCCCCAAATTGGTACAAAGATACCTGATGGTAAGACATTCAGGCTTTTCAACAGGATTTATAACTGCCCATATCCGGATGAACAACATAACAAAAAATCTGTCCCATGCGCTTTACAGCCCATCACAGACTTGACAGGTGCAGGGATAAGTTTTTTGGGGCTCACGTGTCGTCCGTGGTAAATTGAACGTTGGCATTTTCTCGGAGACTATTCAAGCTACAGTCTTCAAACTTGGCCCAAGGGTACTTCGTGGCAAGACATTTCTAAACATATCAATTTCAGTGACCACGCACAAAGGTCAAGGTCACAGGTCAGGAAATATACCAAAAGAGGCTATTTCGGAACATAATTTATTTTTTCTAACATACTATTCACAACTTCAAACCCAAACCTGGTACAAAATATACCTGATGGTAAGACCTGTATATGCACACTAATTTGGTTGATCCCTTGGACAATTTTTTTTTTTCTCAAATACTATTCACAACTCCAAACCCAAACTTGCTACAGAGATACCTGATGGTAAGACCTATCCATGCATATTAATTTGGATGACCCCTTGGAGGGGTCAAGGGTCACAAGAGCTCAGGAAATAGTTTTTAAAAAATAGCCATATTTTGACAAGAAACGTTTTTTATCAGAAATGTTTGGATCGGTTGATACACGTCATCCGTAAGGGTTTTGCCCTTCTTGTCTGAGGATGTGTCCGTCCTGGTCATGGACAGCTTTCCACCATTTTTCTGTCCCTGTCAATTTTTTTTCATGGAAATACGGTGAACATTTCATTGGTGGAACATTCCATCTTTCGCTGCACACTGATTTTGATGACCCGTTGGAAAGGTAGACATCAGCAAATAGTGTCACAGTTATTGTTTGACCCCCAAAAAGTGTGTTTTCTCAAATACTGTTTACACCTTCCATCCCAACTTATGTACGGGGATGCATGTTATTGTTAATTTGGACAACCCCTGAGAAAGGCCTTGGTTCACAAGAGATTGGCAGTGTTCTTTGTTATTACTTTTGTTTTATAATTTTAGTTTTAATCAAATTTCTGCAATGCTTTTCAACCCAGTTTTGCAAAAAGGTCGCCAATTCTATGCATAGTAATTTAGTTCTCTAATTGCAAAAAGCAAGGGTCATGGGAGGTTGACAAAAGCATGAAAAATGCATAAATTTTAAGAAAACATAGAATTTACAGGTACAACAGCCAATCCTGTATTACTGTTACAACATTAAACACTGGCTTATTTATTGACCTGTTGCATCGGTCAAGGTCACAGGGTTTGCCATTCTTGTTATGCTAATAGACGATTTCTGGAAATCAGGTCGGTGAACAAATGCATCTTCAGACGCTAATAAGCCTGGTCACCCAAAAAATGTGATATTGCAATTTAGTCTTTCCCTCAAAAAAAAGCGCAGTTAGTACGTTTGTCTGGAGTTTTGATCTGTTGTTTGCGTCAAAAGATGCGTACTTTTGGTGCACGTGTGAAGCAAATGTGAGTATGTTCTGGGCCAGTGGTCCATCTTCCGCCCGCGGTAAACTTGAACGTTGGCATTTTCTCGGAGACTATTCAGGCTACAGTCTTCAAACTTGGCCCAAGGATACTTTGTGGCAAGACCATTATAAACATACCAAGTTAAGTGACCTCGCACAAAGGGCAAGGTCACAGGAGATCAGGAAATATATCAAAAATAGCTATTTTTGGACATTTATTTTTTTATAAAATACTATTCAGAGCTTCAAACATAAATGGGGTACAAAGATACCTGATTGTAAAACCTTTTTACGCACACTAATTTGGAATGTCAAGGGTCACAAGACGGAAGAGCTCAAGAAATAGGTCCAAAATGACCATATTTAATTTTTACTAAATATTTTTTTCTCAAATACTATTCACAACTCTAAACCAAAACTTGCTACAGATATATCTGATGGTAAGATCTATCTATGCATACTAATTTGGATGACCTCTTGGAATGGTCAAGGGTAACAAGAGCTCAGGAAATAGGTAACAAATAGCCATAATTTGATAAGAAACTTTCAGGCATGTGTGGATCGGTTGATACATGTGAGCCATAAGGGCTTTGCCCCTCTTATTATTATTTACAACTGGTTGACTTGTCTGATTGGTTGATGCTTGTAAAACATGAGGGTCATGAGGCATTGACATATGCGCAAAAAACGTGTTAAGTTTGGCGAAACGTGAGTTATCTATGTACAAAGGCCAGCTTTTTACTTCTTTACGACACGTGAACATGTGCATTGTCATTTCTGGTCAAGGCCACAAAGGTAAGATTATACATAATTCAATGCACTTCAGCCTTAAGGATTCGTCATTTTTTGCTCACTTGTCCAGCAAAAGTGAGGAGTCTATGTTCTGGGCCAGTGGTCAGTCATATGTCGTCCATGGTAAACTTTAACTGGGCATATTTTCGGATACTGATCAAGCCAGTCTTTAAACTGTGTCCACGGATACCTTATGGAAAGACTTTTCTAAACCTACCAATATGAGTGACATCTCTCAAAGGTCAAGGGTAACAAAAGATCAGAGAACATTTGAAATATAGCAATATTTTGACAAATTTTTTTTTTCTCAAATACTATTCACAATTTCAAACGCAAACTTGGTACAAAGATAGACCTATCTATGCATATAAATTTTGATGATCCCTCGGACAGGTCAATGGCCACATGAGGTTGGCAAATGTGTGTAAAATGCCAATTTTTGCATAAAATTGTAGCTATTATCAATATTTGTGCAAACTTTTTCGGGCACAAAGGTAGCTGATAATAAGACCTTCCTTCGCATACTACTTCATTTGACTCATCTTACAGGTCAAGGGTCACAGGGGTTTGACAGATGTGTGATAAATGCTTAAAATTTGAGAAAACATGGATTTTGCTGGCGCTGAAGCATACCCTTAACTTATTGTCACAAAGGTCATCAGGCATGGGAATTGCCCAAGCAAAAATCAGCTGAAACTAGGGGTTCCAGGACCTTGAGCCTGATACAAAAGGCCTCCATGGTGCTAGACCTTGCTTCCAGGGTCCGAAAAAACAAGAAAAAACGAGGGGCCAGGGGGGGGGGGGGGGGGGGGTAGGCTCGACACCTTGCTCCGGCGGAATAAACAAACATATGCCCAGTGCGGGCCGCGGACAATTCCCGTGCCCAAATCTTGTCTGCTTTGCTAATAGATGGCAGCAACGGAAATAAATTGCGAGGATTTGTCTTTTTTCTCCCGAGGAATGTGAAAGTATTTTCCATGGATCCGAGGACAATACCCATGCCTGGGTCATACATTAGTGCATACATGTGAGCCATAAGGGCTTTGCCTTTCCTGTTTCTTTTAATGTTGCATCATTCCTGTAGTTGAATGCACATTGAATTTGTGTGTGTGTGCAGATGTCCGAGTCATCAAGCATTGGTGTTCATTGTAATATGGCGCAACAGTGTCCAACACTTGGATGCTCCCGCCCCTGGCACAACTTATGTAAATTGAAATGGGACTGTCATCGGTGATGGGAACACACACGAAGTTTAGGGCCACAAAACATTACATGTCATGAACATTCTGTCACTTGCGCATTTCACGCGTTTAGTAAATCAAGTTGCTTTTATTCGGTGCCTCGTCTTTGACATCACCTTCATGGTGGACTGGACAAGACATTAAGCCCTAAATGCTAATGTTTTACTGTTGTGCAGTTGTTACAGAAACATAAAAAAAACTTGTGTTACTATTCTGTAGATCATAATTTTTGACTCCATGTATCAATTGCTATAGAGAAAGTCCTCTTATTTTGTTGTGCAGTCTTATTAAAACGTCATAAGTTCATGTAAATAATAAATGTTGAATATGAATGTACTGATATGATTGGCCTCCCTGTACATGCAGTCTCCAGTACTGTGAGGTCACCGGTACTGTTAAGAGTACTGGTGGCTGCGTGCATATTCACATCATTTTTATTCCTATGACAATTGCGGCTCAACTTCTTTTGTCCACTACAAGGTGATTTTAAACATGAGACACTGGATAGGGTTTGAACACATTTGTACCCCGCCTGGATTCAAACCCACAACCTTTCGGACAAAGGTCAAACACTCTATGGCCAAGCCACCCAGATGAATGCATTTATGTGATTACACCTCTGTCATGCCCCCTCCTGGCATGTCAAACTGTTTCCAGTTACACTAAAGCATAACCCAGACTGCAAAAATAGTGCATCTGACGGAAGAGACCTACAGAATCAGTCTCTGCTGACAGTGTCAAATACGACTTGTACAATTCTGCCATTTTTGGCTCAGGTCGGATATGTAAGTGGTCGTCTGTCTATGGTAACTTTACGGTTGGCACTTTCTCAGAGAAGCCATAGAGATACCTTTTGGCAAGACCTTTCATAACATGGCGTTTTCAGTGACGTACCTGAAAGTCAAAGGGGATGAGAAAATGTTACAATTAGCTGTATTTTGAGAACATTCGTTTTTCTCAAATACTATTCACATCATCAAACCCAGACGTACAGTAAACTCAAGTTATAAACGCCAGCAGATACGAGATAACGAGGTTTTCTAGTTGTGTGACACGACAGCAGTTTGACATTTTACCTCCTCATTGAGTGATTCTGCTGTGAATGGTGCATGACTGAGCAACATGTTTTTACTTGACAACTGTCAGTCATCGGAACAAACAGCATAACGAAACAAAAAGGACAAAGCTGTTATAGCTCACATATGACCAATCAACATATCTGTGACTTTTGTGACAATAAGGGCTGCCTTCTGCACCAGCAAAATTCATTTTTTTTTTTTAATGTAAGCATTTCTTACACATCATTCAAACCACATGCCCATTGCGATGAGTCGACTAAATTAGTATGCATATGAAGGTCTTATCAGCTACCTTTGTGTCAGAAAGAGTTTACAGAAATGTCGATGATAACTACCATTATATCCATACATTAGCATTTTACAACACATTTGCCAACCTCTTGTGACCCTTGACTTTTCCGAGGGATCATCCAAATATGCATAGATAGGTCTTGCCATCAGGTATCTTTGTACCAAGTTTGGGTTTGACATTTAAAATAGTATATGAGAATAAACATCTTTTGTCAATATATATTTGCTATTTTTTACCCATTTCCTGATCTCTTGTGACCCTTGACCTCTCCGTGCGGTCAACCATATTACAAATGTATTCATAGAAAAGTCTATCAGGTACCTTTGTACAAAGTGTGTGTTTGAAGTTGTGAATAGTATTTTTTTTTAAATATTGCATTTTGTCAAAATATGGCTATTTTGGACCTATTTCCTGATTCCCGGTGGCCTTAGTCTCGCAGAAAATGCCAATGTTAAAGTTTACCACGGACGATGGCGGACTGACAAGAGACAGCGGACAGATGACCACTGGCCCAGAACATACTCACTCGTGCTTCGCATGTGTGCCAAAATTCCATCCCAGGCATCCCTACAGTTGGTCGCGTACTTTAAACACAGCTGGGATAAATTAGGGCTTTTCTCAAGATTTGTTCATCCCAGGAACAGACGGCCTCCCATTTCGTTCGTCCCTCTAAAAAATTGTCCATCGTAATATGGAAATTTTCCGTTAACAGAACGCTAGAGCAACCAGCAACATATCTAAAAAACTTAAAACGGGTGCGATGCTGCCTGTCATGTCGCTATATGGAAACACACAAGTGATTTTCTGCCTGCTGCTCAGATACTTTGTTGCTGTGTCACACAGTGCACCATTGTCATGCAGCTATAGGGAAACACAACCATATAATATAAATTGGATTTTTGTTTGTTGCACATTCCAATACTGGTGCCGCTGTTGTATGGATCTCTAACTTTCATTTTACATTGGCTCATAATTCTTTTCAAATATGTCGGCACCGCTGTTATTGGTCCCCATGTGCGCACATCCACTGGTACTGTTCATAGCGCCGGTGGCTGCACTGACAGGAACGATGTTAAGACAAAAATAATGTGTCGCAGTGTGCTGTGTATGCGCATGGGAAGGTTAATGCACTTTTGTCAGTATGCAAACAGTATGCCGATTGTGCCATGGCCTGCGATTCTGTACCCTGTTGCTAGAGCAATGGGGACCGTGATCCCAGGCCCTAACACATCTCAGTACCTAGTACAGCATTCACTTCTGTGCATGTGTGCACGATTGTGTGGGTAAGTGCGGCTATTGACTTATTTGTCACATGTTGAGCACTACTCTGATACCCTAACCCGTGTAATATTTACTTTCCCTTGTCCATTTCATTATTTAAAATATGACAAAAGTAAGTTAGTGAGCCTTCTGAAGATCAATAGATGTATTTAGTATTAGCACTAGCATGAAAATCATAGGCTTCACTTTATGTCATCATGTGCATGATGCTCTGACCCGTACATGACACAAAGTTCACAATATCTTGTTGCTCCTTGTGCAGTCTATGTGCTATTTTCTTTCAGTGAATGGCTGAAGATGGTCGAGGATTCATTCCAATGCACCTTTTAAAAAAAATCCTCAGTGGTGGAAGACTGTGATCCTTATATTTTGTAATCATTGACATCTATACTTGTCAAGGCCATAAAAGTCAAAGTCTCATGATTTTTGTGACATTTATTGTGCAAATAGGTATACGAGGCATGTAACATACTATGCTTTGATAAGACCACTAGTAGTAGTTATCAATAATGGCCCTTAGTGTACATAATTGCAAAGGCACTCCAAATCTGATGCAGATTCCCAAAATTCCACAGCGCCTCTGAGTTAGCAGTCCATATGCTGTAAATAATGCCTGAAATATATGTGAAAAAAAATATAGGATAATAAAGTCTGACATCTGTTTGTGTGTCAGTGTAAGACAAATACATATAACTGTAAGACAAATACATGTACATGACGAAAGGACGTTTTGCAAAACACACAACAGATGTTTGAAAGTGCAGAAATGGTACATACATGTAGTTTGCTATTGTGCTGTAATGTCATAGTACGTATTTGAACTAAAATATATATTATCATACAATAGGATTCAATTACCTATAAAATTTGTAGTTAATGCATTGACGTGCTATACAATACAATACGACTAATGCTTCCTGATGGGGGCATTAAGTCATTATGTGTACGTTAAACCATGAGTGGTGATGATTCACAAGCTGACACATGCTGTTCACACACAAGCTCTGACTCCAAGGTCCTGCAAGTACTGTGTGTAACAAGAAAGGCAAAGCCTTTATGGCTGACTTGTTTCCATCTACATGTGCGACCTTTGTGACAATCGGTGAAGGAATGGCTTATGCACCACCAAAATCCATGTTTTCTCACAATGTAATAAGTTTTCACACATCTGTTAGTGTCATACCTCGTGACCCGTTACCTTTGTGATGAGTTGACTAAATTA
Source organism: Semisulcospira habei (assembly GCA_036245525.1). Classification (NCBI taxonomy): domain Eukaryota; kingdom Metazoa; phylum Mollusca; class Gastropoda; family Semisulcospiridae; genus Semisulcospira; species Semisulcospira habei. The sequence continues at coordinate 214,573,536 of BTPG01000003.1, read as the reverse complement.
GTATACATAGGAAGGTCTTATCATCAGCTACCTCTATGCCACGTTTGATTGAGAAAGTTTGCAATACTGTTGATAACTACAATTCTATCACAAATTGACATTTTACACACATTTGCCGACCTCTTATGACCCTTTACTTTTGCAAGGGATCAACAAAATAAGTATGCATAGAAAGGTCTTCACATCAGGTATCTGTGTACCATGTTTGGGTTTGAAGTTGTCAATAGCATTTGTGAAAAAATAAATTATGTCAAAATACAGCTATTTTTCACCTATTCCCTGATCCCCTTGACCTTTGTGAGAGGTCACTCACATTGGTATGTTTAGAAAGATATTGCCACAAAGTATCCTTGGACCAAACTTGAAGACTCTCTGGCTTGAATAGTCTCTGCAAAATGCCAACGTTAACGTTTACCGCAGACACTGGAAGAGAAATGACGACCACCGGCCCAGAACATACTCACTTTCACTTTACACGTGGGCCAAAAAGCATGCGGAGGCTTGCAAAACCCAGTAGCAGCCATGGTTTAATGTATTTATCTCACTGTTGTATGATCCCTGTTTTATGTTATGCTGGTTTGCTCAAATTGATAGGGCCTATACAGTGTTTTGCTTACTTTGTTTTCTCTTATAATAACCCTGAATGGGCCTACATAACATACAGTGCTCAGCCCTGACAATGGTGAGTAATTCCCTAGCCATGGCGAGTGATTTGTTTTTTGGTTAGTAAAAAAAAAAATCCACTCGTCAAATGCGAGTGCGCTCGTGCGTTTTGCAATCTGTACTTTTTCCGACCTAAATCTGAAACATTTTCCGTTTGTTAATATAACTCGAAAGGCACTAGCCAAAGGCTGGTGGACAAAATTTTAGACTTTCACTTTAGTTTCAGTGCTGCAGCTGTGTCATCAACATTACCATTTGCTGTTATGTAAACCCTTATCATTCGGAATACACCAGTGTGTAAAATAAGTTAGCCTAAAATAGTTTTTTAAGGGTGGTGCCAGAATAGAGGTGCCAAGCTATTCTGGCACCACCCTTTTCATTGGTCTATATCCTTATCTGTATATACTCCAATGTAGCTTGCATATGGCCTCAGTATGATATGGGTTAAAAATGCTTTACTGCATTCAGCTTCAGTGCAGTGCATGAATTTACATCGAGTGTGTCCCTGACTTGTGTGCTGATGTCATTTTATACATAAACACAAAATGTAATGGTTATAAAAGATGCTGAAAATACATGTCATGATGACAGAATACCTGACAGTGGGTTAACGACATAAAAAATGATATAGGATATAACACATGTTTTTTTTTCCCCAGGCTTTATTTGAGAGATCAATTTATTTTGAAAATTGAACAATGTTATCACATTTACATACTTTCTTCCTCCTAAGCATGTTCAGTTTTTTGTGCTTCAAAAACTGCGTCTCTCTAGCTGATAATAATTAATTTATTGAACAGTCTTGCTACGGTGGTTTTTGTAATATCTTCTTGGCATTATTTCATGATAATGTAAATGGTTATGTACACAATGCTGTTTGTGCAGTGCAATACCAGAAATAAAAGTGTTATCAACTCACAGGATGTGGCATCTTATTTAGAATTTGATATGTCATATGTTTGTACCTGGAATTTATTTTGGATTTGGAATGTCAAAACTTCTTGATGGTAAATCTAAGCTGGCGCCATATAATACCTGGAGAAATAACTACTATTTTCAGTCGTTCTAACACTAACACTACTAACAGCACTTTCACTTTTTCACTGTACACTACATGTACACATGTCTGTAAGATACTTACTCCTCAGTCTTCATGTCTTTCTGCATACATTTCTTCAACTTTTTTCAATGTGTGTGTGTGTGTTTGAGATAGGGGAGAGAGAGAGGGAGCAATAATACCTGCGGCTCAGAACTTTAGCCCACACTGACAGATGGTGACTCGAGCAACAGCAGCACCCCTCAAGCACACGCCAAACAACACAATTTCCATGACAGTTGACACCTGTATATTAATAGTATGTTAAATTTTCCAATGGTCAACAGCTTGCAACTGTACATACATGTATAGCGAGCAAGTCCCTGTTGACTGAGCACAATTACATTACAATACACGCGCCATCAATTAGTGAATTACAGCATTTCTTCCTTTCAACATTGCATGTACAGTAAAGTCATGGGACATGCTCCTTTAAAAAAAAATTATTTAATCAGTGTAATCCGTCCTCAATACATGACATAACTATCGTGAGCACAATTTGTTATGTCTAAAATTAAAAAATTGCTATTGCCCACAGATATCGTATTGGTCGGCTGCACACATAAAACAATTGCAACTTACTTTCCAGATTTTACAAATCAATGCTTATTCAGACATAATCTGGGTGATTAGAAGAACAAATCTCATCTCAATATAATCAAGCCAGTTTTGTTGGTAAATATATATGATGCTGAGGCTGTTTGCACGTCAACCTGGGTTGTACTTGTACCCAAACCTGGGATGGAGTATATACACTTGGCACAACCTGGGTTGGAGCAGGGTACAGTTCAACCCTGGTCCAAAGCTGGGTTGCATCTAAACAGCATTCCATTCTGCGTCATCACATTTTATGTTGCCACACACAAATCGGGGACATCAAGTCCCTGCCAGGAATTTCAGTGCTGTTGTCACAACACATTGACATTTGATAGCCTTGAAGTCGATTGTGCATTGAAAAGTGAATATGAATTATTTGTACGGCTTCTCATCCATGTCTGGGCTAAAGGTGCTCATTATAACTAAATATAAGTGAAAGTGCTGGACGATTTGCCTCCAACAGTCTTACAAAAATTAAACTGCGGCAGCACTGGCAGAAAACATACACTTCTGCTAATAACACGTTGCCGTTGACTGACAATGTATGAGCGCTGTTCATCAACGTTGTCGTACAGGTCATGATCTATAAGAAACACTATTTTTTCCGCAAAATCAGTTGCTGTACGATTATTTTGAATCTTGTGATAGAGCCTGACTTAGTTGTGCCATGCTACTGAATGCCGTCTGATCTAGAGACCGGCCCGTCTACCTCCCTATCTATCGGTAAGGCGAAGCTTTTCCGACACACTTACCAGTATGTGCTTTGCAGAAGCTTCACGTTGTGAAGTTCGTCGTTCTGTTGTCCAACACGCATTACTTGCTGACCAGCCGGACTTTCAGGTTCAAATAGATAGACCTGTGTACTATTTGCTGCGAGACCGGAAAAACGTCAGAGATTTTTAGTACGAGTTGTGGGACTTTGGAAAGATGTCTGCCGCCAGCTGATTGCTCGGATCTTTCCGGAGCGTTTCCGTCAGTGATCGGAAAATCGAGCTTCTCTGATCCTTTCTTCAGTCATAACGGCTGATCGGTTCACCTTAGAGCGAAATGACTTGTATCATTGGAATCACATTTTAACAGTCTACCGATACAACTTTACTTCAAAAACTGACATTAGAGGCACTTTAAATACAATAGAGGTAAGTGAATCAATATATATACACACACATACATATATATATACATACACATATTCATGCAGATTTTAAATACACTACAGGTAAGTAAATCAATATATATCAATACATATATGAATACATAAAAAGAAATGAAAATAGAGGAAAACATTCAATCATTATAGTAGAGAGAGAGAGAGAGAGAGAGAGAGAGAGAGAGAATTGTCTCAACTGGTCTTTAGATTTTTTTTATTTCCTTTATTTCTTGCAGTCCTATTTTATAACTCAATGAAATCTTTTTGCGGCAGTAATAAATTCGTGAACAGCTGAGAATATGTCGTTATTCACTGTGGATGGTAGGGTTTTACTTCCATTAAGGAGTAAATGTTTATTGGTGTATTCTGGTGGAAGTGTAAGTATTGTTAAACGTCTTATTGCATCGTAATTACTACACTGGAGTAAAAAATGGTCGGCGGTTTCAGAGCTGGCTCCACAAGAGCAGGCAGGGGAATTAGAGAGGTGACGACTAACCAGGTCATAATTGAGGTCGCTTATTTTGAGTCTAATTTTACAGTGGATTATCTGTGTTATTCTACAACCTAAATAGTAATATGGGGGTACCACACAATCGTCTCGCGACAGGAATGATTTAAATTCGCTTAAGGATTGGCTACGCTGAATGTGATCGGGCAAACTGTTCCAAAGGCCCATGGTGGATGGAAAAAATGAAGTTTTGTACAATTCAGTTTTACACTGGGGGACTTGGCGTTCAAGTGGACGTCGTTTATGATAAGGATTTAATGCGGATACTAGCTGTGGTAGGTCTACGCCTAAGTACGCGGGGGTTATACCATTGACTATTTTAAAATAGAGGATGAGTTTATGACGACGACGTCTTTGCCACAACGGAATGAAACCGGTTTCTTCATAAAGTAGTTGGTGGCTAGTGCCACGGACTGCGCCAGTAATGGTTCTTAAAGCGTGTAACTGGAGACTTTCCAATTCATCTGAAAGTGCCCCTGTACAATTATCCCAGATCACATCAGCATAGTCAAAGTGTGGCAGTATAAAAGATTTGAACATAGTCTCCAGAGATTGTCTCGATAGTCTATATTTATATGAATCTAGACAAGCTATAAGTAATCGACATCTGGCTATAACAGATTTGATATGGGTATCCCATTTACAGTTATTTTGCAAGATAATGCCAAGGTGTTTGTGTGTGGCAGTACTTTGAAGTGGACTCTTATCAAAGAGTAGGGGAAGTGGTTGGAAGTTCTGGCTACGTGACATGTTTAATCTTTCAGTCTTTAGGTGATTAAAATTTACTTTCCACTTATGGGCCCAAACACTAATTTTCTCAAGATCCGAGTTCATTATGTCAGCTCTAATATTATCATTATTCAGGGACATATACATACTGGTATCATCTGCAAACAGTTTCATTTTAGATTCAATGTCTAGTACAATGTCGTTAATATAAATAAGAAAAAGGATAGGGCCCAACACTGACCCTTGCGGGACGCCCGCCTCTACGGGAAGATAATTAGATATACATCCTTTGATAACAACAGCTTGCTTGCGATTGCGCAGGTAGTCAGCCAGCCATTGTAGAAGCTTCCCACGTATTCCTATTACATCTAGTTTTTTAAGCAGACTATGATGCCACACTTTGTCAAAGGCTTTGGCTACATCAAAAAATACAGCTTGGGAATTTATGCCTCTATCCAATGACTTGCAAAAGTCATTATAAATACTAAGGAGTTGATAGACTGTTGAGTCCCCAGGTATAAAACCTGATTGGCTAACAGTTATTAGATCGTTCGAATAAAGATATTGGAATATATGACGTTGGATGCATTTTTCTAGAATTTTACCAATGCAGCTGAGCAAGGATATAGGGCGATAATTGCTACATCTGCTTTTGTCACCTTTTTTATAGACAGGAGTTACATGAGAAATTTTCCACACAGATGGAAATATACATTCGTCAAGCGACCGGTTAAAAAGAATGGTAAGAGCTTTTGAAATAAGCGTACTACTAGCTATCAAAATTTTATTATGTATAAGATCAGGTCCTACGGCCTTATTTGGCTCTAGATCGTTTATAACATTAAATACCTCTGCAGGACTAAGATATATATGGGAGATTGATGTGGGTACATATTGCATATCGGGTACTGGATCATTGTTATCTTCTACCGTAGATTGGCTTGTGAAGTAATTATTAAACGCTGTTGCCTTCTCCTCGTTAGAGTAATAAATATTACCGCTTTCCTCGATAGGGGGTATATCCTCTACCATGAATCCCTTTTTTGACATAAACGATTTGACTAATTTCCACCAGTTATTACTTCCGAAGTTTCTATTACAAGAGCTACGATTGTCTAACTCTAACATGTACTCTTTCTGTCTTTTGCGTATTGCATCTGTGTAAGTATTACGAGCATGACGAAAGAGTTTCCAGTCAGCTTCTGAATTAGTATTTTTGGCCTTCCTATGGAGATTATCCTTATTTTTTTTAAATTTTAGCTAACCGCTCGTTGTACCATGGAGCATCTCGTTGTTGGACTATTATAGTTTTGACTGGCATACATTTCTTGGCAGTATCTAGGAGTGCGTCACCAAATGTCTTGGCAGCAATTTCAATAGACGCTATATATGGCTATCCAGTCAATTCTAGCGAGTTCTCGAGCAAACGTTTCCCTGTCAAGCTTGGCATAATTAAATATTGTTCGTTTAAATCGTACATTTGGACACATATGGCCTTTAAGCTTAATAATAGGAACAAAATGATCACTACACATGGGAGGTAGAACATCAACACATGAGACTAATTCCCTGCTGGGAACTAAAATAAGGTCAATACACGTTGCGGTTGTAGATGTTATGCGGGTAGGAGAGGAAACTAATTGCATAAGGTTGTTCTTAACCAAGATATCAGTAAGATATGGCGAGGGGTTCCGAAGTGTGTCAGAATTGAAATCTCCCAATATGATAAATTTATGCGGAGTAGAGATTACATTTTTAATTGACTGGTCAACAAGACGCCAGTAGTCGACAGAGGAATTAGGTGGGCGATAAAAGGAACCTACAAGGATAATTTGCTGGGTCAGTCTAGTTTCGACCCACACAGCCTCAAGCGATGGTACAGTAAGGTCAGGTCTAGGCTTACACACAAGATTATCTTTAACATAAATGGCAACGCCACCATACTGATCTGGTCTATCTCTTCGAACAGGGGGATGGAATCCATCAATACTTATACTATCACTATTTATATTATCCGAAAGCCAGGTTTCTGACATAGTAACAATATCATAGTCTTTGATTTCACATTTTAAAATGTCAAGTTTATGGCTAAGACTTCTCACATTAACGTGGATAATTGAGAGATCTTTTGTGGATAAAGTCTGGGATGGGCCAGGGTTGAGGTGTATGTCATTAGAAATAATAAGAAGTAATCTAATCACCTAAAGAATCATGACGATGCACGTGAAAGGGGCTATAAATAGGGAAGAAGCCTTGGCGTACTTTCCTTTACTGAAGAGCTTCATTTTGCAACTCAATAACTGATAATTTATTCGTGGGGAGGAAGAGGGACGTATAACTGAACGAGTTGCTTTAAGAAAGGCAATCATGAGGGCAAGCGCAAGTCCTGCGTTGCCGAAAATAATAGGAATAAGGAATGGTTCGACGTTGTTAACGTTAATAAAGTAAAGTTTTTGTGTGGATAATCTGACTGCAATGGTATTGCGTAGGGGTATTTGAGGTGTGGATTATGTTAGGTTGGTTTGTGCTTATTGTCGGTTGTTGAATTGTGTGCCATTTTGATTAGATGGAAGCGGAATGTATGGGAGGTTCACTGGCAGGGTTACAAGCATTTGGCAACACGTATCGGGGGGGGGGGGGGGGGGGGGTGTAGGTCAAGCGCCCGCACAGTAATTGTTAGTGCTATTGTAAACCAGGCGGGGTGGGCTGGGGAGGGGAGGTATTTAGACTCACCAGTTACGATACTTATGTTGCCATCTAGGCTTTTGTTTGCTTTACACGGTTCCGGGACTCGGACCAGTCGGAGGACTGACCTGGGCCAACCACGCGTCGCCGGGCCAGGGTCGGCGTGGGACACGCACGGTCGCCTACAGCGTCACGTTCGCCGGACCGCTATCACCGACAGTCCCAAACCACGTAAGCGCGTCGAGGGGCAAGGGACCAACACGACCGGAGGACTAGCGTGGGGTGCCGGATGGGAAGGAGGAGCCGCCAGCGCGCATCTTCTTACCACGGTTGTCTCCCCCTTATTCACTTATCCTCCCCCACTCGCCCCGTCTTGGTGTCGTTTTTTCCTTTGTATTATGGACTGTACAATAGACGGCGCGAGAGAGTCGTGCAGGAACAATCGAGTGATGAACTGTTTTATTGGACGGCGCCAGATATTTGTGTATGGATAATGATGTTGTAAACAGTTATAGTGGACGACGCCAGATATTTGTGTGTGGATAATGATGTTGTGAACAGTTATAGTGGACGGCGCCAGATATTTGTGTATGGATAATTGTGTTGTGAACAGTTATAGTGGACGGCGCTAGAGATTTGTGTGTGGATAATGATGTTGTGAACAGTTATAGTGGATGGCGCGAGAGATTTGTGTGTGGATAATGATATTGTGAACAGTTATAGTGGACGGCGCTAGAGATTTGTGTGTGGATAATGATGTTGTGAACAGTTTTAATGGACGGCGCTAGAGACTATTGAATTGTTTCCTTTTCCTTTTTTTTTTCCTTGTGGTTGGTGACGTGAGTGTATTCGTCTAGTGCGAGGAACCGCTTAGCTCCTCCACTCGACGTAAGTGTTAACCTGATCGTAGTGGTATCGTTTTAATTGTTCTGTTTTCATTTATCTATTAAGGGAGGGAGGGGGAGGGTAGAAGGAAGGGTTGAACGGAGGGGGTAGTGGACTTTGAAGGGAATAAAGTGTGTGTGTACTCGTATAAGAATCGTTTGAGTTGCGACCCGTCTTGAGGCAAGACACTAGGGCTCTTCATATTTCTCTCATCTGTCATTCTACCTCTTCCTCATCTTCCTCTCGTCTTGGCATCTGGGGGCTCGTCAGTGATCAATAGGGTGAGATAACTTGCCCGAATTGATGTACGGGGTACAACTCAGTGTGTTTTCTTTGTATTGTTTCGCCGATCCCGGCCGACAAGTCGACGTGACGAACTCTGACGATAAGCTAGAGGGTGGTTGGTTGGGTGCTCGGGCGCACGCGCTGGGGCTTGCACGCGGGGTTCTTAGGCCTATCATGGGCGTTCGAGACTCGGTGCAGATGTGTTGTTCGTGGGCAATGCTTACTTGGTCTGGTTCATCTCCTGTTTGACACGGAAGAGGGCGGACCGGCCTTCCACACCAGGGGCAGGGCTGCGCTTGCCGGCGATCACCCAAGGTCATTGCTCGTGGCTGACGTAGAGGAGACGGCTGTGTGGCGTCCGGGGGTTTCGCCACGGTCGCCGGGAACTCAGGCTTTTAAATCTCATGTCACCAGCGCTAGGCCGAGGTAGGGGTAAGTCAGCTCCATTGTCACATTCACCTACTAACCTGACCCCAGGCCCTGGTGGGCATGTTAACCCCACTAAAACGGAGACGCGACCGACCGCGAACTATTAGGCCACCTTCTTCTGACGAACCACTGGGACGCCACGCCATTCGGCGTCCCGTGGTGGACGCGGCTTGGCTTCCGGGTCAACGCCGGCTACGCGGACCTCACACCTTCCCGCCGGTTTGGACACGTCGACTTGGAATTTCCGACCGATCTTAAACGTGTGGGCCTTCCGGAGCTTCGGATACAGACGCTGGCCGTCCGGGCCTGCCATCCGGTACCGGTTACTCCGTTGCTTAGAGGTGATGTCGGAGGCCACCGTGGAGGTCCACTCGACGGCTTCTCGTACTGCGGATCCTGTGGCTTGGACGCCTTACAGCGAGTCTCCTCTTCGAGGCCCACTCGATCATGACCCGCACCGCAGATACTGAGGCTATGGGCGTCCTTCAACGCACAAGATACGGAGGCCTTTCGCACGGATAAGACTGCTTACTCCCGTCGGGAGTTTGCCGGCAACGAACATTCCTCACAGAGGTCCGCTCGTCTGTTCACCGCACTTCGGATAGGATGCCTTACGCAAGGATCGGCCCGCTCCCTCCCACGGGGGGGCGCGGGGGGGGGGGGGGGGTGAAGCACGACAACGAGCCTTCCTCACAGAGGTCCGCTCGTCTGGACACCGCACTGCGGATACTGTTCTTATGGACACCCTACGGCGCACCTTCCTCACAGAGGCCTGCTCGTCTGTACACCGCACTGCGGACACGGACGCCTTACGCAAGGGTTTGCCTGCTTTCTCCCTCCGAGAGATTGACCGGCTAAGAGCCTTCCTCACGGAGGTCCGCTCGATTATACCCCGCACGGCGGATGAGGGTTGCTATGGACATCCAACCGCGAGACTTCCTCATCGAGGTCTGCTCGGCTCTACACCGCTCTGCGGATGCTGTTTGCTTGGATGCCCCACAGCGAGGATCTGGACGCCCTACAGCGAGCCTTCCTCTTGTGGTCCGCTCGACATTACTCCGCTCGGCGGAGACTGGTGCTTGGGATGCCTGACGCAATGACTTGACCGCTCACTCCCACTGGGAGGTTAGCCGGCCGCAAGCCGGCCTTCTTCGAGGCCTTCTTCGAGGCCCGCTCGCTTCGATCACGCTCTGCAGCTGCGATGGCTCTGTGCTCTGAGCTATTTCGCAAGGACAAGCCGGTGCACTCCTGCGGGAGGCCAGTCATCAGGGAGCCAGTCTCTACGAGGCTGCCCGCAGCGACCTTTTCTCTCCGCCCTAGGATGACTGGCAGACCGCACAGATCGCTCCACGACAGGAGCCCCGGGCTCCTTTGATCGTGTGACGGGACCACTAGAAAGGCGCGGGTCCTTCGGTTCTGGTACAGTGACCACCACCTCCCACCCACCGAAGGCTCGCCGAGTTCTGTCTCAGGCTCTTCGGCAACCTAGCGTGGGATCCCGCCACGTCAGGGGCTTCCTCTCCACGAGTGCGGACGCTTCGCCTCTTCGGCAGGCCGACCTCCGGTGCGTACAAGCCCTCGCCGACCTTATAGCTCCATGGCCGCCGGCGCCGGTTCCCCGCTTGCGGATGCCGCTCTGGGACCTACCCGGGATTCTGGCGAGACGGGATTCAGACCGTTCAAACCGTTCCCCTAGGACCGGTGTGCAGACTTACCCGGGAGACGTGCTGCCTGCTGGCCCTCGCCAAGGCTTTCCGAGTATACGAGTTACATGCGCTCTGCGCGCCTAGCCGGCCTACCTTCAGGGCAGATGGCCACGGGTAGCTCCTCACTGATCCTTCCTTCCTCGCCAAGCCTTTGTCTCCCTTGACCGCGCCCCAGGGGATCACCAGACGGCCGCTGAAGCACTGAACCTTCCACAGGAGACCAGGCAGCAAGATCCGGTGCACCCCCTGCAAATTTCTACGCCAATCCAGCCCCGTCCGGTGGGAACGGTCTCGCCTCTTCGGCTATTGGCGACAGGCGGAACTGACTTTGCAGCCCAGAAGATTCCTCCTGGCGACGCTGGGGCGTTCGGTCCGCCTACCAGGACCTCCCACCAGAGGGAGACGTGACGCTGAGGATCCGCGCACACGAGGTTAGAGCCTCTGTACTGTCAGTTTGTCGTGGCAGCTGGGCGCGAGCGGGCAGTTCAACCTTCGCCCGCTTCTACCTCCGGGATCTAGCTGGACAGCGAAGCTCCTCGCTCTGGCGGGTGACAGAGGCGCCGTTGGTTACTTAGCTGAAATTGTCCGGAGGTTGCTCTTAGGAGGGCGGGGCTGCTAGTCCCTTACACAGCCTGTTTTAGGTTGGGCGGCACCCTCCTCCTTTTCGTAATTCTTCCATATAGTAATGTCATCATGAATGTATTTTGAAGAAACAAATGAATTTTTCTTTAAAATGTATTTTTTCGAAAAATACTTACCGATGACATTATTCGAAAAACCCTCCCACCTGCCTCTGATGCCGCGGGTAAGCTAAGCATTTCTGACTGGCGTGACACCACGTGACACGGACCGGATGGGCAGACACGGGAAGCTACTCACGGCCCTAGTTACGGTTTCCTCAGTTGCCTTCCTGGTTGTGTAGGAACACAACAGGTCTTAGGCTGAAATTACGTAAGCTATGTAGATATTCCACATAGTAATGTCATCGGAAATGTATTTTGAAGAATTAAATGAATTTCCGTATATATATATATATATATATATATATATATATATATATATATATATATATATATATATATATATATATATATATATATATATATATATATATATATATATATATATATTTATATATACACACACAAAGATGTACTTACTTGATTATTCTGCTGCCTTCACTTGACAGCTACAGTGTCGGGTGTAGATTGCAAGACTTGATCTTCCTGCGAAGATTTTACGGAATCTGTACTGGCCCCTTTTGTGAGCAGTCTGGATTTATAGACAGGTGACTCGTCTGCTAGAATTGGGTAAGGGTGCAACTCACTGCGTTCGCCATCCCAACAATGCTGAGGAGAAAAACGTTGCATGAATATATACTCATCATAAAGAGATCTTATAAAATGTGTTATAACGTTACTGTAGGATTGATGTGTCTATTTGTGCTTGTCACGATTTGTTACAATGAGTGAGAGAGTGCAGACTGAAGAAACGTAAGAGCATAAACCTTTGGTAATGGTACTTCTGGAGAGTTTATTCCATATTTAAACACACACACACACACACACACACACACACACACACACACACACACACACACACACACACACACACACACACACACACACACACAAACATCCCCAAGTGCGCAGATCAGTGTAGCGGAACTGCCTGATAGCGAGTGCTTGTACGTTATTGAGCAGTACCGTACGCCCCTGCCGTGATAACTCGATCACTGACTTATGTACCACTTCCGCAAGTGCATTGTCACCAATTTTAGAACAAACTAGAAAAATGACGCTTACCGCATCCAAACAGCTCTGCGTTTGCTGTTGTCCTCTAAGGGTAGTATCCCGATGTTGCGATCAGTGTGCGGTCTACAGAAAGTTTTATTCAGCCCATCGTTTTGGGTTTGGGAGGGAAAAAAAGCCAGAAGCTTTTCTTTCATGGTTTCAGGGTGCCTATTGTCCCAATTACTGGTACCCCAATGGCAATGCCTGACCATTTCAGTGAAATGTATACAAACAAACAGTATCACACTTCGCCATTTCGTTGCATAGTTATGAGAAGGCTTGTGGGACCTAGCAACAGGACCGCGCAGCGGCAATTTGTTTTTTTTCTATTTTCTGATTGGTTAAAAAATGCCCTCACCGGTGAGGTCTATACATGTCATTCGTTTGAAAAACGTCACTTGCATGACGTAGGTTTACCTTTTAACGTAATTGTATATTTTAAGTGATTTTAGTTTCACTTTGCCTTCTAGACTTGAGAACAATGGTGACAAAACAAGAATTTCAGTCTTGCTATACTTTGTGTGAAGCGAGAGTGACTTTACCTAGATACATGATATTCTGCTGTACACGCGCACGATCGTCGATGTGTGTGTGTGTGATGGTGTGTTTGTATGTGTGTGTGTGTGTGTGTGTGTGTGCGTGTGTGTGTGTGTGTGCGTGTGTGTGTGTGTGTGTGTGTGTGTGTGTGTGTGTGTGTGTGTGTGTGTGTGTGTGTGTGTGTGTGTGAGTAGAGAGAGAGAGAGAGAGAGAGAGAGAGAGAGAGAGAGAGAGAGAGAGAGAGAGAGAGAGAGAGAGAGAGAGAGACGTCATATCTAGAGTACTGTCTGTCTGCTAACGATGCTTTTACGTCACAGGCACTGTCTGGATTTCTCCAGAAACCGAGGTAATTTACATTTTAAAATTTGTCTTCATAAAATTAATTTTTAATCAAAAAGCTCAAATTATATAAGCTTTCTAACAAACATTTCGGATGTCTTTATACAGTCTAGCCATATTCTAAATTTCTAGTGAATATGACAACAATTACAGACTCTAATAATTTTATGGGACAACCGACTTTCTATAAACGGCCTTTTGAGCCTTCAATATGACATCCAGTTTTTATATGCTCTTTTTTAGTCTTTTTTCCAAGTTTCAAGCTTGTACGTACACACATACCGGAGATTCTCGTGTTTCCACACACACACACACACACCGCTTCGCGCGCCAAAGTACTTTATACTGAATGGTTGGCGTAACTGGACATGACGTAATTTTAATCTGGTTACTTTAGTTGTCAGATTCTGAGACGTGCCCGCCAATGTCGACATGGGCATGCTATTGAATTCGCTCCTCCGCAACCCATCGTGAAAAGTCTCTTGTATAAATAGATGAGGCTTTAAAAGAAACTACTGTTGCTGGAGACGAAGCACGCTGCGCATCAAACACGGTCATGTGACATGAGGTGAAAACACAGTGAGCAAAAGCGTAAAGGCCCGATGTCGGCCGCAGTCTACGCGCGGAGTACAGGTGGCTGCAGTCGACCTGAACATTGTTCCTGCTGAGGAAGCCTTCCGCTTATTTGCATGGTGGTTGTTGTTTGATCGTGCTTCATTCGTGCTTGAAATGGGATGGGGCGGGGGGGGGGGGGGCGCTTAGTTCAGCACATCTAGCAAACAGATGACGGGGCTACAGGTCACACGGTTTGGTGGTGTGAGGGGGGGGGGGTGGGTAACCCACAAGTACACTTCTATTCAAATGAGATGCGTAGTAGAATAGAATTGTACTTGTGGTGTACTTCTGGGAGCACATCCTTACACAACTCATTAACACATTTTAATAGAAGTGAACTTATAGTGTGGTAGGGTGCTCCCCGAGGAGGGGGGGGGGAAGTTTATCTGGAGAGTTCTCCAGGAAAGGTACGGGAAGGAAGGTACACGGAGTTGGTTAACGACCGTGATAATGGTCTAGGAATGCTTTGGATGATGGTCCTACGTCAGCGCGGCGTGCGGTAGAGAATGCAGGCTGTATCTGGGGGCGAGGTAAAGGAAGGGAATGAGAAGGAAGGGGAAGGATCAGCTCATTTCCCTGTCTTCCCACTACACAAAATACAAACAACAAGCTGCCCGCACTTTCTCCACACTGACCTGACGAAGGATCATCATCCGAAATGCATTCACACAGACCACCAAAATAAATGCGACATTTTTGAAATCACAGGAAACGCTGAAGTGTTTCCGACGATTCCAAAAATGTCGCATTTCGTTTGCTCGTCAGTTACAATGCCTGTTATCTCCCTGTCAGTTGTACTTTTCTTTCAGCTTCTACTCGTTTGACTGCTTTGCTCGTTTTGATATCATTTTGAAGAAATACTTCTGTCAACCGCCATCAATTGATCGTGACACCAAAAGGAAAGAGCAAATGCAGTTACAGCTTTATCACAGTGACTAGAGTGATGTAGTAATGAAAAAGGCTTGTGATGGTGTGGCTACTTACTGAAATAGATATCTGGATCGTCCTCTTCCGAGCAAACTACTCGCCTAAAGACAATACACCCGAACACCATCAGGGCTGTATACACAACGTGCACATCCATCATGACTGGGCGTTTCTCTGCACTCCTTTTACTTGGATGAAACAGTAATCTGGACATCGATTCCTGCTGTTGACGTTACATCGGCTATCACAGCGGCAAAATACGCCACTGATTTCAGCCGGAACAGATGTTCAAATTATGTTGCCATTTTGACGCAATAATTTCCTATGCGACGTCAGATGAGAACAACGTTACTGGTGCATATCTTTCCTTTTTGTTCTTTCTATTTTAAAATAGGAGCAACTTTGATGTGGGGCTCGTCGGAGCGCGCGCACATGACTTGACGTATCGAGACAGGCCTGTAACAAATCCTACTGTAAGTGACGTCATTGATTGAGTGCCTCAGGAGATATAAGAATAAGAATAAGAAGAAGAGTACTTTATTATCTCGAAAAGAGAAATTCGGTTGTGGTACATTTATACCAAATAGTACAAACAAGACATGAAAACATAACATAATTATGAACATAATTATGAACATTTTCTCCCTGCACTTACAAAGCTACAAATTCCTAATGGCCCCCACCCGGGTCTGCCCTGGGGGACTTGGGTGGGGTTAACTACTTTTTAGTTCCCAGGGTCACCCTGGTCTGCCCCACAGGGTGGGTTTCCCTTCTATTCTGGGGCATGTCTTTCTGTCTACCCTTGGTCCATTCACCTGTATTTGCCTTTTTTAAACTCTCCCTACTGTCTGCGCTGCCTGTAGCTCTTGATATTGGATGTGTGTTGCTAAATGGTCTTAGCTTTATTTAGGCCCAATGTCGTAGGTTTATTTAACGTATTAGACCGGCTGGCGACATACATTCAATATTCTGTTTATTTTTTTTTTTTCACAAGCAGTGCCGGCACGTCCTGAGAAAGTCTTGTTGCTGTCGGGACGTTAAGCAATGCACAATCAATCAAATTCCAAATGGATATAAGTAAACACTACAAAATCTTTACACATAAGTCTTACACATTTCACACATGAACATCTTTTATAAACTGAACTGAGTGGCACATACACATTCACACCCACCTCTACACATGCATACATAATACGCGTATTTCAACCTAATCCTAACCCTCACTACTTATTATACAAACGTCGCAATACATTATTACTCAAGCTGGGTAATTAAAATCTACCTTAGTAAAATAATAACAGCGCTTTCGGGCGACTTTCAAGCGGGTGTGGCACAATTAACAGCTGAAAACAGGCACCAAGATCAGCGTGTACAGAGCTGTGGTCCTCACCACCCTGCTGTATGGTTCCGAGTCCTGGGCCCTCTACCGCAGCCAACTACGACTCCTCGAACGCTTCCACCAGCGCTGCCTGCGAACCATCCTGGGCATTCACTGGAGTGACTATGTCACCAACGTCGAGGTCCTTGAACAGGCTGAAACTGTGAGCATCGAGGCTTTGCTGCTGCGGACACAGCTCCGCTGGGCGGGGCATGTCTCCAGGATGGAGGATCATCGCCTACCAAAGATCACCCTGTTCGGCGAGCTTGCTACTGGACACCGTGACAGAGGGGCACCAAAGAAGAGATACAAAGACTGTCTCAAGAAGTCACTTAGTGCCTGCCAAATCGACCACCACCAGTGGTCTTCGCTTGCTGCGGACCGTGACACCTGGCGCTCCACCATTTACAAGGCAGCTGTCTCCTTTGAGGACTCTCGCAGAGCTAGCCTTAAGGACAAGCGGCTGAGGAGAAAAAACAGAGATGCCTCAGCTCAGAACCCTGGCCATACCTTCCCCTGCAGCCACTGCGGTCGAACCTGCCTGTCTCGGATTGGCCTCCGCAGCCACGAACAAGCCTGCAGACGTCGTGGGCAACTCCTATAAAATCTTCGTTCGCGAAGTCAAGCCAAGAGTAAAATAATTAGTGGGTAAACACTCAGTAACAAGGATCCCACTATGCCCACGTTTACGACCAGATAGAACACACAATCACTTCTCAAAAATCAACAAGCTCCATTCCTACTGATTGCACAGGTAAAGGGTGATAGGGGAGGAGTTAGGTTTGGGTATGCGTGGATGTACCTACAGATTGCTTAGAGTGATGGATTTGGGGATGAAACTGTTCTGTAGTCTGAGTGTCCTAGCTTTGTGAGTGCGGAGTCTGCGGCCAGAGGGGAGAAGTTCATAGAGGTGGGCAAGGACATGGGGTGTGTCTGAAGCTATCCGCCTACCCTTTCTCACCACACGCTGTTCATACAGAGGCTCCACACTTGCTTGCTGACTGCCAATCACCTTGCTGCAGGTGTTTACCATTCCTGCCAGGGTGTTCTTGTTCTTCACACTCAGACCTCCATACCAGCACACAAAACCGAAAGTGATGACAGACTCGATAAAAGAGCAGTAGAAAGTTTGAAGGACAGAGGGGTTCACATTAAGCTTCCTGAGGTTCTGAAGGCAGTAGATGCGAGACCGACATTTCTTGTGTATGAGAGTGGTGTTTGCATTAAAGGACAACTTATCATCTATAACTGTTCCAAGATACTTATACTCAGTCACACGCTCAACAGACACATCATCAATCGTCAGAACAGGGACAGGAAAGTCTGTCAGTAGTTCCTTGGTCTTACTCACATTTAGGTCTAGAAAAATATCTTTACATCAAACACTAAAACTTTCTACTTCTGCAAAGTAAGTCGCATCACTGTTGGAGAGATCTTCTAAGGCAGTGTCATCCGAGTACTTTATAAAAAAAAAGGTAGAGTCAGTGCCACTACAATCGTTTGTGTAGAGTGTAAACAGCACAGGGGAGAGAATTGTTCCTTGAGGGGCGCCTTTGGAAGTGGACCTAAGGGATGAGAAGGCTGTTTGAAAGCAAACTGACTGGGTCCAATTTACAAGGAAGTTGACAATCTATATGATAATCCTTGGAGTTACATTGTAACAGAGTATTTTTTTAGCTGTGAGATAGGGTTGTATAGTGTTGAATGCTGAAGAAAAGTCTATGAAAAAAAATGCGTACAAAATAGCCAGGTTTTTCTAAGTTTGGGTATGCATGGTGCAGGAGTGTGAGTGTGGCGTCGTCTGTACATCTGTTTTGCTTGTATGCAAACTGGAAAGGATCTTGATAGGGCTTGACCTGATCGAGCAGTCTAGAAAGGACAACACGCTCAAAGCACTTCATTACTATAGAGTTGAGAGCAACGGGGCGATAGTCAATGAGTGTATTGGGCTTGTTGTTCTTGGGGACAGGGCAGAAAGAAGATGTTTTCCAGAGCCGAGGTACAGTGCAGTCCTTCAGAGACCAGCTAAACAAACGGCTATAAACAACAGACAACTGACAGGCACATGATCTCAAATCTCTGCCGCAAATATTATCAGGGCCCACTGCTTTCTTAACATTCAGTTTGCGAAAAAGCTTCTCAACTGCCTTGCTATGGATCTCAAAGTATTCATCAACATTGCCTGCCACATTTACTTTAAGCTGGGAAATCATGCTATTGTGATGAAGCTCTATGCTTGTGCATAGTGCTCGCACAATAGGATTAGTACGGTACGGGTTTTTATTAACGAGTAGGATTAGTATGGTACGGTTTCTGTTAACGGTTTGTTTGTGCCGAAAGTCCGTGGGGCCTGCTGTCCACGTGGAATATGTAAGGCATGGTTAGCACGGAATTTTTAGTGAGTTCTGTTTAGTGAGTTCTAGGGGAAGCTGTGACTGTCAGAGGTCTAGATCGGGAGTGCGGGCTGTTTTGTCGTATGGAACGGTTGTTGAGTTACCTAGCCCGCATTCCAAGACTCTGAAGCCTAGATTTCAGGTATGTTTCTATAAACGTAGTATTGATAGTTGTTTAGTTAAAGACAGTATGCGTGGTAAGATTAATGTGGTTGTATAGCGGTGTTCCGGTTTGGTTTAGTTATAGTATGTTTAGAATTCGGTGAAGTAACCGGTGTTTCTGTATACAGTTGTTTACCGAGTTAGATGACTAAAGGAATATGAAGTGTGTATGTCTAAGCCGCTATGAAGATAGTACGTGGTTGGGTAAGCATAGTCTTTTCCAGGGTATATAGTAATGTATAGCAAGAGTGTCAGTTAGGCTATAGTCTGTTTCAAGATAGTGACAGAGATATGGGGGGTGATACGAAGATAGTTTATGAAGCACGTGTGTGTGTGTGAATGGACGTGTGAGTTATTTGTATCAGCCGGGTTACGTGACGTTTCTCATTGATCCAATATGTTGTGGGTTTAGCAAGTGTTACGTTGGGACTTTTGTCTATTCAGAGTTCTTGTAACGAGAGTGGAAGACGGACGCCGAGACGTCGAGTCGCAGGAGTGGACCTACGTGAGGTCATCCCTCCAGCTCTTCTGAGTGATTCTGACTGGGACCAAGACACCCAAGTCCAAGTGAGAACTGAGTACCGTACGAGAACGAGGACGTCCGTGCCCGAAGAGACAGGACGGCAATAAGCGTACGACAAAGGACTTTCACGCCTAGACGTGAGAAGGACCAACGTAACCAGACAACAACATCAAACAGGTTGGAGGCAATGTGAGACTAAGACCTAACCTGGCAAAGATACTGTGATACGTGTGTGGTGTGATAGTAGAATATGGTATATAGTTGATAGTCATTTAAGTCGCTCTTTTTTTTCATTTATACTGTATAAAGGTTACTTTAGAAAGGGAGCCCGTGTGTTTGTTTTACCGCATGAATGCGCCCGTCTGAGTCAGTGGCGGTGTATGCGTCTGTTGCGTGAGAGTCTGTGCGTACGACTGTGGGCAAGTCTGCGTGCGTTACAGTGGTGACCCTGTTTTAGCGGTAGGTTAGAAGTATTTGCGGGCGATAGTGAGTAGCAATTTTAGAGTGGGATTTGTTGCTATGTGCATGTTGTTGTGTTAGATTCCCCTCTCCGATTCTAGGGGGTAAGATCCGTTATTTCTGTAGTTTTCTGGGTCTTACGAGGAATTAGTCCTTGTGTCTTCCTGTTGTATAGGTAGTATTCTTTTTCCTTGCTCTTCTTTCTATCGTTCTTATTTCGTTCCATCTGGACATCAAAGTAGGTCACTGTTTTCTGCGTAGGTAGTTGATATTGTTGTGAGTTGGCATTTTAAGTTTTTGCCGTTGAGTTGGTTGTGGTTTGTATTGTTAGGTTGTTAATTTTGCCATTTATTTGTATATTTACGTTTTCAAGTTTTGGGAAGTTGTTGTAGCAAATATGGAGGTAGACCCAGTTGAAGCGTACATTAAACAGGGTGAAAGGTTAGGACTTAAGGATGAGAAGCTTTTTGATTACGTAGAGAAATGTAGGGATAGAGAGGATAGGGCAAGAGAGAGAGAGAAATTCAGAGAGAAGAGAGAGTACTAAAAGAGAAAGAGTTAGAGGTTCAGAGGGTGAGGGACGAGAAAGAATTAGAAATTCGTAGACTTAGAGAGGAGAAAGAGTTGGAAATGCAGATACAGAGGGGGGAGAAAGAGCTAGAAATTCAGAGAGAGAGAGAAGAGAAAGACAGAATACTTAATAAAGAGGAAATGGAGCTAAAGGAGAAAGAGTTAGAAGCTCAGAGAGAGCGAGAAGAGAAAGAGAGAGTCCTACAGGAGAAAGAGTTAGAAGCTCAGAGAGAGAGAGACGAGAAAGAGAGAGTCCTAAAGGAGAAAGAGTTAGAAGCTCAGAGAGAACGAGAAGAGAAAGAAAGGGTCTTAAAAGAGAAGGAGTTAGAAGTACAGAGAGAAAGAGAAAGAGAAGACAGAGCGTTTCAGAGAGAGAAAGACGAGAGGGAACATGCTTTAAGAGAGAAGGAACTAGAGTACCAGAGAGAGAAAGAGGAAAAGGATAGGGAGGACAAGTAGAGAGATAGGGAGGTACAAATGCAGTTAGCTCGAGATGCGGGATCTAGACCAGATGGTGATTCAGTAGGCCGAGGAATACGCAATTTTCCTAAACTGCCGATGTTTAAAGAGTCCGTGGACTCTATTGACGCATTTTTGTGCCGTTTTGAGTCTCATGCGCAGGCGTTGAGTTGGCCTCCTGCCAACTGGCCCGTTTTGCTTTCATCTGTGCTTGAGGGTCAGGCCTTGAGTCTTTACCATAGTTTGACCGTTTTGGGGAACATAGAGTACGAGACTTTGAAGGAGTGTCTCTTGCAGAAGTTCCAGTGTAATGCGGAAGGTTTTAGGGAACGCTTGAGAGCTTGTCGGCCAGAGACAAGGGAATCGTTTGTGTCGTTTGGCAAACGATTGTCCCATTTGCTCGTACGTTGGGTCGAACTGTCAAAGATCGACCACACGTACGACGCATTGTTCGATCTCATGTTGGCTGAACAGTTCTTTGGGAGCGTTTCCAAGGATCTAGCGGTATTCTTGAGAGAGCGTAACGTCAAGACTACGGACGAGTTAGTACAGCACGCGGAGGCTTTTCGGATGGCGCATCCTGAACCTCGCGCGTAGGACTGAGACACCGCCAGTCGGGTTGGTCGCTGCTAACACGTCTGGGGGTTACCGGGGGGGGGGGGGGGGGGGTCAATACTTTACGTGGAGGCCAGCGGATTAACGGTAGAGGTACTTTGCGTTTTCGACGCGGTGATCGAGGTAACAGCATTGGCGGTAGCGATCCGTACGCACGTGGAGGGACTTCTTTGCGTGGGTATGGTCGTGGTCGTGTTGCGAGTTCGGACACGCAGTGTTTTTCTTGTCGTGGGTACGGGCACTTCAGTCGGAGCTGTCCGTACTACAGTGCAGGCGCGCAGTATGCTGGTTATCAGGAGCACGGCCATCTGGCTCATCAAGGTCCTAATAATCCTGGTATGGTGGATGGGGCAGTGCAGCCCACTCACGTAGCCAGTTTTGCGGTCCCAGTCGGGGAGGAACCACAGCTGGGCGCAGTGTGTTCAGATGACGGAGGTGGTTGCCTACCGCTGGTGGACGGTATTGTAAATGGATGCCTTGTTTCTGTTCTCCGTGACTCCGGTACGACGACCGCGGGGGTCAGGCGTAGCCTTGTTAGACCAGATCAGTTCACAGGCGAGTCACAGAAAGTAGTTTCGTTTGGAGGAAAGATAGAAGTTTTTCCGTTAGCTAAGATAGAGGTTGACACAGAGTTTTTTACAGGTAGTCTGGTTTCGTGTGTCATCGACGAGCCAGTAGTTGATTTAGTTCTGGGTAACATGAAGGGTGTGCATCCAGTCATCAGTAGAGTCGAGACGGTTGAGCGAGCTCAGGGTAATCGCAGTGTAGTCGCATCACTGAGTCGCGACGAGAGCTCAGAGCAAGCGTGCTCGTGGGCAGAGGGAGCGTGTTGTTTCCGTCCAGAGACAGGGAATCGGTCAGCGGGTGTGGCCCAATAGTCGGGTTGGTCTGAGACGGCATACTTCTGTTGCGGACAGAAATGCGGCTCAGCACCCAATATTTAGGTAGATCGGAGACTAGGATCTCGCGATTGTAGGTAGGTCGGAGACTGGGATCTCGCGATCGTGTGGGCAGTCGTTGGATCTTTTTCATTTCTGGAGGTTTAACGCGTTGGTTCTGTTTTGCTGTCGCTGTGCGATCTTAAGTTGTGCGTTGAGGCGTAAGGCTGTAATTTTTTTTCTTGTATTCTAGGTAGTAACAGTTAGTCCTTTCCTGTTTTCGGATATTACGTCGAGTAGTCTTAAAAAGAAACTCGGTCGTTTCTTTTTTTCCCGAGGAAGGGGGAATTGTGATGAAGCTCTATGCTTGTGCATAGTGCTCGCACAATAGGATTAGTACGGTACGGGTTTTTATTAACGAGTAGGATTAGTACGGTACGATTTCTGTTAACGGTTTGTTTGTGCCGAAAGTCCGTGGGGCCTGCTGCCCACGTGGAATATGTAAGGCATGGTTAGCACGGAATTTTTAGTGAGTTCTGTTTAGTGAGTTCTAGGCGGAAGCTGTGACTGTCAGAGGTCTAGATCGGGAGTGCGGGCTGTTTTGTCGTATGGAACGGTTGTTGAGTTACCTAGCCCGCATTCCAAGACTCTGAAGCCTAGATTTCAGGTATGTTTCTATAAACGTAGTATTGATAGTTGTTTAGTTAAAGACAGTTGAAAAAAGTGTGGAGTTCCAGAGAGCTGTCACAACACACCAAAGTCCGGATTTTCAACTCCAATGTAAAAGCAGTTCTCCTATATGGAGCAGAGACATGGAGATTGACAAAAACCACAGTCAACAGAGTACAGACCTTCATGAACAGTTGCCTTAGAAGAATTTTGAAAATCCACTGGCCAGAGAAGATCAGCAACGTCAGACTCTGGGAGAGAACAGAGCAGATAACAGCAGAGAATGAAATTGGGCGAAGAAGATGGGGATGGATCGGTCACAGTCTGAGAAAGCCAGCTTCCAGTATCACTAGGCAGGCATTGTCATGGAACCCCAAGGGAAAGAGGAAAAGAGGTAGGCCGAAAACTCCTGGCGTCGAGACCTCCAAGCAGACATCAAGAGACTGGGAACCACCTGGAGTAGAATCGAAGGAGAAGCACAGGACAGGAGTTGCTGGAAGTCTCTCGTCGACGGCCTATACCCGGGTAGGGGTGACAGGCGTAAGTAAGTAAGTAAGTAGTTAAAGACAGTATGCGTGGTAAGATTAATGTGGTTGTATAGCGGTGTTCCGGTTTGGTTTAGTTATAGTATGTTTAGAATTCGGTGAAGTAACTGGTGTTTCTGTATACAGTTGTTTACCGAGTTAGATGACTAAAGGAATATGAAGTGTGTATGTCTAAGCCGTTATGAAGATAGTACGTGGTTGGGTAAGCATAGTCTTTTCCAGGGTATAGAGTAATGTATAGCAAGAGTGTCAGTTAGGCTATAGTCTGTTTCAAGATAGTGACAGAGATATGGGGGGTGATACGAAGATAGTTTATAAAGCACGTGTGTGTGTGTGAATGGACGTGTGAGTTATTTGTATCAGCCGGGTTACGTGACGTTTCTCATTGATCCAATATGTTGTGGGTTTAGCAAGTGTTACGTTGGGACTTTTGTCTATTCAGAGTTCTTGTAACGAGAGTGGAAGACGGACGCCGAGACGTCGAGTCGCAGGAGTGGACCTACGTGAGGTCATCCCTGCAGCTCTTCTGAGTGATTCTGACTGGGACCAAGACACCCAAGTCCAAGTGAGAACTGAGTACCGTACGAGAACGAGGACGTCCGTGCCCGAAGAGACAGGACGGCAATAAGCGTACGACGAAGGACTTTCACACCTAGACGTGAGAAGGACCAACGTAACCAGACAACAACATCAAACAGGTTGGAGGCAATGTGAGACTAAGACCTAACCTGGCAAAGATACTGTGATACGTGTGTGGTGTGATAGTAGAATATTGTATATAGTTGATAGTCATTTAAGTCGCTCTTTTTTTCATTTATACTGTATAAAGGTTACTTTAGAAAGGGAGCCCGTGTGTTTGTTTTACCGCATGAATGCGCCCGTCTGAGTCAGTGGCGGTGTATGCGTCTGTTGCGTGAGAGTCTGTGCGTACGACTGTGGGCAAGTCTGCGTGCGTTACAGCTATCTAAGTCATCCTTCAGATCATCTTTCTCAAATCGACAATAAAACTCATTCAGTTTTTCAGAAAATTCAGTTTGTTCTTTCATTGGCATGCTACTGCTACTGAATTTTGATTTAACGTGGCATGATACAGTTTTAAGTCCTTTCCATGCATCTGCTAAGCTACCTGATTCAAACTGTGACTCTACTTTCTCTTCATACTTTTTCTTAGCGTCTAAAATCTGCTTCGTCAATTTATTCTGTACTGCTTTCCTTTCTACTCTGTCTCCAGTCTGAAATGCAACCTTTTTCTCATTCAGTGTGGCTTTGAGAGACTTTGAAATCCATGGTTTGTTTTTGGGATACAATTTCACTGTCTTAGATGGAATAATCATATCTTTACAGAAATTCACATAGTCAGAAATTACTTCAGTAGCTTCGTCTACACTGATACTAAAATCAAGAAACATGTCCCAATCTGTACACTCAAAGCTCCCTTGCAACTGTTCTGCACTATCCTTAGACCACACATTAACTAACTTCTTCACTATTGTCTCTGTCTGGATTTTGGGTTTTTATGCTGGGACAAAAACACACTATTATGGTCAGAGAGATATGTGCGTCTATCTATTCATCTATCTATTTCCCGTAATCTTGCCGACCGTTGTGGCACCACTGATGACTTGGCAACCAGCTCCCTCCATTCCTCTCTGTTCTCTGACATTCTCAGCGTATCGACCAACTTCAGTCATGTCCACTCTGAGATATTGTCCTCAAATATTTTCCTCTTTCTTCCTCTCCTTCGTCCTCCTTGCACAGTGCCTTGTATGATTGTTTTGGCAAGCCCTGCTGAACGCGTGACATGCCCATACCACTTCAGTTTGCGTTTTTTTCACAATGGCTAATAAGTCCTCATAGGGCCCGATGGCTTGCCTGATTCTGCTTTCCACTTCCTCGTTCGTGATGTGATCTCTGTATGAAATGTCAAGCAGCCTTCTAAAACATCTCATTTCAGTGGCGTGTATCCTCCTTTCAAGGTATGCTGTGAGGGTCCATGACTCGCAGACATACAAGCACAATGAGATGACTAAGGAGCCCCTCAGTCTGATCTTGGAGCAGAGTGTGATGTTTCTGGTCTTCCATATGGTCTTCAATCTTGTCAGTGCTGTTGTTGTCTGCGCAATCCTGGACAGTATTTCCGGTTTTGATCCCTCATCTCTCACAATGGCTCCTAAGTATTTGAATTTCTTAACTGTTTCCAGTTTTTGGCCTCCAACCATGATATCAGTGCCAATGCCACTGGCGATACTGGTCACCAGTGTGGTTTTATCTGCACTGATTTCCATCCCATACACAATGGATGTACTATCCAGCTTTTCCACCAGCTGATCTAGCTTCTTCTCTGTTCCTGCAAGGCCATCAATGTCGTTCGCAAAGCGCAAGTTCGTGATTGTTCTGCCTCCAATACTGACAGTTCCTTCATCATCTTTCAGAGCGTCCGTCATGATTCTTTCCAGGAATATATTGAAAAGAGTAGATGAGAGCAAGCAGCCTTGTCTGATTCCAACTGTAGTCCTAAACAGTTTCCTATTTTGCCGTTGGAGCAGACTGCGCTAGTGGCCTTGTTGTAAAGGTTTGCTATGACTTTGATCAGGTTGACATTTATGTTGTATAGCTTCATGGTGGACCAAAGGGCTGCATGCCACACCCTGTCAAACGCTTTCTTAAAATCCACAAAGACATGATAGAGGTCTTGCTGGTGCTGGACGTACCTCTTACATAGAACTCTCAGGGTGAAGATCTGCTCAGTTGTGCTGCGCTTGCCTGTTCCTCAGCTATGATTTCCTTTGCCTGTATCTTCAGCCTGTTCAGTAGGATTTTTAACATGACTTTTCTTGGGTGGCATATAAGACTGATCGTGGGATAATTCTGGCATTGATGTAAGTTGCCTTTTTTGGGGAGAGTGTGATTGGGTCCATGGTGTGGGCCAATTCCCTGACTGCCAGATCTTATTGCAGATTGTTAGTAAGGCGCTTATCATGTCTTCTCCCCCTTTTTGGACTAGCTCTGCAGGGATGTTGTCTGCTTCTGCTGCCTTCCCTTTTTTCAACGACTTCACTGAAGCCTCTACTTCTTCTCGGAGGATGAGATAGTTGCCATTGTGGGTCACGGAGGCCCCTTGTAGCTCGGTGGTTGTACAAATCTGAGCAATACTCTGTCCATCTCTTCAGTATGTCTTGGTCTTCCGTAAGACAGTTCCCTTCAATATCTTACACTGGTTAGGTCTTTCACCAGCTAGTATTCTTTTTTGCTATTATTTATGTTCAGATTTTCTTCTACGTGTTTACACTGATCTTCAATCCACTTATTCTTTGCCGTTTTCATGCTTTTCTTGATATCCTGGTTAATTTCCCTGTATTGTTTAGCTCCTTCTACCTCTGATTTCTTTTTCTTTAATTCTCGACGCTTGTCACATAGAACAAAGATGTCAGCTGTAACCCAAGGTTTCTTTGCTTGTCGGTGTTTGTCAAGGATCTCACTGGCTGTTTGGGTTACAGCAGTGATAAATGTGTCGATCAGTGTTTCCACGTGCGTGTCTTCTGCACCTAGAATTAGCAGCGGCACGAATTTTCATCCCATCTTTGCCTGGAAGGCTTCCGATACCTCTGGGTCTTGCAGCTTCTCGAGGTCAAATTTGATTCTGGTGGGACCCTGCTTGTTGACCTTCTCTAGGCGGAGTCGGAAGGTCATCATCACTAAGTCATTTTCGCTTCCAATGTCTGCTCCTTCAAAACTTCTTGTCTTGGCAATGTTCACACTGGTTTGGAAGCGTCTCTTCACCATGATGTAGTCAATTTGGTTATGCTGCTCTCCGTTTGGGCTGTGCCATATCCACCTTCTGGACGCTGTGTGCGGGACATAGACTTCAGAAAAAAAAAAGAACTCAAACGCAGTCAGACACTGTCATTTTTTTTTATGAAATTGTGGAAAAGGTGACCGAGTACAAATACCTTGGAACAACCATTTATGACAAACTTAAATGGGATAGACAGTGTGAGGTTTTGCACAATAAAGGCTAACAGCGCCTGTATCTCTTGAGGAAACTGCGCAAGTTTAATGTTGACATCTCTATTTTAACTCTCTTGTAATTTTAGTAAGTGAATGATTTACAGGTACACGCGACACATACCTGGCTGGTCCAATGTGAGTTCCTTCAGTAGGTCAGCGACGGCGTCACCACAACACCCACATGCCTCAGGTCGGCCTTGTGTGGGACCAGGTAATAGAGTGACATCACTAGGTACTGCCGGTTAGCTAGCCTCCTGACCGCGACTTCGTCTATAGGTGATGGGACACAGCTGGCGGTGTAGATAAGGACAGTGCTATCATTAACACATTTGGAAACTACCGGCAAGTACCAGCCGCGTGTCCGCGTGAGGTCGTCTCGAATGACTAAATCCACTTGGACCGTGCCAGCTCCCTGAGGACGGCAGGCGGACACCTGACCAGAGTAGCGAAGCGCTCTTCATGCAGACACTCCGATGTGACGTCACACTGCACTGCCGCGGACCACAAGGGTAGTTGCAGGACTCGGGTAGCCAGGTCAAAGCAGAACTCAGCGAAACTGCATTTGGTATTGCCATTGTTACAGAGAATGGACAGGGGGGGGGGGGGCAGTGAGGCATGCATTCAGTGAGGTCCCTTACAGTAGGAATTGTTACAAGCTTGTCTTGATACAGGTTGTGCGTTATCCGCCGCATTTTCGACTGTTTCGCTGCAATGTCACATACCGATATGCTACTGATGCGTGTAAAGTAAACGTGACCCAACTATGACACCGCACCACTTAAAAGAGAGAGAGAGAAACACGAGAGAGAAACACGAGAGAGAAACACGAGAGAGAAACACGAGGCTTAAACCCTTGACCCGTTCAGTGTCGAGACGATCTGAACACCACCCAGCTGCATTAAGTATTGATCTTCATGGGCCCACGCAGTTGCACTAAATTACCACAGTTGTGAGGCGCCCCTTTGCCTCTTGGTGACTCCACTTTGAATCCATTTTCCTAGGACAGCTAGGGTTTTTTCGATGTTGAGTTAACGTAGATTACAGAAACACAGTCTGCTCCAACTGGTACTGAAGGGGTTAATTTGCGTGTTGTACGATAAATATATCAGCACATGGATGAGAGAAGGAAAATCTTTATGGATTGGGTATACGGACGGACTGAGGCCAAGAGACGAGAAACGAGAAAAAAGCAATTGTAGCCTGTGACCTGTACTTTTGCTCTGTGGCCTCATAATGCAGGATACGTGATGTTCTCAGTGTCACAGAAGACGTGACATTACGGCACAAGACAGGACTCCCAGTTGTAACCCTGATAAGGCCTCCGAACATCAACACTGCCAGCTGTACCTATATAGTCTACTCGGAGCATGGGAGAGACACATAAACTGTACGATTTCCTCCCACTTGTGCATTTTTTTTTTTAATTGTCGACCGTGATAGTAATACTGACGAACAAAAGAAATTTCGCATTTCTTTTGTTCGTCAGTACTGTTTGAAGGTGAAAGGATAGCTTGGCATCACCCTTGAACTGTCTAGGTTGTATCAACTCCATAACATTCGCAGTCCTCATAGGACCTCTCTCGTACTTTCGGCGCAATGTATTGGTGAATTATTTTAGGACACTACTCTAACACTGAATGACAAAAGCTGTATCCCCTCAAACTATTATGGTAGATAATAGTACACAGATGTTACTACTTGATTTTTTTTTTAAATGTGTGATTATTGTTGTCTTTTAATACAACTATATTTTTTGGGTGTTACTCTTTTACTTTTACTTTACCAGCTTAAATTTTTTTAGGAGAATGTAGGGCTATATATATGAAAATGTTTTTATTCATTGTGGGTCCGTGAGTGGTCCAATGGTCTGGCAAACAAGCAAGGGAGTTATTTGTGACACATAAACCCGGGTTGTAACTCCCTTGTCTGTTCCAAATACCTCTGGGACATCTCCACACTTTCGTTTCAGGCAGCCGAGTTGAGGAGTCGGTAGATTCCCGTCTGGGGTGGGTGGAACAAACCAAAAGCTAGGCCACACCAAAAGCTCTCACAGGAAAGGCGAATTGTGCACTTGAACACGGGTTATAGCCGACTGTGAGAGCAACTAAAAAAAGACCAGGAGCGGACTTTTACCATTTTTTGGTGCTGTGGCTCATTAGGATCTGTGACCTTGTTGATATTGACCTATGACCTTGATGACCTTGACCCGTGGCCTTGACCCTTGACCTTGGTGACCTTGACCCATGACGTTGGTGACCTGGGTTATAGCCGACTCTGTGAGAGCAACTGAAAAAAGACCATGAGCGGACTTTTACCATTTTTTGGTAAAAACTACCAAGTGAGTAGGAAAAGGCACTGTCAAGGGAGAGAAGTGTGCATGATAGACCAATGATCATAGATCTACTTTGGTCCAAGCACACAAAAAATAAAAGATAGGATAGAGGGTGCGCTAAGCAAGTGACTGAAAGCAATGCATATGGAAGCCCCCCCACCCCACCCCGAAGGGGGGCGTATCACATATCCCACTGTTCCAGCCCCTTGGTGCATGGAAATTTAAACCTAGGCCCCCCAAGTTTGGGTCCAGATATTGAGCCGGTGCTGTGGCTCATGAGGGTCTGTGACCTTGGTGACCTTGACCTATGACCTTGGTGACCTTGACCCATGACCTCGACCTGTGACCTTGGCCGTGGTGACCTTGACCCATGACCTGGTGACCTTGACTCATGACCTTCACCCATTTCCTTCGTGACCTTGATCAATGACCTTGACTTTTATAACATTGACCCATGACCTTGATCATGGTGACCTTTGACCCATGATCCTGGTGACCATGACCCATGACCTTGATGACCTTTACCCATGACCTTGAACTTGGTGACTTTGATCCATAACCTTGACCTTGTTGAACTTGACCCATGACCTTGGTGACCTTTCTGACTTGGTGACCTTGACCTTCGTGACTTTGACCTTGGTCTTTGTTTAAAGTAGTCAATAACAGCATTAATAATTTAGGTTGGGGTGGGGAATCAGCCTTAAAAATCGCGGGTTGTCAGCTTTAAAAAAACAACATAACTTAATAATTTTTGGAATGCAACTAAAATGGCTAGGTATTTAAAACATTGGTGGGATTTGCTGGAGCGCGTTAGTCGAATTACCGATTTAATTAGAATAATCATTTGATTAGGGAAGGGGTGGGTTGTGAGCCCCCACTTGTCTATCTCTTACAAAGCCTCTTAACAAAAGAACACGAGCGGCTTGGTGTTCACAAAATGTTACCTGACGGTTGCCAACAACGTCATCAGCAATAGATTTCCAAGGGAAGTAACTGCTGTATGCTGTTTTGCCTATAACCATAAGTTAGCTCACTGTTGTCTGTGCTGTTTGCTTGTGTGTGTGTGAAGAAGTACCCAACGGAGAAAGAAACACGCTTTGCATTTCACACGCTTGGCAGGCACCTTTTTGGTCTGGATTGTGTGTGTGTGAAATTGACGAAGCCGGTGTATAAACAAGGCTATTTAATAGGCAGATTTGATTGCTCTTATTTGATTTTAAAAATAGATTTAGTCAGTGTGTTTACCACTGATTTTTTACTGGCATAAGTGCGCGCGTGTGTGACGATGCCTCCGATCGTCTATCGGAAATACCCGTAATTGGCTAAGTAATCTATAAACCACGCATTATAGAATGAACACACTTACATAATCAATATATTAATTAACTCAGGTGTTAACCTCCCGTTGGTATTACTCTGCTGAGAGGTACATAAAATGGTGATTGTTAAAAATAATAATGTAGTAGCGGTCGACATGTTAGGCAAGATTGTTGGGGCACTGTTTTGATACGAACGTTTCTGAAAATATGGGCGGCGTGATCATGTGAAAGTTTGTGGGGCAAAAATCATGGAAATTTGGGGTCTATAGAAATTGTCGAAAAAATCTCTATCTTCCTAGCTCTATAGTTGTACACATCGGAAAATGGTGTTTGGGAAAGGTCATGCAAAAAAAAAATCATCCTGGTTAAATTTTCTGAATGATCTGTAGAGGATGGTTATATGCTCCTTATAAGGCTTCTTTGGCAACTTCGCAGATAATGAATAGCAAATTGGAAAATGATCACTGACAGAGATGCTGGGTACATAGACATTGCTGAGGGCACTGTCGTTTGTTGTATAAACATGGTCAATTAATGTGGATGAAGTAGCAGTGACCCTGGTGAAATACTTGTGTAAGGCCTAAGAACGTTATCATGGATTTCCATGACGTGTTGCAAGGTTTCAATAATCAACATTAAAATCGAACAGTAGTCAACTGCAAAAGCCAAGTGAAAACCCTGTTAATGATGTGTCAGGAATCTGTCACAGATTTTTTTATTGCCTTCAAAACTTAAAAACAGTTTCATTAAACGGAAATTACTATAACTACTGGTAAACAGGTATCCCGTTACAGGCAATGGATGATGCTTTCTTGCAAGTCTGTTTTGTTTTTATAGATGACCAATTCCTTGTCTTAAATCCGATGGGTACTTTGATTCCTTTTTCAAGAGCAATTCCGTTGTGCGGCACGTAAGTAAACAAGAGTGGCAAAGGCCAATCCATATAATAAGTGTGACCTTGACCGTTCAACAGGTCAATGAATTCAAGAAGTGTTCAAGTGTCTCCACAAAAGGGTTGGCTTTTGCATCGGCAAAATGTATGTATTTTTCACAAATCTGTCAACCGTCCCTGACCCATGGCCTCTGTTAGGGGTCAACTTAATTAGTATGCAAAGAAAGGTTTTATCACCAGCTATCTTTATGCCAAAATCGATTGAAAAGTTTACAAAAACTTTGATGAAAACAACAAATCTATCAAAAACTAGAATTTTTCACACACTTGCCAACCTCTTGTAACCCTTGACCTTTCTGATGAGTCATTCAAATTCACATGCATAGAAAGGCTTTATCATCAGGTATCTCAATACCAAGTTTGAGTTTGAAGTGGAAAATAGTATTTGAGAAAAAACAGTTTATGTGAAAATATGGCTTTTTCGGGGACATTTTTTAAATACCACCCCTCCCTCAGGACCCTTGACCATAGTGCAGGGAGTACTATATTCATATACATAGAAAGATCTTATACCATTGAACCAAATGTGAAAAGAAAAGTTGGCAAAATATTGATAAGAACTTCAATTCTATCAAAAACAGGCATGTTACACACATTGCCAACCTCCTGTGACCCTAAATCTGGAACTTTCCCAGAGACCTTCCAAATTAGCATGAATAGAAAGGTAAGACCCTCAGGTATCTCTGTAAAAATGGGTTTAAAGTTGTAAATAGTATTTGATGAGAAACAATTTGTGTCAAAATATGGCTATTTTGTAACCCTTATCTGAACCCCTTGTGACCTTGACTTTTTAGAGAAGTCACTGAAATTGGTATGTTTATTAAGGCCTCGCCACAATCTTTGGGACCCGTTTGAAGTCTGTGGCTTGAATAGTCTGTGAGAAAATGCCAGTGTTAAAGTTTAGCACTGACAGCATATGTCAGACAGACGACACATGGCCTATTACAGTCACTTTTATAAAAATGATGATTAGTTGCCTTAAACTGCGACGTAACCATGTGACACAAGACAACCAGTATTAACAACAGTATATGTGATCATGACTATTATTACACAAACCTAAACAAAATGGAAACAATTTTCAATGCAATAAACTGCATATGTCTTTTACAATAGTACACCCATCGCCATATTCATGGCACCTAATCTGACCGGAGGCATAGAGCCTCATGTGCCCTCCGGGCGCATGAGGATCTCTGCCTCTTGGAGATGTTTGCACGCTTTCAGAAGAGCATGCAAGTGACCCGTGGACTTAGTATATCATGTAGCTAGGTAGAAGTCAACCTGCTTTCACACCAATTATACCAAGACTGAAAATGTACCGTAAAGTTCTAGATTTGTCACCATTTTCTCAAGCGTATGAAGCGAAAGTAAAACTCGTATCACGTAAAATATAAAATTACGAAAAAAGTAAAACTTATGTCATGACAAATTAATTACGTTTGACAAACCAATGACACGAATATCCTGCGCCTATTATACAGCTCACCGGCGCAGTGGCAGATCTGCGAGACCTTTTCAATAGGAGATATTTCAACATCAAAATCAGGTCAAAGACAAAAGGTAGAGACACTTGACAGCGAGGACAGCTCTCATACAGAAGGGACTTTGTGGGTTATGGTTCATCCCATCTTGTTTGTCTTGTTGTACATTATTCACGTACACAACACGCTCGTATTTGGTTGCTTGTTTGTACATTGTTAGTCTCTATACAGACCTGGTCTGAAACGTTGATTCACGTGATTTCAATGATTGGCCAGAATGACAGAAGTTTTTTCCCGTGCTATTTTTAACAATTAAAATATGTCACTTTCTCTAGAGGTGTACGAGAACGAAGAATATTTACAAGCAGAGTTTGATATAAAACATGATACACGTTTAAAAAAATCAACTCTCAAGCGGGCAAATCAGAACTGGCCAAATATAGTCCATCAGGAAACTGTGGAAACTGCCCTACATGAACACATGACTCTTGAGGGAATTCCATCCAATGAAAGTTTATGCGAACGGCTTATGTTTTGATGTAATAATGTTTATTGTTATTGATCTTACATTTACATGTTTACTATAAATAACTTCATAAAGCAGTCATGTTTAGGAAAATAAAATGCTGCATTTTGACTTTCAGGGTATTATCAAAGGTCAACTTCCACCGACATCATTTGTCGCTGAGTAAGCTGATAAAAGGCACGGTTATTTCGAAGCGAACAAAGTAGGCTAGTACACTGCATAATGTCATGACAGGCAAGCCTGCTCTGCCTGTGAAACAACGCAAAACAAAACACTGAAAGCATGTAGCCAACTGGTCTAATAAGCATAAACACCCTTAAGATATGCTTGGAACCATGCACCTTCACCTAAAATCATGTATGTCAGTATCGTTATGCAAAATTGAGTATACAAATAAGCATAAACATGGTTGGTTGTACGTTGCCTAACGTCCCGACAGCAACAAGACTTTATCAGGACGTGCCAGCAATGCTTGTGAAATAAAACATAACATTATATTGAATGTATGTCGCCAACCGGTCTAATACGCTAAATAAATCTGAGACCATTTAGCAACACACATCCAACATCAAGAGATAGAAGCAGCGCAGACAGTAGGGAGAGTTTAAAAAAGAAAAATACAGGTGAATGGACCAAGTGTAGACAGAAACACACGCCTCAAAACAGAGGCTGACCAGGGTGACCATGGGGACTAAAAAGTAGTTAACCCCACCCAAGTCCCCCAAGGCAGACCCGGGTGGGGGAGGATCGATAACGAAGTTCAAGGGTAGTGCTGGATTGGCGTGGCACCTGGGAAGGCTCCCAGCTAATCTGGCACTACCCTTGCTCTCTCCTTTTCAACGTATATGACATCCTGTTGCACAGGGCCCAGAACTCAGTCGTCGACAAAGGAGTTGTAAGCTCTGAGCAACAGGATGCGTATATGATCCCTTGATATACGGTGTATTTCTTGTCGGCTCTCCTCATAAAATGAAGGGTGGACGTTCTGTGCTTCACCACGTAGAGTGGTTCCTGGTTAGGCTTCTGTTTATCAGCGTTTCCACCGACTACGTTTAAAACGTAACGTTATTGATGTATAGACGCTGCATCTGTTCATGTGTGACGTAACGTTATTGATGTATAGACGCTGCATCTGTTCATGTGTGACGTAACGTTATTGATGAATAGACGCTGCATCTGTTCATGTGTGACGTAACGTTATTGATGTATAGACGCTGCATCTGTTCATGTGTGACGTAACGTTATTGATGTATGGACGCTGCATCTGTTCATGTGTGACGTAACGTTATTGATGTATAGACGCTGCATCTGTTCATGTGTGACGTAACGTTATTGATGTATAGACGCTGCATCTGTTCATGTGTGACGTAACGTTATTGATGTACAGACGCTGCATCTGTTCATGTCTGTTTTTCTAAAACCGTTCAGTGCCCGGTGACGCAAACTGTGTTGCTGCAGTCTTCGTCAGTTCAACACCAACACGCCCTAACCGTCCCAGGAACGTGGATGCAAACTGTGTTGATGCAGTCTTCGTTAGTCCAACATCAACACGCTCTAGCCGTCCCAGGAACACGGAGTCAAACTGTGTTGCTGCAGTCTTCGTCAGTTCAACATCAACACGCCCTAGCCGTCCCAGGAACATGGATTCAAACTGTGTTGTTGCAGTCTTCGTCAGTCCAACATCAACACGCCCTAGTTGTCCCAGGAACGTGGATTCAAACTGTGTTGTTGCAGTCTTCGTCAGTCCAACATCAACACGCCCTAGCTGTCCCAGGAACGTGGATTCAAACTGTGTTGCTGCAGTCTTCGTCAGTTCAACATCAACACGCCCTAGACGTCCCAGGAACATGGATTCAAACTGTGTTGTTGCAGTCTTCGTCAGTCCAACATCAACACGCCCTAGCTGTCCCAGGAACGTGGATTCAAACTGTGTTGATGCAGTCTTCGTCAGTCCAACACCAACACGCCCTGGCTGTCCCAGGAACATGTAGTCAAACTGTGTTGCTGCAGTCTTCGTCAGTTCAACACCAACACGCCCTAGCCGTCCCAGGAACGTGGATTCAAACTGTGTTGATGCAGTCTTCGTCAGTCCAACACCAACACGCCCTGGCTGTCCCAGGAACATGTAGTCAAACTGTGTTGCTGCAGTCTTCGTCAGTTCAACACCAACACGCCCTGGCTGTCCCAGGAACATGTAGTCAAACTGTGTTGCTGCAGTCTTCGTCAGTTCAACACCAACACGCCCTAGCCGTCCCAGGAACGTGGATTAAAACTGTGTTGATGCAGTCTTCGTCAGTCCAACACCAACACGCCCTGGCTGTCCCAGGAACATGTAGTCAAACTGTGTTGCTGCAGTCTTCGTCAGTTCAACATCAACACGCCCTGGCTGTCCCAGCAACATGGATTCAAACTGTGTTGGTGCAGTCTTCGTCAGTTCAACACCAACACGCCCTAGCCGTCCCAGGAACACGGAGTCAAACTGTGTTGCTGCAGTCTTCGTCAGTCCAACATCAACACGCCCTAGCTGTCCCAGGAACATGTAGTCAAACTGTGTTGCTGCAGTCTTCGTCAGTCCAACACCAACACGCCCTAGCTGTCCCAGGCACATGTAGTCAAACTGTGTTGCTGCAGTCTTCGTCAGTTCAACATCAACACGCCCTAGCTGTCCCAGGAACATATAGTCAAACTGTGTTGCTGCAGTCTTCGTCAGTCCAACACCAACACGCCCTGGCTGTCCCAGGAACATGTAGTCAAACTGTGTTGCTGCAGTCTTCGTCAGTCCAACACCAACACGCCCTAGCTGTCCCAGGCACATGTAGTCAAACTGTGTTGCTGCAGTCTTCGTCAGTTCAACATCAACACGCCCTAGCTGTCCCAGGAACATATAGTCAAACTGTGTTGCTGCAGTCTTCGTCAGTCCAACACCAACACGCCCTGGCTGTCCCAGGAACATGTAGTCAAACTGTGTTGCTGCAGTCTTCGTCAGTCCAACACCAACACGCCCTGGCTGTCCCAGGAACATGTAGTCAACTGTGTTGCTGCAGTCTTCGTCAGTTCAACATCAACACGCCCTAGCTGTCCCAGGAACACGGAGTCAAACTGTGTTGATGCAGTCTTCGTTAGTCCAACATCAACACGCTCTAGCCGTCCCAGGAACACGGATTCAAACTGTGTTGCTGCAGTCTTCGTCAGTCCAACACCAACACGCCCTAGCCGTCCCAGGCACGTGGATTCAAACTGTGTTGCTGCAGTCTTCGTCAGTTCAACATCAACACGCCCTAGACGTCCCAGGAACGTGGATTCAAACTGTGTTGCTGCATTCTTCGTCAGTTCAACATCAACACGCCCTAGACGTCCCAGGAACGTGGA
>BTPG01000003.1:214355948-214530948 GCA_036245525.1 Semisulcospira habei | reverse complement strand
CAAAACTTTCGCCGAGGAACTGCTGGCAGAAGAACAGGCTGGCTTCAGAGTTGGAAGAAGCACTGTAGAGCAGATTTTCAACTGCCGCGTCCTGATCGAGAAACATCTGCAGCATCAGCGCGAACTCTACCACAACTTCATTGATTTCAGGAAAGCATTTGATCGCGTCTGGCACGACGGACTCTGGCAAGTCATGAGATCGTTCAACATAGAGGAGGGACTGATCCAAATGATAGAAGCGCTTTACAAGAACGCCTGCAGCGCGGTTCTACTTAACAATCAGTCAGGCGAGTTCTTCAGGACGACGATCGGTGTCCGTCAAGGATGCCTGCTCTCTCCTGTCCTTTTCAACATATTCCTGGAGAAGATAATGCAGGAAACCCTCCACGACCACCATACTTCAATCTCTATTGGTGGCAGATCCCTGTGCAATCTTCAATTCGCAGACGACATTGACCTCATGGCAGGCAGCAATAGTGAGCTCCAAAACCTGACAGACAAACTTTCAAGTAGCGCAGGGTCTTATGGCATGGAGATCAGTACGGATAAAAGCAAAGTGATGATCAACACCACAAGCGACAGCAGCAGCAACATTCACATGAATGGCCAAAAGCTAGAAGAGGTCAATAGCTTCAAGTACTTGGGAGCCACCCTGTCCAAAGACGGTAGTTGCATAGCAGAGATCCGTATCAGGATAGGTACAGCAACATCCGCAATGGCCAGGCTGGACAGGATATGGCGAAGTAACTCCATCAGCTTCACCATCAAGTACAGGCTTTACAAGTCCCTCATAGTGTCTATTCTACTCTACGGCTGTGAGACTTGGACACTGCTTGCAGACTCAGAAAAGAAAATCCAGGCCTTTGAGAACAAGTGCCTGAGGAAGTTGCTCCGCATCTCGTACCGCGAGCACAAGACCAACGAATATGTACGGAGTATCGTCACTTCCCTGGTGGGCCCACATGAACCCCTTCTGACAACCGTGAAACGGCGCAAGCTTGCTTGGTTTGGCCACGTGACCCGACACAACACCTTGTCCAAGACTATCCTCCAAGGCACTCTCGAAGGAAGTCGTCGGCGAGGTC
This sequence comes from Semisulcospira habei, assembly GCA_036245525.1. NCBI lineage: Eukaryota > Metazoa > Mollusca > Gastropoda > Semisulcospiridae > Semisulcospira > Semisulcospira habei. The sequence goes on along the minus strand of BTPG01000003.1, from coordinate 214,529,863 downwards.
GTCAGAGAAAGAGTTGGGTCGCAAACATAAAAGAATGGACCGAACTCGAGATGTCAGACTTGCTTGCCACCGCCCAAAATAGAACTCAGTGGAGAGCACTGTCTGTTGCTGCTGCCTTTCAGTCCCCCCAACGCCCAGTTCGGGCAAGGGACTGATGATGATGATATATATATATATATATATATATATATATATATATATATATATATATATATATATATATATATATATATATATATATATATATCACTGCAACACCCCATAAAGCTTTAGGGATGCAATCCACGCTGGCCTAGTGGTTGCTACCAGTCAAATACTGGAGGCGGCTTCTAGTATATGCGTTGTGTTTGCAATTTCAGGTTACGCCGTATGCCTACCTGATGAGACCCACCTTGGGTCGAAACCGGTCGTAGGCGGCAAAATCTTAAATCTATCCAGCAGGTCCAGATCTGTTTGGGAATATTCATGCACTAGCCTCCCCTCTCGGGGGGAGGACTGGATATTCTCCAGCGGGTTGCGGGGCGCCTGGGGGTAGTCCCTATTACTTTATGTAGTAGGTGTTCAGTGGAAGGCTCAAAAGATCTAATAAGCGATGCAGTCACAAAAGGACAGCTGATGTCCTGATGACACAATGCAAGCTTACCAGCCTGGATTTCCATGGCATTAGTACAGCATTCTCAGAATTTATTGAAAAATTATGTCCCTTGGAGCTACTCTGATTGAGTGCATTTTTTGGCTTGGGCGACGCCTTTGTTATAAGTAATGAATAATTGTACCACAAAATTGCCTAGGTGTTGCCTTTTCAAAATTAGTCAGTCTTCTTCCACTGCAACACCCCATAAAGCTTTAGGGATGCAATCCACGCTGGCCTAGTGGTTGCTACCAGTCAAATTCTAGAGGCGGCTTCTAGTATATGCGTTGTGTTTGCAATTTCTGGTTACGCCGTATGCCTACCTGATGAGACCCACCTTGGGTCGAAACCGGTCGTAGGCGGCAAAATCTTAAATCTATCCAGCAGGTCCAAGATCTGTTTGGGAATATTCATGCACTAGCCTTCCCTCTCGGGGGGAGGACTGGATATTCTCCAGCGGGTTGCGGGGCGCCTGGGGGTAGTCCCTATTACTTTATGTAGTAGGTGTTCAGTGGAAGGCTCAAAAGTTCTAATAAGCGATGCAGTCACAAAAGGACAGCTGATGTCCTGATGACACAATGCAAGCTTACCAGCCTGGATTTCCATGGCATTAGTACAGCATTCTCAGAATTTATTGAAAAATTATGTCCCTTGGAGCTACTCTGATTGAGTGCATTTTTTGGCTTGGGCGACGCCTTTGTTATAAGTAATGAATAATTGTACCACAAAATTGCCTAGGTGTTGCCTTTTCAAAATTAGTCAGTCTTCTTCCACTGCAACACCCCATAAAGCTTTAGGGATGCAATCCACGCTGGCCTAGTGGTTGCTACCAGTCAAATTCTGGAGGCGGCTTCTAGTATATGCGTTGTGTTTGCAATTTCAGGTTACGCCGTATGCCTACCTGATGAGACCCACCTTGGGTCGAAACCGGTCGTAGGCGGCAAAATCTTAAATCTATCCAGCAGGCCCAAGATCTGTTTGGGAATATTCATGCACTAGCCTCCCCTCTCGGGGGGAGGACTGGATATTCTCCAGCGGGTTGCGGGGCGCCTGGGGGTAGTCCCTATTACTTTATGTAGTAGGTGTTCAGTGGAAGGCTCAAAAGATCTAATAAACAATGCAGTCACAAAAGGACAGCTGATGTCCTGATGACACAATGCAAGCTTACCAGCCTGGATTTCCATGGCATTAGTACAGCATTCTCAGAATTTATTGAAAAATTATGTCCCTTGGAGCTACTCTGATTGAGTGCATTTTTTGGCTTGGGCGACGCCTTTGTTATAAGTAATGAATAATTGTACCACAAAATTGCCTAGGTGTTGCCTTTTCAAAATTAGTCAGTCTTCTTCCACTGCAACACCCCATAAAGCTTTAGGGATGCAATCCACGCTGGCCTAGTGGTTGCTACCAGTCAAATTCTGGAGGCGGCTTCTAGTATATGCGTTGTGTTTGCAATTTCAGGTTACGCCGTATGCCTACCTGATGAGACCCACCTTGGGTCGAAACCGGTCGTAGGCGGCAAAATCTTAAATCTATCCAGCAGGTCCAAGATCTGTTTGGGAATATTCATGCACTAGCCTCCCCTCTCGGGGGGAGGACTGGATATTCTCCAGCGGGTTGCGGGGCGCCTGGGGGTAGTCCCTATTACTTTATGTAGTAGGTGTTCAGTGGAAGGCTCAAAAGATCTAATAAGCGATGCAGTCACAAAAGGACAGCTGATGTTCTGATGACACAATGCAAGCTTACCAGCCTGGATTTCCATGGCATTAGTACAGCATTCTCAGAATTTATTGAAAAATTATATATATATATATATATATATATATATATATATATATATATATATATATATATATATATATATATATATATATATATATATATATATATATATATCTGATCCAAAATGTCCATGGTTTACAATGGTTGCATTTGACATGTTTGCATTGCAGCACTTAATTGGCTACAATCAGCACTTTCTGCCCACACCCAGCGCCAGATGGCACACACCCAGCGCCAGATGGCAGCAGGATGTCCAAACCCATCGGGATCAATGGAAGTGGACAAGCACGCCCCTTCCTGGCACATGACTAAGGCCAATGGCAAAATTAGTCAGATGCAGGATGATGTCTCAACGTCTGCTGCAGAGGGTGTGTCTGGTAGGAGGGTGCATACACGGCTGAGGAATGCCCCCAATTACAAACTGGTAAGTGATTGTTACGTGGTGGAGTTGTAGTCGAAGTATGATAAACACACCAAACTTTCACACGTAGAGTTCTTTAAAATAAATCTCGTTCAGCTGCAATCCGTCACACGTGGCTTATGGATGTAGACAATACTGAAGTAACAGTTCCAACAATATTTAATTCAGCGATGCGATATCCACACAGTAATGCACTTTCAAATGCACAAACTACTGTCACAAAGTCTCTTCTGCAATGTCCACACTGCGACACAAGGTTTCTCATACACAGCGTCTCTCGCAATAAACTACGTGTCTCTACAACTGACAATGCAAGACAATGTACGAACGGGCTTTCCCAGCGCCCTCCTTATAAATACTACCAAAATCTAGAACCGTCTACGGAAATCATACAATGCAACCAATCAGAACAAAACCCGCAGCCGAAGCTAACAAAATATAAACTTTCTCGAAAAACTATAACAGGCTATAAAAACTCGGCTGCTTACTTCAGATCTAAATTCTAGCGTATAATTAAGTCACATAAAAGTATGGTATCCCTATCACCAAGTTCCATGATAGCTCAAAAAGGTACGAGAGCATTCCCAAAACAAAATAAAAGCTGCTTAATTCACACGCACAAGAAAACAAAAAGCAGCGAAAATGTTGCGATGTCAACTAACCGACGTGACACTTACGATGTCACTAGACAGTGCGACCTTTCTAGAACGTTCCGGACTAAACTTAACAAAACGAAAACGGCTCTACTCATGAACAAAAGAAAATCTTACTAAAAAAAAAGGCACGTGAATCGTAACCGTGATACTTCAAAAAAACATCGGATCGTTACCTACGTATAACACATGTAAGCTCTCACAGGATAACACAACCACAATCGTAACATTACCCCCCTCTTAAGAATGAAATGTCACAAAAATTTCTTCTCAAATTTCAAAAATACGGTTGTGGCTGTGTAAACCTACACAAACCCTAAATAAATATAAATTCACCTCAAAATCGAATTAAAATAAGCGTCGCACAGTTCCTGTAAACAGTGCTGAGCATGGAAATGTTTCATACAAATGGTCTGGACACAGAAATGTTCATTTAAACTGCTCTGCTTAGGTAATCTGCTCCAAAATTCTGCGAACCCTGGATAGACTGTAGTTTAATGTCAAAATTCTGCAAAAGCATCGCCCTTCTCATAATACGAGAATTTGTAAACTTTTCAGAGTTTAGATAGTTCAAGGGCTGATGATCTGTTTGGAGAACAAATGGCACTCCCAGAAGGTACAGTTCGAATCGCCTTACTCCCCAGACGATGGCTAGGCACTCCTTCTCGATGGTCGAGTAGTTTCTCTCAGCTCTGGTCATCCTTTTGCTGGCGTAGCTCACTGGGTGGAGTTTTCCGTTATATTCTTGCATCAAGACTGCACCTACCCCTTCGTTGGAGGCGTCTGTTCTCAGGAAGAACGTTTTCAATGGGTCAGGAAGGTGGCTTCTCGGTTAGAATATCTCGAACCGCCTGGAATGCTCTCTCTTGGGCCTCCTCCCATTTCACTATGTTAGGTTGTCCTTTCCTCAGCAAATCAGTCAAGGGTGCTGTGACTGACGCAAAGTTTGGTATGAACTCCCGGTAGTAATTCGCGAAGGCCATAAGGCCATAAATGAGCGGACTTGCGTCTTGGTCGAAGGTCGCGGGGCATCCCTGATCTTCTGCACGTTAGCGTCGTGTAGCCACTTTAATCCTTCGCTCAATTTATGTCCAATGAAGTCTATGTTGTCAGCCCCAAGAATACACTTGCTTGGATGGATGGTGAAATTCGACTCTGACAGTCTTTGGAATAGTTCTCGGAGGGCTTTGAGGTGGTCCCCCCAAGTTTTGGTATGGATCAAAATGTCATCCCAGTAAAAGACCACATTTTGCATATCTTCTATGATCTTTTTCAGTCCTCTCTTCAATGTGGCACCACTGTTTACCATACCAAAAGGCATCTTCAGGAACTCCCAATGACCGTCGGGTGTGACGAACGCTGTTTTAGGGATATCTTTTTCTGCAACCTTGATTTGCCAATACCCTTTGCTTAGGTCAATTTTGGTGAAAAATCGGTCTCCACTGACCTTCTGGAACAGTTCTTCCGCTGTGGGCATAGGCTCTGGATCAAAGATTGTTAGTTTATTGAGTCTGCAATAGTCCACACACACTCGGTTGGATCCATCTGGTTTCTTAACGATGATAACTGGGGACGCATATGGTGACTTGGACTCTCTGATGACATTAAGACTCAGCATTTCCTTGATATCCTTTTTCAATTCTTCCCTCGTGTTATAAGGAAGACGATAAGGGTTGCAGCGAACTGGCTCGTTTGACGTCAGGTTTACCTCGTGCTGGATGGTGTCTGTTGTCCCTGGGTCAGGTGTAAACCGATGCTCGAACTCTTAAGTCAGGATGCGCAGTTCTTCACTTTGAGTCTGGGTCATATTCTGACCGAACTGGATATCTTCTACATCCTCTTTGTGTCAGAGTTCATTAAGGTCAAACAGGTTCTCGTCGTCTAGTCTTTCGTCATCAGCAAGACGCACCGATTCCGCCAATTTTGGTTTGTCTTGACCTCTCTGTAGCTCTACTAGCCTGTCCCTATTCACGACAGCTGCTTCCGTGTTGTCCGCCACTTTTAGAGGGATGGTCTGGTGACTCTTCTTTGCTTGACTTCTCGTGGTAACAGAACATATTTCAGGTCTCCACTTTGGATCTGGATCGTCTGCGTTTCTGGCACCATCAATGTTTCCGATGATGGGGTCGTAGACTGGTGTCTTCACGCACAACGCCTTCACCTCTCCTGTCAAGTATAGGGTGTCGACACTGACTTTGGCAAGATGGATAATCCTTACAGTTCCGTCAGCCAAAATGAGGGTGGTCCACTCCTGTAGCATCTGATCTTCAGCTACTATGTCCTCTCTCACGATGATGCAGCTACAACCAGTGTCTCTCAACACTCTCACTAGTGTGTCGCCGACGAATCTTGACACCACCGGCATGTTCAGCACTTCATTCTCAGACAGCGCGATGTTTAAGAGTGGTAAAAAATGTAGCCCCATCTCCTACTGGGATGCGTCCATTCTTTTTGAAAGATTCAATCATCTCTGGTGTCACTCGCGTTTCTCTAGACTCAAAGTCCTTGGATAAAGTCACATCATTGGCTAATACAGCGGCAGCTCCATGTTGAGACGTGGTACTGCTTCTGCCTGCTGTCCCACGATCTTGGTTGGATCTTCTGATGTTGTCGCCTCGGGGAACATCTTTAGAAGGACACCATATTGCTTTGCGACCTTTTTTCCACAGAGAAAACATGTCAGGTTCTCCACCGGCTTGTATCTCGGGGTGTCTCTGACATTATGGATTTCCTCTGCTGGTGCAGACACACGCTGTGGCTTACTGGACCCGAACTTCATGTTGTGAGCGTCAAGGTATCTTTGAGCGAAGTCGGCCAGGGCCTTTAATGACTGGTCTTTTTGCTCTCTGAGGTGGGCGGCCAGGTCCTTAGAACATGCGCTGAAAACTTGTTCTTTGATGATGAGGTCACACAAGTCCTGGTACTCTCTGTTTAAACCAGCCATCTCTATCCATTTCTCCAGGTAGCTTCTAATTCTCTCAATGAATAGGCCGCGTGTTTCTCCTTCTTCAGGCTTACAGTTCCGAAATCGTCGCCTGTAACCCTCTTCAGTAAAGTCATACCGTCTCAGCAGGGCGGCTTTCAACTGTGTATAATCTCCGGCGTCTTCGCTTGGTAAGCGGGTGTAAAATTCAAGCGCTTTACCAGTTAGAAGTGTCAAGTCTCTTCTTTCCAATTGTTGTTATGTGCGAAGCGCTCGAATCGCTCCAGATAAGCGTCCATCGTATCTTAATTTTCAATTAAAGGTGGAAGTTTTGGCGCCCGGGCTGTTTGTTCTCTACTCGCTAATGCTGTTGCTTCATTAGTTCTCTGGCTCTGTGCCTCTATCTCCATCTGCTTCAAATGAATTTCGTGTTGTTGCTGCCTATCCGTCTCTTCTCGCTGTTTCTCTGCCTCTCTTCGCTGTTTTTCTGCTTCTTCTGCTTGGATTTCAAGTTTCCTGATTTCACGTTCTTTCGATCTTTCTTCTCTCTCCCATCTCTCCTTTTTCTTCTCTCTCTCGTCTCGTTTCTTCTCTCTCCTCTCTCTCCTTTACAAACTCGAGGAGTTGAGCTCCTTTCCAATTTTCAGGAATGTCTCCATCTCTGATGTCGCCATCTCTGCTTTTCACTGTTGGCTGTTTTCTCCTGTTACCCTTTCCACTGAACCAAGTGAAGAGGTCTCGTCGGGGTCGCCAAAATGTTACGTGGTGGAGTTGTAGTCGAAGTATGATAAACACACCAGACACACACACGTAGAGTTCTGTAAAATAAACCTCGTTCAGCTGCAATTCGTCACACGTGGCTTAAGGATGTAGAAAATACTGGAGTAACAGTTCCAACAATATTTAATTCAGCGATGCGATATCCACACAGTAATGCACTTTCAAATGCACAAACTACTGATACAAAGTCTCTTCTGCAATGTCCACACTGCGACACAAAGTTTCTCATACACAGCGTCTCTCGCAATAAACTAAGTTTCTCTACAACTGACAAAGCAAGACAATGTACGAACGGGCTTTCCCAGCGCCCTCCTTATAAATACTACCAAAATCTAGAACCGTCTACGGAAATCATACAACGCAACCAATCAGAACAAAACCCGCAGCCGAAGCTTAATAAAATAAACTTTCCCGAAAAACTATAACAGGCTATAAAAACTCGGCTGCTTACTTCAGCTCTAAATTCTAGCGTATAATTAAGTCACATAAAGGTATGGTATCCCTATGACCAGTTCCATGATAGCTCAAAAAGTTACGAGAACATTCCCAAAACAAAATAAAGCTGCTCAATTCACGCGCACAAGAAAAACAAAAAGTAGCGAGTATGTTGCGATGTCAACTAACCGACGTGACACTTACGATGTCACTAGACAGTGCGACCTTTCTAAAACGTTCCGGACTAAACTTAACAAAACGAAAACGGTTCTACTCACGAACAAAAGAAAATCTTACTAAAAAAAGGCACATGAATCGTAACCGTGATAGCTCAAATAAACATCGGATCGTTACCTACGAATAACACATGTAAGCTCTCACAGGATAACACAACCACAATCGTAACAGTGATTCTATGATCATCTTCATTTTATTGTCTCGTGTGCGATGCAAAAGTGAGTTTATGTTCTGGGCCAATGGTCGTCCGTCCGTCGTCCATGGTAAACGTTAACAGTAGCATTTTTCTCGGAGACTATTTAAGCCACATTCTTCAAGCTTGGCCCAAGGATACTATGTGGCAAGACCTTTGTAAACATACCACTTTGAGTGACCTCTCTCAAAGGGTCACGCGGGGTTAACAGATGTGTGAAAACTGCTTACATTTTCAGAAAACATGGATTTTGCTATGCAAACCAAGGGGAATCACAGCGCTGGACAGACAACAGTTAGATCCCCTGCCCCCGCCTATCAGGCACCCAATCGCCAGCCCACAGAGAAATACGCAGGTATAGAATAAGACGATTATTTCCATCCTCAAACGAATGGATCAGGTCTCTTATATAACCCATGTCTTTCTCCGGAACTTAGGAAGTGGGCAGGAGAAACATACATACACAAACATGAAGGTGCGCTACTATATGTGGTCGGGTAAATACCCTGATTTCCCACAGTAGATGCACAGAACATTACACAACAATGTAACGATACAAATTTGCCTCGAGTTACTCACAAACCAGATAGGTGAGGCTAGCGCTGACAGAATTGTATGCAAACCAAGGGGAATCACAGCGCTGGACAGACAACAGTTAGATCCTCTGCCCCCGCCTATCAGGCACCCAATCGCCAGCCCACAGAGAAATACGCAGGTATAGAATAAGACGATCATTTCCATCCTCAAACGAATGGATCAGGTCTCTTATATAACCCATGTCTTTCTCCGGAACTTAGGAAGTGGGCAGGAGAAACATACATACCCAAACATGAAGGTGCGCTACTATAATTATGTGGTCGGGTAAATACCCTGATTTCCCACAGTAGATGCACAGAACATTACACAACAATGTAACGATACAAATTTGCCTCGAGTTATAGATACTCACAAACCAGATAGGTGAGGCTAGCGCTGAAAGAATTGTATGCAAACCAAGGGGAATCACAGCGCTGGACAGACAACAGTTAGATCCCCTGCCCCCGCCTATCAGGCACCCAATCGCCAGCCCACAGAGAAATACGCAGGTATAGAATAAGACGATCATTTCCATCCTCAAACGAATGGATCAGGTCTCTTATATAACCCATGTCTTTCTCCGGAACTTAGGAAGTGGGCAGGAGAAACATACATACACAAACATGAAGGTGCGCTACTATATGTGGTCGGGTAAATACCCTGATTTCCCACAGTAGATGCACAGAACATTACACAACAATGTAACGATACAAATTTGCCTCGAGTTATAGATACTCACAAACCAGATAGGTGAGGCTAGCGCTGACAGAATTGTATGCAAACCTTCATGTTTGTGTATGTATGTTTCTCCTGCCCACTTCCTAAGTTCCGGAGAAAGACATGGGTTATATAAGAGACCTGATCCATTCGTTTGAGGATGGAAATGATCGTCTTATTCTATACCTGCGTATTTCTCTGTGGGCTGGCGATTGGGTGCCTGATAGGCGGGGGCAGGGGATCTAACTGTTGTCTGTCCAGCGCTGTGATTCTCCTTGGTTTGCATACAATTCTGTCAGCGCTAGCCTCACCTATCTGGTTTGTGAGATGGATTTTGCTGCTGCAAAGGCCAGCCCTCGTCACCGAGGTCACACATATGTAATACGGTCCTACACGGGATTATTTTTTTATATTCTTGTGCAAGGCCCCAAACCAAAATTTGCTTTTGTCCTAATGCAGCTTTCTTTTTATCTTTTCTTTTCCAGTTGGCAAATGGAGTCTGGGATGGACCTAAGACTGAGAGTGCAAGCGCATCGCAATACAAGGACAGTGATGACGAGGAGTTTGTTCCTGGCTCGAGCTCACAAGATTCAGACAATGTGTCGCCATCAATCTCTGGAATCTCTGGCACAGACAGTATTGTATTGAATATGTTAAATATGTTAGATTTCAAAGTGGCTGGTTCAGGGTGGGCAGGTGTCATTGAAGCAAGTACCAGCAAGGTGCAGTGTGTGTTAGGGGGTGAATTAGGGGGTGGCAATGACAATGTGGATAGGCAGAAAAAAACATGACGTTGGGGGTGGGGAAAGAGCACTTACCGATGAAACGGGTGTGTACGTGTTGCAGAGAGTGAAAGGAAAGTACAAATGGGACAAGAAACGTGCATTACAAGATGTCCATGCAGATGAGGCACACGTTGCTAAAATTTTGATGATAAAAAAGGGACTAAGCAGAGACGTCGAGCATGGATCAGAATACAAGATGAGGGTGATTACATGCATAACGTTGCCGTTCTTGAAAAGAAATCAGACTGTTTGAATCCTAAGTATCGCACCAAAACTAGTAAGGTAGACGACCTTCTAGCCTGTAGCCATTGCAAAGGGCTCTATCAAACAAAGCTGATCTCTGTACACTCAAAACTTTACTGTCAGAAACAAGGAGGGTTTCAGTTCGCTAAGAGAGGTGAGGCTGCTCGATTTGGGAGGCTAATGCTTCCAATACCCTTAGACATTGACTTTTCCTTCTGTCATAAGGTTTTTAGCCAGACAGAGAGATAATGAGATAAGCCGTCTCATCAGAACTGACCCCTTGCTTCTGGAGTATGGAAAGAGATTATTTGACCGCAGGGACATTGAAAAACACGCCGCTGGGCAAATCAGCTCCAGGATGCGGGAGTTAGGGGGACTATTAAAGATTCTTAGAGTGAGGTTAGAAATGAAAATTGCAGGTTTAAATTTAACTATCTTTGATCATGTTGTACTGGCTGTAAAAGAGCTAGCAGAATTTGACGAGGACACACATCAGTTCAAAAAAGGCAATCTCGCAATGCGCATAGGCCATGCTTTGAAAAGAAGTACCCAACGGAGAAAGCTTTGAAAAATGTTCACAGATCAAACAGTCGCAGGCATCCAAACAGCTTGAGCATAGTTTAGATGGCATGTGGTGGCAGGAGCTCTATGAGGCACAGCGGTTTGTCTTCACTTGGGCCTGGTACGATTGTTTGTCAACTACAGCAGCCCAGTCGGTCGGGAAAATGACCATGAACAAACCCAAGCTGATCCCATCATGTGAGGAAGGTCCAACAGCTTCTTGAGACAAGGATGGTTTCGGAAGATTATCCGACCGTGGTTGAAGCAACTCTTTGTGCTGTATCACCTTTCAACCGAAAACGAGGGGGAGATGTTCAGAAAATGAAGATATCAGACTTCCATGAATGAAAAGATCATCAAAAATGTATATCAAGGCACAGTGAGACCACACCTTGAGTACGGATCTAATGCATGGCTGACGGCAGCCCAGTCACACCAGCAGACCATTGACAGAGTTCAGAACCAGGCACTGCGTATCATCACCGGCGCAATGAGATCCACACCAATTGAAAAGATGGAAGAGACAACAGGCATCCCACCCCTGTGCATGAGAAGAGATTGCAAAGCCTTGATACAGTCCACAAAGGTCAAGTCTTCCAAAGACCATCATATAAACGCTAGGATGAAACAACCAACCTCAGGGAGACTGAAAAGATCAAGCTTTGTGAAGGAGACGAGAGCACTGCAGAGAAAACACCAGGCAAAGCTGCCTGCGCAGGTAGAGGCTCTGAAGACTGCTAGCGACCTTCCACCTTGGGAAAGTAAACCAGAAAACATCACCATCTCTTCCACGGTACCCTACATCACCACCAGAGATGAGCACAGCACTGTGAGCAAGAAAGCCCTGACACTGGCCATGCTCGAAGAAAAGTATCCCCAGGAAGCATGGATACGGGCATACACCGATGGATCAGCCACAGATGCAGTTCAGGATGGAGGGGCTGGGGTGTACATTCAGTACCCAAACGGAAAATGGCAGGCAGAGGCAGTACCAACAGGCCTTCACTGCACAAATTACAGAGCTGAGGTGGAAGCCCTGGTCCGCGCAGCTAACACCCTTAGTGGCACTGCAGACCCTGATGCCCAGATTGTCTTCCTTACTGATGCCATGTCTGTCCTTGAGGCAGCAACAGCAAGCAAACTGCCACGTCTACAAGAGGCGCTGCAAAACATCAAGTACACCAGACTGGTGCTGCAGTGGATCCCTTCACACTGTGGCATCTACGGCAATGAAGAAGCCGACAGAATGGCAAAAGTGGGCGCAGAGAAAGAACAAGATGAAAATGGAGTCAGCTTCACAGAGATGAAGACCATCATTAAGTCTGTGTACAGACCATCACAACGGCCCCTAGACAGTTACCATCAGCTTTCCAGACAAGAGCAGGTGACCATCTTTCGTCTGAGGACCGGGCACAACCGACTCAATTTCCACCTGCACAGACGCTTCCACCTTGTGCCATCTCCCCTGTGCCCTTGTGGAGAAGCAGAGCAGACCGCAGAGCACATCCTCCAGGACTGTGGGAACCACCAGCCGCTGAGGGAGGAGATATGGCCGAAGCCCGCCACTCTACATGAGAAACTGTGGAGGCGCTACAGAAGACCACAGATTTCATTTTGAGAGCCAAACTCCAAGTGTGACGACGTTCGAGAAGAAGAAGAAGATCACCAATCAAGATATCTTGAAAGGTCTCACAAAGGTTGAGAAGAAAATGGTGAATCATTTTTAGCAAGTGGAAATCAGAGGCAAGTTTAATAGGAGTGTTCCCATTTCGCTGACGAAGAAGATGATGACAACTGTGGACAGAATCCTTCAATTGAGGCAATCAGTGCCAGCTCTCGCTGGTTCCTAGCACATCGTTGCCACACCTTCTGGTCAGAGGTCTTAAAGAGGCCATGATGTTCTGAAGGAACAGGCGCTACAAGCACAAGTGTCAAACCCAGCCATGTTCACGTTTACTCAGTTACGGAAGCAGATTGCCACTTTGGCTCAGTCCATGGCCATCTCGGAGTTAGACCAGCATCAGCTGGCAGACTTCCTTGGTCAAGATATTCAGATACATCGCCATATCTATCGCCAACCTCAAGACGTCCTTCAAAATGCAAATGTGGCAAAGATTCTTCTGTCAGTTAACAATGTGATGACAGATTTTGAGAGTTGCATTAGAGCTCAACTGAGCGATGATGAGGAGATTGACTTTGACGATAAAGACACATCAGAAACTCGCAGAGAGGACTTGGGGGAAACAGCACCTGTGAATGAAGCAAATAGCAAGTCAACAACACAGAAATCAATAAACTTGACTGAAAAAAGACGTCCAGAGCCTGATGACAATCTAGATAGTTTTAATGATGACTGTTCTGCGTCAGCTCCTGTTCGAAAGAAAGCTAGATTTACAAGGAAACCATTGGGGAAAGCTGAAGAGAAAGCTGTTGAAACTCGTTTCAAGACACACCTCGTCGTGAACAAATTTCCTGGAAAGGCCGAGATACAGCAGGCAATCGCAGAAGAGCCCGCACTTAGACATAGGTGCTGGACAAACATGAAGGATTACATCCGCAACAGACTGAAAAGGTTACAAAAGAAATGAATTGAGATTCTCTGACACTCCTGTCATTTTCGTTTTCATACAGATTTATTACAAGAGTGTTCATTATTATTGGGTTGGTTTTAGCATGTATAGCTTGTTTGTATCTGATGGACACCTGGATCATTTTGTATACTGTATAATTGCAAAAGGAAACAGCCGGCTGGGGACGAAAGACAATAATAATATAAGATAACCATTGAGAAAGTAAAGATTTATTACCAAAGTGTTATTATGGGGTTGGTCTGCCTGGATCATTTTGTATACTGTATAACATTTAAAACTTTGAAAATGGAACTGCAAATGGAACAACGGTTGGGGACGAAAGACAATAATAAGGGGTATGAAAACCATTGTCAAGATAAAGATTTATTACAAGCGTGCTAGTATGGGATTGGTCCGCCTGGATCATTTGGTATACTGTATATAATATGTAAAACTTTGAAAATGGAACTGCAAAAGGAACAACGGTTGGGGATGAGAGACAATAATAAGGGGTAAGAAAACCATTGTCAACATAAAGATTTATTACAACAGTGCTACTATGGGGTTGGTCCGCCTGGATTATTTTGTATACTGTATAACATTTAAAACTCTGCAAATGAAACAGCTGTTTGGACGAAAGACAATAATATGATTAAAAAAAACAAAAACATTGTCAACATAAAGACTTATTACAAAAACGTTATTATTCGGTTGTTTTCGTGTATAGCTCTGTTTTTATCTGATGTACACCTGGATCATTTTGTATGCTGTGTAACATTAACCTTTCTTTGCAACTAAACTGTAGCCCCCACCCGGGACTGCCCTGGGGGACTTGGGTGGGGTCAACTACTTTTTAGTTCCTAGGATCACCCTGGTCAGCCCCAAAGGGTGGGTTTTCCTCTCAATTCCGGGCATGTGTTTTTGTCTACCCTTGGTCAATTAACTTGTATTTTTCTTTTTTAAGCTCTCCCTACTGTCTGCGCTGCCTGTATCTCTTGAAAAGAAGTACCCAACGGAGAAAGAAACACTCTTAGAAAAGACGGGTACAACACTATTTATTAATATTTCGGGTAAATCCGCTTTGTCAAAACAGACAAACAAACAGAGAGATCAGTCGCTACTTATCTTCATTCGCAGAAGGAATGGGGCACATTCCTTCTGTGAAGAAAGATAAGTAGCGACTGATCTCTCTGTTTGTTTATTTGTCTGTTTTGACAAGGTGGATTTACCCAAAATCTTACTAAATTGTGTTGTAACCATCTTTTCTAAGCGTGTTTCTTTCTCCGTTGGACACTTCTTTGCATTTTACATGATTGGCAGTCACCTTTTGGGTCTGAATATTTTTTTTATTTTATTTTTATTTTATTTTATTTTTTATTTATTTTTTTTTTATTTTTTTATTTTTATTTTTTAATTATTTATTTATTTATTTATTTATTTATTTTTTGGGGGGGAGAGGGGGAGGGTGGTGGTGATGTATCTCTCTTGATTTTGGATGTGTGTTGCTAAAAAAAAAAGGTTCGTTTGCGGTTTTAACTTGTAGCCGCGCCTTTTACCTCCCCGAACACGCCAGTTTTGTGTTGAGATGCTGAAGGCTTGTGTTATGCCCCACACCACTGAAATAAGTCTATTGTACATGTAGTGCGCTTATTTCTCGAACTTCAACTTTGACCGTGCTTTCTGCCGCCAACGACGCAGATGTCGCAAAAATCACCTCCATTGAGGATTTAAAAAAGCTATTTTTCAAATCTGCCAAATCGCGTAATGTTTTGTGGTGCTAGCATAATGATGGGTGCATTATTGCTGGATTGCATATAAGGGAAAGTGTTTATTCTTTATTCATGTTATTTTGCAGCTATCAAACGAAGCTCGCGTTATTCTTTCTCTGAGGTTGCCCATTACAGGTACAGAAAGCACACGCTCTACACCGATCGGGTGCACCAGACCGGTCCGAGCGACCGGTCTGGTGCCAAAATAGCAACATTGGCACCGCTGGTGCACTTAACCTAGGCACTGGACGAGGTATACCAACTCAGCTAAACTTTATTGTCGCACTTGCTAGAACTCAATATTATATTTCTCTCTCTATTTTATGAATAGAGGCACATAAGTCGCGTAAACCCTTTACGTGCCGAACTTGGGCAAGAACTAGTTTTCCTCATCACAAAGTTGCCAGAAAAAGGTTTGACTGCTCTTGATTGTTTGAATTGAAGTGTTTACAAACAATTACTGTGTTTTTAAATGCATGCACCTTTGATGTGATTAATAAAGGCTGAAGTTTCAAGTGATTTCCTATGTTGTCAGTTAATTAATTAATGTCAGTGTTCTGTTTTGTCATTTTAACTCATTCTACCCCAAGACCGGAATCCCGAAATGTTGAAGTCCTCTTCTGAAACTGCGTTGCAGGGCAGGACACAGATCGACGACGATAGTTCAAGGGTGATGCCAGAATAGCTTGCCAGCCATAGGCGCCAAGCTTTTCTGGCATCAGCCTTGAACTATCATGGTCGATTTTTATTTTGCTCTGGTGTGTCTGGGTAGAATAGGTTAAGTGTTAGTTTCTTCGTCTGGGTCTTTTTCTATCTTTCATATTTTTCCACACTTTTTAACCCGCATCATACTGAGGCTAAAAGCTTCAAATTTGTACACTGCCATAATATGCAAGATACATTACAGAACTTAAGATGAGGACATAGACCAATGGCATTATTAGTTCAAGAGTGCTGCCACAATAGCTTGTCGCCTAGAGGCGCCAAGCTATTCTGGCACTACCCTTTGGACTATTTTGGTCACACTTGTTGCACACACTAGTGTATTCCGAATGATAAGGGTTAATATTCAAAATGCTCTGTTGCTGTTTGTCTCAAACTGCAGAGTACATTTTTTTTAAAGTCTTTTAATTTCCAGAATTCTCACATAATGCCATGATAAACTTTTTGTTTCAGAAGGACAAAACGTAGCAATGTTTAAAAGATTTCCTCTGTAAAAATCATAATCGAAAGGTTACGGGCCAGTGTTCATTTAATTTTGCACCATACAATGTTAAAAATGTTAATGCATACATACACATTAAGTTGAAAAAGAAAAATGAATGTGAAAAAGAAGTATTCCATGAACTTGACCTTATTACAGACGCCTAATGCTGTAAAGACACCCATTTTCACTGTAATGCCAGTTTCTGTGTGAGAGACACCCACTTTATTGGTAGAAACATATTTTTCTACATCTAATGGCTCTGTTTGTAGAAAATGTCTATTTTATTTTAAGTTATGGAGCTTAGTTATAAAGTGAGTTCTAAACATTTGCATCAATTCCAGAGCCCTAGAATAAATAGAAATATGGGAACCCATTTTCACATAAAATGGTAGGTAACCCACTCTGAGGCTTTTGTCTCTATGTGTGTGTGTGTGTGTGTGTGTGTGTGTGTGTGTGTGTGTGTGTGTGTGTGGACACGAATATCTTTGGTGTTTCTGTACTTATAGGCCAGCATCGTTAGGAAATGTTTTGATCGAGATGCTTTTTGGAGAGCCTCCAAGCATATTCCAATTGGGTGACTTGGTCAAGAGAAAAATTGCCGTTGATATAAAGTCGGTTGACTTACATTTGAGCCCGTAATTTTCGTTCTGTTCAATTGAAATTTTGTATATAAATAGATTAAACATAGGTATTGGATCAATTAGTAATACAGCGTTGTCTCTCTTTAACCTTTTTTAATAATAATTTATTTTTGCAAGTTTGGAGCCAGAATATGAGCCTGTGCCAAACGGTGGTGCCAAAAAGTGGGACTCTTGGGCCAAAAATAAAAGCAAAAATGTCGCTATGCAATATATACAATTAAAAAGAGTATCTTTTCTTGTACAGATATTAAATCTCAAAAAAATAACTTAATAAAGAAATTTTAAGAAATCGGCAATTACAGACGGACACTTCAGATCTTTGCTTGTATCAACTGTCGCTCGTAACAGCCTGACCTGACCTGACATGACAAACAGTAGTCTGCGCAAGACTTAGTAAAACAAAGTATAACAAAACTAATAAAATGCTTCTTGCGTAGTTTTCTACAAAAGCATTGTCAAGTGTTGGGATGTAAATAGGAGACGAACTTTTTCACTGGCGTTGTGAACTGACCTGACATGTTACTAGCGAACCATGCACTTGTCTGTTTTATTTATACAAAGTTTCCAGGCAGCTATGCTTTGTTTATGCAATCATTCAACAGTTTTATCCATGTTTATAAAGCAATAGCAAAAACGTTGATTCAAATCAAGCTGGCTAAGGCAAAATCAGTGTCAAGCAATGTGCACTGAAAAGTCCCCCTTTTCAAACATGGCTTCCGACCTGGTCCGAGTTGGTATTTGTATGTTTTATAAATTAAACAAACACTAAGTGGTTCAAGTTTGTGTTTATTATCTCTTTGAAGTATTCTCTTATACAAAGTGTTAAGTTTATTTCAGAAAGAAAATAAATGTTCCATTATACTTAGGTTAAAAAACAGGGTGGGTCCTCACAGACCACTTTTGGCACAAGCTCATATGCTCCCATCCAACAGTCTGCCTTGGAAGAGGGTGTGTGGAACAAAACAGTCAGCCCTGGAAGAGGCTGCGTACCTTTTCAATGAGTGACGTGAAACATCAAATTCGTCACTGTGTACACGGCGTCATGAGACTCCCGTTGCCATGACGTCAAGCTTATAGTGACGTCATTTTGCTGCTCCTGCTATTCTTCAGCATTACTGTCGCTACACAAGCCCACAGAGCGTACTAATGGCGGGAAGCGCCGTGTGTCCGTCTTTATTTGTGTGCGCCAGATTGTGTGCTGATCAGAGGTTGGCTTAGAAAGGAGGGAAATGGATCGGAAGGATAAGTTAAAAAGTATGAACAACTCTGAGTGTTCCTAAAAGAAAAACGCATTTGAGCTCCAAACAACACGGTGGGGTTTGGGATGAAATCCTCATCTTGTTTTTGGTGTTAAATTGACGAAGATTACAGACACACGGCCTGCGTCAGCTGGCACTGAACGGGTTAAGCTGAAAATATTATTTCAGAAAAAAAGATCAAGATTTTGGGACTGAAAAGTTGGTAAACATGTGCATTTTTTAAACGTCTGCCACAATTTTGAAGTCTGTGGCTTCAATACACTAAGACAGAATGACAACGATAAAGTTTACGACAAGCGCCTGACTTTTTTAAAAACCTACGTTAGCCAAAGATTGGCAAACAAACAAACAAATAAATGAATAAATGAGAAAGAAAATTCAAACATATTTTATTTTTTACTTTTTATCTTTTTATGTTTGCGTGCATGCCGGCGATCATATAAACACTATCCTTATCATCGGTTAAACTCTGCAGAGTCGATAGAGGAGTCCGTTGACGAGTTTGACGGTGAATTGCCCTCCGGCTCGAGATTTGCAGAAGTGTCGGGGGGAAGGGGGGAAGCGGTTTCTCCAGCTGGAGTGGCAGATGTTTCGGGCTCCGTTAGTCCAGCATCATACAAATCCATTGCAGACCTTCTTCTTGATTCTGCCTCTGTCAAAAGGGTAGACAAAACGAAAATAACCAAGCAGACAATATCTCATTCAGCCCCGACACACCACTGCATATGGATCGAGCATGATAGTTCAAGGGTGGTGCCAGAATAGCTTGGCGCCCATAGACGCCGAGGTATTCTGGCATCACCCTTGAACTATCCTGCTCGATCTGTCTCTAGAATCGTAATACAGACCTTTAGAGAGCAACTTCATAATTGGGGGATTTCGGTCCTGAGGTAGAATGTGATATATACAGTGAACTTGGAATCAGTAGTGAGATGACGTATACGGAAGGAGTCGCCCAACAAGGAGCAAGAGCAATGTCACAAGCGATAACCAGGAGAACAGGAAACACTGACAACATCTCTGTTACGTGGTTGAATCGTGGTCGTAGAATGATACACCAGACGCACACACGTAGAGTTCTTTTAAATAAACCTCCGTTCAGCTGCAATCCGTCACATGTGGCTTAAGGATGTAGACAATACTGGAGTAACAGTTCCAACAATATTTTATTACAGCGATGCAATCTCCACTAAAAGCGTTCACAATTTCACCAAGAATATTCTCTTCCAAAAGTTCACACTTTGACACAATGCGTTTATCATACCATGTACATCAACACTCACTGCATAACTCTGACGCTGTCAAATGAAGCACGATGTCTTGCGTAGCTCTCTCAGTGTTAATGTCTCTTCGATACACTGCAATTATACAACTGAACACTGTATCGACGCTGTCACATCGCAATTCTACAACTGAACGATGTACAGACTCTATTACACCGCAATCCTACGACTGAACAATGTACAGACTTGGTTACATCGCAATCCTATCACTGAACAATGCACAGACTTGGTTACATCGCAATCCTACGACTGAACAATGCACAGACTTGGTTACATCGCAATCCTACGACTGAACAATGCACAGACTTGGTTACATCGCAATCCTACGACTGAACAATGCACCCAGATGCTTCCTAGCACGATCTTTTATAGTGGTATGTTTTCTAGAAGATTCAGGTAAAATCGTACAACGCAAGCAATGAAATCACAGTACGTATCTAAAACTCAAAGGTTCATTCATACTAGAATATTCTAAAAATATCTGGCTACGATCTTCAACATCTAAGTCAAGAAAATCCGTGGTGCGCGATGACGTCACACAAAAGTAGGCCAGACAGGTCACGACCCCGCCCACTCTAACTGGTAAACATGCAAACAGTGCATCAGCACCGAAAGCCAATCGACACGCGGGTAGTAAACAAATGAATATCCGAGCGGTTTCTAGACCTTTCGTGACTCAACTCCGTGTGGCAACAGATACTCAGCACCGCACTATTCATAAACGAAAGTGAAATTCTCTAAAAAGCTATATCATTAGAAAACGTGATAGCTCTAATAAAACGTCGGATCGTTACCTACGATCTATGCACGCACGCTCTCACAAAACAACACAACCATAATCGTAACAATCTCCAAGAGGCAGAGATCCACATGAGCTCTGCGTGCAGCTGCAGTGAGTGCCCATATAAGTCGCCATTCTGCATACCATGTCTGATTACATCATTATGCATACATGATCTGACGCTGGCCATTTCCACGTGACGTTTTCCGTGATGCCGGATTGAGATTCCGTTCTTTGAAATGTGCGTACTTGCTTTGCGGGGTGTATGGGGGTGTTCAGTGAGGGGTGAAACTTCTGGTGGGGGGGGGGGGGGGGGGGGACATGTCGTGCTTCCTCCGGAAGTAGTTCGTTCGACTTTGGTCCCCACCTGACCCCCAGCTCTCACCTGTGGCTCCGAGTAGCTGTAGCATGCGCAGCGGCCACACCCCGAGAAACCGCTTTATTATTCGGCCCACTCGGCAATAAGCCTCCAAGTGGCGTGGGTGGGTAGTCTCCTCAGTCACTGACTGAGTGGGCTAGCGAAGGGGTGCCATCTTTGTCCAGGATTGGGACTTGTCAACAGATATTTTGTTCAGACATTTTTCACTGGTCCGGGTTTAAAGGACCTGTGCTAACCCAGGTCGTATCATGTTGGATTGGTCCTTAAAAATACTTATTCATTTTTGGTCCTTTGGATCACGAGTGTTTGCCGTGCTTGGAGAACCGTGTCGGGGGAGAAGAGGATCCTGGTGGATGAAACACTCCACTTTGGCCTTGACTTCTACCTTAGGCTAGGAGTACCGGCCTAGTCAATCGGCTCTTGTCACGTTGAGCACTATCCCACTGTTGATACGCAGGTTGATATACGGAGGACCATGCTATAGCCTCAGCTGCTGATTAGGTGCTTTACGCCAGTATTCCCCTGCATTCAACAGTGTGATAGAAGGCGGTGGCTCAGACGGTTCAATCGGGCATAACCCCCTGAGTATATCTTTCGGGCAGTCTCCATCGTGCGTCGGCTGGAGACCCGCCGACAAATGTACTTTCCCTTGTTGGACTCGGTGGTGGACGGGGACCCCCGGGGGGATGAATATCTATACACTATAATATGGAAACCTCCATAAAAACAAAACTGGCACCAAAGTGGCACATAGCCGGCGACATTGTCCTTGAGAATGATAGCGACTCCGACTGTGAGGAAGCGACGCCTCAGGTGTCGGCCGTCTGGCCTCGCTTTTTCATTGTCCTATGCAAAGTTAAAGGGAAGCCTGTTTGAAAGTTGCACCATTTTCTGGTGGGGGAGACCTCAGAAGCCGTTTTGGCAGGCCTGGGGCCCAGCGCCTCAGGTGTGGTGACTTGCTGTTGGAGTGACGTACCCGGGCACACTACAACGGTCTATTGGGGCTCTCCTCCATCGGAGACACTCCAGTGGAGGTCCCACCCCACAAAACGATGAATTCTTCTAGAGGAGTGATTAAAGATCAAGCGTTGGCCGAACAGTCGGAAGATGAACTTGTATGGAACCGAAAGTCGCAGGGGGTGACTTACGTCAGGCGCTTCGTTTCCAAGCAAGGTGGTAGGGAGATCCGTCTCTCTATCATCCTGACATTTGGCGCCACCACCACTCCTACTACCATCTGGTGAGGTTACTACTCCCTCAAAGTGAAGAAGTACGACCCTCTCCCCCATCCATTGCTTTAAGTGTCAAAAGTATTGCCATGGGCAGAAGACATGCCGCCAGGCAGAGGCTTCATGCGCCCGTTGCACAAATCCCGGACACTCTGGTGAGTCCTGCACAACCACCCCCCCCCCCCCCCCCCTGTGTGTGTGAATTGCCAGGGGGTGCATATGGCTTCGGACAAGAAATGCCCTTGATTGATATCCGAGTGCAAGATTCAGAAGGTGCGTGTGGGGAAGGGGCTGTCCTTTGCGGACGTCAAAAGACTGGTTGACGGCCCTGCGCTCAACTCAATACTTCTGTGTATACATTCATTGCTGCGGTGGAAGGCAAGCGCCCCCCCCCCCCCCCACCAAGATTGCTTTTGTCAAACGGACGTCTTGGTTGGGGGCGGAGCCTCGGCTCCTTTCGCCCCTGGAGAGTAACCCTCCTCCAGTGGTGACGAGGAGCCAGAGAACGCAAAGGGCAGACGCTAACGGCCCTGTGGCACCGCCTTCTGCTGCACCTAAGCCTCAGCCCCCCTCCCCCCCCCCCCCCCCAAAGCCTGTCAATCTTACTACAAAGACTTCTGGTTCTGGTCAGCCGTCTAAGGCCGCTCAGAACCAGAAGTATAAGAAAGCTACTTGACCGATGTGCGCACGGGCCCAGAAGGGGGACACTGATGTCCCCCTTCAAAACAAATGTGCTGCATTGGAGGAGCAAATGGAGGGAGTGGAAATTGTCGTAGCTGATGTTGCGGCAGCTCCACTCCCCTCGTCTGCCCCAAGCCCCAGTCAACGAAGCGCTTGATGATCTACCAACCCTACTTCAAACTCAGACAGCTCCTCGTACATACTCCATCCCAGCTGAGGTCTATAAGGAAGGTGGCGCAGCTTTGATGAACAAACTCCATCAGCTCATGTGGCAACAAGAGGAAATCCCGCAGGAATTCAAAGCCCTTCAATCCTTCACCTGTACAAGCGCAAAGAGAATAGTCAGGCCTGCGACAACCACACTGGCATCTCCTTGCTCTCCATGGAAGGCATGATACTTGCCAGGATCCTCCTCAACCGTCTCACATCACACCTTGACCAGGGACTCCTGCCAGAGAGTCAGTGTGGATTTCACAGAAGGCGTGGGACCATCGACATGGTGTTCACTGCAAGATAGCTGCAAGAGAAATGCCAGGAGCAGAATGCTGACATGTTTTCCACCGGACCAAGGCCTTCGACACAGTTAGCAGAGAGGGCCTGTGGAAGATTAAGGCAAAGTACGGATGACCAAGGCCTTCGACACAGCAGAGAAGGCCTGTGGAAGATTAAGGCAAAGTACGGATGACCAAGGCCTTCGACACAGTTAGCAGAGAAGGTCTGTAGAAGATTAAGGCAAAGTACGGATGACCGAGGAAGTTCATCTTCATGGTGCAACAGTTCCACGACGGCATAAAGGCTGGGGTCCAGGACAACGGTGAGATGTCCGAGCGCTATCCTATCTCAAACAAAGTGAAGCAAGGCACCGAAACTCTCCAGTATCATGTTTTCCGCTATATTGACTGACGCTTTCAGAGATGGCGACATTGGAATCGGCATCAGATTTTGGACTGAAGCTTCAGGCAAAGACCAAGGTTATAACTGACATCATCATAGACTTTCTGTTTGTAGACGACTGTGCCGTCAACGCTGCACCAGAAGCTGATATGCAACAGTGTTGACACGCTTTCTGACGCCTGCACAAACTTTGGTCTTACCATCAGCACGAAAAAGACCGAAGTAATGCATCAGCCAACCTCAAGGAAACCCTTTGTTGAGCCCAACATCACAGTCAACGGTCAGAGACTAGGCGCAGTGAACATGTTCACTTAGCTTGGCAATACACTGTCCAAGAACGTTGTCATTGACGATGAAGTGAATGCCAGGATCGCAAAAGCAAGTGCAGTTTTCGGTAGACTACACGCCAATGTATGGAACAGAAGGGGCATTAGTCTACAGACAAATCTTAAGGTCTACAGGGCAATTGGTTACTTCGGGGTTTAAGGTTCACGGCACCGAAGTGATAATGGACGGCCCTGACGTGCCCATTATGGGGGACATGGAAATCTAATGCCTATTGAGTACAACCTTAGCACTCCAACTGTCCCACTTTGATTTACTAGCACCTTTCAACGGACATGATATTAAACAAGCCCGTCTGTTCCCCCCTGGACTGTGAGTCCAGCTACCAGGGCCGGGGCGGGGATTTGAATCCACGACACGGCGATTCCCTTCGCTCTCCTGCTCCGACGCTTGCATAGCGATGTAGTTCATAACTTCGGAAATAAGCGCCTACTTTGAGAGTTACTACTTCGGAAGTTTCGCGGCAGGCTGCTTGCCTTGCATGAAGCCAAATCCGCGCCGTAGTAGGTACTTGTGAAGTAATGGGTGAAGGACGTTTAATTTGAGGTCAATCGTACTTCTGCGCATGCGTGTATTTACATCCTGGCGTCCCTGTGTATGAAAACTACCCGCGCGCTGCGGCAGGGAAAGAACAGGGTCAAGATGCCCCAGGCTAGGCCGGCTGTGGTCCACGCTACCGCATGAAAGTGAAAAGGTTGATTTGCTCACTGAAATACGAGACTGAGCGGACTGTTTCTGTAAAATTTGCAGAACACCTAAACTTTTTTTTTTAATAATTTTTTTTTAATTTTTTAATTTTTTTTAAAACCTAAAGCAAGTTTTAAACCTAAGAAAACTGAATCACAGCAGTGTTGTTTGTGATACAATAACAATAGCACCTTGAATTACCCATACAAAACCTCTAAAACATACCTTTACACATGGTAACTTCCGACGTAAGCACGGTACTCATGGGCTCCCCCTGTAGTAAATCACGCCCATGTTACTTCCTCGTTAACCTCCGAAGTAAGCGTTACTTCCGACCCATGCAAGCGGAAAGCGGAGGCGTTTACTTCTTGAGTAGCCCATAACTTCGAAAGTAAGGACTTACTTCATCGCTATGCAAGCGGCCCCTGAGCTATTTCGGACCCTAACAGGGCAATTGTACTCCCTACGCTGCTTTTTGCCTGTGAGACCCGTACTGTGTATCAACGCCAACCCAGGAAGCTGAACCACTTTCACACAACCTGCCTCAGAAAGCTCCTCAACATCAAATGGCAGGACAGAATTCCAGACACAGAAGTGCTGTCCCAAGCGGGCATCTACATGATCCTGGTGCAGTTCAGCTACGCTGGGCAGGCCAAGTAGCTCGCATGCCAGATCATCGGCTGCCAAAAAGAAACACCTTTTGTAGGCGGGCTTCAGTGAGGAAAGCGTTCCTATGGAGCCAAAAAAAAAAACGCTTTAATGAGACGTCCCTCAAAGCGTTAGGCACAAGTCCTGACACCTGGGAGCAGACGGCTCAGGACCGGGTCGAGTGGCGTTCCTCTTTCTGCAAAGGGTCCGCATCCTGTGAGGCCAACACAACAGCCTCAGCTGAGCAATGGAGGCAGGGAAGGAAAGTCAGAGCCAGGCACCCTGCACTCATCGCGGTGGCCATTTCCTCTCTGCGCTGTCAGAGAACTTTTTTTTTCTGGCGCAGATCGAACTCATCAGCCATTGAAGAATCCACAGACCAGGTCCACGCCAGGCCCAACTGGATGACAGAAGTGGTCCTCGTCGCTTGGCGATGGACAAACAAGGTGACGTGAACTTGCTTTTAACATTATTGTGGAAACTGTAGGCTATACAGTAAGCAAAGGCCATCAAAATGACATCGGCCCGTGGTCCTTTGCTTCCTAGGTCGGACAATCAAACATTACGCTTCGAATGAAGTTACTACTTGTACAGTACCGCAAGCGGTGCGTCCTTACAGGCAATAGCATTATGCCACAACAAAACCAACACCAAATCCCACGTTTTTCAAAGATTAGTCGTACCTGCCATCTCCCTCATAGCTCTTTTATTTTTCCATCTTCGCACGAATAATATGGTAGCGGCGAGCAGTGCACACAAGACGGAAGACGATGCCAGCACAGAGGCGATAAGGGTCATGTCGAAGGCTGCCGGCTCAATAGAGGATGAACCTGTGAAAATATTCCATTTTTGTCACACACATGATCGACCTAAATGTATATAATAATAATAATAATAATAATAATAATAATAATAATAATAATAATAATAATAATAATAATAATAATAATAATAATAATAATAATAATAATAATACATAGTTTTTATATAGCGCCCTTCCCCACGGACAGCAAGCTCTGAGCGCTTTACAGCACACACAAAAATAATATTAAAAAGGATAAAAATTAGAACGCACTCTTAAATAAACACCTGCTCGCACCATGTAGGCGCATTCAAAACACAAACACACACACACACACACACACACACACACACACACACACACACACACACACACAAACACACACACACACACACAAACACACACACACAAACAAACAAAAACACACACACACACGCACACACACACACACACAGCCTACCTACATGGGCTACTCATATACAAAAACAGCCAACATTTCCAGGCAGCACATCAAGACTAAGCTAATCTTGATATGCTACCTGGAAAAGATGGGTCTTCCAAAATATTTTGAAGTTCATCAGGGTAGGGGATAGACGGACATGCAGTGGAAGTGAGTTCCAGACGTGACGGGCCTAATAACTGAAAAAAACGGGGACCAGCAGTTATTAGACTGACACTGGGCTGAACAAGCAGTTTCTGTGAGCTAGAGCGTAGACTTCTACTATATGACTGATGGATGGATGGGTGGATGGATGGAAGGATATGAATGTGAATATGCAGTGAATATGAATGAAAAATGTCAATATAGTGAACATAATAATAATAATAATAATAATAATAATAATAATAATAATAATAATAATAATAATTACGGTATTTATAATGCGCTTATCTTATAATAATTATAACTCTAAGCGCGCACTCACAACTCGCAGACGCATGCGCACGCTTTAGACAATGACTCACGTAACACAAATAGTGAAGATACATTACGACGGTCAGCTTGGGGTGGGGAGTGTGGTGATATAGTGCTAGAACTGTTGAAAGAGGTGAGTTTTGGGGGCGGACTGGAAGGAGGAGAGCGAGTGTTTCTGACGGAGAGAGAGTGGAAGAGTGTTCCAGGTGGATGGACCGTATACTGAAAAGGAGCTAGGGGGCCGAAAGTGCTGAGTTTGGTGCGGGGGATGAGGAGGCGGAGAGGGTCAGAGGCGGACCGGAGGGAGCGGGGAGGAGTGTAGTGGTGAAGTAAGTTGGAGAGATAGGCGGGAGCGTAGTTGTTCAGGGATTTGTAGCAGAGAGACAGAATCTTGTATTGGATGCGTTGGGGGATGGGGAGCCAGTGAAGGAGCTTGAGCAGGGGAGTGATGTGGTCGGATTTTTTCTTTCTGAGGATGAGGCGGGCAGCATTGTTCTGGACGCGTTGGAGAGTGAGTGTGGTGGAGTGAGGAAGGCCGGAAAGGAGAGAGTTGCAGTAGTCGATGCGAGATAAGATGATAGAGACAGCGAGACAGCATCTGAAATATCATCAAAATAACAATGAATCTTATTATAATCAAATAAAAGGAGCTAGCTCAGCTTATGGAAAAGCTGAACAGTACAGCCATTGTATTTGGAATGGAAATCGGTGCAGAGAAGACCAAATTGATGACCAATAAAACCAGGGACCTAGGGCGAACTTGTCTATTATAAACAAAGGTCATTCTATTGTAGCATCTCAAAAACCAACCGTAATTAGCGCTTTGGCTGCGATCCCAAAATACGACAAAAGCATACGCCTGATACATGACGGCAGCAAGCCAGTAGGACATGCAATGAACGATTACTCAGTACCTGAGACAGTAAAATTCCAGACTCTAGCGGACGCGTGCGGACTAGCCAAATCCGGCTACTGGTGCGCGAAAATTGACCTTAAGGCGGCATACCGATCTGTGTGTATCCATCCAGATAATTACCAAGTCACAGGCCTAAAATGGATTTTTACGGGCGAGCAGAAGTCCACATACCTGTTCGAAAGTAGGCTACCCTTTGGTAGTAATGTGGGCCCTTCGCACTTTCACAGACTCTCTCAGGCAGTTCGTAGATGTATGGTACGGCGCGGCATGACAGGGATAGTAGTGTATATTGACGATTTCTTCATAGCAGCTAAGTCCAAAGAGGAATGCACTCAAATGATGATGATGATTTACGTAGATTAGGGTTCAATATTAGCTGGCCTAAGGTGGTGGGGCTTACACAGACCATTACATTTCTCGGGATCCATATCTGCAGCCGCACAAGCATCTTGTCATTGGGCGACGACAAGTTACAGCAACTTCACAAACGCTTGCAGCAGTTTCAAGGCAAAACACGCGCGACAAAGCAAAGCTTGCAGTCACTAGCAGGATCCCTTAACTGGGCGTGTTAAGCCCAGGTCAAGGGAGCCAAATTTGTTTTCAGGCGGATTCTTGATACGATTAAACCCCTTCAGCAGCAAAGGCATAAAGCGAGACTCTCACGGGAGTTTCATGCAGACTTACAGTGGTGGCTATCTTACATGCATGTTTTTAATGGCACTGTGTATTATGACTCACAAAGCAAGGAACATGTCCATGTTGATGCATGCAACCTGGCAGCAGGCGCGTTTTGGGAAGGAGATTGGAATTATACACTGTTCTCTTCAGACATGCCGGCAGCCTTGGCGGCTTAACAACCTCAATTATAAGTTATTTTGGTCTAGAAGAATTAAACATGTTCAGATAGCGTCTTCAAGAAAAGCATATGAAAGTGGTTAAATGTCTTCCATTCAAAAGAGTTAGATATTGGGGCTTAACGCCGAGCAGGCGACTGAGGCCATTCAAAAGAAATCTGTTATAACATTGATACAGAAAGGTCTGTCAAGGGACAGCCTCGGTAACTGGCGACCAATTTCCTTAACTAACATGGATTATAAGATTCTAGCAAAATGACTGTCGAAACGTTTCTCAACGGTTAATAGTAGTCTTGTTGATGAAGATCAAGCAGGCTTTATTAAAGGCAGAAAAGCAACTGACCTAATTCGACTAGTTGATGATGTCATAAATCACGTTAATCACATGAACAAACCTGGTATTTTATTAGCACTGGATTATTCCCGTGCTTTTGATTCTCTTTCTAAAGAATTTATACTTTGGTCCTTCAAACAGTTTGGATTTGGTGAAAATTTTATTAAGTGGGTAGAAATAATCACAAAAAACACAGAAAGTTGCATAAATTACGCAGGATGGTTGTCCCATTTCTTTTCAGTAGACTCCGAAATAAGACAAAGCTGTTCATGTCCACAATGGCTTTCGTTCTCTCTCTAGAAATATTAGCTATAAAAATAAGAGCTGATCCCAATATTAGAGGAATAGTACTACCTAAACTTAATACGCTTCCTGGAAACCCCAGAGAATTTTTAAAGCTGGCCATATATGCCGATGATATTAGGGTTTTCTTACACGAAAAATAGTGATCTTGAAAGAGTACTAGATGTAATAGACAGTTTTTTCAAGAATATCGGCTTTGAAAACGAAGGTATGTCGATTGGTTCCTTTAAAACTGAAGAGATTAAGGGTTTGATTTAAAATGAAAAGCACAATAAAGATATTGGGGATTCATTTTAATAGTAATATGCCTGCCTCTAGTATACTCAAAAATTGGTCAGTTATGCTAGAAATTACTGAACGAACAATAACAAGATGGTCAAAACGAAATTTAAGCATATCTGGTAAATTGTGTATAATATTTTTTTAAAGTTATCTCCGTCTTTGTTCGATTTTTTTTGTGGAAGAAAAAGTATACTAACACAAGGGCCTTCGAGAAGGTAAAGTTGATTGTACATTGCTTAACTCATTCTACCCCATCACCGAAATCCCCAAATTTTGCTGTTGTCCTCTAAAGACTGCATTGCAGTGCAGGACACAGATCGAACATGACAGTTCAAGGGTGATGCCAGAATAGCTTGGCGCCCATAGGCGCCAAGCTATTCTGGCATCACCCTTGAACTATCATGGTCGATCTTTATCTTGCTGTGGTGTGTCTGGGGTAGAATGAGTTAACGTAAAGAAGGTAAAGAGAAATGTCTGATGTAAACCTTTAGAGGAAGGTGGTCTTAATATGGTTAAAATACACGATATGCAGTAGTCCTTTCTTTTAAGTTGGGCTACAAGAGTAAAAAAAAAAAAAGAACGTTTAGGGCTTAAAGTCTTTTGCCCACCACGAAGGTAAGGTCAAAGACGGAGCACCGAAAAGAGGCTTGTACAATTTTTATTTTACCCCAGCTGGGTTCGAACCCACAACTTTCGGACAAGAGTCAAACGCTCTACCAACTGAGCTACCCAGCTACAAGAGTACAATGTGAAACCTATAAAACATGGGAAATAATATCACAGCATACTTTTTCTAGTACAACAAACCAAGGGGAATTACTCAGCGCTGGAAAACAGTTAGATCACCTGCCCCCGCCTATCAGGCACCCAATCGCCAGCCCACAGAGAAATACGCAGGTATAGAATAAGACAATCATTTGCATCTTCAAAAAGATGCATCAGGTCTCTTATATAACCCATGTCTTTCTCCGGAACTTAGGAAGTAGGCAGGGGAAACATACATACACAAACACGAAGGTGCATTACTATATGTGGTCGGGTAAATACCCTGTATTCCCACAGTAGATGCACAGAACATTACACAACAATGTAACGATACAAATTTGCCTCGAGTTATACTGAGATACTCACAAACCAGATAGGTG
The DNA here is from genome assembly GCA_036245525.1 of Semisulcospira habei. Classification (NCBI taxonomy): domain Eukaryota; kingdom Metazoa; phylum Mollusca; class Gastropoda; family Semisulcospiridae; genus Semisulcospira; species Semisulcospira habei. Next base: position 214,499,001 of record BTPG01000003.1, on the reverse strand, counting down.
AGGCTAGCGCTGGCAGAATTGTACAACAAACCAAGGGGAATTACTCAGCGCTGGAAAACAGTTAGATCACCTGCCCCCGCCTATCAGGCACCCAATCGCCAGCCCACAGAGAAATACGCAGGTATAGAATAAGACAATCATTTGCATCTTCAAAAAGATGCATCAGGTCTCTTATATAACCCATGTCTTTCTCCGGAACTTAGGAAGTAGGCAGGGGAAACATACATACACAAACACGAAGGTGCATTACTATATGTGGTCGGGTAAATACCCTGTATTCCCACAGTAGATGCACAGAACATTACACAACAATGTAACGATACAAATTTGCCTCGAGTTATACTGAGATACTCACAAACCAGATAGGTGAGGCTAGCGCTGGCAGAATTGTACAACAAACCAAGGGGAATTACTCAGCGCTGGAAAACAGTTAGATCACCTGCCCCCGCCTATCAGGCTGTACAACAAACCAAGGGGAATTACTCAGCGCTGGAAAACAGTTAGATCACCTGCCCCCGCCTATCAGGCTTACAACAAACCAAGGGGAATTACTCAGCGCTGGAAAACAGTTAGATCACCTGCCCCCGCCTATCAGGCTACATGTATGTATGTTTCCCCTGCCTACTTCCTAAGTTCCGGAGAAAGACATGGGTTATATAAGAGACCTGATGCATCTTTTTGAAGATGCAAATGATTGTCTTATTCTATACCTGCGTATTTCTCTGTGGGCTGGCGATTGGGTGCCTGATAGGCGGGGGCAGGTGATCTAACTGTTTTCCAGCGCTGAGTAATTCCCCTTGGTTTGTTGTACAATTCTGCCAGCGCTAGCCTCACCTATCTGGTTTGTGAGTATCTCAGTATAACTCGAGGCAAATTTGTATCGTTACATTGTTGTGTAATGTTCTGTGCATCTACTGTGGGAATACAGGGTATTTACCCGACCACATATAGTAATGCACCTTCGTGTTTGTGTATGTATGTTTCCCCTGCCTACTTCCTAAGTTCCGGAGAAAGACATGGGTTATATAAGAGACCTGATGCATCTTTTTGAAGATGCAAATGATTGTCTTATTCTATACCTGCGTATTTCTCTGTGGGCTGGCGATTGGGTGCCTGATAGGCGGGGGCAGGTGATCTAACTGTTTTCCAGCGCTGAGTAATTCCCCTTGGTTTGTTGTACAATTCTGCCAGCGCTAGCCTCACCTATCTGGTTTGTGAGTATACTTTTTCTAGGCTTGGAAGTAAATTATCTTCTTTTTTTTTTTTTTTGCGAACGTTAGGCCAAGAAAATTTAAGGGTTTTGGATTAATACAATCACCTTTCTGGAGGAAGGTATAATATTATTGTGTTGGCTGAAACTTAAGGACAAGTTATTTTCTGACCATGGAAACTTTACAAATCAGTGCCTGTGGAATAGTGACAAGGTTACGTACAAACGGGCCGTGTTATTCTTCCTTGATTGGATTAAGGCACACAATTGTTTTGTGAGAGATATATGGAGAGGAGATATGATCTCATTTGATTTGCCATTTGATCTAGTTGGATACAAACCTCAGAGAATGTTTAAATACATAGCAATGTACACTGCATTACACACATGAGCAACCTACAATGACACAAAACACACACAGAAAACACATCGCATATCACGCAAACACGCACTGTCAAATACTTTCGTTCACTGATAGCAAGCACAAAAAGCGGTTTCCTTTGCTCCGCCGCCTTTTGGTATAAAAATGTAACCTACATATCAATGATCTGCATTGGAATTTAGCAAATCCTTGTACTCGTGAAGAACGGCTAAGGCTATTGCACTGGAAAATTCTCCATAACATATTTCCTACAAATATACTACCTAATAAGATGGGTGTAACAAATAGAACCGATGTGAATTTTGCGGTGAGATTGATTATATTGAGCAATTTTTCTGCCATTGTATCAGATTTCGATCTCTTTGGCAACATGTTGCTAATTATATTTCAACTTACTGGTGAAAGTGTAATGCTGTCTGAGACTGATATCTTGTTCGGTTATAAGCCGGACCAAACCGGGATAATCAATCACTTAATACTTATTGCAAAGATGTGTGTCAGCAGATTCCATTATGGAACGAGACTTAATGTAATTATCATGTTGGAAACTGATGTACGGCTGAGGCGTATAGACATCTAGGGGGCATTATGACATGGGGACGTAGCTTAGTGGCTAAGACACTGCGCTGGCAGTCGTGAGATCCTGGGTTCGAATCCCCTGGTTTAATTGATTGTACATTGCTTAACGTCCCGACAGCAACAAGGCTTTCTCAGGACGTGCCTGCACTGCTTGTGAAAAAAAAACCAACTAAACAGAACATTGAATGTATGTCGCCAACCGGTCAAACACATTAAATAAACCTAACACATGGGGCCTAAATAAAGCTAAGACCATTTAGCAACACACATCCAATATCAAGAGCTACAGGCAGTGCAGACAGTAGGGAGAGTTTAAAACAGGCAAATACAGGTGAATGTACCTCGGGTAGACAGAAACACATGCCCCAGAATAGAGAGAAAACCCCACCCTGTGGGGCTGACCAGGGTGACCCTGGGAACTAAAAAATACCTAACCCCACCCAAGTCCCCCAGGGCAGACCCGGGTGGGGTGAATCCCCTGGTGGGCAGGAATGGGATGTAGACTTTTACTCATTCCTATCGCGTCAAAATTACGTACAGACTCGACTTACGGTTGCTTGTCTCGTCTTCGTGTGTACAGCACGCATAATCATCAAGTGCGCACGTTAAAAATCCCATTACCACTATTCGAAAAGAGAAGGTTGGTTAGTTGGTTGTACATTGCTTAACGTCTCGACAGAAACAAGATTTTCTCAGGATGTGCCTGCACTGCTTGTGAAAAAAAAAAAAAAAAAAAAAAATACTGAACAGAAAATTGAATGTATGTCGCCAGCAGGTCTAATACGCTAAATAAACATAATGAGACCATTTAACACACACACACATCCAAAACCAACAGCTACAGGCAGCGCAGACATTAGAGAGAGTTTATAAAAAGGAAATTACAGGTGAATGTGCCAAGGTTAGACAGAAAAACATGCCCCAGAATAGAGGGGAAAACCCACCATGTGGGGCTGACCAGGGTGACCCTGGGAACTCATCGAAAAGATAAGGCCCGGTAGGGCCGGGAAAACAGAAACAAAAATATATCACATGCACCGAAGTTAATAGTAGGGTTAAGGTTTGCACATAAAGTAGCACTTAGTAGCAGCAGGCTTTCAAAGCTTCAGCTTTCATCCCTACGGCGCCTTGACCAACTTTAATTAGATGGATATGTGCGCCTCGGAGACACCATACCATACCATACCATACCATACCATACCATACCATACCATACCTTGGCTTTGACTTCGCGAACGAAGATTCTATAGGGCTTGCCCACGTCGTCTGCAGGCATTTTCGTGGCTGCGGAGGCCAATCCGGGACAGGCAGGTTCGACCGCAATGGCTGCAGGGGAAGGTCTGGTTATGGTTCTGAGTTACGACAACTCTGTTTTTTCTTCTGAGCCGCTTGTCCTTAAGGTTAGCTCTGCGAGAGTCCTCAAAGGAGACGGCTGCCTTGTGAATGGTGGAGCGCCAGGTGTCACGGTCCGCAGCAAGCGAAGACCACTGGCGGTGGTCGATTTGGCAGGCACTAAGTGACTTCTTGAGACCGTCTTTGTATCTCTTCTTTGGTGCCCCTCTGTCTCGGTGTCCAGTGGCGAGCTCGCCGAACAGAGTGATCTTGGGTAGGCGATGATCCTCCATCCTGGAGACGTGCCCCGCCCAGCGAAGCTGTGTCCGCAGCAGCAAAGCCTCGATGCTCACAGTTTCCGCCTGTTCAAGGACCTCGACGTTGGTGACATAGTCACTCCAGTGAATGCTGAGGATGGTACGCAGGCAGCGCTGGTGAAAGCGTTCGAGGAGTCGTAGTTGGCTGCGGTAGAGGGCCCAGGACTCGGAACCGTACAGCAGGGTGGTGAGGACGACAGCTCTGTAAACGCTGATCTTGGTGCCTTTTTTCAGCTGTTGATTGTGCCACACCCGCTTGAATAATCGCCTGAAAGCACTGTTCGCTTTTACCAGCCTGTTGTCCAGCTCCTTGTCCAGCTTGGCGTATGACGTGATGATGCAGCCAAGGTAGGTAAACTGGTGTACAGACTTCAGTTCGGAATATCCGATGGTGATGTGGGGAGGGCGATGCTCTTCCTTGGGTGCCGGCTGATGAAGGACCTGTGTCTTTTTCAGACTGACCTCAAGTCCAAAGAGCTGGGCGGCATCTGCGAAGCAGGACGTAATGCGCTGCAAGGCTCTCTCTGTGTGTGCAACGAGGGCAGCGTCATCAGCAAAGAGCAGCTCACGAATCAGTTGGTCTAGGGTTTTCGTGTGGGCCTGCTGTCCTCTGAGGTTGAACAGGCTGCCATCGAGACGATACCTGATGTACACTGCGTCGTCATCGTCGAGGTCCACTGTGGCCTGCTTCAACATCATGCTGAAGAAGATGGTGAAGAGGGTCGGTGCAAGCACGCAGCCTTGCTTCACGCCGTTGCGAATGGGGAATGGTTCTGAGAGGTCACTGTTTAGTCTGACCTGGCCTTGCTGGTCCTCGTGGAGCTGGACGATTATGTTGAGGAACTCTGGGGGACAACCTAGTCGCTCCAGGATCTGCCACATACCTTGCCTGCTCGCAGTGTCAAACGCTTTTGTTAGGTCGACAAACGTTACGTACAGCCCTTTGTTCTGCTCGCGGCACTTCTCCTGAAGCTGTCTCAGCACAAAGACCATGTCGGTGGTACTCCTGTTGGCTCTGAAGCCACACTGGCCCTCTGGGAGGTGGTCTTCAGCGATGGCAGGTACCAGCCGATTCAGGAGCAACCTTGCGAGAATTTTCCCGGCAATGGACAGCAGGGTAATTCCACGATAATTAGAGCAGGCAGACTTCTCTCCTTTGTTCATGTACAGGGTGATGATGACTGCATCACGGAGATCCTTTGGTAGTGTTCCTTTTTCCCCCCAGCAGAGAAAGAGGTCGTGGAGCTTGTTGTGCAGTGCTGGGCCTCCATGTTTCCAGATCTCTGGCGGGCTTCCGTCAATGCCTGTTGCTTTGCCACTCTTGAGCTGGTGGATGGCTGTGAGGGTCTCTTCGGAGGTGGGCGGTTCGTCCAATTCAACCTTTAGTGGAAGGTGTGGGATTTGGAGGATGACTGTTTCTTGAACAGTGTGCTCAGCGCCGAAGAGGTCCTGAAAGTATTCCGACCAGCGGTTCAAGATGGAGGTATTATCTGTGAGGAGTGCCTGTCCATCAGTGCTTCGCAGGGGACTTTGTACCAGGTGCCTAGGGCCATACACTGCCTTCAGTGCTTCGTAGAAGCCCCTGTAGTCACCGTTGTCATCGCAGAGCTGGGTCCTCTGTGCGAGTCTGGACCACCCCTCGTTTTGGAGCTCTCTAAGCTTGAGGTGGAGACTGCTGCAGATGAGGCGGAAGGCAGACTTCTTCACAGGGCAGGAAGGCTGGGCTAGGTGGGCCTGGTGGGCAGCTCTTATTTTTGCTAGAAGTTCCTGGATCTCTACGTCGTTTTCGTGAAACCAGTCTTTGTTCCTCTTTCTAGCAAAGCCCAAGACTTCCACAGAGGATTTTACAATACCAGTTTTTAGTTGTTCCCAGAGTGTTTCAGGGGAGGAGTCTGCTGGATCAACTGTGTCTTTGAGCATGCGCTGTAAATCGGCCTGAAGGGCAGCTTTCTTGTCGTCACGCTGGAGGCTGTTAACATCAAGCTTTTTCTTGGGGGGCCCCCTTTCTTGGGTTTCAGCTTGAGGCGGAGCCTGAGTTTGCAGCGAACAAGGCGGTGGTCAGTGTGGCACTCTGCGCTGGGCATCACTCTGGTGAGGAGGACGTCACTGCGGTCCCTCTGACGCACTAGGACATAGTCGATAAGGTGCCAGTGCTTGGAGCGAGGATGCATCCAGGTGGTCTTTCGACTGTCCTTTTCCTGGAAAGTAGCGTTGGTGATGACAAGTTGCTGCTCTGCACAGAGCTCCAACAGTAGGCGACCATTGTCATTGCAGTTCCCAACGCCATGCTTGCCGCGGACTCCTTTCCAGGCTTCAGAGTCTTGGCCCACTCTGGCGTTGAAGTCGCCAAGGATGATGACTTTGTCGTCTGCAGGGGTGCTCTGCAGGAGGCTGCGCAGGTCAGAGTAGAACTTGTCTTTTTCTGCAGGCTCTGCCAGGAGGGTTGGGGAGTACACACTGAGAAGGGTGACGTAATGCTGGTGTGTGAGTGGGAGGCGCATGGACATGATGCGGTCGGAGTGACCCGTTGGTAGGTTTTCCAACTTAGTTGCAATGGGGGTCTTCACCATGAAGCCCACGCCTGAGAGCCGTCTTTCTGATGCAGGCCTGCCTGACCAGTAGAGGGTGTAGCCAGCGCCAAGTTCTTGGAGGCTGCCTTCCTCCGGAAGGCGTACTTCGCTGAGCGCGGCGATGTCGATGTTTAACCTCCGCAATTCATGGGCAATGAGGGCGGAGCGACGTTCAGGGCGTCCGCTGTCTGCTGTGTCGAGCATGGTTCGGATGTTCCAGCATGCTACGTTGAGTCCGGCCGTGGTCGTCTTAAGAGTGGATCCATTGTTTTTTCTTGTTTTCTGACCGCACGAGAAGATGCCCGTTGACAGCGGCTAGCCAACTGGGGTTACGAGGGGATGAGCTTTGGTTAGGCCACCTTTTCTAGGCCCCACTCCGTGTGGAGCAAGCAGTGCTGTCCCTAGAGAAGGCTGCTTGGTCGTTCAGGGTGTGCCGAGTGACGTTGTAATCCCCAGGTCAACATCAGGCGACCAATATCCTGAACCGCCTGCATGCAGGTTTGAGACTGCGGCTTCCAGTGACATCTTTCACCTGCCATTTTGCCCCTTGACCATCGCTACAGGACTTGGAAAGTTCAGTGTCATAGTCCGTGGGCGTTTCCTAAAGCCTGCGCGGTGGAGCGTTTTGGTGGAGTGCAGTGTGCGCAGTACTGGCCCCACCCTTTAAACCCTTGGTTCGTTTGCCATGGCCTAGCAAGCTGGGACGGTAGCATCGAGGTCCTCGGGTCGTAGGTTTTATATCAGACTGTCCTTGTCTTAGTCTCTGGCTCATACCATACCATACCATACCATACCATACCATAGTATACCATACCATGTTGTATGTTTCACATACTCTGTAAATTCTGCTAAGCGCCTGTTTATCTATCAGTGATTTATGTTTATAGATGAACTACGCACGCATCCCAAACCACACACGCTCACACACACACCCATGAGCAGAACATCTTATATAATTTGTAAAACAGCAAAAAATGTGTCCAGATTCCTTCATCAGTAATGTCCATTTATATACAAGAAAAAAACAATTAAGTTATCACTGAAGCATCCAATAAAAATTTAAAAAAATAAATAAAAAACACACGTACACCTGGCCATGATGTAATTAGCAGCACTGTGCTTAAAATGACTCTTCCTAACGTCTGGAGAGGACTACTGCCTTGTAGACTTTGATCTTGGTGGAGAGCTTGACGTTGTTGTTATTCAACACACGAGTGCGCAGGAGACCCAGGGCTTGGATGGCTTTGCTGATGCGAGCTGCGATTTCCTTGTCGATAGTTCCGCCAGAAGAGATGATGCTCCCAAGGTACCTAAAATGGTCGACAGTCTTCAACTCGGTGCCTTTGACATACACTTTCGGGGGGAGGGAGGGCACTTGTGCTTGGGGCTGGTTGGTGCAGGACCTCGGTCTTGCTGAGACTGATGGTGAGGCCAAACAGTACAGAAGCTTCCGAGAACCTGTTAACGATGGTCTGGAGGTCCGACTCAGTGTGCGCCATCAGCGCACAGTCATCGGCAAACAGCGCCTCAAGGATTAGTCTCTCGGATGGTGTTGGTCCTGACGTTCAGTCGACGGATGTCGAAGAGAGAGCCGTCTAGTCTTTACTTCAGGTACACTCTCTTCTCAAGGTCGCGTACTGCATGGGTCAGGACACACGTGAAGAACAGGTTGAACATCACGGGGGCAAGAACACAACCTTATTTCACACCGTTGGAAATGTCGATGTGTGCGGATGTGTCGCCGTTTGACTGGGCAACTCCTACCATTCCATCATGGAAGAGGCGGATGATGTTGGTGAACTTCCTGGGGCAGCCGAGGTTTGGGAGGATGATCCAAAGAGCTTCTCTGTTCACGGTGTCGAATGCTTTGGTCAGATCTATGAAGAAAGCGTAGAGGTCCATGTGCTGCTCAATGCATTTCTCCTGGACCTGTCTCACAGAGAAGACCATGTCGACTGTGCTGCGGACGTGTCTGAAGCCACACTGAGCCTCTGGGAGTGATTTCTCAGATACAGAGCTGATCATGCGGTTGAGGATGATTCTCGCGAGGATCTTGCCAGCAATGGACAAGAGTGAGATCCCTCGGTAATTGGCAGTCTGCTTTGCTGCCCTTGTTTTTGAACAGGGAGACGATTGTAGCATCTCTAAATTCCTGTGGCATATTCTCTGCCCAAATGCATGTCAGAATGTTGAGGAAGGCGTCAAGGGTCTCAGGTCCAGCTGCATTGAAGAGCTCTGCGGGGATACCGTCCATGCCTGCAGCCTTGCCGGAACTAGTCTGGTTAATCGCTTTCTTGACCTTGTCCAAGGTTGGCGGGAGGTCAAGGTCATCCAGTGTCGGCTTCTGGGGAATCATGTCCAGGGCCGCGGGATCAACAGTGGGAGGCAGGTTCAGCAGTTTTGAGAAGTAATCTCTCCAGCGATCTGTGATGCTGCCTTTGTCCTTTAGCAAGGTGAAGCCGTCGGAGGAAAAGAGAGGGGTTGTGCGGGGTCTGGCAGGGCCGTAGACAGTTTTCATTTCGCTGAAAAACTCCTTGGAGTTGCTGGATTCAGCAAAGTGGTCAAGTTCCTTTGCTTTGCTGTCTCACCATGTGTCCTGCATGTTGCGGAGCTCTCTCTGGGCTTTTCTTTGGTGGTGTTTAAAGCGGTCTTTCTTGGACAAGGGGTTGATGTCGATCTGCCACTAGATGAAGGCACTGCGCCTTTGCTCCAGTAGCCTGTTGATCTCTTCATTGTTCTCATCAAACCAATCCTTGTGTACCTTTTGCTTGGGCCCAAGCACGTCTTTGGCAGACTCCGTCACCATCCCCTTGAACTGGTTCCACATTTCCGTTGGGTTGATAGTCAACGATCCATGGGCAGTTAGCAGGTGATCAAGGTGGGACTGGAAGTTTGACCTCCGGGCGCTTCAGCTTGGCCAGGTGAATGAAGTTTGGTGAGCTTCGGCCTCTTCCTGTGTGCTTGTTAAATGTGCAGGTTGAGGACAGACCGCACCAGCCCATGGTCGGTCCAGAAATCGGCTCCTCTCATGGCTCTGGTGATTCTGACATCACGAGTATCCCGCTGGCGGACATGGTCTCTAAGATGTTACTGCTTGGACCTGGGATGCATCCATGTTGTCTTATACTTACTAGCCAGCCTAAAGAGGGTGTTGGTGATGGCGAGTCCATTCTCAGCGCGCAATGTCAGCAGCAGCAGGCCATTGCTGTTCATCTTGCCCAGTCCGTGTGGGCCCATCAATCCTTCCCAGCAGTCACATTCGCGCCCAACTCGAGCATTAAAGTCACCAAGCACGATGAGTTTGTCACTTGCAGGAGTGGACTTCAGGAGGGAATCGGGGCGCTCATAAAATGCCTCCTTGTCGTCATCTGCGTTGGTGAGTGTCGGAGCATAGGGGCTGATGATAGTGACATGTCGGGTGTGGGAGATGGATAAACGGAGCTTCATCACTCGTTCGTTGATGCCAGTGGGAAGAGAAGGCAGCTGTGGGAGGAGCGCGGTGCGGATGGCGAAGCCAACTCCGTGTATCCTGTCCTCGTTCTTAGCTTTGCCCTTCCAGAACAAGTTGTACCCACCCTCAGGTTCACCGATCGAGCCTTTGTCAGCAAATCTGGTTTCACTAAGAGCCGCAATGTCGATTTAATATCTCGCCAGCTCCCTGGCTATGAGCGCTATTCTTCTGTGCGGTCTCTTCGTCTGATCTCTGTCTAACAGGGTTCGTACGTTCCACGTACTGAGAATAAGTGTCTTTGATCGCATAAAAGGGTTAAACCGCCAGCCGCGGTAAGGTGACCGGTTTGTGTAGGGCAGGCAATGTTTGGGACACCTTTTCTAGTTCCCTCCCATACTAGTGTGAGCAGTGATGTCCTAAAGAGGGCTGCTCAGTCGTCTGGGATGATGCCGAACCGACCTGCTGCCCCTGGTACAGGGAAGAGCGACCACTGGTCCACAGACCGCCTACGTGTAGGTTCGGAGCTGATACTCCCAGTAGTAACATCTACCTGTCGGTTCGCCCGTTCCCCATCGCCGCAGGACTTCTGGAGGAGGCAGAAGAAAAAAAAAGAAGATGAAGAAGCAGATTTGGTGAATATGAAGATCTATGCACAATACCTGCGCGTGAAGGAGATTTTGGTGGAGAAGCTGTTGCGCTGGATCAACCCCACCCTCTCGGCCGCAGAAATCAGAGTCCAGTGGCACGATAAGACGTTACAACTGGTAACTTCCTTGGCTGCAGTGGATGGCCATGTCTTCTTCTGTGCTCTGACATACCCTATGCACTCCACAGTGCACTGCTGACCCGCCCTCTTGGCAGTTGAACCCTTGATTGAGTTTCCTCCGCCCAGTCGGCCGGTGACAGACTTTGCATGCTAGGACGAGCAAGTTCTGCCTCACCAAGGGTTTGAGACCCTCGGTGTCCCCTCACTTGGTTTAGCCAGCCAGTCGAAGCTGTTGTCCGTGGTGTGGCCGCTGCGCATGCTGCAGCTACATGGAGCCACAAGTGAGAGCTGAGAGCAAAATTGGGGACCTAAACTGGTGGACTACTCTCTAACCTTCGTGAGACGACTTGTCCCCCTATTATAGGTGAAACCCCCTCCTTGAATACTCCAGACACCACAACATACATTTACAATCTTTGCATACAACATGGACAATTTCCATCCGGTCTGAAAACGGCAAAGTTAATACGGCTACCTGAAACAAAGATTTATATTACCCCAAACATTTCAGACCCATTTCTCTGTTGTCAACTCTGTCAAAAGCGATTGAAAGACATATCCACACACATTTACAACATTTCTTAGATAAATAAAAATTCGTTCATCCACTACAGTCTGGTTTTCGTATGAGACATTCTTGTTTAACAGCTTTGGTTTACCAGGTTGACAGATGGTTAACTGCTATGACTAATGTGCAAATGAATGGAGTAATGTTTTTGAACCTTTCACAATCCTTTGATCTTGTCAATCATGATATTTTAATTAAAAATCTTGCTGCCTATCAGCTAGGTGATGGCACCCTTGCCTTTATTACATCATATCTAAACGGGCGCACACAGTACGTCTGTGTGAATGGTACAAACTCACGTGAGAGGGTGATAGAGCACGGACTACCACAAGGATCTGTCCTCGGTCCATTATTATTTTCAGTTTTTATAAACGATCTTCCCTTACATATATTCGACCGCCTCGTAACCTGTAGTCTCTTCGCTGATGATTAAACTCGACGTGTTACAGATGCATCCTGTATAACCCAGTCCCTACAAAGCGGCCTGAATAATGTTTCTATATGGTGTCAAAACAATTATATGATTCCGAATCCTACTAAGACCAAATGCATGTAATTACTACTAGACAAAAGCATCAGGTGAACCCGCCTCCCCTACAGCTCCTTATGAATGGATAGTCTGTTGAGCAAATCAAGGAACAGCGTGTGCTTGGAATCATCATTGATGACAAACTGTGCTGGGAAAGCCATATTACTAACGTGTGTAAAACAATATAAAAACCCAACTTATTATTACTGTCAAAATCAAGATATTTTACTAACGAACCAACAACAAAACGTTTTGACTGTGCCCATATTCAGCCATATTTAGATAATGCCTTCTTCGCCTGGGATGGAAACAGTGATGCTAATCTCAAAAGGATGAGTTCGCTTCTTAGGTGGGCAATCAAATTAATCGTTGACAGACCCATGCAAGTCATTAGTACTGATTACATGTTAAAGCTGCTGGATATCCTGCCACTTCACAAGCAGTTCATTTATAATAAGTTGGTACTCATGCGCAAAATCACCCTCTCAGACTCACCAGCTCCATCACTATAATGTGTTTGCACTTGCCCACAGATCTAATCGAACACCAGGAAACAATTTGATAGTACCAAGACCCTGCTTAGATATTTACAAGACGTCCCTCTCCTACTCTGGTGCAAAATTATGGAACACAGTTCCTGCAGACATTAAAGCAGCACTTTCATTACAAACTTTCAATAATCAACTGCACAACATATGAAAACATAGTGTTATTTTTTTTCTTTCACATACAGTCATTGCCTGCAGAAACATTTCCTTATTCATATTCATGTATCATAACACTTTAGACTTGCTGAGATGTTCTTTGTCATTTTTTTTTTTCGTTTTGAAACCTCAGCGGAAAAGAAGACATGTCTTTTTATTGTCTTCTAATTTGTTCTAGTATGTTTGTAAGTTTGGCGTCAGTGTGTGTGTGTGTGTGTGTGTGTGTGTGTGTGTGTGTGTGTGTGTGTGTGTGTGTGTGTGTGTCTGTGTCTGAGTGGACTGGTATATATCAGTGTGTGTGTGTGTGTGTGTGTGTGTGTGTGTGTGTGTGTGTGTGCGTGTGTGTGTGTGTGTGTATGGGTGTTTATGTGTGTGTGTGTGTCTGTGGTATAATGTGAGCATTTATTATTTGAAATGGAATTATTGTTGCCTGTACGTTTCACTATTATGTATACTTTTATATATAAAATTATGTGTATGTGTTTATAGCTATAGCTTTGCAAGGACGTGATTGAAAAAAAAAAGGTCAATGAAGGTACCTAATCATTTAACCTTGAAATAAAAAGTTTTATTTCATTTCATTTTATTTCATTTCAAAGCTCTGTCTATAAACACTCATTGTACATCGCACCCCCCCCCTCCCCCACCCTAAGAGCCTGTCAAATGGCGCGCGCGCGCGCGCGCGCGCGTGTGTGTGTGTGTGTGTGTGTGTGTGTGTGTGTGTGTGTGTGTGTGTGTGTGTGTGTGTGTGTGTGTGTGTGTGTGTGTGTGCGTGCGCGAATGTAACCTTCAGTGACTTGTGAACTTATATCGGAATATATAACACAAGTGACCTGTGCGTGAAGCCGCTTGTCAAGTTTATGCTGTTAACATGTTATTTTAATGTTGTTTTTAATGTTGGAGTTTAGCAAGGACAAACACAAAAAGAGGCCTGTGCGCCTATTGTTTCCATCCTTGCGAAATAAAGTATCGTTCATTCATTAGCTCTTGGGGTGTCACGGTTAGTGACTGTTTTGACAGTGGTAGGCGAAAGTTACCGTAGCACCGGGCAGTGTATGAATAGTGAGTTGTTTACAAGTCGGTAGACACGGGTTAGTGTTCTTTGTTTTGCACGTGCCGGGCGCGCTAGTGAATGCCGTAGTGTGTTCACTGCAGACTTTACATTGTCGGTAGCAAGGGAATAATAGTTTAGTTCGCAGCTGTACTCGGTTAGACCAGGTTGTCTTGCCCAGCTGACTGCTAGTAGTCAGTGACACAGCGCCGGTCCAGTCCCGTGGTCGTTGGAGGCCGGAGACTGGGGTTATTGTGCCTACGGGTGTCGGCGGTTTATGACGGGTCGCAGAGGAGGTCTCTCTTGGCTTGACTTCGCGAACGAAGATTTTATAGGAGTTGCCCACGACGTCTGCAGGCTTGTTCGTGGCTGCGGAGGCCAATCCGAGACAGGCAGGTTCGACCGCAGTGGCTGCAGGGGAAGGTATGGCCGGGGTTCTGAGCTGCGGCATCTCTGTTTTTTCTCCTGAGCCGCTTGTCCTTAAGGCTAGCTCTGTGAGAGTCCTCAAAGGAGACAGCTGCCTTGTAAATGGTGGAGCGCCAGGTGTCACGGTCCGCAGCAAGCGAAGACCACTGGTGGTGGTCGATTTGGCAGGCACTAAGTGACTTCTTGAGACAGTCTTTGTATCTCTTCTTTGGTGCCCCTCTGTCACGGTGTCCAGTAGCAAGCTCGCCGAACAGGGTGATCTTTGGTAGGCGATGATCCTCCATCCTGGAGACATGCCCCGCCCAGCGGAGCTGTGTCCGCAACAGCAAAGCCTCGATGCTCACAGTTTCAGCCTGTTCAAGGACCTCGACGTTGGTGACATAGTCACTCCAGTGAATGCCCAGGATGGTACGCAGGCAGCGCTGGTGGAAGCGTTCGAGGAGTCGTAGTTGGCTGCGGTAGAGGGCCCAGGACTCGGAACCATACAGCAGGGTGGTGAGGACCACAGCTCTGTACACGCTGATCTTGGTGCCTGTTTTCAGCTGTTGATTGTGCCACACCCGCTTGAAAAGTCGCCCGAAAGCGCTGTTCGCTTTTGCCAGCCTGCTGTTAAGCTCCTTGTCCAGCTTGGCGTCCGACGTGATAATGCAGCCAAGGTAAGTAAACTGGTGCACTGACTTTAGTTCAGACTCGCCAATGGTGATGTGAGGAGGGCGATACACTGTCTTGGGTGCCGGCTGATGGAGGACCTCTGTCTTTTTCAGACTGACCTCGAGTCCAAAGAGCTGGGCAGCATCTGCGAAGCAAGACGTGATGCGCTGCAGGGCTCTCTCTGTGTGTGCAACGAGGGCAGCATCATCAGCAAAAAGCAGCTCACGAATCAGTTGGTCTAGGGTTTTCGTGTGGGCCTGCAGTCGTCTGAGGTTGAACAGGCTGCCATCGAGACGATACCTGATGTACACTGCATCGTCATCATCAAGGTCCACTGTGGCCTGCTTCAACATCATGCTAAAAAAGATGGTGAAGAGGGTCGGTGCCAGCACGCAGCCCTGCTTTACGCCGTTGAGAATAGGGAATGGTTCTGAAAGGTCATTGTTGAGTCTGACCTGGCCTTGCTGGTCCTCGTGTAGCTGGACAATCATGTTGAGGCACTTTGGGGGACAGCCAAGTCGCTCCAGGATCTGCCACATGCCTTGCCTGCTCACAGTGTCGAACGCTTTTGTTAGGTCGACAAATGTTACGTACAGCCCTTTGTTCTGCTCGCGGCACTTCTCCTGTAGCTGTCTCAGCACAAAGACCATATCGGTGGTGCTCCTGTTTGCTCTGAAGCCACACTGGCCCTCTGGGAGTTGGTCTTCAGCGATGGCAGGTACCAGCCGATTCAGGAGCAGCCTTGCAGGGATTTTCCCAGCAATGGACAGCAGGGTAATTCCCCGATAGTTGGAACAGTCAGACTTCTCGCCTTTGTTCTTGTACAGGGTGATAACGACTGCATCACGGAGATCTTTTGGTAGTGTTCCTTCCTCCCAGCAGCAGAGAAAGAGGTCATGGAGCTTGTTGTGCAGTGCTGTGCCTCCATATTTCCAGATCTCTGGCGGTATTCCATCAATGCCTGCTGCTTTGCCACTCTTGAGCTGGTGGATGGCTGTGAGGGTCTCTTCAGCGGTGGGCGGTTCGTCCAATTCAACCTTTACTGGGAGGTGTGGGATTTGTATGACGACTGCTTCTTGAACAGTGCGCTCAGCGCTGAAGAGGCTCTGAAAGTATTCCGACCAGCGGTTCAAGATGGAGGTATTATCTGTGAGGAGTGCCTGGCCATTCGCGCTTCGCAGGGGACTTTGTACCAGGTGCCTGGGGCCATACACTGCTTTCAGTGCTTCGTAGAAGCCCCTGTAGTCACCATTGTCAGCACAAAGTGGGCAGTGGGCAGATGTTCACATCTGCACGGGACATAGACGACCCCGCCCTCCACGAGTCGCCTGCTGCCTTGCAGGCCTGGCCGCTTGGCTGCGGAAAGGCTAAGGGAGGAAACCCCTGACATCAAAGCCCCCGTGTCTCCGGGGAAGGCTTTTGAGCCAGAGACTAGGACAAGGACAGTCTGATATAAAACCTACGACCCGAGGACCTCGATGCCATCGTCCCAGCTTGCTAGGCCATGGCAGATGAACCAAGGGTTTAAAGGGTGGGGCCAGTACTGCGCACACTGCACTCCACCAAAAAGCTCCACCGCGCAGGCTTTAGGAAACGTCCACGGACCATGACACTGACCATTCCAAGTCCTGTAGCGACGGGCGAGGGGCGAAACGGCAGGTGAAAGATGTCACTGGAAGCCGCAGTCTCAAACCTGCATGCAGGCGGTTCAGGATATTGGTCGCCTGATGTTGACCTGGGGATGACAACATCACTCGGCACACCCTGAACGACCAAGCAGCCTTCTCTAGGGACAGCACTGCTTGCTCCACACGGAGAGGGGCCTAGAAAAGGTGGCCTAACCAAAGCTCGTCCCCTCGCAACCCCAGTTGGCTAGCCGCGGTCAACGGGCATCTTCTCCTGCGGTCAAAAAACAAGAAAGAATAACGGATCCACTCTCATGACGACCACGACCGGACTCAACGTAGCATGCTGGAACGTCCGAACCATGCTCGACAAAGCAGACAGCGGACGCCCTGAACGTCGCTCCGCCCTCATTGCCCATGAATTGCGGAGGTTAAACATCGACATCGCCGCGCTCAGCGAAGTACGCCTTCCGGACGAAGGCAGCCTCCAAGAACTTGGTGCTGGGTACACCCTCTACTGGTCAGGCAGGCCTGCATCAGAAAGACGGCTCTCAGGCGTGGGTTTCATGGTCAAGACATCCATTGCGACTAAGCTGGAAAACCTACCAACGGGCCACTCAGACCGCATCATGTCCATGCGCCTCCCACTGAGACACCAGCAACACGTCACCCTTCTCAGTGTGTACTCCCCAACCCTCCTGGCAGAGCCTGCTGAAAAGGACAAATTTTACACTGACCTGCGCAGCCTCCTACAGAGTACCCCTGCAGACGACAAAGTCATCATCCTTGGCGACTTCAACGCCAGAGTGGGCCAGGACTCTGAAGCCTGGAAAGGAGTCCTCGGCAAGCATGGCGTGGGGAACTGCAATGACAATGGCCGCCTACTGTTGGAGTTCTGTGCGGAGCAGCAACTGGTCATCACCAACACTACTTTTCAGCAAAAGGACAGTCGAAAGACCACCTGGATGCATCCTCGCTCCAAACACTGGCACCTTATCGACTATGTCCTAGTGCGTCAGAGGGACCGCAGTGACGTCCTCCTCACCAGAGTGATGCCCAGCGCAGAGTGCCACACTGACCACCGCCTTGTCCGCTGCAAACTCAGGCTCCACTTCAGGCCAAAACCCAAGAAATGGGGGCCCCCCAAGAAAAAGCTTGATGTTGCCAGCCTTCAGCGTGACGATGTGAAAGCCGCCTTTCAGACAGATTTACAGCGCAGGCTCAAAGACACAGCGGACCCAGTAGACTCCTCTCCTGAAACACTTTGGGAACAACTGAAAACTGCTATTACAAAATCCTCTGCAGAAGTCTTGGGTTTCGCCAGAAAGAAGAACAAAGACTGGTTTGACGAAAACGATGTAGAGATCCAGGAACACCTAGCAAAAAAAAGAGCCGCCCATCAGGCCCACCTAGCCCAGCCTTCCTGCCCTGTGAAGAAGTCTGCCTTCCGCCTCGTCTGCAGCAGTCTCCAGCGCAAGCTCAGAGATCTCCAGAATGAGTGGTGGACTAGACTTGCACAGAGGACCCAGCTTTGTGCTGACAATGGTGACTACAGAGGAGGTAAGTGCGTTAAAAATCCCGCGTGCGGATGTTTTGTTATGTTATGGTTGTTATAGGTGTTTTGTACTATGTGCTAGGTCTAGGGGTATCGTGGGGGGAAAAGGAGGGTAGAACTCGATGGGTGTTAAAGGAAAGTATTGTTTTGGCGTTATTGTTTGGTTCTGTAATTATTAGTTATTTTTAACTGTTTAACGAAATGTTGCATTGGTTAGTGGAATGTGTTGGTGAAATGTATTGACTGGTGTGGAAGTGCAGAGAATGTTAGGAGGGTTTATATGTAGTGTTTGAGAATTTTCGTTGTTTTGGTTTATGTGTAAATCTTGGAATGATTTGAAAAGCACGTGTCATATGACTAAAGGTCAAGTGCTTGAACGGTTAGTGGTTGTGTTTTTGTAAACCAAGCAGGGTGGGTATGGTGGTTAGCTGGTTTTAGGACCCTCTGGTTTACGTTACTTACGGGGCCGTTTAGGCTTCTGCTTTTGTTTTGCATTTTTGACGTTCGGGGTCGGGACCAGTTGGAGGGCCGACGGGCATTAGGACCAACCACGCCTCGCTGGACCGGGTGTCGGCGTGGAAAAGGCGCGGTCGTCTGTACTGCTGAAGCTGACGTGTCGCCATTGCAACCAGACCTCGCGCCAGGGAAACGGGGAGAGAGACAGAGAGAGAAGACCCGCGAAGCTGTACGACCGTTAAGGAAGCCGGACGGGAGGGATCCACTGGCGTTCGTCGACTTACCACGGTGGTCCCATTCTTATTCAGCTTTCCGTCACTCACTCTGCCTTGGTGTAGTTACATGATTCTTGTATATGAACAGTATATTGTAAATAACGTTTTTCAGCCGTCAGTTCTGAGGGCTGTAACCTGACTTTTTATTATTATTGTGGAGCACCAGTGCTGCGTAGCGTGGGGGAGTGTTTGTTTCCACCACTCGATGCAATGCTGATGCTGCGGAAGTAGTATTAACCTTGGAAGTAGTATTAAACTTGGTTTATTTTTTCCCTTTTGTTTTTCTTTTCTTTCTTTTCTTTTTCTTTTTTCGGGAGGGGGAGGGGAGGATGGGATAGGGAGAGGAAGTGTCGGTGGGGAGGAAGGAAAGGGGGATAATTAGTGTAATAGCAATAAAGATTGAGTGTACGTGTAAAGTAAATGTGTTGTGTTGCTTGTGCTGAGCTGTAACCTGTCTTGAGGCAAGACGCTAGGGTTCTTTATCTATCTCTTCTCTTCTACTCCTAACCTTCAGTCTCGTCTATCTCTCTTTAGTCGGGACATTTGTGGGGTTCTACCTCTATTCTATCTTTCATTCTCGTCTGTCCCTCCCTAGTCGTGACATGGGGTCACGATGAAATGTGTATATTGTTTGGAGTTTTCTCTATGCTTGTGGTACTAATTGGTCATACACCACAATTTCGCTCTCCTTCGTTGTCCTTACCCAATGCGACCGTATCTAGTGCGCAAAGCTCATCGGGCCGACGTCGTCCGCTGTAGGCCCGCTCACAGCCGTGCGCAGGCTAACGGCGGCCGACGTTGGCCCGATGGCATTTGCGCACTGAGAGGAACAACCAGTGTCGTCCCAGCAAACAGTAAATGCGTGCACGTTGCGGACACAACTGAGACTGCTGCATAACGACAAGGAATGCGTCTTGTCAGTGCGTGTAGGACGCGCCATTGCAAGGACTCATTTCGTGAGGACAGTTATGTAAAGCCACCAGCATGCACAAGTCAAATACCAGTGAGGTTTCGTTTGCGCCGACAGACTAACGACAACAAACGACGGCCAAGTCACGGCGAATGACTTGTGACCGATCTGTACCATAAGAATAGTCTAACAACACTACACACGCCTTCAATAGACATAGGTCCTCATATACAGACAACACTCCACACATGTCCAATTGGCATAGATCCTCGTGCACAGACAACTCTGCACACACCTCCAATGGGGATAGATCTCACACACAGACAACTCTGCACACACCTCCAATAGGCATAGATCCTCACGCACAGACAACTCTGCACACACCTCCAATGGGGATAGATCTCACACACAGACAACACTGCACACACCTCCAATAAGGAGAGATACTCACGCACAGACAACTCTGCACACACCTCCAATAGGCATAGATCCTCACGCACAGACAACTCTGCAGACACCTTCAATAGGCATAGATCCTCACGCACAGACAACTCTGCACACACCTCCAATAGGCATAGATCCTCACACACTGACAACACTCCAAACACCTCCAATAGGCATGGATCCTTATGAGCTCAAAGGGCTCATGAGGATCTATGCCCCTTAAACTGTGTGTCGTGTTGTCTATACTGATGGTACACGCTGGCTAGCAAGAGCGATTTCGCTGGGCATCGTTGTCGGCAGTTAGTCGGTGTGAACGCAAGCTCACTATTGGTGTTACGCGGCTACGTCACTTACAACCAGCTGTGATGGTGATAGTCTTGGAATGGTTCCCATTGGAGTTATTGGTGTAGCAGCGGAACGTGTGGTAAGTCTGACACACAGCGGGGGACCTGACGGTGTACAGCTTCTGCCGGTAG
The DNA here is from genome assembly GCA_036245525.1 of Semisulcospira habei. Taxonomy (NCBI): domain Eukaryota; kingdom Metazoa; phylum Mollusca; class Gastropoda; family Semisulcospiridae; genus Semisulcospira; species Semisulcospira habei. The sequence goes on along the minus strand of BTPG01000003.1, from coordinate 214,478,724 downwards.
TTGGGAACTTTAGATAAATCCCTGTATTGAACCTGCTTGACCTCTTTGGCAGGCGAGCCGGAACCTGTCGCGCCTGTCACGAGGAACACGTCGAGATCCGGCTTTGGGTTTCCAATCGCTAGGCAGTCCAGTTCATAGAGTTCATTGGTTTTGTCTGTGAAAATGTCTGCATCGCTGCTATTAAGCTGCAGGCTTTTCACGCGAGCTATCCCGGTCCCTGAAAGCGTACGCATTAGATGCAATTACAAGCCGCTCTCGCTTTTTCCCAGTGCGCAAAGGCCATCGCACTCACGTCGGCCCGATGGCCTTTTGCACATCGGGTGGTAAGAAAAGCTGAAAATGTTTTTTTGTTGACATGTGGTGGCAGGTTAGCGTGAGACATAGCACACGACAGTCGTGTTTGAATGACAACATAACCCATTCAGTGCCAGCTGACGCACACTGTGCTCCTGCACTATTCGCTAATTAAACACAACCAAGGAAGGTAAAACCCTTACGGCTCATCATAGGGAGCTGGAAAGCAGGGTAGCGCGGTTGGTAGAGCCTTCCACTGTCGCCGCGATGTCCATGGGTTCGAACCCAGCTGCGGTCAAATTTTGTACAGTTCTCTTTTTGGTGCCCGTCTTTGAAATCACCTTCGTGTTGGACAACGAAAGTTAAACGTTTTTGTTTTTCCATATAGCTCATGTGTATGACCAATCCACATTTTAAGTGTGACCTTTGTGTGTTCCTGTGTCTAAGCATAAACTGGCTTTGTTTCAGTTATATTCTGAGTTATCTCAAAATGTATGCATTGTTCACACATTGTCGACCTCTGTGACCCTTGACCTTTGTGAAGGGGCGACTAAATGAGCATGCAGCTAAAAGTGTTATCATCAGCTACCTTTATGCCATGTTCGATTGAACGGTTTGTAACCAGCTTTGATAAAATCTACAATTCTATCAAACACTGACATTTTTCACACATTTGCCGCGCTCCTGTAACCTTGACCTTTCCGAGTGGTCATCCAAACTAATTTGCATAGAAAAGACTTGCTATCAAGTGGCGCAGTGGTTAAGGCGCCTGCCACCAATGCCAAAGGTGCGCGGTTCGATACCGGGTTCCGGCGTTGGACTTTTCTCCTCTGGTAAGTGTCACCGTTAATTCGGGCGGACTGTCGGGGGTTCTTTCTCCGGGTACTCCGGTTCTTCCACCCACCCCCCCCCCCACCCCCCACACTTTGGTACCGGTCTCAGGCCACTTTACAAATTTCAAATACAAGCGATCAAATTTCTCTGTAACTTCAGTAGCTGACTGGCCCTTCGTTTGTCTTGTACTGTGTTTGTCTTAAATGGCGTAAATCCGTGTCTGTTTCGTGAGTGTGTGTGTTGGGTTTCAGGCGCGGCGCTTTGAGTCGATTTCCCCAAAAATTGAGAAAAAGCGCCTATATAATATCGGTATTATTATTATTATTATCAGGCATCACTGTACCAAGTTTGTGTGTAAGCATCTATTAAGTTCCAATTGTTTACTGAGTGGTAGAATATTAAGGGCCTTCAGTCTTTCATCAGTAGGGGACGAACCAGGAAGAATAAGCTTAATACCTCGCCGGTAAAGGGAATTATTTTTTTTCAAATGAATGTCTCCACAGCCGTCCCAGATATTGGAAGCATAATTACAATGTGTCTTGATGTGTGCGTTAAAGAATAGTTTTCGAGCATCAATGTCAACTATACGACTTAATTTGGATAATAAAAATAGATTCTTTGAAATAGTTTTACAGGCAGTTTCTATGTGCGGCTCCCAGCTGAGCTGTTCGTCGACTGTCACTCCTAACAAACGATGTTTTGACACTTGCTCTATGGGCTGAGAATGAAGGGACAGCTCAAGGGGTTGCAAAACACGTTGATGCTTTTGGCGTGTTGTCACCAACATACTTTTCGTTTTAGGAATACTAATAATCATATGATTTTCTTCACACCAAGTTGACACTTCATCTAAACTATGTTGGAGGACAGCGTTCACGGTTGAAACATTTTTATCAGATACATGTAATGATGTATCGTCAGCAAATAGTTCACAGTTTGTGTCGGGGTGTGATATTGACAGTGGAAGGTCATTTATAAAGATGTTGAATAATAACGGTCCTAGGGTGGATCCCTGAGGAACACCATGGGTCACCAGTCCTTTCGCTGAGTATTTACCATTCAAGAACACTTTCTGCGTTCTGTCTAAGAGATAGGACGAGAGAAAAGCGACTGCATTTGAGTCAATGTGATATAAAGGTAACTTCTTTAATAAGATTGAGTGGTTAATGAGATCGAAGGCTTTTTTAAGATCTAGAAATACTACACCCGAAAGTTTGGACTCATTGGTGGCAGTAAGCCATTTGTGGGTTATGAGAGTTAAGGCTGTCTGACACGAATGTTTAGGCCGAAAAGCTGATTGTGCAGTACTAAGAAGGTGGTTTTTCTCCAGGAATTGAAGTAAATGATTATGTATATGCTTTTCAAATGGTTTGGACACTGTTGATAAGATTGATATAGGTCTGTACTCACTTGGGTCGCTCAGATCTTTGCTTTTCGGTAGAGGAGTAACTTTTGCTATTTTCAATTCATCGGGAAACATGCTCTTTTGAATCGAAAGGTTATATATAAAGGTTAATGATTCAACAATATAAGGGAGCGCAATTTTCAGGATTTTACTGCTAATACCGTCGACACCACAAGATGTTTTACTTTTCATGTTGGTAATAGATTTTCCTACATCAAGGACGGTCATTAGGGGAACTGAGAAAGTATTGCCGGCGTTTATCTGACTGTGCTGTTTCAATTGTTCTGAGCATACGTATTCACTTGGCTCACTGGTGTTCGTCTGTGACAGGGTTTTAGCAATGTTAAGAAAGTGTTCATTAAATACATCAGCTGTGAGGTGCGGGGGGACACTCGTTGATTTGCTAGATTGTCCTTTAGTAAATGTGTTAATCACCTGCCACACGCTGCGTATGTCTTTGCCGCCCGCAATAATCTTTTCAGCATACTGCCTCTGTGCTTTACGTACTAATGATTTAACAAGGTTTCGCTGTTTTTTGTACTCGTCAAATTTCTTTTGTTGTTTCAATAGATCTCTTAGTTCCATCGCAGTTTTAATCTCATCCGTCAGCCACTCAGGCACAGTTTGATGTTTAACACGCTTAGTGCGCCTCGGGGCATGTCTGTCAAGAACACCGAGGAACAACTTATACCAGTGGGACAGCGCTACATTGGGATCGTTATAGTTATACACATCGGAAAATGGTGTTTGGGAAAGTTCATGCAAAAAATCATCTTGATTAAATTTTTTGAACGATCTGTAGAGAATGGTTATATGCTCCTTATGAAGTTTCTTTGGCAACTTCGCAGATAATGAAAAACAAATCGGAAAATGATCACTGACAGAGGTGCTGGGTACATAGACATTGCTAAGGGCACTGTCGTTGGTTGTATAAACATGGTCAATTAATGTGGATGAGGTAGTAGTGACCCTGGTGGGTGACTGAACTACTTGTGTAAGGCCTAAGAACGTTATGTTGCCAGGTTTCAATAAATCAACATTAAAATCACCGAGTATATGTATATCACCCTTGGAGTTTTGTACTTTGTCAACCATTACAACAAAATCATCTTGCCAGGACACTGTAGCTGCGGGGTTTCTGTAAATAAAACATACAAAGGTCGGGGTTGACTTGGCGGTTGCTTTTATCTCAAGCCACAGGCTTTCCACATGGGTGGATTCCAGGTCACATCGTCGTGTTACGTTGTTAGCAATAGTATTGTGAACATAAGCACAAATGCCAGTATGACCAGGCACTGAAGCATCTCGCCTATGAATGGAGAAATTTTGTATGGTGATAGCTTGGTTACTTATATTCTCTGTTAATCTACTTTCTGTAAAGCCAAATATATGCTATGGGGAGGGTTGGTTGAGTAGTACTGTAACGTCTGATACTTTGCTGCAAAGGTGATATACATTAAGGTGGCCTAAGAGAGAGAGAGAGAGAGAGAGAGAGAGAGAGAGAGAGAGAGAGAGAGAGAGAGAGAGAGAGAGAGAGAGAGAGAGAGAGAGAGAGCACACACATATATATTTGCCTTTGCTGTATGAATTCTAATGTACTTAATGATTTTCTGTGTATTGCTTTACTTTGCATTTTTACTCATTTTATATTTTTGTGCGTACGCGTTATGCGTGTACGTATGTCTGGAGTGCGTGTCCGAGAGCGTTTGTGTATATGTGTGCGTGTGTGTCTAAGTGCGTGCGTGTGCAAGTTTGTGTTTGTGTGTGTGTGTGTGTGAGCGTGCGTGTGCGTGTGTATGTGCGGGCGTGCGTGCGTGAGCGAGTGTATACATGCGTCAGTGTGTGGTATGTGTATGTTTACATGTCTATGTCATTTATGTAGTAGATGTAGCAACGGCAAGTTTGAAAACTGGTCCTGTTACCAATAACTTCTACCGTTGGAAAATAAAGGTTCATTGTTCATTGTTCATTGTTCTCTCTCTCTCTCTCTCTCTCTCTCTCTCTCTCTCTCTCTCTCTCTCTCTCTCTCTCTCTCTCTCTCTCTCTCTCTCTCTCTCTCTCTCTCTCCCTATGTTATTCAGTGTGTGCGTTCGCGCGCGTGTTTGTGTGTGTGTATGTGTGTGTGTGCACCTTTTGTTGGTGTTGTTGTTGTTTTTGTTGTTGTTTGTTTTGTTTTTATATCATTCAATATTTTATTTTTTAATTATTATTTTTGTCTCCAAAATAACATTTTCACACATTGTTTATTATTTGTAGATTAGATTAGCAACGGCGAGTTCGAAAAATGGGTGTACCAGCCAAAACGTTCACCGTTGTAAAATAAAGAATCATTGTCATTGTCATTGTCTCTCTTACACAAACATGCGCGCATTTCCGGGAGGAATAAAACCTCATGCGCCCTCCAGTCGTATGAGGATCTATATGCCTCTTGGAAATGTTTGGAGCGCGCGCGCACGCACGCACTAACACGCGCGCACACACACACACACACACACACACACACACACACACACACACACACACACACACACACACACACACATCAACGCGCTTTAAGAAGACCATGCAGATGACCCGTGTACTTAGTATATCATATAGATAGGTAAAGTCAACCTGCTTTCACACAAATTATAGCAAGACTGAAATTGTACCGTGAAGTTCTGGTTTTGTCACCATTTTTTTCAAGCCTATGAAGCGAAAGAGAAACTTATATCACGTGAAATATAAAATTACGTTAAAACTAAAACTTTCGTCATGACAAATGACGTTTGTCAAACCAATGACGCGTATGTCCTGCGCCCCTTGTAGAATTCACTGACGCATTTGCAGATCTGCGAGACTTTTCAATAGGAGATAATTCAACAACAGAATCAGGTCAAAGACAAAAGGTAGAGATAAATGGCAGCTAGGACAGTTCTCATATAGAAGAAGGGACTTAGTGGGTTATGATTCATCCCATCTTGTTTATCAGTTTGTGTGCTGACCGCAAAAAAACAATACTCTCGCCAACAAAAGCAACAAAATGACGCACGAACTGCTAGCAAAACTATGCTGACCAGCCAAAACAAAAATGCGACACTTTTTTTTTTAATCAGCGGATACACTCGTGTGTTGACACCGTAACTGCAGAAACTCCCCGTAAGTATCGACACTTGAATTTTCAAACTTTTTGTTTAATTTGCGGGGTCTTGGTCTGTTGTATTACATTATAATAGGTCTTTTGCGTCTGAAACTCTTTCACTTTTTGCCATGTAATGTGAAAATAACACAAGTATTGACTTTTACATATTAATACAGACAGTACGGTACCGCTAGTAACGGTTGCGCGACAGAAGAACTGCCCAGCTGCAGGCACCCTTCCTTTATTGTAGCTATTAACTGGTTATCGTTATTTTTCTGTATGCATCGGTTGCACAGAACGTGCGCGGGAGACCCTGCAGTTAGATTTCTGATGGAGCAAAACATTTCAGTTGCATAATGGTAGTTATTGTGACAGATCTTGATTGGTTCCCACCCACTCCCACTACCCCCCACCCCTCTTCACCCCCTCCACCCGCTCTTAGTCGGTCCACGATTCCACCCACCCCCTTTTTCTTTTCAGAATGGTATTATTTTAAGTCAAAAAAACTATTCATAATATTGATTGATTGACTAGTGACGTCTTTTTATCTTCTATTCATAATATTGATTGATTGACTAGTGACGTCTTTTTATCTTCTATTCGTAATATTGATTGATTGACTAGTGACGTCTTTTTATCTTCTATTCATAATATTGATTGATTGACCAGTGACGTCTTTTTATCTTCTATTCATAATATTGATTGATTGACTAGTGACGTCTTTTTATCTTCTATTCATAATATTGATTGATTGACTAGTGACGTCTTTTTATCTTCTATTCACATCTGTTCATTGCGCAATGGGTCAGCCGCACACATTTCATAGATAAACATAATACTTACAGTCACTTCTTGTATGAAAAGAATACTAATGGCTACCATAAAACAATTACAGACTTGAAAGTCGTGACTCCACCTTCCCCCCTCTCCCTCTCTCTCTCTGTCTCTGTCTCTGTCTCTGTCTCTCTCTCTCTCTCTCTCTCTCTCTCTCTCTCTCTCTCTCTCTCTCTCTCTCTCCCCCTCTCTCTCTCTCTCCCTCTCTCTCTCTCCCTCTCTCTCTCTCTCTCTCTCTCTCTCTCTCTCTCTCTCTCTCTCTCTCTCTCTGAATGGTGAAGTAGAAATAGAATGATAGTCAATCCAGCTAAAACAAAAAGCAAGCTAGTCACGTCAGAAACATCAGCTGAAACCCGCGCCTCTAAACCTCTCATTTGAAGCTGTCCTCATAGAGCAAGTACAGCAGCACCGTTTACTAGGGGTAATTGTAGATAACCAACTTAGTTGGCAGACCCATCTCATACACATCGGAAAGACAATTTCCCAAAAAATATTTTTACTGAATAAACTGAAAGCGGTCATTAATCAAAAAAAAAAAAAAAAAAAAAAAAAAATGGTGAAGAACACAGCACTCCCTTCTGGGAAATCCTCCATGACGGCATGGCGCGAAATTCCAAAAGTGGAATCCACGATAGCTGTTCAAGTCTGGAATCATGGCTTCAGGCGGCACATGGCTGCTGCTTGGTTTTTTTTTTTTTTTTTTTTTTTTTTTTTTTCTCACTTCGGCTGCATTTGACAACATACCCGAAGCAAAAGGTACGTGTTATTTATTTATCATTTGATGTCTTTGATGGTTGTGTGGAGGGAAAAACAACATGAAAATAATCATAACGGCAACACTGTGAAAATCAGTGTCGCATAGCCTGGTTTTTGAACCGGACGTAATCGCCAAAATCTTTCAGGGTCAGTCAACAACCCGAAAAAAAAAAAATAAATAAATAAATAAATAAATAAACACTCCACTTTCCGCGGCCCCTTAAACGAAACATGCTGCTTATCGAAAGCTATCCTAGATCAGATACCCTCAGCCTGAATAGTGATAGATTCAAGCAAACCGACAAAAATGATCTGTTACCGGTTCAAATACACACAGTTGGAACTTTGCTATTATTATTTTAATTTATTTTTAAATACAACATGTTTATCCAAAGCTAAGTTTCAGATCTGATGATGATCGGTAACGCTGGCGGTTGAAAATCTAATAGTTGATATTTTGTTGTTGTTATTATTTTGGTGTTGTTTTTAACTCAAACATGCTGTTTATCTAAAGCTAAGTTTCAGATCTGAAGATACCCTAAGCCCGTGTGTAATTACACACAAACAGGACGTTCGGTGCCGTCAAAACATATTTTCATTAGAGTGACAATAAGTCAACGCTGAACGTAAATTTCCCTCAAAGGGGAGAGCTCTGTATTCTGCATCAGCGTCTACAGATAAGGGCATTCTACAGATAGGGCGTCAACACTCGTGTTTCCGACGATTTCAAAATTGTCGCATTGTTTTTGCTCCTCAGCATATTACATGAACCACCTTTGCTGCTTTGTTTCTTACGTGCCAACCGCAATGTGTAGTTCACGTGCTTCGTGAAGTTTCCGTTGGCATTCCACGTGTACTGACATGTGAAAGTTTTGCCCTCGTCAGACTTGTTGACAATCGGTATTTCCAGAGTTCTGATGACCGCTTTCGACCCAGGCTTCCGCCAGTCCCTCCAGCCTACATTCGCAGCGGGTTCCCCAGGGTCCAAGATTTTGCAGTCGCACAGCAACCCCTGGTCAACGTACACATCCTCCGGACAGTTATGGTACAGCTCCCCCGGTTTTTCTGGCGGGAAGAAAAGAAAGACGATAAGATAATGCACGTCCATTTTGTTTCGGAATAAAATAGCAAAATAAAACAGCTACCGACAGGCAAAGGGTTCATATACTTACTGAATTCACAGGAACTGCCGGTGTATCCAGTCGCACAAGTACAGACGAAGGAATTCGTCTGATCACCACAAACACCTTTGTTTCTACATGGGTTACTGGCACACTCGTTCTTTTCTGTAATACACATCAAACATAATAACAGTTCAATACACATGAAATATTCTATTCTATTCTATTCTACTCTACGGCTGTGAGACTTGGACACTGCTTGCAGACTCAGAAAAGAAAATCCAGGCCTTTGAGAACAAGTGCCTGAGGAAGTTGCTCCGCATCTCGTACCGCGAGCACAAGACCAACGAATATGTACGGAGCATCGTCACTTCCCTGGTGGGCCCACATGAACCCCTTCTGGCAACCGTGAAACGGCGCAAGCTTGCTTGGTTTGGCCACGTGACCCGACACAACACCTTGTCCAAGACTATCCTCCAAGGCACTCTCGAAGGAAGTCGTCGGCGAGGTCGTCAGAGAAAGAGTTGGGTCGCAAACATAAAAGAATGGACCGAACTCGAGATGCCAGACTTGCTTGCCACCGCCCAAAATAGAACTCAGTGGAGAGCACTGTCTGTTGCTGCTGCCTTTCAGTCCCCCCAACGCCCAGTTCGGGCAAGGGACTGATGATGATGACACATGAAATGGGAGAGATTCAAGTCACATCGTATTCATAAAAGCAGAACGTATGGTAGGAATAGCTATGCCATGGATAAACAAGATAGAATGAAACATAACCCACAAAGTCCCTTCTATATGAGAGCAGTCCTCGCTGACAAGGGTCTCTACTTTTTGTCTGTGTCCTGATTCTGATGTTGAAATATTTCCTACTGAAAACATTTCGCAGATCTGCTAATGCGTCAAAAGGGGTGCAGAATATACGCGTTATTGTTGTGACAAACATCATTTGTCATGACGTAAATTTTATTTTTTAGGTAATTTTATGTTTTACGTGATATGAGGTTCACTTTCCCTTCATGGGCTTGAGAAAATGGTGAAAAAAAAAATAGAATTTCACGGTACAGTCTCAGCCTTGATATAATTTGCGTTAAAGCAGGTTGACTTTACTAAGAACTAAGTCACTTGCATGCTCCTCTGAAAGTGCGTCGATGTGTGTGTGTGTGTGTTAGTGCGCGCGTGCTCCAAACATTTCCAAGAGGCATAGATCCTCATGCGCCTTCCCGGCGCATGAGGATCTATGCTTCCTGCAGATGTTCACATGTTTGTTTGTGTGTGTGTGTGTGTGTGCGTGAGAGAGAGAGAGAGAGAGAGAGAGAGAGAGAGAGAGAGAGAGAGAGAGAGAGAGAGAGAGAGAGAGAGAGAGAGAGAGAGAGAGAGAACTAACTACAAATATACATACATAAAAGTAAACATAATACTTTCAAACAGATGACAACACAGTTCACATAGACAGACATACTCATAGACTCACAGACACCCCCACCCCACCCGCCCCCCTTCACACATAGACAGAGCTAAGTAGTCCAAATGATAAATGAAAAGGATAACAGACTTCATTGGGTATAAATTGGACCCAGCATAAAAGAGACATATAATACAAGTCGTTAAGGCATCCCTGCGAATGATCCACAAAATGTTTGCAGATACCCTTTTTTTAAAGAGAGAGAGAAAGAGAGTGTGAGAGAGAGAGAGAGAGAGAGAGAGAGAGAGAGAGAGAGAGAGAGAGAGAGAGAGAGAGAGAGAGAGAGAGAGAGAGAATGACAATGACAATGATCCTTTATTTGACAACGGTAAAAGTTTTGGTAATAACAACCATTTTTCGTACTTGCCGTTGCTAATCTACTGATTACATGGTTACTATCGTACTAATTGTTTTCTACTACTAAGAAGGAGAAAAACGGGGGAAGTGACGTAGGAATTACCAACTTTACTGGTCGGGCATAATGACATTTTGTGAGGTTTAATTAAAATAATATAATAAGAATACACACAACCTAATGCGCATACATAACGCATCCATATTTGAGCACGCCACTCTCTATCTCTAATATACACGTGCGCACACGCACACACGCACAACGCACACGCACACACGTGCACACACACGCTTATGCGGCTTAAGTTAGTCAGTCATATGAGTAGCTGGCTACATACAAGCTGTACCGAATAAATATGAGTCATCAGTCGAAACCTGTGATACACGCAATTAATGATCTAATGAGAAATAGTATTTTTCAATATGTGCACAATCACGGGGATGCTGCTGACAAAAAATAAGTACTTGATGAGACTGACTTTAAACGAGGAGAAAGTAGCTGATGTCGTGACGTTTCTAGGCAAGGCATTCCAAAGACTAGAGCCAGAGAACGTCAAACTCGTTTTATAGAGATCAATTCTAGGTCGCGGCACAATAAGGGATTTTCTTGATCTGGAGTATGTTGATGACTAGACGGTAAATAGCGATGTGATATATCGGGGTAGCTTATCGTTTAATGCCTTGAACATAACCATTCCCTTAGTGTAAATTAGATGATCTTTCAGGGGCAGAATTTTTAAGGATGCCAATTTTTGGTCAGTAGTTAAGCTGGGATCAGGGAGTATTAGTTTGGCAGCTCTCCGATGTAGAGAGTTCAATCTTTTCAAATTGACATCTCTCGAACCATCCCACACAGTAGAAGCATAGTCTATAATGCGATCTAATATGTTCTGGCTGTATTTCCAAGGGGAATTACTCAGCGCTGGACAGAACAATTAGATCCCCTGCCCCCGCCTATCAGGCACCCATTCGCCAGCACACAGAGAAATACGCAGGTATAGAACAAGACGATCATCTACATCTCTTAAAAAAGGATGCATCAGGTCTCTTATATAACCCATGTCTCTCTCCGGAACTTAGGAAGTAGGCAGGAGAATTTCTCATTAGATCATTAATTGCGTGTATCACAGCATCCCCGTGATTGTGCACATATTGAAAAATACTATTTCTCATTAGATCATTAATTGCGTGTATCACAGGTTTCGACTGATGACTCATATTTATTCGGTACAGCTTGTATGTAGCCAGCTTGTATGTATGTAGCCAAACCTTCGTGTTTGTGTATGTATGTTTCTCCTGCCTACTTCCTAAGTTCCGGAGAAAGACATGGGTTATATAAGAGACCTGATGCATCCTTTTTTAAGGGATGTAGATGATCGTCTTGTTCTATACCTGCGTATTTCTCTGTGGGCTGGCGAATGGGTGCCTGATAGGCGGGGGCAGGGGATCTAATTGTTCTGTCCAGCGCTGAGTAATTCCCCTTGGTTTGTTATACAATTCTGCCAGCGCTAGCCTCACCTATCTGGTTTGTGAGGATCTAATATGGGCATTGAAGAACGGTTGACGTGTCTCCATATCAGTAATGTGTTTAAGTTTTGCTAAGGTGTACAGATTTCTGGAGACAATTTTACAAACGTTACTGATGTGTAGCTGCCACCTAAGCTGGTTGTCCACCGTGACTCCTAGCAGGCGATGGTTAGTAACTAGGCTGATGGGTTTGCCTTGGAGGGACAGACTGAGTGAGAGTGAGCCAAGCTGGTGTTTTTGTCGGGTGCTAATTACCATGCTCTCCGTTTTTACCGGGTTTAAAATCATAATATTATGACTGCACCATTCATCAATATCTTGCAGTGTGTTTTGCAGTCGTGAATTGATGTTTGATATATCATTATCTGGCGTGTGTACAGCAGCATCATCTGCAAACATATCACATGTAACGCTTTCATTTTTTATCGCAAGAGGAAGATCATGTATGAACAAGCAGAATAGAAGGGGACCAAGAATAGAGCCCTGTGGTACGCCATGCTTCACTAAACCTTGATTCGAGTATGAGCCATTTAGTAATACCTTTTGTTTTCTACCTTCGAGGTAGGATTTGAGAAACGACGCCGAGTTGTTGGTGTACATGGATACTTTCTTGATCAGTATTTCGTGGTTTACTAGATCAAAGGCTTTACGAAAATCCAGAAACATGACTCCTGTAAGTTTTGAGTCGTTGATGGAAGATAACCAGGTGTCTATCATCCGTATCAGCGCAGTGTGACATGAGTGGTCTGATCTGAAGCCCGACTGCAATGAATAGATTAATTTTCGGCTTTCCAGGTATATAGATAGATGCTTGTGAATATGCCGTTCTAAGGGCTTGGACAGAACAGGTAGAAGTGATATGGGCCTAAAATTATTAAGTTTACTAAGATCTTTAGATTTAGGTAGAGGTATTACTTTCGCGTCTTTAAATGCGTCTGGAAAACAATTAAAATTAATACAGAGGTTGTAGATATCAGTGATACTCTCTACAATGTATGGGAGGGATATCTTCAGTATTTTCGCACTAATCTCATCCAGTCCTGATGATTTTTTATTTTCCAAGGATGTAATTAATTTACCAACTTCATGGACCGCTATAGTGGGTATGATGAAAGGTTTTGTGCCGGCAGTTCTCTGCTTGCAGAAATCAACTAAGTTGTCCGGGCATACATAGTCATGCGACTCAGTTCCCGGCGGGATTAATGATTCTGCTACGGAGACGAAATGGCTGTTGAAGCTGTTTGCTGTGAGATGCGGCGGTAAAGGAGTAGTGCTTTTATTCGTGCCTCTAGTAACTAAATTTATCGCACGCCATATTGTGGCACAGTCTTTACTTTCGTGAATAACTTTATCGAAAAGTAATTTCTTTGCCTTCAGAACCATGGATTTTATTCGATTACGTTCTTTCTTGTAATCGGTGAAGCGCTTCTCTCTTCTCAGCTCGTCCCTGTGCTCCATGGCCTCGATAAGATCCGCAGTGAGCCATGGTGGTAAAGTGGCGTATTTAACTCTTTGTTGTCTCAAGGGCGCGTGTTTATCTAGCACTCTGAGAAAGATGTGATACCACGTATATAGTGATTTATTTGGGTCGGTTTCATTGTACACTCCAGTAAATTCTGCAGAAGCTAGATCACACAGAAAGGTATTTTCATTTAACTTTTGAAATGATCTGTATGTTATGCACGTATGTCCTTGCTTTCTTAGTTTTGGACGCTTGGACAGCCACGCGCAGCTTACCGGATAGTGGTCACTTACGCTAATACTACCAACGTGAACGTTGCTAATTGCCAGCGGTTTATTTGTATAAATGTGGTCTATAACAGTGGCTGATGATGGCGTAACTCTAGTGGGCGATGTTACCATTTGTTGAAGGCCGACTAAGGTAGTGGTACACTCCCATGATGGGTGGGGTTTAAGAGTGTCAATGTTAAAATCCCCTAGAAGGAGAAGTTCGCTTTTATGAATATCTGTTTTATCAAACAAGTGTATAAAGTTGTCATACCACTCAAAATTGGCCGCAGGATTTCTGTAAAGAAACCCAACAAGTAAAGGAGGGGATTTAGATTGCCTAATCTCTATCCAAATACATTCCACACTGTTAGTTTCTAAGTCTCGGCGCCTGCGGGTTATGTGTTTAACTGAGTTGTGGATGTAGACCGCTACACCTGTCTCAACCTGGACTGACGGATCTCGCCTAACAATGGAGTAATTTGGAATGGCGATGGCCTCATCACTGATGTGGGAGGCAAGGCGAGTCTCGGTTATACCAAAGAGATGAAAGTGACTAGGTGAGTTAACATAAATGCAAATGTCCGGCACTTTGTTCGCCAGGTGATATACATTTAAATGTCCGATTCGAAATTTTTGGCCTTTTTTGCACATTATCTTGTATGGTAATTTTGGCGTTAAAAATAAGTAATAGAACTAAGGGGAAGTAGAGTACAGGAACAAAAAGTAGTATGCGAGTAATAAAAGTAACAAATGTAAGGCAAACAAACAGCAAACTTCACGGAAAAAGCGAAATTTAAACAGAAAAGAGAGGGGAAAGGGGGCGGAGGGCGAGTAGGTTATTTAGACAAAGCGTTTACGTTATCCAGGACAAATAAGAGAATATTTGTGAGGCTTGAAAAATGTAACGAGCACTCGCCAATATTCACTGATCTGACTTGCTCAGATACGCTTTAACGGGAAGAAAGAAAAATATAATAATAATAATAATAATAATAATAATAATAATAATAATAATAATAATAATAATAATAATAATAATAATAATAATAATAATAAAGGTAAGTTGACTTTTCCCGTAAAATTTATAGTCTATAGAGACAGTCACATGAGCAATAGAAAGTAAGTCGACACAAGACAAAAGTGCGCTGCATGTAGTAAGGAGTTCGAGTCGATTATAAGATACGAGGTCCCGTAAACAAACGTCTCACACGTGCACTGCTATGATGGTATTTGACCAAACATGCAGAGATGAAATGATTAATATCATCTGTTTAAGTCACGAGCAGATCAACATAAGATATCTGCAGTACAAGTTCACTCAGTGTAAACCCTTAACGAGTAAGAATAGCACAGAAACAACTTTATTGTTGTGCTGTAAACATGTCTCTTCTCGTGTGTAGGTGAGTGTAGAGTTAGCTGGGTACGCGGCCACTCTTGTGGCTTAACGTCAGATCAGCAAAGAGAACAAACTAAAAAAAGTCAGTGTTTCAAGACGAGTCTGATTGATGACACCTAACACACACACACACACACACACACACACACACACACACACACACACACACACACACACACACACACACACACACCGCACACAAACACGCACACACACATCCGCACTGACTCATGCGTCCGTGTATGCACGACCCCTGTCATGCTCAGTTCAATGTGCGGACGGATAGATGACCAAGCCGACAAAGGTACCGCACCTGGCAATGCAATGCAATTTTTTACAGGGACTAAGACTTCCAGCTATCGCTGATTTCGTCTGAGGGGGGATGGGCCAGGGGAGGGGGGGGGGAGGGGGCCTGTCTTGCTGACTGTCTGTCGCCCCGTCGCGCAGTGGCTGATGGTGTTGCCAGGGCCGGGTGGTTGGTGGTGGAGGAGGCGGGTGGTGAGGCCGGGGGACCGTTGCTTTAGTGCCAGGCTGGAGGGTGTTGACAGGCCAGCCACTCTAAAAGTTCTTGTACGAGTGGTGGCGGGGGTGGTGGTGGCCGGCGAAACCGTGGCTGGTGGAGGCAGGGTGCGGGGATTCGGGGTGGTGGAGGTGGTGGCCAGTGGATTCTGGGTCTTGGTGCTTGGCGTTGGAATGGGCGGGCTGGGTGGCGATGTGGTGGTGGTAGACGGAGGTGGGGTGGTGGTGTGGGAAGTAGTGCCGGGCGTTGCTGTGTCCTGAATCTCTTTGGTGGGCGGTGGCGTTGGTGGGTTGTAGTTTGTTGTCTCTTGGCCGGTGGTTGAGGGTTGTGATTCTTGTTCGCTTCATCGGGGGTCTGGGTGGTCGTGGTGGCCGTGTTGGTGGTGTCAGTCGGTGGGGCGTCTGCCCTGGCCTTCTGTTGCCTTGGTAGGTCAGTGTTGCATCCCCTCTCATGGGTTGCTGGTGGTGTCGTGAGGCGCTCTCGGTCGTTGGTCGCTGTGGTGGTTGCGGTTTCGGTATCTTTGTTTGCTGTGGTTACTGTCGCTTGGCAGTTGCTGTCTTGTTGTGTTTTGACTGCTTGGCTTCCGCTGTTCGTAGTTTTGGGTGGACAGAGATCGGCGAGTTCTCCAGTGTCTATTAGCCATCGTGTGGCGACGAGTGCTCGGTGGTACTCGTCCCCCCTTCACTGCGTCGATGACTGGTATTGCTGACTGTAGCAACAGTACCAGGTCGATGACGTCCATTTTCTTGAGACGAATCTTCTTCTCTCTCTTGGTCCACGCCCGTTTCTTTAGTAGGTGTTCAGGGATGTGGACTGACCCTGGGGAGGGTGGGGAGACAGACTCTGTGGAATTCGTCGTGTCTTCGGAGTCTGGTGGCGGTAGGGTCTCTGGTAGGCAGGCAGTTTCTTGTGCGGCTGGCTGCTGGTTGAGCTCTTGTGTTGGGGGCTCTTTGGCGGGGGCTGTCTCCTCTTCTTCATCGTGTTGGTATTGTTGCATGCTGAGTGAGTTGAGTTCATTTTGGAAGAGTTGTCTTAATTCCGGCGGTGGTGTTTCTTCTTCGGGGGCTGCGGCATGGTTCAACTGGCTCAAGCTTCTCCGCATGAGCTCGTCGAACTTGGGAAACAGCCCCCTCGGCGGTATCGGCATTCCTTGAAGTGCCAGGCGTTCGAAAGGTGTCACCTGTCGTGGTGGGTGGGCTGTTTGCTGCGGGGGCGGGAGCCCCAACGTTGGTTGTTCCCTTGGCTGAATTGGTTGCGGCGCCTGGGGGGGAGGGGGTGAATCCCCCACCTGTTCCCAGTACGGCTGCGCTGGTTGATCTCTTCGCTGAAAAGGTGGGGACAATGGAGGCCGTTGGCTTCTTGTCACCTTTGTAGCCTTTGTTTGCTGTTGTGGCGCCTGAGGGAGACTGGCGGTATAGTCTTCCACCTGGTCTTTGTTGGTTCGGCGTCTGTTCGCCCTAACAAGGGCGGGCGGCTTGTTTTTCTTGGAAGCCATCTGTGCTGTTACTTGGCTTTGCTTGAGGCGAGGCTTGGTCTCGGTTGGCTACCCCGCGGAGCGGTGTCCGTTCTCCGTTGGGTCTCTGTTTTCTCTCTGGCTAGGCAAGGAGCGGAGGACCGTTCTCCTCGGCTGCTGTGAGTCGAATGTTGTGGTGTGACCGCACCTGGCGAGCCATGCAAAGGTGCATAGCTGACAAGGCGCATCACCCACGCTGTCATGGATCACCCTTCGTCCGCCATTTGTATGTAGTTCACAACTTACAAGAACTGCAGAAGATTCGTTCAGTGGGAACTGAATGTGACAGGGATTGTGGGACGCCGATTACGACAGTGATTGTAAAAACTGCGCGAGCAGCTTTAATGCTTGGATTTGTGGTTGGTCCAAAAACATGGCTCCGGCCGCTTGCTTCGCGCCCCAGGCGTTCGTGGGTGATTCCGCCGCTGGTGGGACAATGGGTCCTGTCCCTGACGGCTGCAGCGGCGGGAAGTCGGTGGTCTGGAACCGGGGAGTCGCGTAGATACCGCCCTGCTGTACGCCGCCGGGCTGTGAACCTGACACGCTCTCGGGTGGTGGTTGGTTAGGCTGATTGGTGGGCGTCTGGCGAGTGACGGGCGGCCGCCGCTGGCTCAAGGCGGCAGACATCAAAGACGGGTTGCTGAGCCGTCTGCTATCGCCACGTGAACCATTTCGGCTGATGGCTGGATTAGGCCCGTCCCCTTGGCCGGGCTCCCCGGCATTTCTCAGCTGGTGGTAGGGGGCGTGGGGAGGGTCACCATAACGGATCCTAAGGGCAATCAGCTTAATGCCCTCGTCACTCGGGTGAGTCATTGTGTTATCGCGTCTATACATGACCTGCTTGGGGGCGTCGTTCTTGGTCAGGAAGCTGGAAGTGTGGTCAACAAACTGTACACGCGTTTGTTGACAGGCCTGTTTCAGGTTGGCGTTTGACATGCGCGTAGGTCGTGATAGGGCGTGGTGACTGCTAAAAGGAGGGACGATGGAAGAGGCCTGTAATGTAGCGCGCGGAAAAGCGGCGGACACCAGGCGGATTAGTTGTAGCCACGCGTTAGTAGTAACGTGACCCTGAGTGTCCCTACAGCTGTTAATCCCGACGTGAAACACAACGTGGCGTACGTGTTGAGAAGGTGAGATGGGGGCGAGCCATTTGACCGCCAGGTTTTGTACGACACAGTCTTTAGACGACATCTTCCGCTCGCTCACTCGCTTCATAATAGAGTCACCAAGCAGAAGGACGTTTGACTGGTGTCTGATGTTCATGGCACATAGATGGTCGTATGGAGTCTTTGGTGGCGGTGTATAGGACGTTTTTAAGACTGTCTGCTCGGCGGCCTGGGACGGTGTTAATCCATCGGTACTTTGGTCACTGTGGTCGTCGGAGAGGGCTGCAAAGCGATTTTGCGTCGTGACAGTTACGTTCGAACCAAGGGTCACGCTGGCTGTTGTCGACTCATGCTGCAGGGCCTTGGTTGTTTTAGCAGTTGCAAGTGAGTGTTGCACACTGCCGAGGTCGCTGGTACCAGAGCGGGGTATGGAAGGGGATTGTGGTGGGTGGTTCTTTGCCTCAGGGCAGTGTTGGACATATAGTGAGATTTTAGAGTGGAGTGATGTTGATAATGACTCCACCTGCTTTCTCAGCTCCCGAAGTGTAGCACCCTGCGTCTCCTTGCCAAGTGCAAGTTTTGTCACCTGCGTGGTCAAGGCTTTGTGTTCATGATTCAGTTTCTCAACAGCACTAGCTGTTGAGTTTTCGTGCTCTTGTAGACACAGGTCAGTAGCTTGGACATCATGTTTGAATTTTGCTGCACTGTCCTTTAGGTCGCTGTCAAACCTATCCTGGCGGGTAATAAGGGCTGCGTACTGCTGCTTGAAAGTGGCTAATTCAGATGTAACAGTCTGCAGCTCTGTCTTCAGATCTCGGATACAGGCCGTGGCCTCTGATAGCTGTTGTTGCAAAAGGGATAGGGATAGGGGTGATGCAACATTGGCTGGGCAAATTGAAAGGCCCAAGGGCGATGCTACGACGTTAATCCTATCAGCGGACGCGAGGCCAACTTGTTCACAGAGAGAGAGAGAGAGAGAGAGAGAGAGAGAGAGAGAGAGAGAGAGAGAGAGAGAGAGAGAGAGAGAGAGAGAGAGAGAGAGAGAGAGAGAGAGATAAATGAAATGAAACTTTATTTTCCAAGGATAAAAGAATAGGTGCGCAGAACTATTTTCATTCTTGTTATTGCTATACACTACAAAACAAAATAAGGTACATAAAATGGTTTTGCCCTCAATATCTGAGAGTGGACAGGACTGCAGCTGGGCGATACGCTAAGAATAGCAGAGAACAGAGAGGAATTAAGGGAGCTGGTTGCCAAGTTATCAGTGGTGCCCCAACGGTTGGCAAGACTACGGGATATAGATAGATAGATAGCTTGTAGCCTACAGGCGCCAAGCCAAGCCTGCACAACCCTCCACACACACACACACACACACACACACACACACACATACACACATACACACACACAAACACATACATCAGTATATCATTTACATTCTATCACTTAAAACTATATGACAGCAAATATAAAGAGTATAATGGATTTTGAACATAAAACCGCTATTGTTCTCATCATAAAAATGAACACGGTTCACTCCAACAAACATACAACAAGCACACACACACACACACACACACACACACACACACACACACACACACACACACACACAAACACACTGGCACACACACACACGCGCGCGCGCGCGTGCGCAAGCACTTAAGGATGAGCGCGTGCACACCCACACACACACACACACACACACACACAGACAAACACACACACGCACAGCTAGATGCTATAGTCTGCAGTAAAAGTAATGTATAGTAATCCCGCAATCATCGCGCGCGCTGGTCGACGCGAAGAAACTATAGCACTGCTACGCGGTGCGAGCTTTTAATGCTGTGTCTATCGACGGCATCCCGTCTGGCCAGCGGCCAGACTAGAGAGAGAGAGAGAGAGAGAGAGAGAGAGAGAGAGAGAGAGAGAGAGAGAGAGAGAGAGAGAGAGAGGGAGGGAGGGAGGAAGGGAGGGGGGCTGGGAGGGAGGAAGGGAGAGAGAAAGAGATGGAGAGAGAGAGAGAGAGAGAGAGAGAGAGAGAGAGAGAGAGAGAGAGAGAGAGAGAGAGAGAGAGAGAGAGTGAGAGACAGACAGACAGACAGACAGACAGACAGACAGACAGACAGACAGACAGACAGACAGAGAGAGAGAGAGAGAGAGAGAGAGAGAGAGAGAGAGAGAGAGAGAGAGAGAGAGAGAGAGAGAGAGAGATAAAGAGGGAGAGAGAATGACAATGACAATGATTCTTTATTTTACAACGGTGAAAGTTTTGGTGAAACCATTTTTCGAACTTGCCGTTGCTAATCTACTTTACATATAATGCACAAATCACAAAATACTATCTTTGAATTATGGAAAAAAATGAAAGGGAAAAAAAATTGAAAAATAACGTTTAAAAAAAGAAATCATTGAAGAAGTGGAAATAAACATAGAAAATCTAACACATACACACAGTTGTAAAGGTGTACCTATCCATACATACATTTATAGACACAATGTTACGTGTTGAGTCGTGGTCGTAGTATGATATCACACCAGACGGCACGCACGTAAGGTTCTTTTAAAGAAACTTCATTCAGCTGCAACCCGTCACACGTGGCTTAAGGATGTAGACCACACTGGAGGAACAGTTCCAACAATATTTTATTGCAGTGATGCGATCTCCACCCAATGCGTTCACAAATGCACCAACACTGATAGAATGTCTCTAATGCGGAATGTCAACACTTTGACACAATGCGTCTCTCATACAATGGGGGAGCTGGGTGGCGTGGTGGTAAAAGCGTTTGCCTCCAGACCAAAAGGTCCCGGGTTCGAATCCAGCTTGGGTCAAAATTTGCTCAGACCCTTTTTCGTTGCCCCGTCTTTGAAATCACCATCGTGGTGGACAAAAGACGTTAAGCCCTAAACATTTAACATTTAACATTTTCTCATACAATGCACATCACCAAACACTGCATAACTTCATCACTGACAATGAACCACGATATCTTGCGTAGCTCACTTAATGTCAATGTGCTTATGATACACTGCAATTATACAACTGAACAATGTTCTGACGCTGTTACATCGCAATTATACAACTGAACAATATACACACGCGCTTCTAAACACAGTCTTATAATTATAGTGTTATGCTTTCCATAATACTCCAGCAACTTCAGAGAGAAAAGATGTGGGGCTACAGCCACACCCATTTAATAAACAATTGATTATTCTAATTAGATCGGTAATTAGACAAACGAACTCCACCAATTACCACCAAGAGCTTTATCTGCCTGGCCATTATAGTTCCACTCCAGAAATCATTCAAGCTACGTTTTTTGATCAGCTGACAACCTGTGATTATTAAGGCAGATCCCCCACATAAATAATTATAGCTGCCATTGACTTCTTTAAACAAAATTATTATATTACGTTTTAAAATGAACCAAAACGAATTACTTCTTCTAAGCGATATCTGTGCTGTAGAAAACAAAGACTTAGACTCTAAAAAAACAACGCCTTCTCTCTGTAGTTGTTTCTGGAAAATCAAAAGCTTTTCTCGGAAAACAATACATGACAGAAGACATAGAATCCCTCACTGCTGATGAGCTAATCAAACTACATTCTAAATATGAAAATCACATTGCTTCACTAATGACCCGTAATTTGAGTCGATCTCTTGTCTGCCTATACACAAAAGCTGTGAGTCACTTCCTACCTGTGGATAGTGACAGTTTATCACATGAGTTAGAAAGCAACCCCATAGTTTAAAGTTCAATCAGAAAATTAGCATGCCTTATGTTTTACAAGTTTGGGAATTACCTTGCACCTGTGGTAACCTTACTTGTTACTAGTAGTCATATTGATTTTTCTAAAATAAATTAGAAGAAATTGGACGAGACTCAGACGACTCCACATCAGAGTCCTGTCTTGACACAAGTTCAAACGGTGACTAAGGTTAAAAGTCCAGGTCGAATAGAAGCTGGGAAAAGATTAGCTGAATATAACAGACAAAAAAAATTACAGCTTCAAGCATTAACAGAAAAGACTCAAGTAACTGACACACCGTCAACAGCTCCAACCCCAGCATAAGTGTCACTACTGCCAGGACCAACACCCTCACACCCCCCAAAAAATGAGAGACAAACAACTGAGTCTAAACCTGTAACAGCAAAATATATAGTTGCTGGATTTGTTCTTGGATTTGGTTACTTAGGTTATCAATTATACAAAAAATACAAACCACAGACTCGAACAGTGTCCAAAAAATCAAGCACTCCAAAAATAAAACAAGTTGTCGCCACATTACCAGCAACACCCAAAGCCATGGACCCATTTTACATGCACTAAATAAATTTATTATTTTAATTTTTGTGGCATAAGAAAATGAGTGACACAAAGAACATAATCAACCTTGTCTATCACTCTGCTGTAATAAGCGGGCTAACAGTTGCTTATTCTATGCTGGGGAAAAGTCTTCTCAAAATGAAATCGGCAGACTTGAGTAGATTAGACTTTGAAGACAGTGCTAAATTAGTTGCTGTTGTAACAGCGTCAATTGCAACAAAAGACTTTCTCGTCCAGCAAGGAATTATTCCAGAAAATGTTTCTAAGTAAATAAAAAATATGGCAGCAATAGCTATTATGATTGGTGGTGCAGTTGTTAATGTCTTGGCATTTAGTGGATCAAACTATCTCTTTTCAAAAATGGGTAAAGAGGAATCAGCAGAAGAAATGAAGCGTCATAATGAGGCATCTGAAAAACTGGCACAAGCTCAACAGGATTATGAGAAGCAAAGAATACAGAAACTTGATTTCATCAATAAAAAAAACTCAGGCTTGAAGGTCATGCACAGCGTACATTTTCAAACGTCGACGATGCGATCAAAGAATACTTTCTTGTTACTGGCGAAGACATGACCATCCCACAACCAAAACTTAGTGATTACTACCAGCCAAGCCCAGAACAAAGAAATGGAGAAATAATATTTGTTCTAGTAGGAATGACATTTGTATATTTTACAGGAGTTTTTATTGCTAGAAGAAATGATCGACGTCGGAGCTAAACTATAAAAAATATATTACTCTCCTGTTGGTTACTGGAAAGGAAAAACCGCAATAGAAAATTACATGCTGTTGTGGGTGGGGATGTTACACTCGAACAAATAAAACAGTGGCTCAAAAAACAAGCAAATTGGCAAATATATTTACCTGCTCCAAGAAAAACAACAAGACCTCATTATGTAAATACTGTCCCTAATGACACCCATCAAATGGATCTTCTGTTCTTGCCACATGATACAATAAGAAAGAAACGATACAAGTATGCATTAACTGTTGTCGACATAGCTTCAAGGTACAAGGATGCCGAACACATAACTGACAAGAATGCTACCATGGTAGCCACTGCGTTAACAAAAATATATAGTCGAGGCCATTTAAAATTTCCCAGGCTTGTTCAAGTCGATGACGGAAGTGAATTTAAAGGGGCTGTTAATCAATTATTTGCAAAGCATGGAGTGCTAGTGCGGCGAGGCATCCCAGGTGTACATAGATCACAGGCAATTGTTGAAAACTTTAACAAGCAATTATCAGAGAGACTTTTCAGCTGTCAGTATTCTAAGGAACTCACGCATGACGCATGTAACACTGAGTGGTTTAAGAGATTACCATCTGTGATAAAAGCAATGAATAATGAGGGTCATTTAAAACCTGCTGATGCTATTAAATTAAAAACAATGCCATCAGAGTCAGAAATAAAAACAACACCTCCAGACACAAGCTTTTTTACAAAACAGGTGAGATATTTGTATCAACCTGGTGAGGTTGAGAATGATGTCAGGCGCAGGGCAACTGATCCAATTTGGTCTACGTCTGTCCACAATATAAAAAAATAGTCCCTGGCGCTAATGCAACAATTTATTATCTATATGAGCCTGCGCCACAAAGGGCATTTGTCAGAGAAGAATTACAGATTATTCCTCCAGACACGGTTTCGCATTTTTTATCATTTCATCAACTAATTCATTGATTAATTCATCAATTAATTCATGGGCTATTTCTTCAGATATCTTAAGTGCATAATGCCCAGGTGCATAAGCCTTTTCCTTAGTGTGAAACACTCGTTTTGTGTCTCCAATTGCAAGTGACTTTTTATGTGTTTGGGTCATTTTAATATTGTGTCTATTTGATCTCAGTGTCTTGTTTGGATAATCAGGCATTAGTTCTCCATCTAATACTTGCTTATAATGTTCATGACGGATGTCTTTATTTTTATTGATGTTTTTTTTTTTTTTTTTAATTGCTTTGGCTTTTGACTGACTGCCCTTTTGGTGCAATATGGAATACATTTTTGACCTCAGTCCAACATACTGAACTATGGGCACTCCATTTAGTTCATCTTAAATTTCCCAGGCACTTTCTTTTTCTGTGTGCTAAACAGTGGGTGATTCTTAGGGTAGTCAGACATGTCATACATATGCAACTCTGTTTTCATGTCTTCATAAAAGTCTTCAGTAGGCACATCTATGATCATAGAGTCGGTGTCAGTGTATAACAGACGGCACTCGGGATACTTTGGTTTGAAGTAATCATAATAAAATTCAAGCATTAATAATTTTGATAACTCAAGTATTGCCATACCAATGAATACTGGCTTGTCCAGTTTAACAATCTTTTTTTTTTTTTTTGAGTGTCACTGCATACAATGATGGATGAAATTCTTTATATCCTGTGTACTGTGGCTTACCCGTAAGTTTAATTGCACCTGATACAGTTGTGACCAGTCTCACATCTTTGCGGTGATGAGGATTTTCCATTGTCTTACCAAAACAGGCATTGTTCATAAGCTTAAAGAAGTCTTTGTCAAATGCAGTGTTGCCATCTCTTGCACGGAGGGTTGTGTTTTTCATTATGTAATCTTTCATGAAAGCACTTCGATCAAATTTAATACCTATGTGAACTTTCTTTAGCATTAACCCATGTCTGATGTAAAACTGCAGTAAGCGACAGTGACAAACGTAGTTGAATTTGTCATTCAGATTTGGCACAAGTTTGGTGTCTTCTTTTTTCCCTGTTAAAGACATTTTCTCAACAGCTAATGGATAATCATTGTGGTAATCATGTAGATGGTGTGGGTACTCCAGGTCGACTTCAAAGATCCAACCCTTTTAGTGATCCCTATCATAATTCATAATTTCATTTGTTAATTTTGTTATAACACACTGTCACAAATCATGCAGTTGAAAGTTTTTCAAGGGCAATAACTCACACATTGCAAAGCCATACAAATTGTTAGCGTCCAAGTATGTAATGAATGACCTTGACCTCGAGGGGTCAAAGTCATCAAGATATTTCGAGGGTTCCGAGCGTAAGGGCCGTAAATCGGCATTTTGTCAATTTTGTGATTTTTATATCAAAGAAACCGTTATTGTATGTAGATTTATCCTGTGATAACGATATTTCAATCAATCACATATATAAGGTGTTATTGATGAGAACTTAAATCAATTAACGGTTTTGGGCGAGACAGCTGCATGCCAGACAGCCGCATCTTGAATTACAGCAGCGTATAAGAAGCGCGCTACTACCAGTGGCGGGGGCGTAAAGGCCTTATCTGTATGTGCCTGGTCCAACGCGCGTGTGTTTACATTCAGGCACTCGGTGCATCGTGCATGCCGAAGAGCCGTAACTCCAGCTACCATTTTTAAGCAGGCAGAAGTCTGAAGAAAGCACACCGATTTCGAAAGCTTAAAGACGGTAGATGCCGTTATGATCGTCCAGCTGGCAAAGAAACAATAAAAGTAACTGCTAAAAGGACAGCATGAAGACAGTATAATGCCTGGCTAGCATGCATTTTAGAGGCATGGCATTAAACAACAAAGAGAACTGACGATTTCCGACACTGTGTTTGACCGTGGACTATCATTATGAAAAGCGGAGTATAATTTGGCAAGTCACCAAATCATACACGTATATTGGTTACCAAATCAATGCTAGCTCATTAGTAAGTACATACACGCCTCAAAGATGGTGACAGGAGACAAACTACTGTTCAAAACTGAAAAGATATCGTAGTGCCGTGAAAAGAACGAAAAAAATAATGTTACGCTGGCACACTAGAGTGACATGTATATAAATCAGTATCTGTGTCCCTGACCGGCCAGAAACTGAATGGAAACGTTCCCATGGGGTGCCAGACATTCCTAACAGGCGTGCACAGTTTCCGTCCCCGGGTGCAGACTGTCATCCTTTCAAACCGGAAGAAACCATTGGCTTTACGAATTTTACCACACGTTTTTATTCTTTCATCCGACCATCCTGTGGCAGGACGCTGAATACGGGACGAGTTTCGGCTACTAAGGTAAGCACACACACACACACACACACACACACACACACACACACACACACACACACACACACACACACACACACACACATGCACACACTTTTTCCAACTGAGCTGAATGACTTGGATAACTTACACAACCTTGTAAACTGATTTATACATAATAAAAATGTAGGTTTCTGAACACAGGTACTAATTCAGTAATCTCTTGTTCTCGTTTACAGACACTCAACTATGGAATCGGACGACAATCATGTTTTCCTGCAGCTTGCTGCTTCGCTCACTGCAGACAAAAATGATGACAGTTTCAGCACCTCGGACGACGAGCCACTGAAAAACACCGTTGAGTTTAATGAATCTGATCTGGAGCCCCTTAAATGGCAGACTGGTTTTGACACATCAGATGAAGAACCTCTGATGAAGGCTAATGCCAATATCGATGACCTGATCACAGACCCTTCCTACGTACCTTCTGATTGTGAGCAGGTTTCAGCAAGCAGGAAAAGAAAAGCCAACAAAAGAAAAAAGAGGAAGAGAAGCAGTGATTCCGATCTTCAGACCGCAACAGAAAGCAGTCTTCGAGCCCACCTGACCCATCAGAGAAATCTGCATGATCACACAGGTAGGCTGGACAACTTTTTGGCGTCCAATGGATTGTACAGACAAGAAATTGTTCCTGATGGTAACTGCTTTTTCGAGGCATCTGTCCTTCATCTGGAGGACATCAGCCATTTGGAACTTAGACACTGTCTGTGTGACCATCTGATAGAAAACATTACAGAGTACATTCATTTCATGGTCAACAGAAGTGAAGAAGATGAAAATGAGCGTTATCTCTGATATCACTCAAATGTCAGTGAACTCAGAAAGCCGGGAAGATGGGTCAATGATGCCGCTGATTTACTTCCTCGTGCTCTCGCAGACTGGGCAGAAAGGACTGTCGTCATATACTTCAGTGATGTATTCAAGTCTCAGAACGAAATACACCCCTCATCATCCAGAAACAGTCAGCCAGTTAACGACGCAGGTACCAGCACTCCTCCACACGACGCAGGTAACAGCACTCCTCCACACGACGCAGGTAATTGCACTCCTCCACACGAAGCAGATAACAACACTCCTCCACACGACGCAGGTAACAGCACTCCTCCACACGACGCAGGTAACAGCACCTCTCCACACGACGCAGGTGGCAACTTTCCTCCAAATGACGCAGGTAAAGGCTGTATTTCAAATAAGGCAGAGGCTGCATTGATTAATGATGAGAGATGTCCCTCTCCTGAACCAGACAGTTCAAAATCTAATAAAGTGACACCAAGAAAACAAGGAATGTATGCCAGTCCACCCAAAAAGAAGCTGGCGCGACAAAGGGAAGCCAGACCAGAAACGTGGAAAAAAAATGTTCGGAAGACCTTGAACCTGCAAGGCAAACAATACCTTTCCCAAACTGGCAAAAGAGTACCATCGAAGGTGATGAGGGAGGTGGACTGTACAAAGTGCCGGTACAAGTGCTCTGAAAAGATAACAGAGGAGAGCCGAAAAGAACTCTTCGATGCCTTTTATGCTCTACAATCATATGAAAGGCAGAAGGATTTTGTCTGTGCCAACGTTTTGCAGAGGCAAACAGCAACGATGTTTGATGAGGATGCACAACAACCAAAGGAGAAAAAACGTCGAGTTTGTCGTGTATTTTCTTTTAATGTTAACGGCACCGTCCAAAGAGTCTGCAAGAATTTTTTTCTTGCGACCCTGGCTGTTGGTGAAACCTACGTGGACCATGCTCTGGAAAACAGCACTGAAGGTGTGTTCACAGGCCAGCAGCTACGGGGGAAGTCACGACCACCCCACAACAAATATAGTAATGAGGCTGTTGACCACGCCAAACAACACATTGAGTCCTTTCCTGTGGTCGAATCGCATTACACAAGAAAGGACACACAGAGGTTGTACCTCTCTTCTGACCTCACTTTGAGCAAAATGTATGAGCTGTACACTGAAGATTGCCAAAGTGGTGGGTACACACCTGTGTCCGCCAGAAAGTATAGAGATATATTCAATCAGTATTTTAATTATTCGTTCCATCACCCAAAGAAAGACCAGTGTGTCACTTGCGCAGTTCTCCAACAGAAAGGGTCTGCTGCATCGGAAGAAGAGAAAAAGGAGTATGAGAAACACCGAGATAGGAAAGACAGAGCAAGGTTGGAAAAAGATCGCGACAAAAGAGAGGCAGGCAAAGATCCAAAGAGGCATGTCATCACAGTCGATCTGCAGGCTGTGCTGCAAGCACCGTGTGGACTTGTCAGTCAGCTTTATTATAAGCGCAAGCTGTGTGTGTATAACTTCGCTGTCTATTCTCTCACTGACAGAAAGGGGACCTGTTTCACGTGGGTTGAAAGCGAAGGGAAGCGCGGTTCATGCGAAATTGCCACCTGCCTGTACATTTACCTGTCATCCTTGCCCCATCATATTGAGGAAGTGATCATTTTTTCTGACTGCTGTTCAGGACAGAACCGCAACCAATACCTATTAGCAGCACTAATTCATGCTGTCAATAACATTAGCAACATCAAGGTCATCAGCCATAAATATTTTGAAAACAGGACACACTCACATGGAATGTGACAGCATGCATGCAGCCATAACTTTCGCCAAAAAACACTCTCCAATCTACACGCCGAGTGGCTGGGACATCATTCTGAGGATGGCACGACGAGGACAGCCCTATGTCGTCATCCTGCTCAAGCATGGTGACTTTCTTGATTTCAAACATGTAGCATCCACAGCCATCAGAAATACAAAGACAGACTTGAAGGGAAACAAGGTCAACTGGCTCAGCAAAGTGATGCAGTTTCTAAAAGGTCAAGAAGAGATGATGTTTTTCAAGTACTCCTTCGATGATCAAGAGTTCCAAGTGCTAAAGATGATAGGGTCCAGCAAGCGTCGCGCACAACCTCTACCTGCACAAATACCTAGGTGCTACGCCTCAAAGCTCCCTGTGTCCGTCGCCAAGAAACAAGATCTGCTGTCTCTTTGCCGCTCTGGAATCATTCCAGCTGAACATCACCCATTCTATGAAAGCCTTTCGACATCTCCAGATATGAAGGACAAACTGCCCGAGCCTGACATGATAGAGGATGACTGCTCTGATATGGATTAAAACAGGTCATTAGAACAGATCATCTCGTAGTCATGTCTGGCAATGGCACACTTGGCCAGAATAAAACCCTGAGTGCTGACACAAGTTTGACAGTGAGGAACTGTAAATATTGTAATATGGACATAATAAGCGGACTTGAAATTTCAATCATATGTGATTTTGTGTTAGAAAACTCAATCCTTGGATGCGGGAATTTCTTTTCTTTTTCTTTTTTCTTCTTCTTCAAATGTTGACATGCTGAGAAGACTGAAATCAAAGCCTGTGCTACGTATGCTTTTTTAACTGAAAATATGACTTACGAGAACTGTGAAATGGTAAGACACTTATCAAACATGCCACAACGACATCAGTGGGTGAGTTCTCTTTCATTTCTGCATAGTTACTTTCTCTTCACGTGTAACGAGATGTTCCTGTATTTTGATAATGCCATTATTGTTGTCAGTCTTGCTGACTTCATGTTTGGTTGGTTTTCTCCGTATAGAGTGCACAGCTTAAGTGGACTGATCAGTTAAAAGCATGTGAAAAATAATGTAATCTGCCACTGGTCAGTCTCCCTGGACTCGTATTATATAGATCCTGTTAGACTGAACAGTTTTAAGTTGTGGACTGCTATTCTCCGTACATGTTTTACGATCTTCTTACACTCATGCAGCAGTTCTGTGCTTGTTTTTATCTCCTGCTAAAGAGTCTTGTTTGATTATACGGTTCTTTTCTGTGTCCGGTAATGGCAATTTCACCGTGCAGTTGCCGGGCGTAAAGGCCTTATACTTATAACTATTTAGAGCTTTCCCGTCCGTAGAGGAGTCCGTTTTTCCTCACCCCTTGACAGCAGTAACACTTTCTGCGGCTGTCTGGCACTATCAACATGACCCATTTCCGAAACGCAGCCTAGGAGGAAAACTAGCTGCGGTCCTTAGGCAGGAAGTTTACGTATATACTGGCCGTTTTCGTGCGTGCCTGAAACTCGCACTTAGCAGGCCTGTCTTTACGCAGGCACAGGTGGCTGCAAACCTTTTACTCTGAGCGTGCATAAGGACCGTATATAATGTCAGCATTGTTTATTTGCCAAATGTACGCTAAATAAAAACGACTGTTTCAAAATGTTCATTTGAAAGTACAGAGGAGAAAACAAGCTTTCAACTGATACATGTTTTGATACCAGGAACTCAAGCACTAAATAGAAATAAATCTTCAAAACTTTCAAACTGCTCTCCTGTAAAATTGTGGGAAAACGGGATATGGCTCTTACGCCCGGAACCCTCGATTTGTTGTTGGCTTTGGCATAGTTGTTTGCGGCTATACTAATGCCGCCCCTCAATCCGCGTTCCACCATTTCACCCATTGTACGATCAGACAACAGGTCGATAGATATCTTACTGGATTTTTAAAATGCATCCCATGTCATGCCAGGACTAGTTATGTAGCAAGCTGGGTCAAGACTGTGGTGTAACAAACCCTTTTCACGGTAACTTTGAAATATGTCTGCTAGCAAACAAACATCAGCTTTCAAGTACTGGTTATGGTAGTCATGAATCGTTTCACACCCTAGTTTACCCCATGCATCAAGAGCGTGCTGGTAATCAGAGTCAGAAATACCTTTGCCAGTTAGTGTAGAATAAAATTTCTCTTTTGGAGGTAGTCTCCTTTCCTCAAACACAACCCAGTGATCAATGTACTCATATGGATAAACACCTTTCTTGATCAACTCTGGCTCAAAATATTTGCTTGTAATTGGAAACTCAGTCAATCCTTCTGCCAGACTAGCAAGTCCTAAAGACAAATGTTGCATGGAGTCATAAAATGCTAATTTGTCCAACCTAAAAGTCAAGTATTTCTCAGTTGTCTGTGCAATGCAACTAATTTTTTATAAGACTCGTCCACAGCCTGCATGATAATATGTGAATCATACCCCTTGGGATTGTGGAAAAAGATAGGCACCTTATATGCCTTGGGATCAATTTTTAGTTTCAAGTTGTAATCACCATGTGCAGCACCTCTATAAGGTCCAGTTATGTGGTCATGGTCGCGAACTTTATCAACATCAAGGGCTTGTTCACAAATCCAACACATCTCCGCCATATCAAAATTTAGTTTATCTTCTTCTGTCATCAACAAAGGCATCTGACAGTT
This sequence comes from Semisulcospira habei, assembly GCA_036245525.1. NCBI lineage: Eukaryota > Metazoa > Mollusca > Gastropoda > Semisulcospiridae > Semisulcospira > Semisulcospira habei. The sequence goes on along the minus strand of BTPG01000003.1, from coordinate 214,447,122 downwards.
TTCCAAATACTGTATTACCTGACTATACAGTTGTCTCATTTCTGTTAAAAAATCAGCTGCTGCATTTTCACCTCTGTAGATAACAGGTTCTTCGTGCACACCGTCTGACCTAACAAGAATGTATCCAAAATAACACACCACTTGGTCACTCAACTTTATTATCTTTGGTAATGATTTTGGAACACGACCATCATATGGAACAACCAGTGATTCAAAATCAGCATACACTACAAACGGCAGCTTTTGCTGATTCCCATGGTTTTTAAAATATACCTTGCTACCAGGATCTGGATACCTAAGTACTGTTTGAATGTCATCAGGTGACCTACAATGTTTAACATGTTTGTGTGCTACTTCCGTAGAGAAAAACCTCTGTAAACACTTTTTTACAAAATTCCTGTTTACACTTGTGTTTTGTTGTATGCCCATGATTTAGACGTGACATACTCCTAATAATTGTGTAGTGAAAGTTATCACCGGAACTTATTAATAAAAGGTCAACATGCTTATCTTCTGGCTGACCGTAGGTGGGGGCAAGTGGTGATACTCTAATTGGTTCTAATTTGTTCTCAGACTCATTATCCCATACATACACATTTACAGATATACCAGGATTTAGTTTTTCAAACAAGTCTATGTCCTCCACCTTAACAGGAAAATCTATACCACTGAAGTTGAGTTCGTTTTCAAATTTGGTATAGTTAGATACACGTTCAGGTCTTGTTTTTACAGAGTGTTGTTTGGCAAGAACACACCACATAAAACAGAAATTATCATTGTTCTGAATATTGACTACAGCCTTTTTATTTACAACCTCAGTTGGTAGAGGCAGCCATGATTTGCCTAATATAGGATGGTATCTTGACTGCTTCAGTTGCAGTTCAAGTACACGACCTTCATGCCAACCAGACCCCTGCATTTTTGCTCTGTCAATTGCTTCAAGGAAGTCAGGCAACAGTCTTTCTCTAAACACTTTTTCCAATTCTCTTCTCGAATTAACTGTGTGTTGTCTTGTTAAGATATACGATACAATCACTTTACCATCTACCCTGGTAAATTCTATTTTCGCAACAATCTGAATCTTTACACTACCAGAAAGAAGATTATATTGTATGACCAAAAAAAAGACCTTTCTATCGATTCATAGACACTGTAAGTGTTGGATATAGGCAAATATGTTGTGTGAAACACGTTTATTAAGCCTGATGACCTTTGGGCATAGTCCATCATTTTTATTTGTCCGACAAAATAATAAATAGAAAAATTACACCTTGTGTAATACCACTTTTCTGACTGTAATCCCTACAAAACAAAATTTAGTTTATATAGTTCACTCACCAACAAATTAACCACTTCCCTGGTATGTGTCTTAAGGTCTTGTGCTCATGCTGTAGGTGTAATATCACTTTATTGACAGTAACAAATTCAATATAATCATATTGTTTACTTAGATGGTTAAATATGTGTAAACACATACTCTCAAAACAGTCACAGTTAGCATCATAAACTATAAAATCTTGTGTCTTAAGATCAACAGTCTTGTAATTATAACGTAGTGGACTATTAGAATATCCAAAAGTTACATTAAATGCCATGTATATCTTCGTTGGTTTTGAGAGTTTTATCAAAGGCTCAAACGGATGTTTAACTTGTGTTTTTAAGTCATTAAAATGCACAATGCCTCTGAAGCTCTCTGTGATATCAAACGCTCACCCGCTTTGTCTGTCCGTCATTTTTTTATAGACAAACCAAATGTATAAATTAATTCACTAATCCATACCCTGTGGGCTGATCTGTCTTTAAAATAAGCTTTAGATGCTTAGTTGATTTCAGTTTGTTTTTCACACAGTCTCGTTCATGTTTATTTGGTATAACATTGTTCTCTCTGAGACAGTCTTCAAAGCTGTCATTATCCTTATAGTAAAACAAACAGATAAACTTTAACTGCTCATGAAAATCTTTCAGTACAGCATTATATTTTTGAGTGAGAATCCAGACACTCATGTTTGCATGTCTGCCACTGAAGGCCAGTTCTGCCAGTGTGTTTCTCTTCTTAACAATATCCTTCTCTGCAGAGCAATCATCAACAATAAACAAAGTTGACTGTCCTTCAAATTGTTTGTAAAAATAATGCAGGTAGTCATTCATTTTTTTTCTCAGGGTCAATTAAATAAATATTGTTATCTGTTCAAATAAATAAACGGTTGTGATAAGCTTTGTTGTGTTTGATATTTGGACAAAATATCACAATGTTTCTGAAATGACAGATGTATCTTGTTTGTAAGAGGTTAAGAACAAATTCAGTTTTCCCACAGCCTGTGGCACCACAAAACAAACCACAGTGTGGGTGAAGTGTCATCAAGTTCATTTTAATACACAATATAATTAATATATGTGTCCACTTAGTCTGCTTTCTGCAAAATTGAGTTGTGCGTCATAAATCAGATACAAATATATATTTATTGCTCCAGCGGTTTCATTTTTTTTTTTTTTTTTTTTTTTTTTTTGTATTTGGATTGTAATTCCGTCACTACCGTTTTCAAAAGTACGACCTGACCCATGCAGGTAGTCGTCATCTGTACTACGCAGGTCTAGCCACAGTGCATACTTGTCTGTCAGGTATTGAGCAATTCTTACGTCATACAGATGCAGATCTTTAGATGCCATGTTTGCAGGTTTTTCTCTAAGCCTTCTGCCCGCAAAATATTTTAGGATCTCGTCATAGTGTTGGTAAGGTAGCATACCTAAAGCATACACTTGATTAGGACAGCCTTCAATAGTACAAGACAAATGTGTAATCTTTGGATTATAGAATTTTTCTGAATCCTGTCCGCATGGACTCGCCAGTTTAACAAACAACATAAGAATGCCTTTTAGTGACCTAGCAGGTGTGTTCAATTTGATGTTCCACATTGGATCGCTTTTGTCTTTATGAATCAAACTGTGTCTTATCACACAATCATAATAAATTGGCAGTCTTGATTGGTACTGATTTTGAATGAGAGTAGCTAGATGGGCATGTGTGACAATTTCATATTCCAAGGAGATGTTAGAGATCTTGTATGTTGCATCTGTGTCAGTTGATTTAATAACTTTGGAGTAGTCATTGAAAATTAGTTCCAAACTCAGACGCTCAGTCAGTGCTCCTTAGTAATAAGGTAAATGCGCTGTTAGAATTTCAAATTCAAGTGGAATGCAAAATCTATTTCCATATGTTTCGGCCTGAACCGCCTGCATGCAGGTTTGAGACTGCGGCTTCCAGTGACCACGCCCCCGTAAACGACTCGTGACGTCACGAAACATTTGCAATATTTCGTCCGCTGATTTTCAGGCTGATGTAAAGGAGATGGCAGCAGCTACAGATGTGTGTCAATCACCTTCATTGGAGCCTGAGCAGCTCGTGGACGCCTATAACAACGGGCTTCGACAGGTGCTCGACCGACACGCCCCGACTCTCAGCAGGCTGGTGAGGGACCGACCATCCGCCCCGTAGTTATCCGATGACGTCAGAGAAGCTCGCCGCCGACGGAGACGCGCGGAGCATCATTGGAGACGGACTGGTCTGACTGTTCACAGACAGATCTACGTGAAAGTGAGGTCCGAAGTTACAGCGGTCATACAGTCTGCCAGGAGACAGTTCTACCAGGACAGGATCGACTCCAGCTCATCGTCCAAGCAGCTCTTCTCAGTCTTCAGTGAGCTGCAGGGTAAGCCCCATACCACGCCCCTTCCGACGAGTGTGCCAAGCCATGTCCTTCCACAACGTTTCTGCGACTTTTTCTATGATAAGATTAAGCACATCCGCTCTGAACTAGACTCATGTTCATGTGATCCCCCTACCTTTGGTGTGTATAATGGCCCTTCACTGTCTCATTTCGAGCCAGTGACTGAGCAGGAGATCCATGAACTCATTATGAAATCACCAACAAAGAGCTGTGTGCTTGATCTCTTGCCCACGTCCCTCATAAAACAGTGTATTGATGATCTCCTCCCACTGATTACCAGCATAGTTAATGCCTCTCTCTCTACAGGTGCTGTGCCTACTCAGTTTAGACATGCTGTTGTGACACCACTCTTGAAAAAGCCTGGACTGGACCCAAATGACTTGAAGCATTTTAGACCTGTCTCTAACCTTCCGTTTATTTCAAAGATTTTGGAGAAGGTTGTTTTGAAACAGCTACAAAGCCATTTATCTGGAAACGGTCTTTTAGAAATGCACCAGTCGGCATACAGAAAGGATCACAGCACGGAGACTGCTGTGCTGAGCGTCCTGGATGGTCTGCTAGTGAAGGCAGACGAGAGACTTTTCTCTCTCATTGCTCTGTTGGATCTCAGCGCAGCATTCGACACGCTCGATCATTCTGTTTTGCTGAAGAGGTTAGAGGTGACCTTTGGCATCCGTGGTACCGCCCTGGCCTGGTTCACTTCATACGTTAAGGATCGTTCTCAGGCTGTTATTGTTAATGGCCAGCTATCTTCTTCTAGTCTTTTGTTGTGTGGAGTCCCTCAGGGCTCTGTATTAGGGCCTGTTTTGTTCACTCTATATTCACAACCTCTATCTGATGTAATTGCCGCCCATGAGTGTGATTTTCACAAGTATGCTGACGATACTGAATTGTCAAGAAGTAGGGCGCCTAGCCATTTCAGCTCCACTAAGATGAGCGTACAGTGTTGTATAGACGACGTCCTGTCCTGGATGACTAGCAACAAACTTAAGCTTAACACTGACAAAACCGAAGTCATGCCTGCCGGCTCTCAGTCTCGCCTTAGTCTGATTGACGGCGAGTTCGCAAACATTGGTGGCTGCAGCGTTCCCTTCCAGAAATGTGTCAAATATCTGGGTGTGAAGATTGACTCGACGCTCTCCATGCATGATCATATCAGTAGCGTCTGCCGAGCTGGTTTCCTTGAGCTGCGCAGAATTTCTTCTCTCAGACCGTATCTCACAGAAGGTACGGCGTCAAGACTTGTAAATGCATTCATTACTTCCAGGTTCGATTATTGCAATTCTGTACTGGCAGGTTTACCGGCCGATCAGATTTCACGCTTGCAGATGATTTAAAACAACGCGGCGCGTCTCATCTTGAAGAAACGAAAGAGAGACCACGTTACGCCTCTACTGAAGCAGCTGCACTGGCTGCCCGTCAAATTCCGTTGCCAGTACAAAATTGCAATTTTCGCCTATCGGCATTTTGACGGATCTCTCCCGCCGTACCTCTCCGCCAAGCTGTCTGCCTATCAGCCATCACGCACCCTCCGTTCCTCCAGTGAAAAGCTGTTAAAAATCCCGAAGTTTAACATGAAAACTGTCGGGGAGCGTTCTTTCACCTTTTTCGCCCCAAGTGTGTGGAACTCGCTGCTAACGGAAATGCAGAATCTGCCCACATTGTCACAGTACAAGGCTCACTTAAAGACTTTTCTTTTTTGTCGGGCATTTAACACTTAGCTCATATATAGCTAACTGTTGACTGACTGCCACCTATTCTGATCCCAAAAGAAGTGAATGTAAGGTGTGGGGAAGGGATGGGGTGGTTTAAAGTAGTGTATAATTGTGCGTGTGTGTCTGAGAGAGAAAGGGTGTGCTGTTGTGCATGCGCAGTGAGTCCAGTGTTTTCCTGGAGAACAGCGCTATACAAGAACTATGTATTATTATTATTATTATCTTTCACCTGCCGTTTCGCCCCTCGCCCGTCGCTACAGGACTTGGAATGGTCAGTGTCATGGTCCGTGGACGTTTCCTAAAGCCTGCGCGGTGGAGCGTTTTGGTGGAGTGCAGTGTGCGCAGTACTGGCCCCACCCTTTAAACCCTTGGTTCGTCTGCCATGGCCTAGCAAGCTGGGACGATGGCATCGAGGTCCTCGGGTCGTAGGTTTTATATAAGACTGTCCTTGTCCTAGTCTCTGGCTCAAAAAGCCTTCCCCGGAGACACGGGGGCTTTGATGTCAGGGGTTTCCTCCCTTAGCCTTTCCGCAGCCAAGCGGCCAGGCCTGCAAGGCAGCAGGGGACTCGTGGAGGACGGGGTCGTCTAAGTCCCGTGCAGATGTGAACATCTGCCCACTGCCCACGAGTTATATTGAGTTATATTATAAATATGAGAAATGCGCCATATAAATACCATGTAATAAATAAAAATAATAAATAATTAATGCTGTAATTGACTTCTTAAACCACAATGCCTTAGTGGTCAAAGTATATAAACTTACCTTTACTAAAAACAGCTATCAGTTGTTACCAGGAAATTATTATTACTAGATACGGAAATTCCCAATAGTCGTAATAAGACCATGAAAAAATAGGCATGAGACGATCCTTACTAGACATGCCCAAACACGTTCTATATGACGTTAGTGTTATTAATAGCAATGCTACGTGGCTCGCGTGTCTGAACTTGTTACGCCACGCAACCGCTCATTTCAGAAAATGTATTGGACCGAGGAGGACGTGTTTATTTGTGTTCGTCATTGTCCGTAGATACCACAAATTCCGGACTTCATAATGAGTGTTAAATCTTGCAGAATATTACTATGGTGCGTTATGTTGAAACAACAAAAAGGTTAGCCTTCGGTGAGCCAAGACTAAGGAAAACCTTACTCAAATCGTTGAGCTAGCCGCCGAGTGCCAAGTACGACCGGCTTCAGTATTGCGTTCTAGGTTTAAACACGACTGTGAGTGCAGTTTCATAGTGGTACCGTACGAAACAACCTGTAGGCCTATTACGAAGTTAGCGCAGCCTAATGTGATTTGCTTACACTAACATTGAGCTACCTTAAAACCAGTGGCCAGCTGCAGAGGCTGTCACGCGCCGGGGGCGCTAACGGTGCAGTAAAAACACGATGTCATTATTGAAGGTGTAAACACAAGTTTGAGCCTTCTCAAAAGCAGAACATAGAGTTAAACGTCTTTGTTTACAGGTCCTTAGCAATCCCGTTCTTATTGGAACGGTGTTGCTAGGAAGAACTGACGTCCATACTACCTGCCTGCTTACAGGCTGTGTCGCCGCGCGGGACCAAAGTATGCCTACCCAGAATTCGCGGCGCTAAAGACACCACGTGTTTCAGTAGGGTGTAACAGAAGTTTGAGCCTTCTTAAAAACAGAGTCATTTCCTATCACTTCCGTGTCGTAGACAACTACGAAATGATAGGCATAACACAGAGTTAAACGTCTTTGTTTACAGGTCCTTAGCGATCCCGTTCTTATTGGAACGGTGTTGCTAGGAAGAACTGACGTCCATACTACCTGCCTGCGTACGTGTTTGCTGGCTGTGTCGCCACGCGGACCGCAAACCTACCGGGAATTCGCAGCGCAGTGATGACGTCACGTGTTTAGGGTGTAACAGATGATTCATCATCATCATCATCAGTCCCTTGCCCGTTGGGGGGACTGAAAGGCAGCAGCAACAGACAGTGCTCTCCACTGAGTTCTATTTTGGGCGGTGGCAAGCAAGTCTGACATCTCGAGTTCGGTCCATTCTTTTATGTTTGCGACCCAACTCTTTCTCTGACGACCTCGCCGACGACTTCCTTCGAGAGTGCCTTGGAGGATAGTCTTGGACAAGGTGTTGTGTCGGGTCACGTGGCCAAACCAAGCAAGCTTGCGCCGTTTCACGGTTGCCAGAAGGGGTTCATGTGGGCCCACCAGGGAAGTGACGATGCTCCGTACATATTCGTTGGTCTTGTGCTCGCGGTACGAGATGCGGAGCAACTTCCTCAGGCACTTGTTCTCAAAGGCCTGGATTTTCTTTTCTGAGTCTGCAAGCAGTGTCCAAGTCTCACAGCCGTAGAGTAGAATAGACACTATGAGGGACTTGTAAAGCCTGTACTTGATGGTGAAGCTGATGGAGTTACTTCGCCATATCCTGTCCAGCCTGGCCATTGCGGATGTTGCTGTACCTATCCTGATACGGATCTCTGCTATGCAACTACCGTCTTTATACAGGGTGGCTCCCAAGTACTTGAAGCTATTGACCTCTTCTAGCTTTTGGCCATTCATGTGAATGTTGCTGCTGCTGTCGCTTGTGGTGTTCATCATCACTTTGCTTTTATCCGTACTGATCTCCATGCCATAAGACCCTGCGCTACTTGAAAGTTTGTCTGTCAGGTTTTGGAGCTCACTATTGCTGCCTGCCATGAGGTCAATGTCGTCTGCGAATCGAAGATTGCACAGGGATCTGCCACCAATAGAGATTGAAGTATGGTGGTCGTGGAGGTTTTCCTGCATCATCTTCTCCAGGAATATGTTGAAAAGGACAGGAGAGAGCAGGCATCCTTGACGGACACCGATCGTCGTCCTGAAGAACTCGCCTGACTGATTGTTAAGTAGAACCGCGCTGCAGGCGTTCTTGTAAAGCGCTTCTATCATTTGGATCAGTCCCTCCTCTATGTTGAACGATCTCATGACTTGCCAGAGTCCGTCGTGCCAGACGCGATCAAATGCTTTCCTGAAATCAATGAAGTTGTGGTAGAGTTCGCGCTGATGCTGCAGATGTTTCTCGATCAGGACGCGGCAGTTGAAAATCTGCTCTACAGTGCTTCTTCCAACTCTGAAGCCAGCCTGTTCTTCTGCCAGCAGTTCCTCGGCGAAAGTTTTGAGGCGGTTGAGAATGATTCTAAGCATGATTGAGCCTTCTCAAAACAGAGTCATTTCTTATCACTTCCGTGTCGTAGACAACTAAGAAATGAGAGGCATAATACAGAGTTAAACGTCTTTGTTTACAAGTTATTTTTGGGGTTTAACGCCGAGCAGGCGACTAAGGCCATCTCACGGCGGGATGGGTAAAAATCTGGTCAGAGAGACTAAAAGCAAGGTCTTAAGACAAGATGTAAATATAGATTAAAAATCTCAGGCTAAAATGTCGCACATGTCTTTAAAAGAAATGTCTACAGACTCTCAAAAAGGGCAAATAAAAAAATTCACATAGTCTATGAATGCTCAGATCTTGTTAAAAATATTGCATTCTCTCACAAAATTGAAGATTTTGTCCGGGGGAACATCCCAGAACAAAACCTTCAAGGAGTCTGCTGTGAAGTGTTTATATCTGGTGTCAATTAGGTCAGCACAATACAGCAAAAAGTGTCGAACAGAAAACTGCATGCAGGCGGTTCAGGATATTGGTCGCTTGATATTGACCTGGGGATGACAACATCACTCGGCACACCCTGAACGACCAAGCAGCCTTCTCTAGGGACAGCACTGCTTGCTCCACACGGAGAGGGGCCTAGAAAAGGTGGCCTAACCAAAGCTCGTCCCCTCGCAACCCCAGTTGGCTAGCCGCGGTCAACGGGCATCTTCTCCTGCGGTAAAAAAAACAAGAAAGAATAACGGATCCACTCTCATGACGACCACGACCGGACTCAACGTAGCATGCTGGAACATCCGAACCATGCTCGACAAAGCAGACAGCGGACGCCCTGAACGTCGCTCCTCCCTCATTGCCCATGAATTGCGGAGGTTAAGCATCGACATCGCCGCGCCCAGTGAAGTACGTTTTCCGGACGAAGGCAGCCTCCAAGAACTTGGCGCTGGGTACACCCTCTACTGGTCAGGCAGGCCTGACTCAGAAAGACGGCTCTCAGGCGTGGGTTTCATGGTCAAGACCTCCATTGCGACTAAGCTGGAAAACCTACCAACGGGTCACGCAGACCGCATCATGTCCATGCGCCTCCCACTGAGACACCAGCAACACGTCACTCTTCTCAGTGTGTACTCCCCAACCCTCCTGGCAGAGCCTGCTGAAAAGGACAAGTTTTACACTGATCTGCGCAGCGTCATACAGAGCACCCCTGTAGACGACAAAGTCATCATCCTTGGCGACTTCAACGCCAGAGTGGGCCAGGACTCTGAAGCCTGGAAAGGAGTCCTCGGCAAGCATGGCATCGGGAACTGCAATGACAATGGCCGCCTACTGTTGGAGTTCTGTGCAGAGCAGCAACTGGTCATCACCAACACTACTTTTCAGCAAAAGGACAGTCGAAAGACCACCTTGATGCATCCTCGCTCCAAACACTGGCACCTTATCGACTATGTCCTAGTGCGTCAGAGGGACCGCAGTGACGTCCTCCTCACCAGAGTGATGCCCAGCGCAGAGTGCCACACTGGCCACCGTCTTGTCCGCTGCAAACTCAGGCTCCAGGTCAAGCCAAAACCCAAGAAATGGGGGCCCCCCAAGAAAAAGCCTGATGTTGCCAGCCTTCAGCGTGACGACGTGAAAGCTGCCTTTCAGACAGATTTACAGCGCAGGCTCAAAGGCATAGCGGACCCAGCAGACTCCTCCACTGAAACACTTTGGGAACAACTGAAAACTGCTATTGAAAAATCCTCTGCAGAAGTCCTGGGTTTCGCTAGAAAGAAGAACAAAGACTGGTTTGACGAGAACGATGTAGAGATCCAGGAACACCTAGCAAAAAAAAAAAGAGACGCCCATCAGGCCCACCTAGCCCAGCCTTCCTGCCCTGTTAAGAAGTCTGCCTTCCGCCTCGTCTGCAGCAGTCTCCAGCGCAAGCTCAGAGATCTCCAGAATGAGTGGTGGACCAGACTTGCACAGAGGACCCAGCTTTGCGCTGACAGTGGTGACTACAGGGGCTTCTACGAAGCACTGTAAACAGTGTATGGCCGCAGACACCTGGTACAAAGTCCCCTGCGAAGCGCGAATGGCCAGGCACTCCTCACAGATAATACCTCCATCTTGAACCGCTGGTCGGAGTACTTTCAGAGCCTCTTCAGCGCTGAGCGCACTGTTCAAGAAGCAGTCGTCCTACAAATCCCACAACTACCAGTAAAGGTTGAATTGGACGAACCGCCCACCGCTGAAGAGACCCTCACAGCCATCCACCAGCTCAAGAGTGGCAAAGCAGCAGGCATTGATGGAATACCACCAGAGATCTGGAAACATGGAGGCACAGCACTGCAAAACAAGCTCCATGACCTCTTTCTCTGCTGCTGGGAGGAAGGAACACTACCAAATGATCTCCGTGATGCTGTCGTTATCACCCTGTACAAGAACAAAGGCGAGAAGTCAGACTGTTCCAACTATCGGGGAATTACCCTGCTGTCCATTGCTGGGAAAATTCTTGCAAGGCTGCTCCTGAATCGGCTGGTACCTGCCATCGCTGAAGACCAACTCCCAGAGGGCCAGTGTGGCTTCAGAGCAATCAGGAGCACCAACGATATGGTCTTTGTGCTGAGACAGCTTCAGGAGAAGTGCCGCGAGCAGAACAAAGGGCTGTACATAACGTTTGTCGACTTAACAAAAGCGTTGGACACTGTGAGCAGGCAAGGCATGTGGCTGTCCCCCAAAGTTCCTCAGCATGATTGTCCAGCTACACGAGGACCAGCAAGGCCAGGTCAGACTCAACAATGTTCTCTCAGAACCATTCCCCATTCTCAACGGCGTAAAGCAGGGCTGCGTGCTGGCGCCGACCCTCTTCACCATCTTTTTTAGCATGATGTTGAAGCAGGCCACAGTAGACCTCGATGATGACGATGCAGTGTACATCAGGTATCGTCTCGATGGTAGCCTGTTCAACCTCAGACGACTGCAGGCCCACACGAAAACCCTAGACCAACTGATTCGTGAGCTGCTTTTTGCTGATGACGCTGCACTCGTTGCACACACAGAGAGAGCCCTGCAGCGCATCACGTCCTGCTTCGCAGACGCTGCCCAGTTCTTTGGACTTGAGGTCAGTCTGAAAAAGACAGAGGTCCTCCATCAGCCGGCACCCAAGACAGTGTATCGCCCTCCTCACATCACCATTGGCGAGTCTGAACTAAAGTCAGTGCACCAGTTTACTTACCTTTGCTGCATTATCACGTCTGACGCCAAGCTGGACAGGGAGCTTGACAGCAGGCTGGCAAAAGCGAACAGCGCTTTCGGGCGACTTTTCAAGCGGGTGTGGCACAATCAACAGCTGAAAACAGGCACCAAGATCAGCGTGTACAGAGCTGTAGTCCTCACCACCCTGCTGTATGGTTCCGAGTCCTGGGCGCTCTACCACAGCCAACTATGACTCCTCGAACGTTTCCACCAGCGCTGCCTGCGTACAATCCTGGGCATTCACAGGAGTGACTATGTCTCCAACGTCGAGGTCCTCGAACAGGCTGAAACTGTGAGCATCGAGGCCTTGCTGCTGTGGACACAGCTCCGCTGGGCGGGGCATGTCTCCAGGATGGAGGATCATCGCCTACCAAAGATCACCCTGTTCGGCGAGCTTGCTACTGGACACCGTGACAGAGGGGCACCAAAGAAGAGATACAAAGACTGTCTCAAGAAGTCACTTAGTGCCTGCCAAATCGACCACCACCAGAGGTCCTCGCTTGCTGTGGACCGTGACACCTGGCGCTCCACCATTTACAAGGCAGCTGTCTCCTTTTATGACTCTCGCAGAGCTAGCCTTAAGGACAAGCGGCTCAGGAGAAAAAAACAGAGATGCCGCAACTCAGAACCCTGACCATACCTTCCCCTGCAGCCTCTGCGGTCGAACCTGCCTGTCCCGGATTGGCCTCCACAGCCACGAACAAGCCTGCAGACGTCGTGGGCAACTTCTATAAAATCTTCGTTCGCGAAGTCAAGCCAAGAGGATGTTTCGGCCACAATAACGTCCTTGACTTCTGTTGTTGATTTATCTGATGCATTGATTCTGAGTTTGTCAACATTATCACATTGTATGCCTTGATAAATACGGTCTTCTCTTTCTTCTCGAGTGAGCCACAGATCTTTGTAACAGTAGAATACATCAGCATCGTCAAGACTAAACACTTCCTGACCCTCAAGGTTAACTTTAATAGTTTTAATAATTGCTCTGCCTAGGTTGTCAACTAGTGTTCTGTTTGCATCGTCTGATGAAAGTTCAATATTAAATGCAAGATGAGCAGTACCAGGAACAATAACGTCACTGGGACCTAGGTTATGAAACTTGACAGTAAGGGTTTGGTTTTGATCATTGGTGCTAGGATTGTTTGTGACAACAATTGATTGTCTAATGCCCTTAACACCAAGAGGTTCACGTAGTTTTGTGTATGGGTCTAACTTTGATCCGTAGGACGATGGCATTTTATTATGCAAAAATCAAAAATATTAAATTAATAAAAACAATGGCAGCGGGAGGATTTGGTCATGAAGATTTTTAAATGGATGACATGAATGACTATGATTCTGGTGCAACAGATATGGCTGGAATGGTAAATACATCTTGTATGTTAAAAGACAAAGTGAACTCATTTTATGATAGTGTTGGTGACCACCCAGATGAAATAGATCCTAATCAGTTTGAATATGATAAAGGTCATTTATATTTAAATACTATTGACAAAGGAAAAATACAATTGACTAACAAAAGAGACCCTGGCAAGTTTAGAGCTTTAAGTACAATCAAAGGTGAAGGTGGTGTTGGCGCCTTGCATCAACTTGGTATTGGAGATAAACAGTTGCCACCTCGAATTGCTAGTGCTCTTCACAAGGTGCAAACAAGACTGCCGACGGGACAAGAAATTGAAATGGCAGAAGTAACAAAACTGCCAGAAATAGCAGACAAGGCAATACAAGAAACAGCATTTACAGAGGGACAAGTAAATGAGGCTATGAAAACAATAGGTGACTCTCCTTTGACAATGCGGGAGTTAGCAGGGTTGGATAAATCACTGCAGTTAATCAGAGGTGAGCTGGTTAATAATGTAGCCAAACTAGGTGAGCTTGATAAACACATAGAAAGAGAAAAAGAAAAATTAGGTAAAGCTGATGATGAGAATGATGACATTGAAATAAAAAAAGAATACAACACAGGTTAAATGATTTGCAGATAGAAAGATCCGCACGGCTAGAAGTGATTGAAATTGGAAAAGAAAAACTGAAAACACAGGTCAACAGGATTAGAGAAACTATTCAAAAAATACTTCACGAAGAAACAACTTTGGCTGAGAGATTGAAAACACTTTTCAGAGAGCAGGGTATAACAATTGCAAGTTTAATTAATGCTATTGGATTTATTATCAGTACTGTAGTGTTAGCTGTAACGGGTGGACCAGGTGGCAGCGCCCCATCCCTTCCAGCTCCTCCAGCTCCAACTGACCCAAAAGATTTACAAATATGGGTAAAAGAAAAACCAGTTGTCTCATATATCAGACTTGCTTCAGAAATTGGCTGTAAAAGCAATGGATGCTTTGCCTGGCATAATAGGGAGTGTTGTCGGTTGGCTGATCAGTACAGCAGCAAAAGTAGTAGGATTTATGGCAGAGCATGTGAGGGTCTTTTTGGTGACAGTAGGAGGGTTAATCATAGGATATTTAATGAAACAGGTAAAGAAGTAATATTCCTAATCCAGTAAGACCTATTACTAATGCTGTTTTCTCTGACTCATGTGTGCTTGCTGTAGCTGACTGTATTGGTGATGGGGATGGGGTTGTTATTGCCTGTACAGGCGATGATGTTACTTGCTTTACTGGTGTTATTAATGTTTTTTTGTGCACGTGGTGACTTTAGGTGCAAGCGATGTTTGCTTGTTGGATCTAACTGATGTGTGGTTGTTGGTCTCAAGCTATGTGTGGTTGTTGGTCCTCAGTTTACAGATTGATTGTGTCCTAATTTTTTATCATGCCCTGCAACAATTATTTCATTATTATAATTTGTTATTGTCCCCATTTGGAGTTGAAGGTGAGATGGTAACATGTATAGCCCAATGTCAACTACAAAGTCAACTTTCGATCGGGCATATCTGAGAACGTCTTGGTAGTGTTGTATGCTTCAAGGGAGATCAACAACTGAGTTAATTGAGTCTTCCAGGTTTGCAAGAAATTGTTTTTGTGCTTCAAATTTTCCAGTTACGTTTAAGATGTTTGATTTTGTTTGAGCTTGAGCTCCTAGTATACACCACACATATGTTCTGATAGACTCATTGATGCGTTCAACTCCTGCTTGAGTAAACCCGTCACTCCTGTCTAAGACAAATGTGGTCCAGGCATTAGGCTGTTTCTGTTCTATTGAGCCTAACCACACTTCAGATTTGTGTGTAAATGAAGTGTAACCAGGGTAGTAATCTTGGGGATATTGTCTGTGACTCATAGCATAATATAATGTTCCCATACCTTTGTGATCATCAACGTTTTGAGTAAAATCATACCGTGTGCTGATGTTAAATTCATTACATATGCGTTCAAATGCTTTCATATCCATGGGGTTGTTAAAGTGGTTAAAATTAGATTCAGTGGGCAATGGGGTATGCAGTTCTGACAGTATTCTTCTAAGCTGGTAATACGTGTGGAAACGATAGACTGACTTAATCAGTTTGTTCGGGTGATTCAAATGCTCTGTAAAAGAAACGCCACAGCCAGTATTTGAACATAGTATAGCAAAGTTAAGTTGGTTTTGGAACATCTGTAGTGGGCTTGAGGACCACTTTATTGCAGTTGCATCATCTGTTATTGGAGGGTTTAGGTAATGATCAAAAGGATTCGGCACTTTCACTTGAAATAAATCTCCTTCAGACAAAGCTATACTGAGCTGATTTAGTTGAACTATTTTCTGGTCATAAGTAGGCGCAACATTGTACTTGGCATCCATGTTAAATTGAAATGCATTTACAGTGGCAATTGTTGTTGATTTAAATTCCATTATGCATTTTTATGTGATTATAAGAATGTTTATAACTTTATAAAATATTGACACAAGCAAACCAGTGTGCTTAACTAATGGTATTGATAATCGTGATGGTAGCAAGGCTGTAGCTATCCATGAAATGTTCTACACTGTAAAGTGGTTTAATGTAACAGATGATAAAAATTACTCTGTAAGTGGAACTCTTGATGGTTTAGAAAAGGGTGAAATTTTACGAGCTGGGTATTATGACTTTTGTACTTTAGCTGAATGGCTTCAAAATGAATTTAAAATTAAAGCAACTTTAAACCCAGCTAATTTACTTGTTACAATTGAATTTCCGAAAAGTGATCAGTTTTCTTTATCAATTAGTCTTTTAATATTACTTGGTTTTCTAGGTAAAAAAAAAATAACACATCCTGATGAAGATTGGTCACCTTCAGTCGGGCATCTACTTTCACCAAAAAAAACAAGAATAACTGGCAGATATCCTGTTCATTTGTCAGTACACACAGTGCTAAATGTTCATTTGAAAGAACTAAGCACTAGTGATAATCTTCACAATGGAAAGCCTTCGATATTGTTGAAATGTGTGTCAACTGGAACTCCTCCTTATTGCGAAAATGTAGTTGTTAGATTTCCTATTTCGCAGTTTAAAAAATTAGGCACCAGTTTCTTTGAATCATTGTGCTTATATGTAACTAATCAGGATGACAAACCAGTTGTGATGCATGATTTTTATGTTGTGCTGGAAGCTAAATAAATTTTATTTTTGTTAAATAAAAAAATGAGCGGGCTTGGTCCAAAGCCGAGAATTGTACCAGTTGCATGTCCGTCAATAGAGTTGAAAGATTTGGGTGACGTGCAAGATTTTGATAAAGAAGGTGATGTAGGAGAGGTGTATGGCCTTGAATTTGTTTCCGTTGGATTGTACAAACGAAAGGTAATTGATGATGTAAAAGATGGAGCTGAGAGACAGTTTCCTAAACTTAGTTAACTTCGTGATGCTACTGTTCCTACTCCTGTAAGTAATGTGCTCTACAGCTTAAAACATGTGGGTAATAAGTGGGTAATTATTCCTACCCCTGTTCCGCTTGCACCTACCTTCATTGTATGGGACGTTAAGTTTGTATTTATCAGTCGTTATGTTTATTTTACTGATGAAGGAGCCTTAGTATTTAGAAAAGTTGTTAACTCTGAGCCAATGCTTGTAAGTCTTGTTCCAAGCTATTTCGCAGAAACCAATAGCAGAGAAAAACTAAAACTTCAAGAGTATGGGAAACGAAGGTATTTTCTTACAAATAGAAAGGGTAGAACAGATACTTCTATTTTGTTCGTACCAGCAAATTTTACCATAGATAGAGAAGCGACAATAGTTTTTGAAATTCTCATGAGATCTGTGGATGCTGTGAAAGAAGCAGATATCACACAGGGAATAAAACTTACGTGGGATAGCTCAGTAGCAGAGTCAATAAAGGTTGTTATTGCTATTAGAAAAATCAATACAGATTTTGAAGTTTCGAGTAGTGTCCCTGCTGTTAAGGTAGTGATTGATAAAACAACTCTAGTTCGTCTAAGTTTCATAAACCTGGAACACATAGATCTTGTTTCTTTTTATTATGCTAGCAAATTGTATACCTTTGAAGAGTTGCAAAATAAATTAGAAGATTAAATAAAATAAAAATATTTGTCATAAAAAATACCACCTAAACCACCTGAACCTATTGTTCCAGATAAAACATTACAGGCAGACTCATTCTGCTTAATGAGTATTACAGAATCGTTGAAGTATTTGGAACGAGAACAGGCGAAATACTCCAGGTGTAAAAGACGATATAAAAAGGTTTTCAATTCTGTACACAGCACATCAATGGCTGTGGGTGTGGCTTAAGCTGGATTATCTGTCACTGGTTTAGCTCTGTTTGCCACTGGAGTTGGAAGTGTCATAGGAATTGCTATTGAAGGTGTTGGTGCTGCCGCAAGTCTGGCATTCTTTGGTATTGAAGCCCTCAACAAAAGATTCATACAAAGTTACAGAAGCATGAAGCATTGAGTACGCTTGCAGCCGCTAAGCTGGGCAGTATGAAACTTATTATCAGTAAGGCTTTAGACGATAATAAAATTGACGATCACGAATTTAAAAAAGTGCAGGATGATTTGGCCAAATGCAAACAACAAAAATCTGAAATACAGAATAAGGTGCGTAGTCAACCTGTGAATGTTGAAGAACTAAAGAAATCTTTTTTAGAGGAAGGGAAAGAGATAGGGGTGGAAGAAACTATGAAAAAGGTTCAAGGACTTATAAGCAGGGTTGGAAGATTTAACGATATAACGATTTAACGATTTAACAAATTAAATTTTTGGTTAAAGAAAATTTAAAGCGTTAATGTTTTTAAAAAGTTAAAGAAAATTCAACGAATTAAAAAATAAAAGTAACGATTATCGATTTTTTTCATTAAAATTTTGTTACTTCAGTACGTTTTTCCGCGACGAACAACAGGTGTCTATGCACAAAGCCACACCGGTTTGACCCAGTTGCAGCTGGTTTGAGGTGGTTTGGAGGATCTATGCCTCTGGGTGAAAAACTGAACGGATCCCCTTTGCTTGAGAAAATCATGAACGTCGATTATCCCAGGAAGAGGCATAGATCCTCATGAGCCCCATGAGGTTGCGGGGGCTCATGAGGATCTATGCCTCTTTCAGTTGGGTGGTTTTTGTTTCAGGAGTGAGAAGGCAGATGGCACTCATACAGCAAAGATTGGACAGTTGAAAAACTTAACGGAGCCCCTTTGCTTGAGAAAATCACCAGCATAGATTATCCCAGCAAAAGGCATAGATCCTCACAAGCCCCCGTAGTTGCGGGGGCTCATGAGGATCTATGCCTCTTTCAGTTGGGTGGTTTTCGTTTCAGGAGTAAAAAGTCAGATGGTACAGCAATGATTGGACAGGTGAAAAACTTGAGAGATCCACTTTGCTTGAGCGAAACATGAGCGCAGATTATCCCAGCAAGAGGCATAGATCCTCATGAGCCCCCCGCAGTTGCGGGGGCTCATGAGGATCTATGCCTCTTGCAGTTGGGTGGTTTTCGTTTCAGGAGTGAGAAGGCAGATGGTACTGCAACGATTGGACAGCACAGGTGTACACATTTTTAACTGTAGTAGGCATAGATCGTCATTAACCCACCAACCCCCCGACCCCCTCACCCAAGACTTCTGGGATTCTTGGGGATCTATGGCTCTTGCAGATGAGTGGATTTGTCAGCATCGCAAAATAAGATCTAACAAGCCTGAATTGTTCCATTTTTAGCCGCATGACTGTTTCTTGGGCTGTGCAGTTTTCTGAATTTTTTTTTCTTTTTGTTTTTCTTCCCCCTTCTCATAACTACTGCATGTATCTGGCCAGATAGTGTTTTAGATAGTGGGTAGAGGAGGAAATCTGGTGGCGTGTCACTTTTCAACTGCATGCCACTTTTTTTGTCTGAGCTGAGCAATAAATGATCATTCTTGTATTTAACGCAAATTTATTTCATTAAAAAGAAAAATTAAAGAAAATTTATTTCTATAATTTAAAAAAGAAGTAAAATTTATTTCTTTAACCTTTTACCAGAATTAAAGAAAATTTATTTCATTAAAGAAAAAAAGTAATGACTATCAACCCTGCTTATAAGCAATTGACGATAGGTTTTGGTAATCCATTATTTTTGTCATACTCTTCGCAAAGAGATGTCATGCCTTTTACGCCTGCCCATGATGCCATCCACTCCACCACCAGATTATTATTGAGAAAAAAAAATTATTGTCCTTGTAACTTGGGAAATCTGTCCGAGTGTCTTAATGACTTGGGTCAAAAACTTACAAGTGCTTATGTTTAGGTTCTTGTAAGAACTTGTTTTAAGTCACTTAAAAGAACTTATGACAACTAACTTCAATGTTACTTGAAAGTTGTAGGTATCTTTAAAGTTAGTTGGCAAGTAAATTCATGTTATTCTAGAAAGTAACATCAACAGAAACTTCTAAGTTTGCTTCCCAATTAGCTATAAGACGGGGAAGTGGCGCAGTGGTTAAGGCGTCTGCCTCCAATGCCAAAGGTGCGAGGTTTGATACCGGGTTCCGGCGTTGGATTTTTCTCCTCTGGTGTCACCGTCTGGGTAGTGGGCAGATGTTCACATCTGCACGGGACATAGACGACCCCGGCCCCCACGAGTCCCCTGCTGCCTTGCAGGCTTGGCCGCTTGGCTGCGGAAAGGCTAAGGGAGGAAACCACTGAAATCAAAGCCCCCGTGTCTCCTGGGAAGGCTTTTGAGCCAGAGACTAAGACAAGGACAGTCTGATATAAAACCTACGACCCGAGGACCTCGATGCCACCGTCCCAGCTTGCTAGGCCATGGCAAACGAACCAAGGGTTTAAATGGTGGGGCCAGTACTGCGCACACTGCACTCCACCAAAAAGCTCCACCGCGCAGGCTTTAGGAAACGCCCACGGACTATGACACTGAACTTTCCAAGTCCTGTAGCGATGGGCAAGGGGCAAAACGGCAGGTGAAAGATGTCACTGGAAGCCGCAGTCTCAAACCTGCATGCAGGCGGTTCAGGATATTGGTCGCCTGATGTTGACCTGGGGATGACAACGTCACTCGGCACACCCTGAACGACCAAGCAGCTTTCTCTAGGGACAGCACTGCTTGCTCCACACGGAGAGGGGCCTAGAAAAGGTGGCCTAACCAAAGCTTATCCCCTCGTAACCCAGTTGGCTAGCCGCGGTCAACGGGCATCTTCTCATGCGGTCAGAAAACAAGAAAAAACAATGGATCTACTCTCATGACGACCACGACCGGACTCAACGTAGCATGCTGGAACATCCGAACCATGCTCGACACAGCAGACAGCGGACGCCCTGAACGTCGCTCCGCCCTCATTGCCCATGAATTGCGGAGGTTAAACATCGACATCGCCGCGCTCAGCGAAGTACGCCTCCCGGAGGAAGGCAGCCTCCAAGAACTTGGCGCTGGCTACACCCTCTACTGGTCAGGCAGGCCTGCATCAGAAAAACGGCTCTCAGGCGTGGGCTTCATGGTGAAGACCCACATTGCGACTAAGTTGGAAAACCTACCAACGGGTCACTCCGACCGCATCATGTCCATGCGCCTCCAACTGAGACACCAGCAATACGTCACCCTTCTCAGTGTGTACTCCCCAACCCTCCTGGCAGAGCCTGCAGAAAAAGACAAGTTCTACTCTGACCTGCGCAGCCTCCTGCAGAGCACCCCTGCAGACGACAAAGTCATCATCCTTGGCGACTTCAACGCCAGAGTGGGCCAAGACTCAGAAGCCTGGAAAGGGGTCCTCGGCAAGCATGGCGTTGGGAACTGCAATGACAATGGTCGCCTACTGTTGGAGCTCTGTGCAGAGCAGCAACTTGTCATCACCAACACTACTTTCCAGCAAAAGGACAGTCGAAAGACCACCTGGATGCATCCTCGCTCCAAGCACTGGCACCTTATCGACTATGTCCTAGTGCGTCAGAGGGACCGCAGTGACGTCCTCCTCACCAGAGTGATGCCCAGCGCAGAGTGCCACACTGACCACCGCCTTGTTCGCTGCAAACTAAGGCTCCGCCTCAAGCTGCAACCCAAGAAATGGGCCCCCCCCCCCCCAAAGAAAAAGCTTGATGTTGACAGCCTTCAGCGTGACGACAAGAAAGCTGCCCTTCAGGCCGATTTACAGCGCATGCTCAAAGACACAGTTGATCCAGCAGACTCCTCCCCTGAAACACTCTGGGAACAACTGAAAACTGCTTTTGTAAAATCTTCTGTGGAAGTCTTGGGCTTTGCTAGAAAGAGGAACAAAGACTGGTTTGACGAAAACGACGTAGAGATCCAGGAACTTCTAGCAAAAAAAGGAGCCGCCCACCAGGCCCACCTAGCCCAGCCTTCCTGCCCTGTGAAGAAGTCTGCCTTCCGCCTCATCTGCAGCAGTCTCCAGCTCAAGCTTAGAGAGCTCCAGAACGAGTGGTGGTCCAGACTCGCACAGAGGACCCAGCTCTGTGCTGACAACGGTGACTACAGGGGCTTCTACGAAGCACTGAAAGCAGTGTATGGCCCTAGGCACCTGGTACAAAGTCCCCTGCGAAGCGCTGATGGACAGGCACTCCTCACAGAAAATATATCCATCTTGCACCGCTGGTCGGAATACTTTCAGGACCTCTTCGGCGCTGAGCGCACTGTTCAGGAAACAGTCATCCTCCAAATCCCACACCTTCCACTAAAGGTTGAATTGGACGAACCGCCCACCGCCGAAGAGACCCTCACAGCCATCCACCAGCTCAAGAGTGGCAAAGCAGCAGGCATTGACGGAATCCCGCCAGAGATCTGGAAACATGGAGGCCCAGCACTGCACAACAAGCTCCACGACCTCTTTCTCTGCTGCTGGGAAAAAGGAACACTACCAAAGGATCTCCGTGATGCAGTCATCTTCACCCTGTACAAGAACAAAGGAGAGAAGTCTGCCTGCTCTAATTATCGTGGAATTACCCTGCTGTCCATTGCCGGGAAAATTCTCGCAATATTGCTTCTGAATCGGCTGGTACCTGCCATCGCTGAGGACCACCTCCCAGAGGGCCAGTGTGGCTTCAGAGCCAACAGGAGTACCACCGACATGGTCTTTGTGCTGAGACAGCTTCAGGAGAAGTGCCGCGAGCAGAACAAAGGGCTGTACATAACGTTTGTCGACCTAACAAAAGCGTTTGACACTGTGAGCAGGCAAGGTATGTGGCAGATCCTGGAGCGACTAGGTTGTCCTCCAAAGTTCCTCAACATGATCGTCCAGCTCCACGAGGACCAGCAAGGCCAGGTCAGACTAAACAGTGACCTCTCAGAACCATTCCCCATTCGCAACGGCGTGAAGCAAGGCTGCGTGCTGGCACCGACCCTCTTCACCATCTTCTTCAGCATGATGTTGAAGCAGGCCACTGTGGACCTCGACGATGACGACGCAGTGTACATCAGGTATCGTCTCGATGGCAGCCTGTTCAACCTGAGACGACTGCAGGCCCAC
Source organism: Semisulcospira habei (assembly GCA_036245525.1). Lineage (NCBI taxonomy): Eukaryota > Metazoa > Mollusca > Gastropoda > Semisulcospiridae > Semisulcospira > Semisulcospira habei. Next base: position 214,424,489 of record BTPG01000003.1, on the reverse strand, counting down.
ACGAAAACCCTAGACCAACTGATTCGTGAGCTGCTCTTTGCTGATGACGCTGCCCTCGTTGCACACACAGAGAGAGCCTTGCAGCGCATTACGTCCTGCTTCGCAGATGCCGCCCAGCTCTTTGGACTTGAGGTCAGTCTGAAAAAGACAGAGGTCCTTCATCAGCCGGCACCCAAGGAAGAGCATCGCCCTCCCCACATCACCTTCGGCGAGTCCGAACTGAAGACTGTACACCAGTTTACCTACCTTGGCTGCATCATCACGTCAGACGCCAAGCTGGACAAGGAGCTGGACAACAGGCTGGCAAAAGCGAACAGTGCTTTCGGGCGACTATTCAAGCGGGTGTGGCACAATCAACAGCGGAAAAAAGGCACCAAGATCAGCGTGTACAGAGCTGTCGTCCTCACCACCCTGCTGTACAGTTCCGAGTCCTGGGCCCTCTACCGCAGCCAACTACGACTCCTCGAACGCTTTCACCAGCGCTGCCTGCGTACCATCCTCAGCATTCACTGGAGTGACTATGTCACCAACGTCGAGGTCCTTGAACAGGCGGAAACTGTGAGCATCGAGGCTTTGCTGCTGCGGACACAGCTTCGCTGGGCGGGGCACGTCTCCAGGATGGAGGATCATCGCCTACCCAAGATCACTCTGTTCGGCGAGCTCGCCACTGGACACCGAGACAGAGGGGCACCAAAGAAGAGATACAAAGACGGTCTCAAGAAGTCACTTAGTGCCTGCCAAATCGACCACCGCCAATGGTCTTTGCTTGCTGCGGACCGTGACACCTGGCGCTCCACCATTCACAAGGCAGCCGTCTCCTTTGAGGAATCTCGCAGAGCTAACCTTAAAGACAAGCGGCTCAGAAGAAAAAACAGAGCTGTCGTAACTCAGAACCCTGACCAGACCTTCCCCTGCAGCCACTGCGGTCGAACCTGCCTGTCCCGGATTGGCCTCCGCAGCCACGAAAATGCCTGCAGACGACGTGGGCAAGCCCTATAGAATCTTCGTTCGCGAAGTCAAGCCAAGAGAGAGAGAGCTATAAGAACAGTAAGTTTTTACGTCTACCCCACTCAGCTATAAGAACAGTAAATTTTACGTTTACCCCACTCAGCTATAAGAACAGTAAGTTTTTTCGTTTACCCCACTCAGCTATAAGAACAGTAAGTTTTTTCGTTTACCCTGCTCAGTCATTGTAAGACCTACCAGTAGCTGTAATGTGTAGATTTTGCATGTCTTAATATAAAAACAGAGTTGAAAAGTGGCTCGTCTGACCAGGTTTAATTAAATTTAGCATAAAGAAATTAAAACATTTTTTTAAAATAGTAAAAAATTGAAAAAATGACAAAATACAAAAAAATAGAAAAAAAAAATGATAAAAGGGCTGCTTTGACCTTCCCCACATGCTCTCACAGAATACGATGTAGCCCGGGCTATTCACACATTCACCCCCTATGGAGGAGGCTATAATCCTGGCGGGTCACGCGTTCATCTTTCCTGTGAGAACCCTCGTGGGGGGTGGCCTGACAACTGGACGCCAAGGCTGAGAAACGAACTGTGGCACAAGTGAAGACAGGATAGTTTGCACATACTATCCTACATCACTTTACCAGTGATTAGACCTCCCAGCCAAACACAGATAGCATATTTTATTTATTTAAAGCTAGTCTATTAAATGTATGAAATCTTGTGAAAAAAAAGGGCTCTTGTGGATCTGACTGGAAAAAAATCGTGAGAATCTAAGCCTTTTTGCAAAGAAACCCTGTTTTATTTAATACTCAGATGAAGAAAGTAAGATGTTGGGTAGTTCCTGGCTAAGCCTGAGACTGTTGTTGCTTTTAGGCTCCTAACCAGTGGAGCAGAACGTGTCATTGTGACAGCTATGTGTAGCTTCACACAGAGAGGTACAGAGATCGCCGTGTCAGTACGTTATGTTTTACTGGGTGTATTGAAAAGGCCTCAGTAATCATTTTGTTTTATTTTAGTCTATGTGTGGGTAATGGTAAAATCATCAAACCATGTGCAGAGTGGTTTCTGCAAAAACCGACCCAAACACTGTGTTTGATTCAAGGCTTGGTTTTCTATGGGTTATGAATACACACCACACTGTATGTGTGAGGCTTTGATGGTTGCAGGTGGTAACTGCGTAATAACAGTTTTGCTGGGAAAGTAGTGCCCCGGGCATGAAAGGTATAACATAAATCTATTCATACCTCAGTGGACGTGAAAGGTGTATCTCATAATGTGATAGACCAGTCTATTCAATACTGTAAGCCCGCTACATACCTACTACGCTATTTGCAGACGATTGCATCAGCAAACACGTGCTTTGGATCATTCTAGACTGCAAAACTGTCACACCAAAACATTGGGGAACACTTCAACTTCAGTGTGACCAATTCGGTTTGAGTGTGACAGTTTTGGAATCGAGAATGTTCTTCACTGCGTGAACACGGCGCGAACACGCCTTTTCATCTATGCTGTGCCAAAATTAGCCAGCTGACTATTATTACATATACTGACTTGGCCGTGTGCACTATAAAACCGGTGACACGTGATGGCTTGTCTAGCTACTCGGTAACTAGCGACTGTGTTGTAATCGCTGGTAGTTTAATCAGCTTTTGTTTTCTCTTGCGGCGAATGCTGTGTGTGCGTGTGTGTGTGTGTGTGTGCGTGTGTGTGTCACATAAGCTGCGTATGTCTGTGCGGCACATGCTACATATGTCTGTACGATGTATGTGGCGCGTGTCGCATGCGATCTTATGTAGTGTAAAAGCAAAGTGAAGACACCAAACACATGCAGAGCGCTGTGAAGAGAGTGCTGTGTACGATCGTATTCAAAATATAATCTCACTTTGGCAGCATTGATTGATAATTAGCCTTTGTTTAACAAAGTCAATGGCAGCATTAATTATTTAGGTGGGGTGGGGTATCTGCCTTAATAATCGCGGGTTGTCAGCTGATGAAAAATCGTTGCTTGAATGATTTCTGGAGTGGAACTAAAATGGCTAGGCAGATAAAGCTCTTGGTGGTAATTGGTGGAGTTCGTTTGTCTAATTACTGATCTAATTAGAATAATCAATTTTTAGAGATAATAGAAAGTACATTCCTAAGACAATTACCCATTGTCTTAAGTTGACCCCATTTATTAACTAATTAAAGTCCTTAACGTCCACACTGCCATTTCTCTCAAATCAAACCAAAATCTGATAGTGCACTCTGTAATAAATTAATGACATTTTACACACCCTGTCAGAGTTGATTTCTGAGGAACACAATTTTCTCAAATAGAACTTTATACTTACTAAAATGTTACAACTAACTTTTAGAAACCTGCAGAGGTAACCTTTAAGTGTGTTGTCATAAGAACTTATTAATTACTTATCATATAACTTATTAATTACTTACTGTAAGTTCTTACAAGTACTTACAACAACTTGACTCAAGTCCCAAGATACTGAGACAGATTTGTCAAGATACAAGGACAATAAAAAAACTTTTTTTCTCAGTAGTACTCTGGTGGTGGTGCAGATGGGGTAAATAATCAAGCACAAGTGGTGTAAATGACGTGTCATCTTTCTGCGAAGCATATGACAAAAATATTGATTGATTACCAAATCTGATTTTTATTTGTTTAAAAGATTGTGTAGTTTTCCTGTCATTTCCTGAACACCAATCTTTTATCCTTCTGCTAAAAAACTAGCCTTTAGTTCTTCAACATTCACAGGAGATTGACTACGCATCTTATTTTGTATTTCAGATTTCTGTTTTTTGTAATTATTTAAATCATCCTGGATTCTCTTAAATTCAATATCATCAATACAATTATCATTCAATGCCTTACTGATAATAAGTTTTAAACTGCTCAGCTTCACACCCGCCAAAGTACTCAATGCTTCATGTTTCTGTAACTTCGTGTGAAACCTCTTGTTTAGGGCTTCCAAACCAAAGCAAGCCAGGCATGTAGCAATGCTAACACCCTCAACTGCAATTCCAATTAAACTTCCAATTCCTGTGGCAAACAAAACAATACCCCCTACAGAAAATCCATCTGAAACAGCACCAACAGCCATAGATGTGTTTTGTACAGAATTAAATACTGACTTATACCTCCTTTTACATCTGGAGTAGCTCGCCTCTTCACCTTCTAAATATTTAATTGCTTCTGTAATGTTATTTAATCTGAATGCGTCTGCCTGTAATGTTTTATCTGATGCAATTGGCACATGTGGATCAGGCACAAGCATTGTTTTAGTCATCACAATTGATTCAGTCGGCTCAAGCGTCGGTAGTATTGGATAGAATTTTACCATTTTTTTTTTATTGACAAATATTTTTTATTTAATCAGCATTTACATTTTGCAACTCGTCAAAAGTATACAATTTGCTGGCATAATAAAATGAAACAAGATCAATGTGTTCAAAGTTTATGTAACTTAGATGAACAAAAGTTGTTTTGTTGACCACCACCTTGACAGCGGGAATACTGCTCGAAACATTAATAGCATCAGCACTTTTTGTAATAGCAATAAAGACCTTTGATGATTCTGATACTGTTTCATCCCATGTAAGCTTTATTCCCTGTGCAATATCTGCCTCTTTTGCAGAAGTTACAGATCTCATAATGATTTCAAATACTATTGTTGCTTCTCTTGCAATCAGAAAGTTTACTGGTGCAAACACGACCTTCGCATCAGACCTGCCCTTCCTGTGCGTAAGAAGATATCTACATTTCTCATAATTTTCAACTTTCAGTTTATCTCTGCTATTGTTGTCTGGGGCAAAGCTTGGAACAAGGCTTACAATCAGCGGCCTACCTAAACACTAAGGCACCTTCGTCATCAGTATATACATAAGGACTAATAAATTCCAACTTTATGTCCCAGTCAATTGTTGGTGGCGGTGCAGGCACAAGTGAAACAACCCACTTATTACCCACATGTATTAAGTTGTATGGCACATTATTTACAAGAGTAGGCACAACTGGTACAGTAACATCACGAAGCTGACCAAGTTTAGGAATCTGTCTTTCACCGTCTTTCATGTCAACAATTACTTTTCTCTTGTACATACCAGTTGAATCAAGTTCAAATCCATATATTTCTCCAATTTCTCCCTCCTTCTCAAATCCTGTATGTCAGCCAAATCTTTCAACTCTGTTACTGGACACGCAACTGGTATGATTCTCGGCTTTGGACCACCACTCATTTTTTATAAACAAAAATAAAATTATTTAACTTCTAGCACTACACTAAAATCATGCATAACAACTGGTTTGTCATCTTGATTAGTTACAGATATACACAGTGACTCAAAGAAACTAGAACCTAATTTCTTAAACTGCAAATTAGGAAATCTAACAACTACACTTTCACAATAAGGAGCAGTTCCAGCTGGCACACATCTCAACAAAGTTGATCGTTTTCCATTGTGTACATTTTCAGTCGTGTTTAGTTCTTTCAAATGCACATTAAATACTGTGTGTACTGCCAAATAAACAGGACATCTGCCAGTTATTTTTTTGTTTTTTGGGTGCAAATAGACCTTCTGACATTTTCCAATCTTCATCTGTAAATGTTATAAATGTGCAATAAAAACCAAGTAAAGTTACAAGAGCATTTGATAAAGAAAAATGACTATCTTTTGGAAATTCTAAAGTAACAAGTAGGTTAGCTGGATGTAAAGTTGCTTTAATTTTAAATTTACTTTGAAACCATTCAGCTATAGTACAAAAGTCATAATACACAGCTGGTAAAGATTCAGTCTTGCCATAAAAAAAAAAACTTTATAATTTGTATCATCTGTTACATTAACCCACTTTACTGTGTAGAACATTTCATGGATAGCTACAGTCTTGCTACAATCACGATTATCAATCCCATTAGTTAACCACACTGGTTTGCGTGTATCAAGATTTGTTAAGGTAATAAACATTTTTATTATCTCATAAAACAGAAGGATGGAATTTAAATCACCAACAAGCGTTACTACAAACGCATTTTTAATTTAACGTGAATGCCAAATATAATGTTGCATCTACTTATGAAAAGAAAATAATTTAACTAAACCAGCTCGATATAGCTGTGTCGGACGCAAGCGTACAAGATCTGTTCCAAGTGAAAGTACCAAATCCCTTTGATCATTACCTAAACCCTCCAATAACAGATGATGTAACTGCAAGAAAGTGGTCTTCAAACCCACTACTGGTGTTTCAAAACCAACTTAACTTTGCCATACTGTGTTCAACTACAGACTGTGGTGTTTCATTTACAGACCACTTGAATCACTCAAACAAATTGATTAGGTCTGTGTATCGTTTCCATGTTTATTACCAGCTTAGATGTATTTTGTCAGAACTGCATACACCACTACCTACTGAATCTAGTTTCAACAGGTGTAACAACCCCATGGATATGAAAGCGTTTGAACGTATATGTAATGAATTTAACATCAGCCCCAGGTATGACTATACACAAAAACTTGATGATCACAAAGGCATGGGTACATTGTGTTACGCTATGAGTCACAGACAATACCCTCAAGATTACTACCCTGGTTACACTTCATTCTCATCAAAATCACAAGTCTGGTTAGGATCAATAAAACAGAAGCAGTCTAATGCCTGGACCACATTTATCTTAGACAAGAGTGACGGGTTTACTCAAGCGGGAGTCGAGCGCATAAATGAGTCTATCAGAACATATGTCTGGTGTTTACTAGGAGCACAATCACGAACAAAATCGAATATTCTGAATGGAAGTGGGAAGTTTGAATCTCAAAAACAGTTTCTTGCAAACCTGGAAGATTCGATTAATTCAGTGGTTGATCTCCCATCTAGCATACAACACTACCAAGACGTTCTCAGATATTCCAGATCAAAAGTTGACTTTGTAGTAGGCATCGGGTTATACATGTTACCCTCTGACCTTCAATTACAAATGGATACAATAACAAATTATAATAATGAAATAATTGTTGCAGGTGTTGGTCATAAATTAGGTCTCAATCAATCTGTAAACTTGGGGGTGACAACCACACATGTACAGACATTAAAACCATTACAGACGGTATCAGCCCGGACACCATCACTGGCACTTATACAGCCAGTACAGTCAACCCCATCACCAACCCTTGACACACATGAGTCAGAGAGAACTGCATTGGTAATAGGTCTCACTGGATTAGGAGTATTACTTCTTTATCTGTTTCATTAAATATCCCACCTTTAACCCTCCTACTGTCACCAAAAAGACCCAAACATGCTGTGCCATAAACCCAACTACCTTTGCTGCAGTAGTGATCAACCAACTGACAACTGTGCCTATAATACCAGGCAAAGCGTCCATTGCTTTCACCGCCAATTTCTTAAGCAAGTCTGATATGTGAGACAGTTGTTTCTTTACCCATGACTGTAAATCGTTTGGGTCTGTTGGAGCCGGTGGACCTGGTGGTGCTGGAGGTGGAGAACCATTAACCCCGGGTCCAGAGACAGCCAACACAACAGTACTGATAATAAATCCAAGAGCAGTAATTAAACTAGCAATTGTGATACCCTGTTCTCTGAAAAGTGTTTTGTCTCTCAGCCAATGTTGTGTCTTCGTGAAGTATTTTCTGAATAGTTTTTCTAATTCTGTTGACCTGTGTTTTCAGTTTTTGTCTCCCAATACTAATCGTTTCTAACCTTCCTGGTCTTTCTATCTGCAAATCATTTAATCTGTGTTGTATTCTTTCTTTCATTTCTGCGTCAAGATTTCCATTGTCTGCTGTAGCCAGTTTCTCTTTTTCTCATTCTATGTGTTTATCAAGCTCACCCAGTTTGGCTACATTGTTTACCATCTCACCCCTTATCATCTGTAGAGATTTATCCAATCCCATAATCTCCCGCATTGACAAAGGAGGGTCGTCTATTGTTTTCGTAGCGTCATTCATTTGAACTTCAGTAAATGAAGTTTCTTGTATCACTGTTTTTGCTATTTCTGGTAGGCTTGTTACTGGTGCCATTTCAATCTCTTGCCCTGTTGGCAACTTTGTTTGCACGTCGTGAAGGGCACTAACCAGTCTAGGTGCAAGCGGGGGTAACTTCTTACTAGAACCAACACCAAGGTAACGCTGCAATGCTGCCTCACCACCTACATCAGTTTTAATTGTACTTAAAGCTCAAAACTTAGCAGGGCTATTTTTATGTGTTAGATACACTTTCCCTCTGTCCGTATTTACAAATAAGTGACCTTTTTCATATTCAAACTGATTAGGATCTATTACATCTGGGCGCACACCAACACTGTCATGAAATGAGTTTACTTTGTCTTTTAACAGTCCGTGATACATACTACTAGTTACCATTCCAGTTGTATCTGTGATACTGGTATCTGTGACATTCATGCCATCCATTTCAAAATCTTCATGACCAAATCCTCCCACTGCCATTGTTTTATTAATTTAATATTTTTTATTATGCATAATAAAAATGACACAGTCTTACAGATCAAAGTCAGACCCATATAGAAAACTACGTGAGCCTCTTGGTGTTAAGGGCATTAGACAATCAATCGTCATCACAAACAATCCAAGTACCATAGACCAAAACCACACACTTACAGTCAAATTTCCAAACCTAGGTCCCAGTGACGTTATTGTTCCTGGCACTGCACACCTAGCATTTAATATTGAACTAACATCAGACGCAGACGTGAACAGAACACTAGTTAACAATCTTGGCAGAGCAATTGTTAGAACTATTAAAGTAAAACTTGAAGGACAGGAAGTGTTTAGTCTTGACAATGCTGATGTGTTCTACTGTTACAAAGATCTTTGGCTCACAAGAGAAGAACGAGAAGACCGTATTTATCAAGGCATACAGTCAGATAATGTTGGTAAACTTAGAATCGATGCCGGAGACAAAACAACCACAGTAGCCAAGGACGTTATAATCGCAGAAACATATGGAACCAGGTTTTACATTCCACTTGAGTTTGAAATCCTAACAGCTCATTTACCTTATTACCAAGGAGCACTGAATGACCGTCTGAGTTTTAAACTAACCTTCAATGACTACTCCAAAGTTAAATCATCAGATCTCAATGCAATGTATAAGATCTCTAACATTTCCTTGGTATACGAAATTGTCACACATGATTATTTAGCTACTCTCATACAAAATCAGTACAAGACAAAACTGCCGATTTATTATGACAGGGTGATTAGACATAGTTTAATGCATAAAGACAAAAGCGACCCAATGTGGAACATAAATTTGAACACACCTGCCAGGTCACTGAAAGGCATACTCATGTTGTTTGTTGAACCAGCAGGCCCATACAAAAGGGATTCAGAAAAATTCTACAATCCAAAGATTACACATTTGTCTTGCACAATTGAAGGCCGCCCTAATCAAGTGTATGCATCTGGAATGTTACCATACCAGCACCACGATGAGATCACAAAGTATTTTGCGGGTGGAAGGATTAGAGATAAACCAGCAAACATTGCGTGTAAAGATCTACACCTGTATGACGTTAGGATCGGACAATACCTTACAAACAAATATGCGCTTTGGTTAGATCTTCACAGTACAGATGATGATTACCTTCATGGGTCAGGTCGAACAGTTGAGAACGGCAGTGATGGAATAACAATTCAGATACAAAAGAAGGTTGAAACTGCTGCAGCAATAAATATATATTTGTACCTGATTTATGATGCACAACTCAATAGAAAAGGGCTCCGTCCCCGATATCTTCAAGTCCGCCATCGTCCGTCCTCTCCTCAAAAAACAAAACCTCGACCCAAACGAACTCAAGAACTATCGCCCAGTCTCCAATCTCTCTTTCCTGTCCAAGCTTCTTGAGAAGGTTGTTCTCAACCAGCTCAACCTCCATCTCACCGACAACAACCTCCTCAGTCCATTCCAGTCTGCCTATCGCAAACATCACAGCACTGAAACAGCCCTTCTACATATCTTAAATGAGCTGCTTCTCTCCACCGACTCTGGCAACATCTCCCTTCTTACACTACTCGATCTCTCTGCCGCCTTTGACACTATAGACCACTCTATCCTCCTCCACCGACTCCACCACTCCTTCGGCATCACCGACTCTGCTCACTCCTGGTTTCTCTCCTACCTCTCCGACAGACAGCAGTACGTCACCATCAACGGCGTCTCTTCCAACCCGGTAACGCTCTCCTGCGGAGTTCCACAGGGATCCGTCCTGGGCCCGGTCCTTTTCACACTCTACACCTCTCCTCTGTCCAACATCATCCAGTCTCACCGCATACACCACCACCTCTACGCTGACGACTCACAACTGCAAGACAATGACAAACTCGACAACACTCAGTCACTACTGACTCGCACGGCTGACTGCTACGAAGACGTGAAAAACTGGATGACAGCAAACAAACTGAAACTGAACGACGACAAAACGGAAGCCATGCTGGTAGGCACTCGCCAGAAACTCTCCCAGCTCCCTCCCTCTCTCCACCTTCAACTCGATAGCACCCCCATCTCCCTTTCTGACTCGGCCAAGAACCTCGGCGTCATCCTCGATTCCTCTCTGTCCATGACCAGCTTCGTCTCCGCCACGACCCAGGCATGCTATTTCCACCTCCGCCGCATCAGTCAGATCAGAAAATACCTCACTACCGAAGCTGCCACCAAACTTGCTGTCTCTCTCATCTTATCTCGCATTGACTATTGCAACTCTCTCCTTTCCGGTCTCCCTCACTCCACCATCTTCACTCTCCAGCGCGTCCAGAACAATGCTGCCCGCCTCATCCTCAGAAAGAACAAATCCGACCACATCACACCCCTGCTCAAACTCCTCCACTGGCTCCCAATCCCCCAATGCATCCAATACAAAGTTCTGTCTCTCTGCTACAAATCCCTGAACAACTGCGCTCCTGCCTATCTCTCTAACTTACTTCACCCCTACACACCTTCCCGCTCTCTCCGCTCTGCCTCCGACCCTCTCCGCCTCCACATCCCTCGCACCAAACTTAACACTTTCGGCCCCCACTCCTTCTCCATCTACGGTCCATCCACCTGGAACACTCTCCCACTCTCTCTCCGTCAGAAACACTCTCTCTCCTCCTTCCAGTCCGCCCTCAAAACTCCCCTCTTTCAACAGTTTTAGCACTATATCACCACACTCCCCACCCCAAGCTGACCGTCGTAATGTATTTCACTGTTTGTGGTACGTGAGTCATTGTCTAAAGCGTGCGCATGTGTGCGCGAGTTGTGAGTGTGCGCTTAGAGTTATAATTATTATAAGATAAGCGCATTATAAATACCGTAATTATTATTATTATTATTAATATACAATAGTGCAGACTGAGTGGACACATATATTAAAATTATATTGTGTATTAAAATGAACTTAATGACACTTGACCCACACTGTGGTTTGTTTTGTATGGCCACTGGGTGTGGTAAAACTGAATATGTACTCCACCTATTACAAACAAGATACATCTGTCATTTTGAAAACATAGTGATATTTTGTCCAACGATAAAACGTCACAAAGCTTATCACAACCGTTCATTCATTTGAACTGACAGCAACATTTACTTAGTCGACCCTGGGAAAAAAACTGAATGACTACCTACAATATTGTTACAAGCAATTTGAAAGACAGCCAATGTTGTTTATTGTTGATGACTGTTCCGCAGAGAAAGACATTGTCAAGAAAAGAAACACTTTAGCAGAACTTGCTTTTAGTGGCAGACATGCAAACATTAGTGTATGGATTCTCACTCAGAAATATAATGCTGTACTGAAAGATTTTCGAGAACAGTTAAAGTTTATCTGTTTGTTTTACTGTAAGGATCGTGACAGCTTTGAAGACTGTTTCAGGGAGAATGATGTCATACCAAATAAGCATGAACGGGATGATGTAAAAAATAAACTGAAATCAACTAAGCATCTAAAGCTTATTTTAAAGACAGATCAGCCCACAGGGTATGGGTTGGTAAATTAATTTATACATTTGTTTGTCCAATAAAAAATGACAGATGGACAAACCCAAGTGTTTGATGTTACAGAGTGCTTCAAAGATGTTAAGTGTTTTTATGATTTAAAAACACCTGTGTTTGAACCCAGCTTTAAACTGTCAACACCAACAATAAGAATATACATGACATATAATGTTACTTTGGAATATTCAGATGGATCACCACGTTATGATTATGAGACTGTTGAACTTAAGACAAATGCTTTTAAAGTTTATAATGCTAACAGTGGCCACTTGCGTTGGTTTGAGGCACTGTGTAAAGACATATTTGATCAACTAAGAAAACTACATTGTTATATTGAAAGTGTTACTTTCAATAAAGTAATATTTCACTTGCAGGACAAGACTTCAAGACAAACACCAGGAAAGTGGTTGACTTGTTTATCATAACAACAGTTAATACAGTATTACATATGGTGTGTCAGTGGTAATATTTCTTTATTTATTATTTTGTCGGACAAATAAAAATGACGGACAATGCTCAAAGCCCATCAGGCTCATCAAGCTTAAGAAACGCGTTTCACACAACAGACTTGCCTATATCCAATAGTAACAATGTCTATGAATCAATAGAAAACTCTTTTTCTGTTATACAAGATAATCTTCTTACAGGTAGTGTAAAGATTCCGATTGTTGCTAAAATAGAATTTACTAGAGTAGATGGTGAATTGATTGTATCATATATCTCGACAAGACAACACACAGTTAACACAAGAAGAGAATTGGAGAACGTGTTTAGAGACAGACTAATACCTGACTTCCTCCAAGCAATTGACAGTGCAAAAATGAAGGGGTCTGGTTGTCACGAAGGTCATGTACATGAACTACAACTAAAACAGTCAAGGTAGGTAAATCGTGGATACCACTGCCAACAGAGGTTGCAAACAAAAAGGCTGTAGTCAATATACAGAACAATGACCACCATTGTTTTATGTGGTGTGTGCTTGCTAAAATTCACTTTATAAAATCAAAACCTGAACGTGTATCTAACTACACCAAACTTGTAAATGAACTCAACTTTAGTGGCATTGAGTTCCCTGTTAAAATAGAAGACATAGACTTGTTTGAAAAACTAAATTCTGGTATATCTGTAACTGTGTTTGTGTGGGATAATGAGTCTGTTGACAAGTTACAACCCATTAGAGTATCACCACTTGCTCCAACCTATGGGCAGCCAGAAGATAAACATGTTGACATGTTATTAATTGGCCCTGCCGGTGATGACAATAACTTCCACTACACAATTATCAGGAGTATGTCACGTCTAATCATAATCATGTATCAAAATATGGTAGGAAACAGGAAGTGTGTAAAAGATGTTTACAAAGATTCTCCTCTATTGCAGTGGCACACAAACATGTTTTACATTGTAGATCAGCTGATGACATACAAACTGTACTTAAGTACCCTGATCCTGGTAGTCAAGTGTGTTTTAAGAACTATGGGAATCAACAAAAGCTGCCATTTGTAGTGTATGCCGATTTTGAATCATTAGTAGTACCGTATGAGGGTCCTGGTCCAGAATCATCACCAAAGACTATAAAGCTAAGTGACCAAGTGGTGTGTTCTTTTGGATACATTATTGTTAGGTCAGACAGACAGCATTCAGAGCCTGTTATCTACAGGGGTGAAAATGCAGCATGTCTGTTTTTAACAGAAATGAGACATCTGTACCGTCAAGTAGTACAATATCTCACAAAAAAGACAAATTGAAATTTGATACAGCAGAGAAGTGTTGGATTTGTGAACAATCCCTCCAGGGTGATAAAGTTCGTGACCATGATCACATAACTGGGCATTACAGAGGTGCTGCACATAACAATTGTCTCTCTCTCTCTTGGCTTGACTTCGCGAACGAAGATTTTATAGGAGTTGCCCACGACGTCTGCAGGCTTGTTCGTGGCTGCGGAGGCCAATCCGAGACAGGCAGGTTCGACCGCAGTGGCTGCAGGGGAAGGTATGGCCAGGGTTCTGAGCTGCGGCATCTCTGTTTTTTCTCCTGAGCCGCTTGTCCTTAAGGCTAGCTCTGCGAGAGTCCTCAAAGGAGACAGCTGCCTTGTAAATGGTGGAGCGCCAGGTGTCACGGTCCGCAGCAAGCGAAGACCACTGGTGGTGGTCAATTTGGCAGGCACTAAGTGACTTCTTGAGACAGTCTTTGTATCTCTTCTTTGGTGCCCCTCTGTCACGGTGTCCAGTATCAAGCTCGCCGAACAGGGTGATCTTTGGTAGGCGATGATCCTCCATCCTGGAGACATGCCCCGCCCAGCGGAGCTGTGTCCGCAGCAGCAAAGCCTCGATGCTCACAGTTTCAGCCTGTTCAAGGACCTCGACGTTGGTGACATAGTCACTCCAGTGAATGCCCAGGATGGTTCGCAGGCAGCGCTGGTGGAAGCGTTCGAGGAGTCGTAGTTGGCTGCGGTAGAGGGCCCAGGACTCGGAACCATACAGCAGGGTGGTGAGGACCACAGCTCTGTACACGCTGATCTTGGTGCCTGTTTTCAGCTGTTGATTGTGCCACACACGCTTGAAAAGTCGCCCGAAAGCGCTGTTCGCTTTTGCCAGCCTGCTGTCAAGCTCCTTGTCCAGCTTGGCGTCCGACGTGATAATGCAGCCAAGGTAAGTAAACTGGTGCACTGACTTTAGTTCAGACTCGCCGATGGTGATGTGAGGAGGGCGGTACACTGTCTTGGGTGCCGGCTGATGGAGGACCTCTGTCTTTTTAAGACTGACCTCGAGTCCAAAGAGCTGGGCAGCATCTGCGAAGCAAGACGTGATGCGCTGCAGGGCTCTCTCTGTGTGTGCAACGAGGGCAGCATCATCAGCAAAAAGCAGCTCACGAATCAGTTGGTCTAGGGTTTTCGTGTGGGCTTGCAGTCGTCTGAGGTTGAACAGGCTGCCATCGAGACGATACCTGATGTACACTGCATCGTCATCATCGAGGTCCACTGTGGCCTGCTTCAACATCATGCTAAAAAAGATGGTGAAGAGGGTCGGTGCCAGCACGCAGCCCTGCTTTACACCGTTGAGAATAGGGAATGGTTCTGAGAGGTCATTGTTGAGTCTGACCTGGCCTTGCTGGTCCTCGTGTAGCTGGACAATCATGTTGAGGAACTTTGGGGGACAGCCAAGTCGCTCCAGGATCTGCCACATGCCTTGCATGCTCACAGTGTCGAACGCTTTTGTTAAGTCGACAAATGTTACATACAGCCCTTTGTTCTGCTCGCGGCACTTCTCCTGTAGCTGTCTCAGCACAAAGACCATATCGGTGGTGCTCCTGTTTGCTCTGAAGCCACACTGGCCCTCTGGGAGTTGGTCTTCAGCGATGGCAGGTACCAGCCGATTCAGGAGCAGCCTTGCAAGGATTTTCCCAGCAATGGACAGCAGGGTAATTCCCCGATAGTTGGAACAGTCAGACTTCTCGCCTTTGTTCTTGTACAGGGTGATAACGACTGCATCACGGAGATCTTTTGGTAGTGTTCCTACCTCCCAGCAGCAGACAAAGTGGTCATGGAGCTTGTTGTGCAGTGCTGTGCCTCCATGTTTCCAGATCTCTGGCGGTATTCCATCAATGCCTGCTGCTTTGCCACTCTTGAGCTGGTGGATGGCTGTGAGGGTCTCTTCAGCGGTTAACTACTTTTTATTTCCCAGGGTCACCCTGGTCAGCCCCACAGGGTGGGTTTCCCCCTCTATTCCGGGGCATGTGTTTCTGTCTACCCTTGGTCCATTCACCTGTATTTTCCTTTTTAAACCCTCCCTACTGTCTGCACTGCCTGTAGCTCTTGATATTGGATGTGTGTTGCTAAATGGTCTTAGCTTTATTTAGGCCCCATGTGTTAGGTTTATTTAACGTATTTGACCGGTTGGCGACATACATTCAATGTTCTGTTTAGTTTTTTTTTTTTTCACAAGCATTGCAGGCACGTCCTGAGAAAGCCTTGTTGCTGTCGGGACGTTAAGCAATGTACAATCAATCAATCAATCTCTTCAGCGGTGGGCGGTTCGTCCAATTCAACCTTTACTGGGAGGTGTGGGATTTGTAGGACGACTGCTTCTTGAACAGTGCGCTCAGCGCTGAAGAGGCTCTGAAAGTATTCCGACCAGCGGTTCAAGATGGAGGTATTATCTGTGAGGAGTGCCTGGCCGTTCGCGCTTCGCAGGGGACTTTGTACCAGGTGCCTGGGGCCATACACTGCTTTCAGTGCTTCGTAGAAACCCCTGTAGTGACCATTGTCAGCGCAAAGCTGGGTCCTCTGTGCAAGTCTGGTCCACCACTCATTCTGGAGATCTCTGAGCTTGCGCTGGAGACTGCTGCAGACGAGGCGGAAGGCAGACTTCTTCACAGGGCAGGAAGGCTGGGCTAGGTGAGCCTGATGGGCGGCTCTTTTTTTTGCTAGGTGTTCCTGGATCTCTACATCGTTTTCGTCAAACCAGTCTTTGTTCTTCTTTCTGGCGAAACCCAAGACTTCTGCAGAGGATTTTGCAATAGCAGTTTTTAGTTGTTCCGAAAGTGTTTCAGGGGAGGAGTCTACTGGGTCTGCTGTGTCTTTGAGCCTGCGCTGTAAATCTGTCTGAAAGGCAGCTTTCACATCGTCACGCTGAAGTCTGGCAACATCAAGCTTTTTCTTGGGGGGCCCCCATTTCTTGGGTTTTGGCTTGAAGTGGAGCCTGAGTTTGCAGCGGAAAAGGCGGTGGTCAGTGTGGCACTCTGCGCTGGGCATCACTCTGGTGAGGAGGACGTCACTGCGGTCCCTCTGCCGCACTAGGACATAGTCGATAAGGTGCCAGTGTTTGGAGCGAGGATGCATCCAGGTGGTCTTTCGACTGTCCTTTTGCTGAAAAGTAGTGTTGGTGATGACCAGTTGATGCTCCGCACAGAACTCCAACAGTAGGCGGCCATTGTCATTGCAGTTTCCCACGCCATGCTTGCCGAGGACTCCTTTCCAGGCTTCAGAGTCCTGGCCCACTCTGGCGTTGAAGTCGCCAAGGATGATGACTTTGTCGTCTGCTGGGGTACTCTGTAGGAGGCTGCGCAGGTCAGTGTAAAACTTGTCCTTTTCAGCAGGCTCTGCCAGGAGGGTTGGGGAGTACACACTGAGAAGGGTGACGTGTTGCTGGTGTCTCAGTGGGAGGCGCATGGACATGATGCGGTCTGAGTGGCCCGTTGGTAGGTTTTCCAGCTTAGTCGCAATGGATGTCTTGACCATGAAACCCACGCCTGAGAGCCGTCTTTCTGATGCAGGCCTGCCTGACCAGTAGAGGGTGTACCCAGCACCAAGTTCTTGGAGGCTGCCTTCGTCCGGAAGGCGTACTTCGCTGAGAGCGGCGATGTCGATGTTTAACCTCCGCAATTCATGGGCAATGAGGGCGGAGCGACGTTCAGGGCGTCCGCTGTCTGCTTTGTCGAGCATGGTTTGGACGTTCCAGCATGCTACGTTGAGTTCGGTCGTGGTCGTCATGAGAGTAGATCCGTTATTCTTTCTTGTTTTTTGACCGCAGGAGAAGATGCCCGTTGACCGCGGCTAGCCAACTGGGGTTGCGAGGGGACGAGCTTTGGTTAGGCCACCTTTTCTAGGCCCCTCTCCGTATGGAGCAAGCAGTGCTGTCCCTAGAGAAGGCTGCTTGCTCGTTCAGGGTGTGCCGAGTGATGTTGTCATCCCCAGGTCAACATCAGGCGACCAATATCCTGAACCGCCTGCATGCAGGTTTGAGACTGCGGCTTCCAGTGACATCTTTCACCTGCCGTTTCGCCCCTCGCCCATCGCTACAGGACTTGGAATGGTCAGTGTCATGGTCCGTGGACGTTTCCTAAAGCCTGCGCGGTGGAGCTTTTTGGTGGAGTGCAGTGTGCGCAGTACTGGCCCCACCCTTTAAACCCTTGGTTCTTCTGCCATGGCCTAGCAAGCTGGGACGATGGCATCGAGGTCCTCGGGTCGTAGGTTTTATATCAGACTGTCCTTGTCCTAGTCTCTGGCTCAAAAGCCTTCCCCGGAGACACGGGGGTTTGATGTCAGTGGTTTCCTCCCTTAGCCTTTCCGCAGCCAAGCGGCCAGGCCTGCAAGGCAGCAGGCGACTCGTGGAGGGCGGGGTCATCTATGTCCCGTGCAGATGTGAACATCTGCCCACTGCCCAAACAATTGTAACTTGCTATTAAAAACAGATCCTAAGACATATAAGTTACCTATCTTTTTTTACAATCTAAAGGGATATGATTCACACATCATCATGCAGGCTGTGGACGAGTCATACAAAAACATTAATTGTATTGCACAGACAACTGAGAAATACTTGACCTTTAGGTTAGACAAATTAGCATTTTATGACTCGATGCAACATTTGCCCTCAGCACTTGCTAGTTTGGCAGAAGGACTGACTGAGTATCCAATAACAAGTAAATATTTCGAGCCAGACTTAATAAAAAAAGGAGCATATCCGTACGAGTACATCAGTGAGTGGGTTGTGTTTGAAGAAAGGAGACTACCACCAAAAGATAAATTTTATTCTACGCTAAATGGTAAAGGTATTTCTGACTCTGAATACCAGCACGCACTTGATGCGTGGGATAAATTGGGGTGTCAGACGATTGGTGACTATCATGACCAGTACTTGAAAGCTGACGTTTGCTTGCTAGCTGACGTATTTGAAAGTTACCGTGAAAAGGGTTTGTTACACTACAGTCTTGACCCAGCCTGTTACATAACTAGTCCTGGCATGACATGGGATGCATTTTTGAAATCCAGTAAGATATTTATAGATCTGTTGTCTGATTGTACGATGGGTGAAATGGTGGAACGTGGATTGAGGGGTGGGATAAGTATTGCAGCGAACAATTACCCCAGAGCCAATAAAAAAAATCTAGACAGTCATGGTGACCTTGGGTTTGACCCCTCAAGGTCAAGGTCATTCATTACCTACCTGGACGCTAACAATTTGTATGGCTGGGCGATGTGTGAATTATTGCCCTTGAAAAACTTTTGTCTGTATGATTTGTCACAGTATGATGTAACACAGTCAGGGTTATCAAACAATATTATGAATCTTGAATGAAACGATCTGAAGGGTTGGATCTTTGAAGTAGACCTAGAGTACCCACACCATCTACATGATTACCACAATGATTATCCCTTAGCTGTTGAGAAAATGAGTATGACAGGGAAAAAAGAAGACACTAAACTTGTACCAAATCTGAATGACAAATTCAATTACGTTTGTCACTACCGCTTGTTACAGTTTTACATCAGACACGGGTTAGTACTAAAGAAAGTTCACAGAGGAATTCAATTTGATCAGAGTGCTTTCATGAAAGATTACATAATGAAAAACACAAATTCCGTGCCAGAGAACGCAACACTGCATTTAACAAAGACTTCCTTAAGCTTATGAACAATGCCTGTTTTGGCAAGACAATGAAAAATCCTCATCACATAAAAGATGTGAGACTTGTCACAACTGAATTGGGTGCAATTAAACTTACAGGTAAGCTTCAGTACACAGGGTACAAAGAGTTTCATTCATCATTGTATGCTGTGTCACTCAAAAAAAAAAGATTGTTAAACTGGACAAGCCAGTATTCATTGGCATGGCAATTCTTGAGTTGTCAAAACTGTTGATGCTTGAATTTTATTATGATTACTTCAAACCAAAATATCCTGAGTGTTGTCTGCTATACACTGACAATGACTCTATGATTATTGACGTGCCTACTGAAGACTTTTATGAAGACATGAAAACAGAACTACACATGTATGACACATCTGACTATCCTAAAGACCATCCACTGTTTAGCACACAAAACAAAAAAGTGCCTGGTAGGTTTAAGGATGAACTGAATGGTGTGCCTATAGTTGAGTACGTTGGACTGAGATCAAAAATGTATTCTATACTGCACCAAAAAGGTAGTCAGTCGAAAGCCAAAGGAATAAAAAAAAAAAAACAGCAATAAAAAATAAAGACATTCGTCATGAACATTACAAGCAAGTATTAGATGGAGCATTAATGCCTGATTATCCAAACAAGTCACTCAGATCAAACAAACATAATCTTGAAATAATCCAAACACATAAGAAGTCACTTGCAGTTGGGGACACGAAACGTGTGTTTTTCAGTAAGGACAAGGCTTATGCACCAGGTCATTACAGGCTCAAGTTATCTGAAGAAATAGATGATAAACTGGTTGATGAATTAATTGATGAGTTAGTTACTGAAATGAGTAACGGTGTCTGGGGGAATAATCTGTAACTCTTCTCTGACAAATGCCCTTTGTGGCGCAGGCTCGTACAGGTAATATATTGACGTGTCAGGACCGGGGACTATTTTTTTTTAATATTATGTACAGACGTTGACCATATGGGGTCGGTTGCTCTGCGCTTTACGTCGTTCTCGGCCTCCCCCGGTTGAAATAAATATCTCACCTGTTTTGTAAATAAACTTGTGTCGGGTGCTGGGATTGGTCCTGTTTTTGGCTCTGTAATTGTTTTCAATTTAATAGCATCAGCAGGCTTTAAGCGCAAGCCTTGTCCTTCATTATTCATTGCTTTTATCACGTGCGGTAATCTCTTTACCCACTCTGTGTTCCGGGTGTCATGCATGAGTTCCTTTGAATACTGGTAACTGAAAGTCTTTCTGATAACTGTTTGTTAAAGTTTTCAACAATTGCCTGTGATCTGTGTACGCCTGGAATGCCTCGTCTGACTATTACGCCATGCTTCGCAAATAACTGATTAACGGCACCTTTGAATTCAGATCCGTCATCAACTTGTATGAGTCTAGGGAATTTTAAAGGGCCTCGACTATATATCTTTGATAATGCTGTAGCAACTGTGGTAGCAGTTTTGTCAGATATGGGTTCGGCATCTTTATACCTTGAAGCAATGTCAACGACAGTTAATGCGTACTTGTATCGTTTCTTTCTTATTATATCATGTGGTAGGAACAGGAGGTCCATTTGATGCGTGTCATTTGGTGTAGTGTTTTCAAAATGAGGTCTTGTTATTTTTCTTGGAGCAGGGAGATATATTTGCCATATTGCTTGTCTTTGTAACCATTGTTTGACTTGATTGAGTGTTATATCTCCGCCCACAGCGGCATGTAATTTCTGAATAGCTGTTGCTCCTTTCCAATATCCGATTGGGGAATAATATATTTTGGATAGTTTATTTTTGGCTGCCATTTTTTTTAGCAATATAAAGACCAGTAAAAAATACAAATGTCATTCCCACTAGAACAAAGATTATCTCACGATTTCTTTGTTCTGTACTTGGTTTGTAATAGTCACTTAGTTTCGGTTTTGAGATAGACATGTCATTACCTGTGACTAAAAAAATACTCACGAATTGCGTCGTCTGTATTTAAAAACGTATGTTGTGCGTGACCTTCAAGCCTGAGTTTTTCATTAATAAAATCAAGTTTCTCTATTCTATTCTTTTCATATTCCTGCTGGGCTTGAGCAAGTTTTTCTGATGCCTCATTGTGACGTTTCATTTCTCTGCTGATTCTTCTCTACCCACTTTTGAAAAGAGATAATATGAGCCGCTGAATGCCAGGGCATTAACCATCGCACCTCCAATTATTACTGCTAAAGTCGCCATACTTATTTTATTACATAGAAACATTTTCTGGAATAATTCCTTGCTTGACGAGAAAGTCTTTCGTAGCAATTAACGCTGTTACAACTGCAATTAGTTTAGTACTGTCTTCGAAGTCTAGTCTACTCAAGTCTGCTGATTTCATTTTGAGTAGACTTTTTCCCAGCATAGAATAAGCTACTGCTAGTCCACTTATTACAGCAGAGTGATAGACAAGGTTCATTAAATTCTTTGTGTCGCTCATTTTCTAAGGCAATAAAAATTAAAATAATATTTTATTTACTGCATATAAAATGGGTCAACGGCTTTGGATGTTACTGGTAATGTGGCGACTTCTGGTTTTGTTTTTGGAGTGTCTGATTTTTTGGTCACTGTACGACTTTGTGGTTTGTATTTTTTGTATAATTGATAACCTACGTAACCAAATCCAACAACAAATCCGGCAACTATATATTTTGTTGTTTGAGGTTCGGGGTCAGGGTTAGACTTAGTTGTTTGTCTCTCACTTTGTTGTGGGTGTGATAGTAGTGACTGTGTGGGTACTGACACTGGTCCTGACGGTCCTGACGGTGCTGACGGCGGGTCAGTTACATGAGCCTTTTCTGTTTGCGCTTGAAGCTGTAATTTTTTTTGCCTGTTCCATTCAGCCACTCTTTTACCAGCCTCAACCCTGCCTGGACTTTTAGCCTTAGTCACAGTTTGAACCTGCGTCAAGACCAGACTGGGATTCGGTTGTGGAGTCGTCTGGGTTTCGTCCATTTTCTTCTGCAGTAAAATTAAATTTTGAAAAATCAATATGACTCCCAGTAACAAGTAAGGTTACCACAGGTGCAAGGTAATTCCCAAACTTGTAAAACATGACGCATGCTAATTTACCAATTGAACTTGAAACAATAGGATTGCTTTGAAGGTCGTATCATGTCGTGTCTACAGGTAGAAAGTGACTCACTGCTTTTGTGTATAGGCATACAAGAGACAGGCTTAAATCACGAGTTATGAGTGAAGCAATATGGTTTTCATATTTAAATGAAGTTTATTCAAATCATCAGCCAAGAGAGATTCAATATCTTCTGTCATGTATTGTTTCCAAAGATAAGCTTTCGACTTGCCCGACACAATCACAGAGAGAAGCCGCTGTTTTTTAGTGTCTAAGTCTTTGTTTTCTACAGCATTGATATCATTTAGAAGAAGTAATTCGTCTTGGTTCATTTATATTGTAATTTAAAAAAATTAAAACAAAAACAAAACTGTAGGTAATTTTGTTTTCTGTTATCAAGCAAAATCATGTTTTTCTAGGAAGTTACACTAAACAGTAATTTTATTACGTATACACCACTCAGCAATATTGTCAGTAATGTTTTACGTTTACACTGTGTTACCGCTTCTATTGGGCTGGATGGATTTAGATTCAAACCACAGATGCACTCAATCAGCGGTAAACACACTATTTATTTTCTGCTCATGGGACATAATCACTGGAGAGACAACCACTATACTGGAGTTGTCTCCCATAGACTATTATATGACATACCCCAAGGATGGCCTTGGCCGGCTTACAATGACATGCGTCACAGATTTAAGAAACAACCCCACCTCTCTGACTCGTGTGAGGCTTGTGTGTGTAATAATAAATCCAAGAAAAATTAATTTTTTTTTTTAAATCTATGAGAAAAAAATTATTAAAAAAAACGAGAAAAAAAATTGATAAAAGGGCTGCATGGTGACCTGCCACCTGCTTTCACAGGAATCGATGTAACCCGGGTTAATTTCATGCGCTATTAACCTCCTATGGAGGAGGTTAACCCTGGTGGGTAGCGCATTCACCTTTTCCTGTGAAAGCCCTGTAGTGTAGAGTGTCAACTGGACGCCGCGATCGGGAAATGAACCCCGGCACAGTGAATTTAGTTTGATCAATACTAAACATCACTAAACCAGAAGTACCCTCTTGGCCACTTCGCAGTCCCAAAGAAACTTAGGTTGCTTATGAATTTATGTTTGGCTGTTGACTGAAATCCTGAAAAAGCAGTGCTCATGAGAGTCTAAGATAAAATATTGAGAATTTAAGCCTACTAAGACATAGGCTCATGAGAATCTAAGTCTTTTGCAAAAATAATCCCTGGTTTTTACCTACTCAAAGCTAGGAAGTCAGGTGTGTCAGAGTCAGGTGCTCCTTGTCTAAACCTGTAACATTTGTGCAGTACACTTCGCTGACATGCCTCATGTGTGTGTGTGTGTGTGTGTGTGTGTGTGTGTGTGTGTGTGTGTGTGTGTGTGTGTGTGTGTGTGTGTGTGTGTGTGTGTGTGTGTCGCTTGGATAGTTTTTATATTCAGGTATGTACCGTATGATTTTAGGCTTCTCTTTTATGCCTGCGTTAACATTATTACAGCATTCAGGTTAGTTCAGTGTGTGTGGGGGGGGGGGGGGGTCTTGAGGATCTGTTGTATATGTACTCAGTCGGGTGTCTGTATAAAGCAAGGTATGATTTTCTGAGGAATGCGCCTCTTTCAGCTTGAAAGCTTAGTTACAGTCTAATCATATACACCAGTCTAACCAGGTCACCAGTACATGAAATTGAATAAGAGTTATTATCCTCTCACAGGCTGGTAGGTTTCAATGGCTCACGTCTGGCATGTTTAGTCAGTATGCACCCGGAAGAAAAATCAAACCTTGTGTTTTTGCGTTGGGTGTCATGTATGGTGATTTTGTGTGTATGTTAGCGTGTGTGTGTGTTTGTTTGTCTGTGTATATGTTTGTGTGTTTATTTGTGTGTATGTTTGTGTTTGTTTTTGTTTGTGTGTGTGAGAGTGTTTGTGTGTATGTGACGAGACTGATTTCGGTGCAAACAGACAGGTGTTTGTGACTCACTGAAGTAAACAAGATGACAGCTTTTAATGTTACTGTACACTGGATTAAAGAGACAGGTACGTAATAGCACATCTATATAGACTTTAAAATCAAGCCTCTTTCTCTGTGTGAGGTGGCTGTGAGACAAGTATGTTAAGGTAAAATGAGTCATTCATGTTACCTACAGCCGTACCAAGGGTAACAACACAACATTAGTAAGAAGACGACAGGCCCATTCAGCCAAACAAAAGAGTGACCACAGCCCATTCAGCCAAACAAAAGACATCACTTGAAAATTACGTCGACAAAAATATTCATAATCTTGGAGCCCTCATGAGTTCGGCACTGAACTGGACTGTTAGTCTATGCCGTGGCTTGTGAGAAAAGCATGTCGCCAAGTTGTACAACTTACTCATAATGAGGGCCCGGAGAGTACAACTGACTGAATTGTTGTACAACAGAGTCAAGCCCGGGGCCCAGGGGTTCTTGAGGATCTGTTGTATATGTACACAGATGGATGACTTTATAAAGCAGAGTATGATTTTCAAAAGGAATGTGTCTCTTTTCAGCTTGAAAGCTTACTTACAGTCTAAACATGTACACCAGTCTAACCCACCAGCGTGTGAACTTGAATAAGAGTTATTATCATCTCACACCGGCTGGTGTGTTTCAATGGCTCGCGTCAGGCATGTTTAGTCGGTTATGCACCCGAAAGAAATATCTTACAATCTGTGTGTGTGTGTGTGTGTGTGTGTGTGTGTGTGTTTGCATGCGTGTCTGTCTGTAGTTATGTGTGTCTTGTGTGTGTGTGTGTGTGTGTGTGTGTGTGTGTGTGTGTGTGTGTGTTACCTACCTCTAACAAAATCTGTTTTACTCAAGATATAGCATATGCCATTTATTTCCGATATCGCAGAGATTTAGGCTTATACAAAATCAGATGAGATCTTCTTGTCACACTATTCAACATGGTCCCTAATTGCATTTTCTGAAAAGCCAGACGTACAACACTTTACCAGCACACGCTAGTGCAGGCATTGGCAAGTTTTGAACACAGCCTGTGCAGAGCTGTTTTCAAAAGAGGTTTTCAAAAGAGTTCTACGGAGCCGTTTTTTGTTAACAAGTCACAGCGACCTGTCCCCCCCCCCCCCCCCACTCTGACAGCACTTTCTAAAGGCCTAGTCATGCATGACAGGGTACTTGAATTTTGTGTTGGCAAGAGATTTGTGTGTAATGAATAAGGCTGGCTAGTTTTACGTTTTTCAGAACTCTGACAGTATTGAGAGACAATGAAGAGTAATTTACTAATTATTAAATTAGGTGGGGTGTGTGTAAAATGTTATTAATTTATTACAGAGTGCACTATCAGATTTTGGTTTGATTTGAGAGAAACGGCAGTGTGGACGTTAAGGACTTTAATTAGTTAATTAATGGGGTTAACTTAAGACAAAGGGTAATTGTCTTAGGAATGTACTTTCTATTATCTATATTGTTTATTAAATGGGTGTGGCTGTAGCCCCACATCTTCTCTCTCTACTTCGTACAACACAACCAATCAAAATAGATTAAGTAACCGAACCTCATAAATATTAATAATAAAGAATACTCAAGAATGGTTTACAAAAATCCGGCTGCTATTTCCAGCCCCTATTTTGGGAAATCCCGGCGCGTTATGACGTCTCACAAAAGTATGGTAGGCAGATCACGACCTTGCCCGAATTATCCGGAAGTTTCACGACTTCTCGTAACACAATACTAGCCGCTAACTTCACGCATACAGAAAATAACTATGAGTATTCGAACGGCTTTAATACTGTGCTGCAAAATGTTGCGGACACATTGATGTCACACATACGAGATCACTAGACAGAGCGCGATTTTGCGAGAATGTTCTGGTCTATTCTCAGCGAATCTACGCATTACAAATATCGACCGTTCTTCTCCGTGCGACTCTTTGCTAGAAACTTCCAGACTAATCTTAGCGTATCATAACAAGGTCAATTCCGCTCTACGCGCGAACGATAGCGAATATATATATATTATATTATTAATACATGCATGTTCTTACAGAACAACACAACCACAATCGTAACACACAAGCACAAACACAAAACACACACACACACGCGCGCACACACACACACAATACGTGCAGCATTAGCATCTTGTATTAACTGAAGATATAATTGAATTGAAGAGTTAGAAAGTGGAAAATCGTATACTGCAAGTGCAGGTTGCTGTGAAAATCTTACGATGCTGAGGGGAGGTACTTGAAGAGACCGGTTTTAAAAGACAAAAGCGTTCTTGATGTTGTACCATTTTTGGGCAATATGTTCCACATGCTAGCACCCGAGAACGCTAAACACGAGCCCGGTTTTGAGGCCGATTCCCGATCAGTTTTCGAATCGGTAGGTGATCGGGCCGGATTAAAAAACATTTCTCGACTTGTCAAGTGTAGCCGACCAGTTTGAACCGAAGATCAAAGTCTTACCTCTTTTGCAAAATGACTGCTAGTTTTGACAGTGATGATGATGTGCTTGCATTATCAGCAGTTTTGGATCATATTCGGGAAAAGGCGTGCGAAACATCAGCGGCAACGGCGGTAGTTCTGATCACAACAGGCGTGTTCGGCCATTTGCAAACCGTGTTGAAACGACATGCTTTGTGAGACTCGCTCTGATTGGTTGAAGCTTACGATCGGGACGGATTCGGATCGGAAATATAGAGCAGGTTCTAGTCAGCCGATTCCCAGCCGATTGGGACCGGTACGGATAATTGACGCCATCCTATCGCAAACGGATTGGAATCGGCTTCAAAATCGGGGCACAACCGGCCCGTGTGGCGGGGCCTTTATAGAGATCGATTCTAGGTCTCATGCACGTGACGTCACACAGCCAGCGTCGTACACACGTTGTCTGCAGTCGGCCATCTTGTGCAGTGCGAAACCTCAAACATAGTAACAACGAACATTGCAATCGACAAAGATATGCCTGGTTGCGCAATTTTCGGATGTAATAATAGGACAGGAAACAAAGATAATGTCCCTAAAAGTGTAGCAGTGAATTGTTTTCGTCTGCCTGCTCATCGTATGAGGGAAGGAGAGGAAAGTCGAGTGTTAAGCGAAGAGAGAAGACGATTGTGGAAAGCTGCTATCAACCGAAAAGATATCTGTACAGAGGAGACTTGGAGTAGAACTTTTGTATGTTCAAGACACTTTTTTGGCGGTAAGTGAAGTACACGAACTATTTATCATTTGAAAATCGAGTCAGTGATGACTGAGTGAGTGTATCATTCATTATGCTACAGCTAGCAATGACCACTGTGTGGTGCATGCATTATGTACATAAACTGTGTATTCTTGTGATATTTGTTAGAAAATTCTCAATTATTTAATGACGTTTTCTCTGTTATAATAAAATATGTAATGGCTTGGTGTGAGATGAGTTGGATTCTTTGAAAAGTGAGATCATACCTCAAACAAGTCAAAGCAAATGATAATGTTGAAAGAAGTGAAAACATTATTTTTATATTGCTGATAGTAATATTGGCTTTGTCACATTTTAGTTTAACCTTTGTTCCATTTGCAGGAGTAAATGCACACCCTTTCCAGAAGAATAGTCATTCCTGGTTACCCACCCAGCATTTAGGTTACACGAGTTCCAATCCTGTCTGCGACACAGAACGACTCACAGATAGATATTCCCGCTTGAAGGTAAGTAAGTTTGTGTCATTTAGTTTTTTTTTAATTTCTGGCAAAAAACAAACAACCATGATAATTTAAACGTGGTGTCAGAATAGATTGGCGCCTGTAAATGGAATAGCTTGGCATATACAGGCACCAAGCTATTCTGACACCACATTGACTTCATGTGTGATTCACATCCCATATTAACATGTCAGGCTTTTATGCATCAAGTGCACAGTAGTGAGAGAGTAGCTAGATCGTTTAAGGGCCTGAACGCTGTCCCACCATATGCAATGCAGTGAATCATAATTTTGGTTTTTATTGTATTTTGTTTTGGTAAGTAAAGAATGAAAAGATTGAAAAATAAATGTGTAACTTGGTTGATAAAATAGATGCATGAAGTGTTTTTATTTATACTTTTGCAGCGCCAATAGAAAAGACGTAAACCCAAGGAAATAATCGCCAAAAGACCATCACCTGACATAGATACTCAAAATCTACAGAACGATGTGCACTTACCTGGCCCTCGGTATGAACACCTACAGGTTGATGAACACTTACCTGGTCTACCTGATGAGCACCTACAGGTTGACGTACACTTTTCTGGCCAACCTGCTCATAATCTACAGGATCAGCATTTACCTGGTTTACCTGATGAGCACCTACAGGTTGACGAGCACTTTCCTGGCCCACCTGCTCAGAATCTACAGAATCAGAACTTACCTGGCCAACGTGCACCTGAAACAGGTCTGCCCAGGTCATTACGTTTTGCTGACGATGTAGCTCTATTGTCCACAAGCGCTGTGGGGCTGCAGAACCAGATAACGCACCTCAAGCGCTCTTCTGATAGACTTGGTTTAGAGGTTAGTCTCGAGAAAACCAAGGTAATGGTTTTTAGAAAAGGCGGGCGACTGCCAGCGAAAGACAAATGGTATATTGGTGCAACCGAAATGGAAGTGGTTAACAGTTATAAATACCTTGGTTTCACATTGACCACAAAACTATCCTTTACTGTGGCGCTCGCCGACTATGCTGTAAAGGTGAAGGCGAAAGTTTCTCAGTTATTGAGGACTATGTGGAACTATCGTTTACTGTGGCCCTCTCCGACTATGCTGTAAAGGCGAAGGCGAAAGTTTCTCAGTTATTGAGGACTATGTGGAAACTTGGCAACCTTAACCCATGTATTTTCTTTAAGCTTTTTGATACCCAGGTGGCGCCGATGCTCCTTTACTCGTCTGAAGTATGGGGGCTGACGCAGTTCGAAACAATAGAAAAGGTGCACACTTTCGCCTGCAAGAGACTACTGTGTGTGGATGTCAGAACCCCAAATCAGACAGCTTATGGTAAAACGGGTAGGCATCCACTGCACATAAATAGAATAATAAGAGCTACAAAGTATTGGATGAAACTGATTAAGATGTCTGATACAAGACTTCTTAAGCAGGCGTACAAGATGCAGTTGAACTGTACCGTAGCAAGTTGTTTTTGGGCGAACGAAATTTAAAGCACCCTGCACAAGTATGGCTTTGGCCACGTTTGGCAAAACGGTGGTGTGGGTGATGAAAGGGCTTTTTTGTTGTTGTGCAGGCAAAGACTGAAAGAGTCATTTGTACAGTCATGGGAAACGAAGGTTCAGTCTATCGACAGGTTTGCAACTTAGAAGCAGTTCAAAACGGTATTCGAACCAGAAAAAATATCTATCCCAGATTACGATAAAGAAATTCAGGGACAGCCTTATACGTTTCAGACTGGGAACAGTAGAATTTAATGTAAATAATAGGTATTCAAATACACATGTGAAGAACTGTCCATTCTGTATTGGTACTGTGGAGAATGAAGAACACTTACTCTTGCATTGTAATAGATACTCAGCACTGAGGAATAAGTACTTGGCTAGCCTTTTGAATGACACTAAGAATGAGGACATAAGCTTGTTGCTTGCAAACCTGGACTGCGACTCTATCAGAAAAGTTGCAATGTTCATATTCTATGCACTTAAATTACGCAATGAACAACTATCTGTGTAATAGGACATTACCTATGGGCCGATGGCCGCAAAACATCTGTTCAGTCTGCCTGCAGCGCGTCTGTGCGCGCTGTGCGGCGTGTGTGTATGTGTGTGTGTGTGTGTGTGTGTGTGTGTGTGTGTGTGTGTGTGTGTGTGTGTGTGTGTGTGTGTGTGTGTGTGTGATCATTATATTATGAGTACCAATTCCAAGAAGAAATTGTTGTTTCTTTTTATTCATATCTTGTCTGTTTCCTTTCTCGTGTTATTGGTTTTTCCAGTTATGTGGTCTCACCCCAATTCGAATGGGTCGTTGACCTACCGAATAAAGTGTTCTGAGTTCTGAGAATCTACAGGATCAGCATTTACCTGGTTTACCTGATGAGCACCTACAGGTTGATGAGCACTTACCTGGCCCACCTGCTCAGAATCTACAGAATCAAAACTTACCTGGCCAACATGCACTTGAAACAGGTCTGCCCAGTCCCAAGATATGAACATACGAGTGCTTGTTGCTAGTGTCAGTGTATGTGATGCGTGTGTGCTTACAGATTTAACTGCTGAGGACATTGACCAAGTGAATGAAGACAACAGAGCACGAGTTCTTGAATCTGTTCAGTTTCGCACCAAGCTATCAGTATATGACATGATGTATTATGAAGGGAATGATGCCAAAGTTGATTACAATACTGGTATTGCCAATTTTGGCGTTATACGTTTAGTGTTTCAGTTTGTGGAGGATCATATGTCAAATCTCACCACTGGCCTGTCAAAAGAGCAAGCATTTCTACGACTAAACTACCAGTTTCAGGACATGGCCTACCAGCTAGGTGTGCACTATACTAAAGTGCAAAGAAACTTTCACAGTACACTTGATGTGTTGGTTGCCAGGCTATCATTCTTGATCAGATGACCTAAAAGAGAAGACCTGCAGATTTCCATGCCAATGTGCTTCAGACAGTCATTTGGCAACAAAGTTTCTGTGATTGTTGACCGTTTTGAACTGTTCTCTGAGAAGCCAACAGGGGCTGCCAACCAAGTTTTGACCTACTCAAATTACAAACACCATCAAACTGTGAAGTACTTGATAGGGTTCACACCGCAGGGAGTAGTCAGTTTCATAACAGAAGCTTGGGGATGCAGAACATCAGACAAACATATCATCCAGGAGTAAAGGCTATTGAACAATCTGCTGCCAGGAGACATTCTAATGGCAGATAGAGGATTTGACATAGCAGATCAGGTGACATTCTACCAGGCAATGCTTGTTATACCGAACTTCACACATGGAAGGAAGCAGCTGCACCCGCTTGCTGTTGAGAACACTCGAAAAGTTGCATCTGTTAGGAGGCACGTTGAAAGAGTTATAGGCAGGATCAGCAGGCTCTTCACAATTCTTCAAAGTACAGTGCCCATCGAGTTCATGAAGCTGAGAAAAGGAGCAAGCAACCCAACAATAAACAAAATTGTGACGGTCTGCTGCTGCCTCGCCAATTTGCAACCATCTGTGGTGCCTCCTGGGTAATAGGTGTGCCGATTATAACTGTAGTTATTTACTGTGTTCGCACACTCAGCTAACCACTTTTAAGACAAGCCTACCTGCCCTAGTTTTAGCATGAGTGTATGTCCCAAAGTAAACAGAATTATCAGAGCATTTAGAAAAAAAGTGTTTTCTGCTTTTATTTATTTGTGCGGTAAACACTTAAACTGCAGATTACACTTGAACTGTTATTTACTCAATAGCGCAACGTATCGTAATGTGTGGTGTGTAAAATGCCCTGGGTGTATGATTGTTTGAAGCTGGTCATGCATCAAGTGTCTTCTGAAAATAGCAGATAACGCAAGATGTGACCTCATAGGCAGACAGAACAAAATAATCCAAGGTTGGCGGTTGTGGTCATGCAGTTTGTTTCTTCTGTAATTTTCTGACTGGAGAATCACAGAGGAAACAAAAGGTGTAGCCACCATCACATATTGAACACTGTTGTTCTGTGGTCGGCGAAATATGCATTGTTGTAAATGGAGTTCTAAACAAAACGGATTTTTAAAACAATGGATGTATCTAAAATGTGTGAGATGTTTTGTTTTTGTTGTAAAATTTCAGACAGAACAAAAGCATATTGTAAAGGTTAATTAACTTACCAGTTCCAGCTGCTCTGCCTGTAGTAGAGTCAGGGCAACTGCAATGGGCAGCAGTATTTATAGTGTCGATGCAGGTACCACCATTCATACAATCTATGGACCTATTCTTACACTTGTAGCAGGGGAGATAATTTAGCTCAGTGTTCTAGTACAGTTGTACCATATTCCCCCAGCACGCCCGCAGGCCCAGTGGTCAGCAGTCCTGCTAGTGTCAGAGCGAGTCAAGTACCAAGCCAATCGGCAAGAGGCATGCCGAACACACCCTTAGGATTGTGGGTATAAATAGCGGCGCCTCAAAGAATTTCATCACGCAAAAAGAGGTAGACGTAAAGGCCTCACGAGGGTCCTAAACAACGTACCCATCCTACTCTCAGGCAAAAGGAAAGACCAAACCCGACTAACAAGAATCAGACTAGGGGGCGAGAGATACCTGGTCCACCCCAACCCAGTCATATGTACATGCGGCCACACACTCACAACAGAACATATACTGCTAGACTGCCCTACCATAAACCACGCCAGAGCTAGACTAGAAGACATACTAAACCCACCTCTCACACTGGAAGGTCTCATAAACCCCACCCCAGACACTTGGCACACCACCGCAAACCAGACAATACAACTACTTAACAAACACCCCCTGATCCAACACATCTAAACAAACGACCCGTCACTGACGACAAGAACGAAGGAGAACACCCCCCACCCCCCCACCCCTACGACTCGACCCCCATAGGGCGCGGGCAGCCATGATGCAAGATTGTAAAACTAGCGATGCGCGAGCACCAGCGACAGACAGCCAGAACTAAACTCCCTTCTCCCCCCCCCCCACCCCCCCCACCCCTTGGCCCACCCCCCCCCCCCCCCCCGGACGAAATCAGCGCCAGCTGGAAGTCCTTGTCCCTTCAATAATAGCATAGCGAGCAGGCTTCCCGCAAAGGGAAAACTCTGTTCTGTGAAAGAACATTAAATAGTAGTAAGACTTCCCGCAAGAGAAGACTGTTCTGTAGAGAACATTAGTAAGTTAGAGCCCCTTTTAGGAACACTGTCCAGCAACGGACATACTGTAGTTATTTAAGTAGATAATTTAAGTGCCTATAGTTGAGTGAGTTAGGGTCCTATAGAACTTGGTATTATAATTTAGGTTTTATTTGGGTCAGTTATTATGTCTAGTGTGTAGCCTGGCTAGCATAGTTTTGGGTTCATAGGGTCTAATGAGTAGGTAAGCATAGTTACGATTTCAGGCGTCTTATGAGCGTCTATATTATTGTGTTTGTTTTATGCTACAACGAATGACTTTTGATATGTCTCAGATCATGACTGATAATGAAATGAATGTACTGTAAATAAACCTAAAGCACTTATAGAAATCTCATCACTGAGAGTCAGAGATTGATGATGATGAATGCAAGAACGGATGCGAGTCAGTACTGATGTTTGTACACGTTTCAGTGTGTGATGATGGCAGCGCAAGAGTGTGTGTTTGTGTGCGTGTGTGAGACTGAGAACATGCTGAGAGTTTGTTAACTTAACGTACTTAGCTTGTCAGTTCAGTGTGGCATACATGGTAACGCACGCACAGCCACTACTCGATCATATCAACTAGGGTTTCGCTGGATACTGTGGTAGGTCCATTGCGCGATTTGGTATTTTGAACACAACGCGAGGCAGACACACATATATTGTGAGTGCGCATGCGCGACCAGTGTAAAAGACTTGAAGATTACACTCCACAGCAATCTCCAGACCCTTCCCTAAACCTAAAAAGGGATACGGACTTAAAAGGTAGCTAAAACTGAACTAGACTGGCACAGTGACTTGCACGTTGGATGGGCAGTCCATTGAGGTCTGACCATCTAATACACAAGCCAGCCAGGCTAGTTGAAGCTAGCGGCTAACCAGAAGTCCGGTTACAAAAATTTGGTGCCGTGACCAGGATTTCTTGATTGACCAGGATTTCTTGATTTACCAGGATTTCTTGATTGATCAGGATTTTAGCTAGTTTGTTTCAAAGACTAGGACTGGTTGATATATCGGTAGTGTGCTGTGCAGAGCGCCGTTGCCAAAGTCTGTTTATATGTTAACGTGATAGTACTGGTACGTTCGCGCTAGTAGCGTCGTGAAGCGTTTTCATTGGGATCAGTTGTGTACTTTCGAGTCTAGCGATCGTTCATTCGTTTAGAGTGGTTTTGTTGCCTTATGATTTAGTTCGCCTAGTGTGAGCTTTAGTCATTGCAAGATGGGTGCATTTTTGTGCTTTTTGAGGCTCCTAGCGCCAAGCTGGTTGGTGCACAGTCCGTCTAGTGTTCACCCAAAGGTAGATCACAAGAGGAAGAAGTCTCAGGGAAAAGGCAGGCATTCACCTAGTGAGCCATATAGTAGTAGTGAAGAGAGTTCGTGCAGCCGCAGTAGCTGTGGCCATCGTTCTCAAAGGAACAGGATAGATACAACTAGGTCCTTTCTGAATACAAGTAGCAGTCATGCTAGGAAGGAGAGGGTCCCTGATGTGTTCACGGGTACCAAAGGTGATTTGAAGGATTGGTTCTGTCATTTTGAAACGTGCGCTAGATGGAACGGTTGGGACTATGGCGAAAAGGGAGTAAACCTTGCCATGTCACTCAGAGGTTCAGCACAACAGGTGCTAGGTGAGATGTCATTAGGCGAGTTGGAAGATTATGATGCTATCAAAGCTGCCTTAGAAAGACGTTTTGACCCTATAGAAAAAGAAAATTTGTACAGAGTTGAGTTCAGATCCAGGTTGAAGAAGAAGAACGAAAGCGTGACAGAGTACGGTTTCGTCCTTAACCGCATTGCGAGTAATGCCTATCCTCGAATGCCCCCCGAAGCAAGGGAGACAATCGTGATAGATCAGTTTGTTAGTGGTTTGCCATCTAAAGACCTGAGGAGACATGTACAGTTTCACCATCCTTCCACCATCCATGAGGCCATAGCACTAGCGAGTGAGTTTGAGTCTTTTGAAGAGAGGTTTGAGGGTAGGAAGCCAGATAATCCAGAGGGAGGAGTCCGGAATATCAGTCCTACAGGGATGATAGATGAAAGTCTAGCGAAAGCTTTCCAGATGCTTAGTGACAAAATCACTTCAGAGCTACAGAAAGTAACGAAAGTTTTGAGTCGTCAGCCGACTGGTGGTAGAGCTAGAAACACATCCGAGGTTGTGTGCTTTAACTGCAGAGAGAAGGGACACTATTCAAAGCAGTGCCCCGATAACAGCGATAGGAGAGGAAATGGCAATGTCAGTGGCACAGCGCCTAACGAAAACGCGCCAGGCCAGGGAAACTAGGGCGGGCAGAGCTCTCGGCGGCCCGGAACTCGGCCCAATTATTCACAAGTGGTGACGGCTGCTTAGAAGACGCGAAGGGGCAACGTTTATGCGTATTGTCAAACACAGGATGCTGGTTGGCATTAGTGAAGATGGGGAAAGTAAACATTGACTTTTTAGTTGATAGCGGGTCTTCTGCTACGGTCATTGGCACAGAAGTGTTTGAGCAAGTAAGAAGAGATTTCCAGATTGCACTGAGAGAAAGTAAGTTAAGACTTCGCACTGATAATGGACAGAGTCTAGAGATGAAGGGTGAAGCGGTCATAGCTCTAGAAATAGGTGGTCAAATTTTCGAACACACTGTGGTCGTTGGTGATATTGGGGAATCTGCAGGAATTTTGGGGACAGATTTCATGCGGAAACATGCCTGTCTATTAGACTTGGTACAAGGTTCTTTGAGAGTAGGCGAGGCAGTGGTTCAGTTGAAAAGGGAAAAGTCGAATATCTGTGCAAAAGTGCAGGTGTGCGATACCGTCATCGTGCCCCCTAAATCAGAAATGTTCGTCAGGGGATCCTTTGTACAGCAACGTACTTTAGGAAAGACTGATGGATTGTTAGAGGGAATAGACAAGTTCAAGAAAGACACAGGGCTAGTGGTCCCTAGGTGTATGGTTCAGGTTACGGACGGAGAGATTTTTGTTCCGCTTGCCAATTTTACTGATAGAGATGTTAAGGTGCAAGCTGGCACAGAAGTAGCATTTGTAGAAACTGTGTTTTCCGTGAATTCTTTGTCCGAAGGGTCGGAGGAGAAAGAAGTAGTGTATGCGGACGATAAACTTCCTAGTCACCTCGAGCACTTGGTTACTAATGTGTCGTCAGAAATAAGTGAAGGGACAAAAACAAAGTTGAAGGAAACGCTTGTTGAGTTTCAAGATGTTTTTCAGTCCCCAGGTGGTAAGCTTGGTAGAACGAGCAAAGTGAAACATACGATTGATACAGGGGATAGTAAGCCAGTGAAACTACCTCCCCGTCGTCTTCCGTTAGCTCAAAGAGAAACGGTAGAGAAAGAAATTGAAAAGATGTTAGAAGAAAATGTCATAGAACCCAGTGATAGTCCTTGGGCAGCAAACGTGGTGTTGGTCAAGAAAAAGGACGGGTCTGTCAGGTTCTGTGTCGATTACAGGAGATTGAATCAGGTGACGCGCAAAGATGCGTATCCCCTTCCTCATATCGGAGATTCACTTGATGCTTTGTCGGGTTCTTGTTGGTTTTCGACACTCGATTTAGCTCAGGGTTTCTTTCAAGTTGAGATGGACGATAAAGATAAACAAAAGACTGCGTTTGCAACGCACAAGGGCCTTTTTCAGTTCAAAGTTATGCCGTTCGGGCTTTGCAACAGCCCAGGGACATTTGAAAGGTTGATGGAAATGACACTGAGCGGTGTTTTGTTTGAGAGGTGTCTAGTTTACATTGATGACGTAATCTGTTTAGGCAAGACAGAAAGTCAAGCACTAGAGAATCTCAGGGTGGTATTCCAGAAGTTCAGGGAAGCAAATCTGAAACTAAAACCGTCCAAATGCTGTTTGTTTCAAACTGAGTGTACCTTTCTCGGTCATGTCGTGTCGCGTGAAGGGACGACGTGTGATCCAGCGAAAGTAGAGGCAGTGGTAAACTGGCCTGTCCCTACTAACGTTACGGAGGTCAGAAGCTTCTTGGGGATCACGTCGTACTATAGGAAGTACATTTGTGGTTTTGCTGAGATAGCCAGTCCCCTGACTAACCTGACTAAGAAAAACCAGAAGTTTGACTGGTGCGAGAAGTGTCAGACTGCGTTCGAGAAATTGAAGGCAGCTCTGTCTCTTCACCCGTCTTAGCTTATCCGACGAGAGAGGGTAAATTTATCCTCGATACTGATGCTTCGGCGACATCGGTAGTTGCCGTGTTGTCACAGATCCAAGGTGGAGAAGAGAAAGTGATCGCTTACGCGAGTTGTACTTTGTCTAAGTCTAGGCAGAGATACTGTACCACATACAGAGAGTTGTATGCAGTGATAAAGTTCGTCAAGCATTTTTCACACTATCTTTGGGGACGTCCGTTTTTGGTCAGAACTGATCACAGCTCCCTTAGGTGGTTGAAGTCATTTGATCAGACTGAAGGCATGGTAGCCAGGTGGGTGGCTACATTGGAAACATACGATTTCCAGATAGAGCACCGGAAAGGGACTCTACATGGAAATGCGGATGGGTTGTCTAGAATCCCTAGAAGACGTTGTTTGAGGGAAGAGTGCAGTCAGTGTTGTGTGCATGTAAGGGTGGTGACACGCTCGCAAGTGCGTGGCCATGATGTAGCAGACAGTGGAGAAGCAAGCGGTACTCAGAGGAACGCTGCTTCACCGAAAGGTGAAGATGTTCCGCATGTGGACCCAGTTGTCGGCGACATTCAGGGCAGCTCTACCAGTAACAAGACAGGTGTAGCGGTCAGAGTAGATGACATGGTTCAGAGTAATTCTGCCTCAGTGTCAGCTGAGGATGCCTTATATTCTGCTCAGTCTAGTGCATCTAATCCTGGCATGTCGAGAGATTTAGAGGGCGCGTCCCTAGAGGAAAGGGATGGGGTCAGTGGAGCATGGTGTTGATCGGACCGGGGTTGATTCCTGTGTGGATGAAAACAGTGTGTCCGATAGTGTTCCTATAGCGTCGGACTCTATTTCTCGTGAGAGAAATTGGTTTGCTGTCTGGTCTCGTGAGGACTTAGCAAAGTTCCAAGAGAGGGATCCAGTGTGTAGCACTCTGTTAGCCTTAATAGCGAAGGGAGAGAAACCTTTAAAGCCAGAAGTTTCAAAGTATAGTGCAGCCGTTAGAACACTAATAGCTCAGTGGGACAGTCTGAGAGTAGTGGATGGCTTGCTGTACGTTGTGTCCAGTAGATGTCTTACTCAGGATGAGGTACTATTGCTAGTAGCCCCAGCTCAGATTAGACAAGAAGTTTTACGTATGTCACATGACATAAGATGTGCAGGTCACTTAGGCCGTGACAAGACCCTGGCAAATGTCAGACGACACGTGTACTGGCCAGGCATGGCGGATGACGTTGCCAGATGGTGCAGACAGTGCGACATGTGTGCAAGAAGGAAGCCAGGTCCGGGCAGGGCGAAGCTTCCTATGCAGCACGTGAACGTGGGTATGCCCATGGAGAGGATAGCCATAGATATCCTGGGTCCACTGCCCATGTCACACGACGGATTTGAGTACATTATGGTCGTTGGAGACTACTATTCAAAGTATGCGGAGGCATATTGTCTCTCGGACCATACAGCCCAAACTGTAGCGGACAAACTTTTAACAGAGTTCATCTGTAGATTTGGTGTCCCGCTGAGTATTCATACAGACCAAGGTAGAGAGTTCGAATCTTATCTGTTCAAGTATCTATGCGAAGCATTAGGATCGAACAAGACGAGAACTACCCCGTATCACCCAGAAAGTGACGGGATGGTGGAGAGACATAATCGGACTATCCAACAGATGCTGCCCGTATACGTCAATCAGAACCGAGACGATTGGAGTGATCACCTCGACTTGGTTATGATGGCGTATAGGGCTTCTATCCACCATTCAACCGGGTGTACGCCTAATCTCATTGTCTTTGGCAGAGAGGTCAATCTTCCTTTGACTTTAGAACTTGGTGTTTTTCCCCGTGGAGACGTGACTGAGTGTCCTGTAGAATACGTCGAGTGGGTTCGAAATACTCTAGAGAGAGTATTAAGTTTTGTGCGACAAAATTCCGAGGCTAGTGTCGTGAAGCAAAAATATTATCATGACAGAG
This sequence comes from Semisulcospira habei, assembly GCA_036245525.1. Lineage (NCBI taxonomy): Eukaryota > Metazoa > Mollusca > Gastropoda > Semisulcospiridae > Semisulcospira > Semisulcospira habei. The sequence goes on along the minus strand of BTPG01000003.1, from coordinate 214,385,126 downwards.
ACTATAAAGAAAGAGAGGTCGAGCCAGGAATGTGGGTCTGGAGATGGTACCCGCCAAAAGCGAAACAAAAACTTGGTTTAGGATGGACGGGTCCATTCCGAGTCCTAGAGAGGGTGGGAAATAGTTCTGTGAGGATTGCTAAAAGTGGTAGAGACAAACCTATAGTGGTCCACCTCAATGATGTAAAACCTTATGAGGGCAGAAACCCGCCAGATAGTGAGAGCGAGAGCGAGAATGAGGGCTGTGACAGCAGTGAAGATGAAACACTGATAACCGTTGAGAGGGACGAGGTCACACCAAAGAGGACTAGAACAGGGAGGGGGGTTAGAGCCCCAACAAGATACTCTCCTCTACTCTAACTGAACTGACTAGTTATAATTTGTTTTATTGTTTCATTCCAGTGGCTGAACTCGTGGTTGAGAAAGTCGAGTTGAGCTGCAAAGCGTTCAATAGAAAACATGTGTGCGCGGCATGCGGTCACCGGGCCAGGACCCCAAGCGACATGAGGCGCCATGTTCGGCGCAACCACCCGGCGCTACTGGCTGACCAGCCAGAGGGGCGCACCGCCCTGAGAAGGCTGGCTGCCCACCTGCCGCGCTGGGGGGAACAGCCGCCGACTAAGGTGCCGGGAACCGCCGCCGGAGACAGGTGCGAGAGAGATGTCGACCCGAAAGGGGCGCCATCCCTTTCTGAACATGAAACCGCAGAGACTCAGTCTTGACCCAATGCCAGGAGAGCATTGTGGTCAATGAGACATGCGTGTGTCTCATGTCCGAGGTGGTTTAGTGGGATGGCGGCATCTCACGAGGGGGAAGCTCGTGCTGGCTCTAGTCGGCTTTCCTCTTCAGTAACCCATAGAGTGTGAGTTGGGCCTCCAGCTCACAATGGCTCGTTAAATTCTATTTGAGATGGGCGTCTATCTCATACATGTCAGTCTGGGAGTAAACCAGTGGCTCTAGCTGGAAACCCCCAGACGAGAGTGTTGTCCTGTAGGCTCTGACCAGGCAACCTCTCACGTCATGTGAACAAGAGACAAAGACAACAGAAGGACGCTAAACCTCAAGAAGAACCAAGGACATTCTTCGAGGACGAACAAGGATATTAATATCCGTTTAATTTTTGTTTCTTTTCAGATGTTCTATTCATGTGTAAATCAGTTTTTGGTGTTGAATTTGAAGTGTTTTTGATTTTTGATTTTGTTGTTGTCAGATTGATTTGTGCATGCCCGGACTTCCGGATCAGTATATTATATTTTTTTTTGTTTTATGACACTTAATCGTCTGACTAAGGAATTATGCTGTTTTGAAGATTTGTATTTTAGCAACAGACGGGTCTGTTTGCTCATTTTTGCACTGGACTTTGAATTGTTTAAGTTGTGTATTTGATTTTGGTAAACCGTATGTACACGCTTGAGCAGGATTATTATTATTTTGTGCATTTTGTCTATACTCTTTTGTAGACTAATGTGACACGGAGTCACATTAGGTCTTAAGGAGGAGGGAGTGTAGCAGGGGAGATAATTTAGCTCAGTGTTCTAGTACAGTTGTACCATATTCCCCCAGCACGCCCGCAGGCCCAGTGGTCAGCAGTCCTGCTAGTGTCAGAGCGAGTAAAGTACCAAGCCAATCGGCAAGAGGCATGCCGAACACACCCTTAGGATTGTGGGTATAAATAGCGGCGCCTAGTGGAAGCGAGCAGGCGAACAGCCGAGGAGAGAGGACGGTCCTTTTCCGCTCTCTCCACACACAACAACCAAGCCAGCGATCAAGCGAGCCAGTCAACAGCCAGCCAAGCGAATCAGCCAGTATGGAGAAAGGGCGAAAACAGCGAAAGAAAACCAACAAGGAACAGGTGGAGGAGTATGCCTCCACCTTCCCTCAAGCACAGAGAAAGCAACCACCGGCCAGGCGGGAGACGAGGAGCTACAAGCCCCCTCTCTCCCCGCCAATTCGACCGAAAGAAGGACAGAGGGCGTACTGGGAACAGGTGGGGGACTCACCCCCTCACCGCCAGGCACCCCAGCAACCAGTCAATAACGGACCGCCACTGACAGTGGCAGACAGTGACCATAGCCTCAGAGAGGCATTCAACAAATTTGGCCCACCGCCTATGCCACCAAGGGGACTAATTCCCAAAATGGACGCATTCTACGACAGAATGCGCCCAACATGGCAAGACCAGGCACCCGTCACCAACGGGAACGAAGCGGGCCCTGCTCGCCCCCAGTCACCACCACCACCATCAGAACCAGAAGAGGAGCCCTCGTCGGAGCTGTCTTCGTGGGCCGATTCCCCATGCTCCCCACCGCCGGTCGTAATCCCCGAATCACTCACTCGGGAGCGGCCGGCATCGTTGGAGGAGGGGGAGACTCGGCTCAGGGGGATTGACTTCGAGGAGCTGGTGCTCCTCCTACAAGACGCCGTCCCAGTCATCACGGCGATCGATGGCAGCGCATACCACCGGGCATTAGTCGCCGCCCGGTGGCTTGTACACTCGGGCGCCATAAAGGACCTCGAGCCCCCAACATCAAAGGACACGGCCAGCCAGGCCACAGCCCTGACATCAACAACGGGGAGTCAAAAATCCACCGACTCCCCACAGACGGCGGAAAAATCGAGCGGCACCACGCCACCCGAACTGCAGGACAAACACACAGCGACAGAAGTCGCACCAACAAAGATCCTCCAAGACGCGGGCACGGACCCGCCCCCCCCCCCCCCCCAACAACAACAACCACCGCAGGAGGGCAACGGACGAGTCACCGGCCCGAAGCAACACAGAAAACGCCACCGACCGCCCAAGCACTTCAGGCTGCAGCGCCCACCACTTCTCCCCACACCACCACCGCACATGCGCCTGCCACCTCTACATCGCCACCCACCACGACCATTTCAGCGCCTGGCCCCTCGACCAAGGATTGACTGGCCGCCGCCTCCACCACCCTACCTTCCCAGACCTTACTACGACCGGCCACGGTGTTCCCGGCCGACTCCACCACCACCGCCACCACTCCCGCACCAACTTCTGGAGTGGTTAGCGTTCCACCACCCACCAGCCTGGCGATAGCAACGGTTCCCCGGCCACACCACCCACCTCCTGCACCATCAACCACCCGGCCCCGGCAGCACCATCAGCCAGCTGCGCGACGGAGAGGCAGACAGACAGCGAGACGACAACCTCCCCCCCAACCCCCCTGGCCCCCCCCCCCCCCCCCCCCCCCCGGACGAAATCAACGAGAGTTGGAAGTCCCAGTCCCTTTCAAGTCAAGCAAGCAAGCAAGAAGCGAGCAGGCTTCCCGCAAAGGGAAAACTCTGTTCTGTGAAAGAACATTAAATAGTAGTAAGACTTCCCGCAAGAGAAGACTGTTCTGTAGAGAACATTAGTAAGTTAGAGCCCCTTTTAGGAACACTGTCCAGCAACGGACATACTGTAGTTATTTAAGTAGATAATTTAAGTGCCTATAGTTGAGTGAGTTAGGGTCCTATAGAACTTGGTATTATAATTTAGGTTTTATTTGGGTCAGTTATTATGTCTAGTGTGTAACCTGGCTAGCATAGTTTTGAGTTCATAGGGTCTAATGAGTAGGTAAGCATAGTTACGATTTCAGGTGTCTTATGAGCGTCTGTATTATTGTGTTTGTTTTATGCTACAACGAATGACTTTTGATATGTCTCAGATCATGACTGATAATGAAATGAATGTACTGTAAATAAACCTAAAGCACTTATAGAAATCTCATCACTGAGAGTCAGAGATTGATGATGATGAATGCAAGAACGGATGCGAGTCAGTACTGATGTTTGTACACGTTTCAGTGTGTGATGATGGCAGCGCAAGAGTGTGTGTTTGTGTGCGTGTGTGAGACTGAGAACATGCTGAGAGTTTGTTAACTTAACGTACTTAGCTTGTCAGTTCAGTGTGGCATACATGGTAACGCACGCACAGTCACTACTCGATCATATCAACTAGGGTTTCGCTGGATACTGTGGTAGGTCCATTGCGCGATTTGGTATTTTGAACACAACGCGAGGCAGACACACATATATTGTGAGTGCGCATGCGCGACCAGTGTAAAAGACTTGCAGATTACACTCCACAGCAATCTCCAGACCCTTCCCTAAACCTAAAAAGGGATACGGACTTAAAAGGTAGCTAAAACTGAACTAGACTGGCACAGTGACTTGCACGTTGGATGGGCAGTCCGCAGAGTCTGACCATCTAATACACAAGCCAGCCAGGCTGGTTGAAGCTAGCGGCTAACCAGAAGTCCGGTTACACACTCGTCGACTTCTGAAGACATACAAGCATGCAGAGTCACTGCCAAGGGAAGCCAGTACTTCAAGACCACTGGAATGATCTGATGGACACTCAAGGTTATCCTGGGAAAAGTGATCAAAGTGGCTTGCAAATTATCCCTGGCAGAAATGTTTGAACAGATATGGCCTTAATGTTTAAAGTATCGAGGTCATGTTAGTACACGACAGTCTACATTGGTTCAGTACGTATCAGCTCTTAAACGTTGATTCAGATCGGTCCAGTGGTTTAATAGACATGGTCTTGTAAACAGGAAGACAGACAGATAGTCAAACTGAATTTAGCATACCATCGGTCTGTGGTGTAGCGGCGAATCGCCTACCTAGTATACCATCGGGCTGTGGAGTAGCGGTGAAGCGCCTACCTAGTATACCATCGGGCTGTGGAGTAGCGGTGAAGCGCCTACCTAGTATACCATCGGGCTGTGGTGTAGCGGTGAAGCGCCTACCTAGTATACCATCGGACTGTGGTGTAGCGGTGAAGCGCCTACCTAGTAGGCAAAAGAAACTCGGGCCGATGTCAGCCGCAGTGTTTGTCCCCCTTCAAACATGCACTTGCTATTAAGGATGCTGACAAGAGAGACTAATTTGTCAAAACACAAAATACAAATGCATACTGACGTACTTATATCTATATCACGCACCTGTTTCGTATTCACAGATGACATACTCAAAAACAGAACAAAGCGTTTCGATCCAGGTTACCGGCTCAACTATGAAAAAGAAAGAAAAGAATTGGTGAGAACATTCACTTTGGAATCACAAGTAGTCATGTTATTACCTAACATAAAAGGCAAAGTCCACATGGCTCAGGTGCCTGATCGAGCTCATAATAAGTATAACCTTGACCTTTTCGAAAGGCCACTGAGATAAGCTAGAGTTCTAGTGTCTTAATATAAGTCAAGTGAGATTCAAGTCTAATCTGGCACTACCACAGCTGAAAGGTTGTTGTAGTTTCTAGAAGCTAGGCACAAGGGTGGTCCTTCAAGGGTAGTGCCAGATTATCCTGGCCTCTATAGTAATCTGGCCTTTCTGAACTATTATAGCCCATCATCTGTATTTTGTCAGTGTTTTTATTCTGTTGGCAAACTTACATTCAAACGAAATAATAACGCAGACTCCATCGTTTACAATTCGCTCAAAAGCGCCCCAGTCTGTGTACGTTGGCGGCCGATTGTTTGATTCCCATCTGCAGCAGAGGATTGCAGTCGTAAAAACAATACATGTTTGTCTACCGCATTGAAAATACGATAGACTTTGAAATGGATCTCGTCACAGTGGGTTCCAGACAATGACACAATCTGCTGGGCGGGCGAACCCCGAGTCCTTGCAAAGCAGTAACAAGATAAAATTGACGTCACATCTAGCTAGCCAAACGTATGTGTGTGAGTGTATGTGTGTGTGTATGTGACAGCGAATATATCCCGCATTTGTTTGGCCAGACAAGCTTGAAACTTTAGAATATTTTTCCCAAGTGAATTCTCCCGATATATGTTAAGTTCGTTGTATTTATAGTCGGGACTTTTTAGTACGGGTCGCGGTGGCGTGAATTTAATAGCATGTCCATGACGTCAAAGGCGGGCAGACCTAAACTTCTCACAATTGAAGCAACAAGATGAACATTTCGACATGTCTGCTTACGCTAACCTCGCTTATGAACGTACATTTGGCGCGAACCGCAGTATGTGCGTATGTAACAATGAGTGTATGTATGTATGTATGTATGTATGTATGTATGTATGTATGTATGTATGTATGTATGTATGTGTGTATATATGCATATGTATTTATTTATGTATGTATGTGTGTATGCGTGTGTGCATATGTATGTACACACAAGCATAAAACTTGGCGAAATACTTTCTTAAAGGAGTGACCACATTTAGTAGTGCGCCTTCTTGTTTGTGCCGGTACGTGTGTTTCTCCTGCCTACTTTCAAAGTTCCAGAAAAAGACATGGGTTATAGGCTTGACCTGATGCATCCTTTTTAGGGATGTAGATGATCGTATTGTTCTAAATCTGGATGTTTTTCTGTGGGCTGGCGTTTGGGTGCCTAATAGGCGGGGGCAGGGGATCTAACTGTTTGTCTGTCCAGAGCTGAGAAATTCCCTTTGGTATGTGTACAGTTCTACCAGCGCTAGCCTCACCTATCTACTTTGTAAGTATTCTATAACTCGCAGCAAAATTTGTATCGTTACATTGTTGTGTATTGTCTTGTGCATCTACTGTGGGAAATCAGGGCATTTACCCTATCACATTTATTAATGAGCCGTCTTGTTTGTGCCGGTATGTGGGTTTCTCCTGCCTACTTCCGAAGTTGCAGAAAAAGACATGGGTTATAGGCTTGACCTGATGCATCCTTTTTAGGGATGTAGATGCTCGTCTTGTTCTAAATCTTTGTTTTTTTCTGTGGGCTAGCGATTGGGAGTCTGATAAGCGAGGGCAGGGGATCTAACTGTTTGTCTGTTCAGCCCTGAGTAATTCCACTTGGTTTTAGGTACGGTACGTCCAGCTCTAGCCTCATGTATCTGGTTTGTGAGTGTTCTATAACTCGAAACACAAATTGTATCGTTACATTGTTGTGTATTGTCTCGTGCATCTACTGTATGAAATCAGTAATTTACCCGACCACATGTAGGCCTAGTAGTGTGCCTTCTTGTTTGTGCCGGTATGTGTTTCCATCAGAACTGAAGTAATCCAAGGTTAACCCTTTGTCTAAATCAAAAGATATCTCTGATATTAATAACTATAGACCCATCTCAATATTATCCAGCCTTTCCAAACCTCATGAAAGACACGTGCACAAACAACTTTATCAATATTTGGAGAGTCGCAATCTTTTGCACGTATTTCAGTCCGCCTTTCGCCCCAAGCATTCTTGTCACAAGGCACTAACAAGACTTATTGATGCGTGGCTAGCATCCATGAATAACTCCTAAATAACGGGGTCGATTTTATTGATTTTAAGAAAGCTTTTGACCTCGTAAATCATAACATTTTTTGGTCAAAACTTCAAGCATACTTCTGCACTGCAGATGCTGTCTCATTGTTCACTTCATATTTAAGCGGAAGGAAGCAAAGAGTACTGTTAAATGGATCCTACTCCTCGTATGGTCTCGTCAAAAGCGGCGTGCCTCAGGGCTCTATCCTCGGGTCATTGCTGTTCTGCATATTTATCAATGACCTTCCACTGCATAATAGTTGCGGCGATATTTTTTATGACATGTTTGCTGACGACTGCACAATACACACTGATCACAAAAAATGTACCTGCAATTAGCACGCGTTTGCAGGAAAGCCTGCATAAGGTCACCGACTGGTACAAGGTGGTAAGAAATTTTCATGCATACTAATTTCGTATGCATGAAAGGTCAGAAAGGTCAAGGGTCACAAGAAATCAGGAAATAGGTACAACATAGCCATATATTGCTTAAAGATGTTTTTTTTTTCTCAAGCATTCCTCACAACTGTAACCCTAAACTTGGTAAAGAGATACCTGATGGTAAGACCTTCCTATGCATATTTTTTTGGATGACCCCCTCAGAAAGGTTACTTTTTTGTCACTTTCCTGTCATGTCGCGATTTGGAAACGCAGCTTAATATATAGGCCTGTTAGTTTTTGATTTTCCAAGGAAAACCCCTTTACTGACAATGTGTTCATTTTTCGAAGACATTTCATCATATGAACAGGTCTTTTTTGTGACAAGTTTCTAAATAATGGCATGCATCAGTCATTCAAAATATGTACTCGACAGCTGACTCTTATGGGTTAGGAAACAGTGGTACAGATAGATTTTGTGCAACATCAGTGTGAGACAAGGAGAAAACTGATCACTGCTCCGCTTTGCATGATTCAAAATGATATACAGGGTTCATTCTGAAAATGGTCATTGGCCTCAGAGTATAAAACCCATTGGTCCTATCTGAAGAGGGGATGTGCCGAAATATAGAAACGCGGGGGTGTATATGTATGTCATTAAACCCTCAGCTTAAAATGTTGTGCTAAATATGGAATTGCTCAATAAAAAACGCAATACTTGTCAAGAGTGAGTTGACCATGCAGTTCTTGCATTACCCTCCAGCTGTAACAGCAGATGTAAGTGGTTGGGTGATAACTGATCATAGGCATATGATATGTACTGTACTTTGTGTTTGTTTTGTTTATTTTGCAGTGTTATATGGTCGACTGCACAGACTCTGTATCAAAAGCAGTAGAAGTATTGTTTGGTGTGCATGCCTATATTATGCAGACTAGGTGACACAGTGCATTGTACCCTTGTCATGCAGTTGTTATGGTATTTTGTGTTGACATCAGCATTGTGCAGTGTAAGTTATGGGGCTTGAGACTGCATTTCACTTTGTTGTGCTGGAATTGGACACACTGTGATACTGGTAACAGTATTGTTTGATTTTCATGCCAACATTGTGCACAGTATCTGTGTAGTGAAGTTTGGTGGCTGGATACTGCATTTCACTGTTATAATGTTGTGGGATGTGCAATGTTGAGTTATATGAGGACTACAGTGATGGTCTCTCTTCCTCTCCCTCTCCCTCTCCCTCCCTCCCTCCTTCCCTCTCTCTCTCTCTCTCTCTCTCTCTCTCTCTCTCTCTCTCTCTCTCTCTCTCTCTCTCTCTCTCTCTCTCTCTCATATATATATGAGCAAAATAATATATGTAATGGAAGGCTCTAAATGACATGTCTGTCAATCCTTCTCTCCTATCCCCCTTCTTTTATATAATGTGCAGTTGTCTCCCAAATAAATACCTCATGAGCAAATGGTTGCCGGTGTCGGTCTCCCTTGTCATGCACACAACTAAAAATGACATCAGCTCCACTTTTCTCCCAAATAGCTTGTATAAAGTCAGCACTTTGTCAATATAAATGTAAATAATGTTACATGTAGTTGAAATATGTTCCGCAGTAAAGCTGTATTTTGAGGAGGAGCTGGGTGGCTCGGTGGTAGTGTGTTTGACTCTCATCCCGAAGGTCCTGGGTTCGCATCCAGCTGGGGTCAAAATTTGTTCAGACCCTATTTCTGTGACCCATCTTTGAAATCACCTTTTATGGACAAAAGGTGTTAAGCCCTAAATGTTTAATGTTTTGTATTTGAGGTCGTTACTTTTGTATAGGTGCCTACTTGCATTGTAGCCTAATATGCTTTCAACAGACTTGACTGTATACTTTAAATGAATGTCTGCAAATACAGCATTTGTATTGAAAATAAACAGAGATATTCTTTACTCACATTCACAATGATCATGTGTAAACATAACAGGGCATATTGAAACATGTGTGATATTTGTTTTGTTTCCTTATAATTTGTAACCAAAAACTGCTGGGAAACTGAGATTCAGCTAGAAAGATAGGTACATCCACTACCAATCTGTTCACAAACATCTTTCAACCAGAGATGTGCATCGACCTGCTTTCACGGAGACACCAAAGGAGCGTGTAGCATTTCTTGCAGCAGGTATATTAAACAAAATTACGTCAATTAATGTGTGTAGATGATGCCAGTAAAAATAAAAAAAAAAAAAAAACTGTCTGTGACAACACTCTTTGGTGTGCTTTTTCATCAGTGAAGCTGTGAATGATTGAATGAATGTAAACATGTAATGTTAACATGCTCACACAATGCCTGGCTGAAAAAATGAATGAACAAATGTATCGAGGTAACCAGTGTGCGTTTTTGGTTCATGGTTTAACATTCACATTACCACAGTGATGATAATCGCATATTAATAACGCCATCTATGGGGCTCGAACCCTGGTTACCTGTGTGGCGAGAGAGTATCTTACCATTGCACTAACTAAATTACTAAGAAGCATTAGGTGCATTTAATTACTTATAGATAAACATTCTCATCCTGTATATGCCGTTGTTGTTTGTTCCAGTTTACTGTCACAAATAGTGATCGAGGACTAGCAGTTTGGGCGTAGTTTACAACAGTTTGGGCGTAGGTTTTCCTTATAAGTTTGGCATAGTTGTTTTCCCTCCATTCTCATGCGGGCTTGGGACTGGCTAGGGCGGAGATATGATCTGCCGGAAGTCAGACATCGCTTGTATCCCTTATTGAATACGCACTTGCAAACGACCCAAAGTGCCAAAATTGTTTGCGGGAACGCATATTTTCTTCATAATCAATGTGATAGTTATGACATAAAGTACGACTTTATCGAATAAAAACGGGCTTGAGCAATTGCCCAACAATGCAAACACTTGTAATGTTATTGATAACATCCGGGCAATTTGCGAGTTACAAAATACACTATTGTAAATTTTGCTTAGAATTCCAATTATCAGAACAAAACTTTTTTTAAGATAAAATAATAACATACTACATGAAATGACCCAAATGTTTCTTTATCATTTTAACACACTATTCGATAAATTTTTATGGTGTTCTGAAATCAGCTATTTTGCGTGTTTTCGCTCATGGGGTAGGTCACGCAAACGGCTTTAACTTATAAATATGCCCGGGACCATGGGTCTTTCGGGGTGGCAATAGCCTCTACTCAATAAGGCTCTCAAAAAAAAAAAAAAACTATAAAGGGCAGTTTTTTATAAAAAAAAATGTAGGTATAGTGAACAACCTTAAATACCGCTATTCTGTAGAAAAAAATACATACGTAATGAAAGGTAAATTAGAGATATTTAATCGTCATTGGTCTCTGTATTCCGAAATTACTTCGTAATTGTATTACTTTATCACTGTGTTTTTTCTCTCTCTCTCCCTCCCTCTCTCCCTCCCTCCCTCTCTCCCTCCCTCTCTCTCCCCCTCTCTCCCTTCCCCACCCGGGTCTGCCCTGGGGGACTTGGGTGGGGTTAGGTACTTTTTAGTTCCCAGGGTCACCCTGGTCAGCCCCACAGGGTGGGTTTCCTTTCTATTCTGGGGCATGTGTTTCTGTCTACCCTTGGTCCATTCACCTGTATTTGTCTTTTTAAAACTCTCCCAACTGTCTGCACTGCCTGTAGCTCTTGATGTTGGATGTGTGTTGCTAAATGGTCTTTATTTAGGCCCCATGAGGTTTATTTAATGTATTTGACTACCTGGCGACATGCATTCAATTTTCTGTTTATTTTTTTTTTTTCACAAGCAGTGCAGGCATGTCATGAGAAAGCCTTGTTGCTGTCGGGACGTTAAGCAATGTACAATCAATCCCCCTCTCTCCCTCCCTCCCTCCCTCTCCCTCCCTCTCCCTCTCTCTCTCTCTCTCTCTCTCTCTCTCTCTCTCTCTCTCTCTCTCTCTCTCTCTCTCTTTCTCTCTCCACGATATGGGATGTCAGCGGTGACATACACTTGAAGAGGCTTAACTCCTTGCATCGGAGAGCAGCGAAACATATCCTGCCTGATTCAGCCCCGACAACTAACGAAACACTTGAAAAAATTAAAATGCTACTTCTTAGCAAGCATCACCTCTTAAACAAGGGTGTGTTTATGTGTAAAATCTGGAATGAGATTCACCCTGAATATCTTTGTAAGCTCTTTACCAAGGCAAGTTCAGGTTATTCTACTTCAAGACGAAACTTTATTTCACATCGCCCCAAGTAGATCTATTTAAAACCAGTGTATCTTTCTCAGGCGCATCTTTCTGGAACACACTGCCTACATGTATAACACACGCTAGCTCCCTCTCCTCTTTCAAGGAATGCCTCCTCAAGTACTTGTCTGGTGATACATAATCTACCACAAGTATCCGCATCAAACATGTGCTTATCGTATAATCAGTGCATGCTACGTATGGTTTGTCCATACTAATAATAATCGCATAATTACATAATTCAAGTTTCTAATATAATCCAAATAATTGTTGCTGTCTGAAGTGAATTTTCAATATGATCCAAATGATTTGCTTCGTATATAGTCAAGTTATCATTAGCGCGTGTCTGTGTGTGCGCGCGAGCGTGTATGTGTGTGCGCGCGTTTCATGTACTTTATGTTTTTCGTTTGTTTTTGTATGACCGAATGAATGAATGAATTTTGTTTAATGTCTTTTCATGTTTAATGTCTCCTAATTTTTCTTTGTGTAATTTGGTACTATAGTATTACAATTAGTATCCTCTGTTTGTAGAGTAGCAACGGCAAGTATGCCAAAATGGCACACGTGCTAATTACTTCATCCGTTGAGAAATAAAGTTTCATTTCATTTCATTCTCTCTCTCTCTCTCTCTCTCTCTCTCTCTCTCTCTCTCTCTCTCTCTCTCTCTCTCTCTCTCTCTCTCTCTCTCTCTCTCTCTCTCTCTCTCTCTCTCTCTCTCTCTCTCTCTCTCTCTCTCTCTCTCTCTCTCTCTCTCTCTCTCTCTCTCTCTCTCATTTCTCATACTCAGTATATTGTAGATTAAAAGTAAACATTATGTCTTCTTTCTTTGTTAAGGTTGAAAGTTATGTGTAGTATATTGTATTGGATCTGTAACTCTGCAATTTGTAACTTTGGTTGTGTTACGTGTATGTGTGTGTGTGTGTGTTATGCAAATAAAAAAGTTTTTAAAAATAAAATAAAAAACAAAACAAAACAACAACAACAACAAAAAAACAATGTCCGATATAAAATCACATTTACAAGACTCTCGTTTCTCCTTCGCTCTCTGAAAGAAACGTGAATAATGCTCTGTGGAAGAATTATGGGCAATAGTGGAGGCAAGCAAATTGGCCACAGCCTTTTTATCTGTGACCAAACTGGCACCATCTCTAAGATGGCCAACAGAAGCCGAGACACCCCTGCCCCTGATTCTTCGAACAGCCTTCCAGACTTTTTCGGACGGAGTCCTAGAAGATAAAGATGAGACGAAGCGTCGCCAGGAAGCACGGCGTTCACGTTAAAAAATGTAACGGGTTTTCGGCCGCTGTTTTTTTAATGTTTAAATATTCGCATGCGACGGATTACGAAAAGCACGTCGTTGAACAGATTTGCGCATTTTTTAGGCCTTGCGGCACTTTTCAATGAACCATGGAACTCTCGGCTTTCGAGGGACTGATGTGGAAGTTCTAGGGATGGTGTCACATGCTGCGTCCAACAAAATAGATGTAAAACAAAAACAAATAAACCCCAAAAAAGCAGGTTCTTCAGCTGTCATGAACACATCCTCTGTAAGACGAGATTGACAGAGGGAGGCGAACAGAGGCCAGTTAGCTTTCTTGAGGTTCCAGCGCCCAACCGGCGAATCCTCCTCACAGCTAACCGATGACAGGACTATAGGGAAGTGGTCACTACCACACAGGTCGTCGTGAACCTTCCAGTCAAAGTCCAGCATGAGAGAAAGATCACACACAGTGAGGTCTAGAACAGAACTAGATCCTTAGCCTCAGTTAGAGTGTGTAGGTGAGCCATCGTTAAAGACACATAGGTAAAGTTAAGAAAAAACATCTTCTAACATCTGACCTCTGCCATCATAGTGGTAACTACCTCAAAGGTGAACTTGACCGTTAAAATCCCCCATGAGAATAAAGGGAGGGGGCAGTTGATCTACTAAGTTAAAAATATCAGTACTACAGACCCGCAGTGATGGTGGCAGGTAAATACTGCATATGGTTATGGTCTTCTTCAAGGTAACCCGAGCTGCGACAGCCTGAAGACAGGTGTCGATGCTAACGGGTGAGTGAGTTAGTATAGATTGCTTTACGTCCCGCAAGCGACAAAGGCCTTCTCAGGACGTGTCATGCTAACGAGGCTACACATAATTTGGCTACTAATGAGAAGACCCACTCCACCCGAGCGCCTCTCCGAATCAGAGCCTTTATGTATAACATTAAAACCATTAAAGAACACATGGTCAGAAGTCTTCAGGTAACTCTCCTGAAGAGATATTACTGAGGGGTTTTAGAACTTGACTAAAAGACGTAATTCTTCAATGTTAGCTTGAAAACCAGGACAATTCCACTGAAGCAAAGATAGCATGATTGAGTCTTATCTTTGGGTATGGAGTTTTCCCCCTCTTTTTCCTTTACCTTGAAAGGAGTTGAAGAAACAGAGGGGGGGGGGGGGGCGGCTCCCGGGCCTCCTCTGGTTCTTCGGAGATGAAGGGGATGGAGCTGCCGCAGCATCAGCAACGACAACTTCCACCCCCTCCATCCGCTCCTCTAATGCAGCATATTTATTTTGAAGGGGGACATCAGTGTTCTCCTTCTGGGCCCGTGCGCACAGCGGTCCCATAGATTTGTTAGACTTCTGGTCCTGGGCACCGTTCCTGCCGAAAGAGTTAGCGGCCTTAGAAGGCTGACCAGAGCCAGAAGCCTTTGGCGTTGACAAACTAGCAGGTCTGGGTGGGGGCTGAGGCTTAGGGGCAACAGAAGGAGACACCACCGGACCGGCAGTGTCCGCCTTCTGCGTTCACTGGCTCCTTGTCACCACCGGAGGATGGTTACTCTCCAGGGGCGAGAGGAGTCGAGGCTCCGCCCCCAACCAAGAAGTTGGGGTTTTACAAGAAAAGTCTTTGGTGGGGCGCTTGCCTGTCACCGCTGCACTGAACGTATACACAGAGGCGTTAGAGGATGGGGAAGCCACAGCTGCACCAGGGCCTTTAACCAGTTTTTGGGCGTCCAGAAAGGACAGCCCCTTCTCCACACGCACCTGCTGAATCTTGCACTCAGATATTCAACGAGGGCATTTCTTGTCCGAAGCCATATGCGCCCCCTGGCAATTCACACACAGGGGGGTGGCTGTGCAGGATTCAGCAGAGTGTCCGGGCTGAGTGCAACGGGCGCATGAAGCCTCTGCCTGGCGGCATGTCTTCTGCCCATGGCCATACTTTTGGCACTTAAAGCACCGGAGTGGGAGAGGAACGTACTTTTTCACTTTCAAGGAGTAGTAATCTCCCCAGATGGTAGTATGAGGGGTGGGGATGCCAAACGTCAGGATGATGGTAGCGAGTCGGATCTCCCCACCACCTCGCTTAGAAGCGAAGTCCCTGACGTGTCACCCCCTGAGACTTAAGGTTCCGTACACGTTCATCCTCTGACAGTTCTGCCAAAGCTTGATCTTTGATTACGCCTCTTGACGAATTCATAGTTTTGTGGGGTGTGACTTCCACTGGAGTGTCTCCGATGGAAGAGAGCCCCAGTAGCCCGCTGGAGTGTGCCCGCGTACGGCTCTCCACCAGCAAGTCACCTGACCTGAGGCTCTGGGCCTCAGGCCTGCCAACAATCCTCCTGAGGGTCTCCCCCACCAGAAACGGATGCAGCTCGGTAACAGGTTTCTTCTTCATCTTGCTATGGACAACGAGGAAGCGAGACCATACGGCCGACGCCTGAGGCGTCGCTTCCTCACAGTCCGAGTCACTGTCAAGTTCAATGTGCCGCTTCTGTGCAAGTTTTTTTTTCCCCCCATATTATAATAGTAGAGATATTCATTCCCAGGGGTCCCCGCCCGCCACCGAGCCCAACAAGGGAAAGTGCAACTGTCGGCGGATCTCCAGCCGACGAACAATGGAGACTGCCCGAAAGATATACTCAAGGGGGTAAGCCGGATTGAACCGTTTGAACCACCGCCTTCTATCACACCGTTGAATGCAGGGGAATACTTGCGTAAAGCACCTAATCAGAAGCAAAGGCTATAGCATGACCCGGGTCTGCCCTGGGGGACTTGGGTGGGGTTAGGTACTTTTTAGTTCCCAGGGTCACCCTGGTCAGCCCCACAGGGTGAGTTTTTCTCTCTATTCTGGGGCATGTGTTTCTGTCTACCCGAGGTCCATTCACCTGTATTTGCCTTTTTAAAAATCTCCCTACTGTCTGCACTGCCTGTAGCTCTTGATATTGGATGTGTGTTGCTAAATGGTCTTAGCTTTATTTAGGCCCCATGTGTTAGGTTTATTTAACGTATTTGACCGGCTGGCGACATACATTCAATGTTCTGTTTAGTTGTTTTTTTCACAAGCAGTGCAGGCACGTCCTGAGAAAGCCTTGTTGCTGTCGGGAAGTTAAGCAATGTACAATCAATCAATCAAAGCTATAGCATGATACTCCGTATATCAACCCGGTTGTCAACAGTGGGATAGGGCTCAACGTGACAAGAGCCGATTGACTAGGCCGATACGACTAGCCTCCCGTTTAGGGAGAAGTCAAGGCCAAAGTGGAGTGTTTCAGCCACCAGGATCCTCTTCTCCCCCGACACGGGTCTCCAAGCACGGCAAACACTTGGGATCCAAAGGACCAAAAGCTCACGAGTATTTTTAAGGACCAATCCAACATGGTATGACCTGGGTTAGCACAGCTCCTTAAAAACCGGACCAGTGAAAAAACTGAACAACATATCTGCTGACATCAAGTCTAATCTGGACAAAGAAGGCACCCCTCTGCTAGCTCACTCAGTCAGTGACTTTGGAGACTACCCACCCACGCCACGTGGAGGCCGGTGCCGAGTGGGCAGATAAAGAGACGAAGCGTCTCCAGAAAGCACGGCGTTCACGTTTAAAAATTGTAACGGGTTTTTGCCCGCTGTCTTTTAAAATTTAAAATATTTGCTTGCGACGGATTACGAAAAGCGCGTCGCTGAGCAGATTTGCGCACTTTTTGGGCCTTACGGCACTCTTCATTGAACCATGGTACTCTCGGCTTCCGAGGGACTGATGTGGAAGTTCTAGGGATGGTGTTACCTGCTACGTCCAACAATAAAGACGAAAAACATGAAACAGGTTCTTCAGCTGACATGACCACCTTCTCTGTAAGACGAGACTGACAGAGGGAGGCAAACGGAGGCCAGTTAGCTTTCTTGAGATTCCAGCGAATCCTCCTCACAGCTGACCGATGACAGGCCTCCTGGGAAGTGGTCACTACCAAACAGGTCGTCGTGAACCTTCCAGTCAAAGTCCAGCATGAGAGAAGGATCACACACAGAGAGGTCCAGAACAGAACTAGATCCTGAACCTGAGTTAGAGCATGTAGGTGAGCCATCGTTAACGACACATAGGTTAAGTTGAGAAAAAACATCTTCTAACATCTGTCCTCTGCCATCATAGTGGTCACTACCACAAAGGTGAGCGTGACCGTTAAAATCCCCATGAGAATAAAGGAAGGGGGCAGTTGATCTACTAAGTTAAAAATATCATTGCTACTGACCCGCAGTGATGGTGGCAGGTAAATACTGCATATGGTTATGGTCTTCTTCAAGGTAACCCGAGCTGCGACAGCCTGAAGACGGGTGTCGATGCTTACGGGTCTACATACAATTTGGCTACTAATGAGAAGAGCCACTCCACCCGAGCGCCTCTCCGAATCAGAGCCTTTATGTATAATAATTATAACCATTAAAGGACACAAGGTCAGAAGTCTTCAGGTAAGTCTCCTGAAGAGATATTACTGAGGGGTTATAGAACATGACTAAAAGACGTAATTCCTCAAAGTTACCTTGAAAACCACGACAATTGCACTGAAGCAGAGAGTACATGATTATGTCTTATCTGGGGGTGAAGAGTTTTTCCACCTTTTTCTTTTGCCTTGGAAGGAGTTGAAGAAACAGAGGGTGGCCGGCTACCTGGCCTCCTCTGGTTCTTCGGAGATGAAGGGGGTGGAGCTGCCGCAGCATCAACAACGACAACTTCCACTCCCTCCATCAGCTTCTCCAGTACAGCATATTTGTTTTGAACGGGGACATCAGTGTTCCCCTTCTTGGCCCGTGCGCACAGTGGTCCCATAGATTTGTTAGACTTCTGGTCCTGGGCACCGTTCCTGCCGCTAGAGTTAGTGGCATTAGAAGGCTGACCAGAGCCAGAAGCCTTTGGAGTTGACTGACTAACAGGTTTGAGTGGGGACTGAGGCTTAGGGGCAACAGAAGGCGGCACTACCTGACCGGTAGTTTTCGCCTTCTGCGTTCCCTGGCTCCTCGTCACCACCGGAGGAGGGTTACTCTCCAGCGGCGAGAGGAGCCGAGGCTCCGCCCCCAAGCAAGAAGTTGGGGTTTGACATGAAAAGTCTTTGGTGGGGCGCTTGCCTGCCACCGCTGCACTGAAAGTATACACAGAGGTGTTAGATGTTGGGGCAGCCGCAGTTGCACCAGGGCCTTGAACCAGTTTTTTTTTTCATTGCATCCAGAAAGGACAGCCCCTTTCTCCACACGCACAGCTGAATCTCGCACTCGGATATTTAACAAGGGCATTTCTTATCCGAAGCCATATGCGCCCCCTGGCAATTCAAACACAGGGGGGTGGCTGTGGAGGACTCAGCAGAGTGTCCGCGTCTAGTGCAACGGGCGCATGAAGCCTCTCCCTGGCGGCACGTCTTCCGCCCATGGCCATACTTTTGGCACTTAAAGCGCCAGAGCGGGAGACAGACGTACTTTGTCACTCTCAGTGAGTAGTAACCATCCCAGATGGTAGTAGGAGGGGTGGGGGTGCCAAACGTCAGGATGATGATAGCGAGACGGATCTTCCCACCATCTCGCTTGGAAGCCTGAGACTTACGGTTCCATAGAAGTTCATCTTCTGACAGTTCTGCCAAAGCTTTATCTTTGATTACGCCTCTTGACGAATTCATAGTTTTGTGGGGTGTCACCTCCACTGGAGTGTCTCCGATGGAAGAGAACCCCAGCAGCCCGCTGGATTGAGCCCAGGTACGGCACTCCACCAGCAAGTTACCAGACCTGAGGCGCTGGGCGTCAGGCCTGCCAACACGGCTCCTGAGGGTCTTTCCCACCAGAAAAGCATCCAGCTTGGATACAGGTTTCTCTTTCATCTTGTTATGGACAATGAGGAAGCGAGGCCATACGTCCGACGCCTGAAGCGTCGCTTCCTCACAGCCTTAATCACTGTCATGTTTAATGTCGGTGGCCATGTGACGTTTCTGTGCTAGTATTTTTGTTTGTTTGTTTTATTCCATATTATATTAGTAGAGATATTCATCCCCCGGTGGTCCCCGCCCGCCACCGAGCCCAACAAGGGAAAGTGCAACTGTCGTCATGTCTCCAGCCGACGCACAATGGAGACTGGCCGAAAGGGTTGTAAGCCCGATTGAACCGTTTCAGCCACCGCCTTGTATCACACCGTTGAATGCAGGGGAATACTGGCGTAAAGCACCTAATCAGCCGCAGATGCTATAGCATGATACTCCGTATATCAACCCGCATGTCAACAGTGGGATAGGGCTCAACATGACAAGAGCCGTACGACTAGCCTCCCGTTTAGGTAGAAGTCAAGGCCAAAGTGGAGTGTTTCAGCCACCAGGATCCTCTTCTCCCCCGAAACGGGTCTCCAAGCACGGCAAACACTTGGGATCCAAAGGACCAAAAGCTCACAAGTATTGTTAAGGACCAATCCAACATGGTAGGACCTGGTTTAGCACAGCTCCTTAAAAACCGGACCAGTGAAAAAAATGAACAACATATCTGCTGACATCAAGTTCTAATCCTGGACAAAGATGGCACCCCTCTGCTAGCTCACTCAGTCAGTGGAGGCCGGTGCCGAGTGGGCCCTGGAAAAATAGATGGAGCTGGCTGGTTTAAACAAAGAGTACCAGGACCTGTGTGACCTCATCATCAAAGAACAAGTCTTTAACTCATGTCCTAAGGACCTGGCCGCCCACCCCAGATAGCAAAATGACCAGTCCATAAAGGCCCAGGCCGACTTCGCTCAAAGATACCTTGATGCCCACAACATGAAGTTCAGATCCAGTAAGCCGCAGCGTGTCTCTTCACCAGCAGAGGAAATCCACAATGTCAAAGACACTCCGAAATACAAGCCGGTGGAGAACCTCACATGTTTTCTCTGTGGAAAGAAAGTTTACAAGGCGATATGGTGTCCTTCTAAAGATGTTCCCCGAGGCGACAATATTAGAAGATCCAACCAAGATCACGGGATAGCAGGCAGAAGCAGTACCACACCTCAACACAGAGCCGCTGGTGTATTAGCCAATGATGTGACGTCATCCAATGACTTTGAGTCTAGAGAAACGCGAGTGACACCAGAGCTGATTGAATCTTTCAGAAAGAATAGACGTATCCCAGTAGGAGATAGGGCTACATTTTTACCAGTCTCAAACATCGCGCTGCCTGAGAATGAAGTGCCGAACATGCCGGTTGTGTCAGGATTCATTGGTAAAGCATCAGTGAGAGTGCTGAGAGACATCGATTGTAGTTGCATCATCGTGAAAGAGGACCTAGTAGCCGAAGAACAGAAGCTACAGGAGTGGACCACCCTCATTTTGGCCGACGGAACTGTAAGGATTATCCCCCTTGCCAATGTCAGTGTCAACACTTCGTACCTGACAGGAGAGGTGAAGGCATTGTGCGTAAAGACCACTGTATATGATCTTATCATCGGAAACATTGATGGTGTCAGAAACGCAGATGATCCAGATCCAGAGTGGAGACCGGAAACATGTTCTGTTACCACGAGAAGTCAAGCAAAGAAGAGTCACCAGACCATCCCTCTAAAAGTGGCGGACAACACGGAAGCAGCCGTGGTGAATAGGGTCAGGCTGGTGGATCTACAGATAAGTCGTCAAGACAAAACATAATTGGCGGAATCGGTGAGTCTTGCTGATGACGAAAGACTAGATGACGAAAACCTGCTTGATTTAAGAAGAAATTTTTGTGAAATTACGTTATTGTTCCTAGCACTGCACGCCATGCTTTTAATATTGAACTATCATCAGACGCAGACGTAAACAGAACACTAGTTAACAACCTTGGCAGAGCAATTATTAGAACCATTAAAGTTAAACTAGAAGGACAGGAAGTGTTTAGTCTTGACGATGCTGATGTGTTCTACTGTTACAAAGATCTTTGGCTTACACTAGAAGAACGAGAGGATCGTATTTACCAAGGCATACAGTCAGATAATGTTGCTAAACTTCGAATCGATGCTGGTGACAAAGTAGCCACTACCGCCAAGGACGTTATTATGGCTGAAATATATGGAACCAGATTTTTCATTCCACTTGAATTTGAAATCCTAACAGCGCATTTGCCTTATTATCAAGGAGCACCGTCTAAGTTTTGAACTAACCTTCAATGACTACTCCAAAGTTATAAAATCATCTGCCACAGATGCAACATACAAGATCTCTAACATTTCTTTGGAATACGAAATTGTTACACGCACTGAATTAGCCAGACTCATTCAAAATCAATACCAGTCAAGACTTCCAATTTATTATGACCGGATGATTAGGCATAGTTTAATGCATAAAGACAAAAGCGACCCAATGTGGAACATAAACTTGAACACACCTGTCTGGTCACTGAAAGGCATTCTCGTGTTGTTTGTTGAACCGCTGGGCCCATACAAACGGGATTCAGAAAATTTTTACAATCCAAAAGTCACACATTTGTCTTGTACAATCGAAGGCCGTCCAAATCAAGTGTATGCTTCTGGTTTGCTGCCTTGTCAACACTACGACGAGATCACAAAATACGTTTCTGGTGGGAGACTTAGAAAAAAACGACAAACATGGCATGTAAAGATTTACATCTGTATGATGTTAGGATCGGACAATATCTAATGTATAAGTATGCACTGTGGCTAGACCTGCGTGGGTTTCATGGTCAAGACCTCCATTGCGACTAAGCTGGAAAACCTACCAACGGGTCATTCAGACCGCATCATGTCCATGCGCCTCCCACTGAGACACCAGCAACACGTCACCCTTCTCAGTGTGTACTCCCCAACCCTCTTGGCAGAGCCTGCTGAAAAGGACAAGTTTTACACTGACCTGCGCAGCCTCATACAGAGCACCCCTGCAGACGACAAAGTCATCATCCTTGGCGACTTCAACGCCAGAGTGGGCCAGGACTCTGAAGCCTGGAAAGGAGTCCTCGGCAAGCATGGCGTGGGGAACTGCAATGACAATGGCCGCCTACTGTTGGAGTTCTGTGCAGAGCAGCAACTGGTCATCACCAACACTACTTTTCAGCAAAAGGACAGTCGAAAGACCACCTGGATGCATCCTCGCTCCAAGCACTGGCACCTTATCGACTATGTCCTAGTGCGTCAGAGGGACCGCAGTGACGTCCTCCTCACCAGAGTGATGCCCAGCGCAGAGTGCCACACTGACCACCGCCTTGTCCGCTGCAAACTCAGGCTCCACTTCAAGCCAAAACCCAAGAAATGGGGGCCCCCCAAGAAAAAGCTTGATGTTGCGAGCCTTCAGCGTGACGACGTGAAAGCTGCCTTTCAGACAGATTTACAGCGCAGGCTCAAAGACACAGCGGACCCAGCAGACTCCTCCCCTGAAACACTTTGGGAAGAACTGAAAACTGCTATTGCAAAATCCTCTGCAGAAGTCTTGGGTTTCGCTAGAAAGAAGAATAAAGACTGGTTTGACGAAAACGATGTAGAGATCCAGGAACACCTAGCAAAAAAAAGAGCCGCCCATCAGGCCCACCTAGCCCAGCCTTCCTGCCCTGTGAAGAAGTCTGCCTTCCGCCTCGTCTGCAGCAGTCTCCAGCGCAAGCTCAGAGATCTCCAGAATGAGTGGTGGACCAGACTTGCACAGAGGACCCAGCTTTGCGCAGACAATGGTGACTACAGGGGCTTCTACGAAGCATTGAAAGCAGTGTATGGCCCCAGGCACCTGGTACAAAGTCCCCTGCGAAGCGCGAATGGCCAGGCACTCCTCACAGATAATACCTCCATCTTGAACCGCTGGTCGGAATACTTTCAGAGCCTCTTCAGCGCTGAGCGCACTGTTCAAGAAGCAGTCGTCCTACAAATCCCACAGCTCCCAGTAAAAGTTGAATTGGACGAACCGCCCACCGCTGAAGAGACCCTCACAGCCATCCACCAGCTCAAGAGTGGCAAAGCAGCAGGCATTGATGGAATACCGCCAGAGATCTGGAAACATGGAGGCACAGCACTGCACAACAAGCTCCATGACCTCTTTCTCTGCTGCTGGGAGGAAGGAACACTACCAAAGGATCTCCGTGATGCAGTCGTTATCACCCTGTACAAGAACAAAGGTGAGAAGTCTGACTGTTCCAACTATCGGGGAATTACACTGCTGTCCATTGCTGGGAAAATCCTTGCAAGGCTGCTCCTGAATCGGCTGGTACCTGCCATCGCTGAAGACCAACTCCCAGAGGGCCAGTGTGGCTTCAGAGCAAACAGGAGCACCACCGATATGGTCTTTGTGCTGAGACAGCTACAGGAGAAGTGCCGCGAGCAGAACAAAGGGCTGTACGTAACGTTTGTCGACCTAACAAAAGCGTTCGACACTGTGAGCAGGCAAGGCATGTGGCAGATCCTGGAGCGACTTGGCTGTCCCCCAAAGTTCCTCAACATGATTGTCCAGCTACACGAGGACCAGCAAGGTCAGGTCAGACTCAACAATGACCTCTCAGAACCATTCCCCATTCTCAACGGCGTTAAGCAGGGCTGCGTGCTGGCACCGACCCTCTTCACCATCTTTTTTAGCATGATGTTGAAGCAGGCCACAGTGGACCTCGATGATGACGATGCAGTGTACATCAGGTATCGTCTCGATGGCAGCCTGTTCAACCTCAGACGACTGCAGGCCCACACGAAAACCCTAGACCAACTGATCCGTGAGCTGCTTTTTGCTGATGATGCTGCCCTCGTTGCACACACAGAGAGAGCCCTGCAGCGCATCACGTCCTGCTTCGCAGACGCTGCCCAGCTCTTTGGACTCGAGGTCAGTCTGAAAAAGACAGAGGTCCTCCATCAGCCGGCACCCAAGACAGTGTATCGCCCTCCTCACATCACCATCGGCGAGTCTGAACTAAAGTCAGTGCACCAGTTTACTTACCTTGGCTGCATTATCACGTCGGACGCCAAGCTGGACAAGGAGCTTGACAGCAGGCTGGCAAAAGCGAACAGCGCTTTCGGGCGACTTTTCAAGCGGGTGTGGCACAATCAACAGCTGAAAACAGGCACCAAGATCAGCGTGTACAGAGCTGTGGTCCTCACCACCCTGCTGTATGGTTCCGAGTCCTGGGCCCTCTACCGCAGCCAACTACGACTCCTCGAACGCTTCCACCAGCGCTGCCTGCGTACCATCCTGGGCATTCACTGGAGTGACTATGTCACCAATGTCGAGGTCCTTGAACAGGCTGAAACCGTGAGCATCGAGGCTTTGCTGCTGCGGACACAGCTCCGCTGGGCGGGGCATGTCTCCAGGATGGAGGATCATCGCCTACCAAAGATCACCCTGTTCGGCGAGCTTGCTACTGGACACCGTGACAGAGGGGCACCAAAGAAGAGATACAAAGACTGTCTCAAGAAGTCACTTAGTGCCTGCCAAATCGACCACCACCAGTGGTCTTCGCTTGCTGTGGACCGTGACACCTGGCGCTCCACTATTTACAAGGCAGCTGTCTCCTTTGAGGACTCTCGCAGAGCTAGCCTTAAGGACAAGCGGCTCAGGAGAAAGAACAGAGATGCCGCAACTCAGAACTCTGGCCATACCTTCCCCTGCAGCCACTGCGGTCGAACCTGCCTGTCCCGGATTGGCCTCCGCAGCCACGAACAAGCCTGCAGACGTCGTGGGCAACTCCTATAAAATCTTCGTTCGCGAAGTCCAGCCAAGAGAGAGAGAGACCTGCATAGTACAGACGACGACTACCTACACGGGTCAGGTCCTGCTGTTGAAAACGGCAGTGACGGGATTACAATCCAAATAGAAAAAAGGTTGAAAAAGCCGAAGCAATAAACATATATTTGTATCTGATTTATGATGCACAACTGAACATACAAGAGTGCAGACTAAGTGGTCACGTGTATTAAATTTATATTCTGTATTAAAATGAACTTGATGACACTCGACCCACACTGTGGCTTATTTTGTGGTGCCACAGGGTGTGCTAAAACTGAATTTGTACTGGATCTATTACAAACAAGATACATCCATCATTTCGAAAACATTGTGATATTTTGTCCTACAATCAAACACAACAAAGCTTATCACAACCGTTTATTCATTTGGACTGATAACAACATTTATTTAGTCGACCCTGAGAAAACACTGAACAACTACCTACAATATTTTTACAAGAAATTTTAAGGATAACCAACTTTTTGTTTATTGTTGATGACTGTTCAGCAGAGAAAGACATTGTCAAGAGAAGAGACTTTAAGACACTCATTAGGAAAGTGGTTGATTTGTTTTGGTGACTATATATAAACTAAATTTGTTAATCATACAGGTTACAGCTAATACAGTAATACATAAGGTGTGATTTTTTTTTTTCCATTTATTATTTTGTCGGACAAATAAAAATGACGGGCAATGCTCAAAGCCCATCAAGCTTGACAAGTCAATAAAGCTTCAGAAACGTGTTTCACACAACAGACTTGCCCATATCTAATAGTATCAATGTCTATGAATCAATAGAAAACACTTTTTCTGTCATACAAGATAATCTACTTACAGGCAGTATAATGATTCAGGTTGTTGCTAAAATAGAAATTACTAGAGTAGACGGTGAAATGATTGTATAGTACAATGAACAATGAACCTTTATTTTCCAACGGTAGAAGTTATTGGTAACAGAACCAGTTTTCAAACTTGCCGTTGCTACATCTACTACGTAAGTGACATAAACATGTAAACATACACATACCACACACTGCTACATGCATACATTCGCTCATGCACGCACGCACACACACACGCACACACACACACACACACACACACACACACACACACACACACATACCCCCCCCACACACACACACACACACACACTCAGGTACGCACGCATGCACATCACAACTCGCGCATGCACGCTCGCACACACACACACACACACACACACACACACACACACACACACACACACACACACACACACACACACTCATGCACACCGCAATTACGCATGCACACACGCTCGAACACTCTCTCTCACACACACTTACACACGCACGCACGCACTCGGGGTGAGTTGTGCTCACGATCGACGTCACACAGTTGAAGAGCGGCTCCGCACATTTTTAGCATTTTGCAACATAATTACTTAATGAGTGACTTTAGAACAACGACAGGGTGATTCAGCTCATCATGCCGATCAGTTCGGTAGCTTTTTGTGCCATCTGCGGTACCTTTTACTGGACTTTTCAAAACTTCATGGCTCGCAAAGCACAGAGGAAGGCAGCCCTACGTTACCGCACTGTCAGTGTCAGCGGACCGGTGGCAGTCATTCTCGTGTTTTTGGTCGGCTTTCTGCTCCGGTGTGGCGATGTCGAAGCGAACCCAGGCCCACCGAAACGACAGACTCTTTTGACATGCCAGGGGAACCAAGACAACCAGTCGCCCGGGGGTGAGGCAAACGCAGTGTCTGAGCCGACCATTGCTGATGTGTTTAAAATGTTGAATGTGATGGACAAAAAGATGGACAGTATGAAAGCTACAATGCAGGAGCAAATGGACAAAATTCAGAGTGACTTTACTGCGGTGATGAAAGAAAACAAAGAGTTGAAGGAGAAAGTTACGCAGCTGGAGGATAAGCTGGATGATTTGGAGGGGCGGAGCAGACGCAAGAATCTTATCTTTCACGGAATCCCCCACCCCCATGGGCGCTCAGAGACTTGGGCGGACTGTGAGAAAGCTGTCAAGTCAATGTTGAAGGACGAGATGGGCATAGAGGAGGAGATCGAGGTGGAGCGTGCCCATCGTCTGAAGGGGGGCAAGGCGCCCCACCCCATCATCGTGTGCTTCAACAAGTACAAAGACAAGGAGCGGATCCTGTTTGAGCGAAGAACGCTGAAGGAGAACAAGTCCCGGGTCTACATCTCTGAGGACTTCACCCCTCGGGTGAGGGACGTGCGCCGCAAGCTGCTACCCTTCCTCAAGGAGGCCAAGCAGGCGGGGAAGAAGGCCTTCCTCCGCTTCGACTCCCTCGTTGTTGAGGGAAAGACCCACGCATACGACGCTGCTACCCAGAGGCCTGTGGAGCGCAGGGGGCAGAAATGAGGGGCAGGCCGGCATGTTGACCCAGCAACCAGGAGAAGACAGCCCGTCCCTCATTCAGACCCCCAGGACCCCCACCATGTGTCTTCCAAAGACGACTTACCTGCACACACATGCGCTCAAGTGCCCATACTCAAACCCACACCCGCACACTGTGATGATGAAAGTGGTAGTGATGAAAGTGGTAGCTCTATGTTTCGCATCATGGCATGGAATATCCAAGGTCTTGTAAATAAGCTGAAAAGTGTTTCTTTTAGGCAGTTCTGTGAAAAGTGTCAAATTTTTGCATTTTCAGAGATCTGGTCGTGTAAGCAAAATGTTATAGAGGATACCTTTCCAGAGTATCATGTGTTTTTTTCACCACGTACACAAAAGTTAAAAGGGGGCGTGGCCGTGTGTGTACATAAATCTATAGCCTGTCATGTGTTGCGTTTAATGCAGGCAGCTGAGGATATTGTGTTTCTAAAGATCGGTAAGTCTGTTTTGAATTCTGCATCTGATGTTCTGGCAGCATTTGTGTATGTGGCTCCAGAGCGTTCTGTTGTATATGGTGAAGATAACGTTGATGGTTTTGAAGTGTTAGAAAACTACATGTCTCAAGTGTTAGGTGCTCACCCTGAGCTGCCTTGGCTATTATGTGGCGATTTTAACGCCCGCACTGCCGGTCTGTCTGATACTGATTTTATTGATGACAATACACACGTGCAGCCTTTACTGGAATTAACAGATTTGCTAGAGGATGTACCACAAAGCCCACGGAGGTCAAAAGATATTGGCGTAAACAGTTTTGGTCGGAAACTGATAGAACTATGTCAAGAGTACTGTTTGTTTATTGTCAATGGCAGAACGAAAGGTGACAGTGAGGGAGAAATTACGTGCGTGGCCAACAGAGGCAAAAGTGTGGTGGACTACTGTATTTGCTCTAAATCCGTGTTTGACCTAGTGACCGATATGTTTGTTGCAGACAGGTGTGAGTCAGACCATTTCCCCATTGTAACCACGTTTACTTCTATTCAGTCTGTTTATTCATGTGATGATGATGATTTAAATGATGATATAATACTAGAGGAAGGGGTTAAATTTATTTGGAAAGAAAACTACGCTGAATCCTTTTGTGCATACATTGAAGATAACCAGGAGACTCAGTTTCAACACTTTTTGTCAGCGCTTGACTCGAGTGTAGAAGAAGGGTCGGCCTGTTTTGTAGCATTCATTCAGAAGGCAGCTGACAAAATGAGGTCAGGTAAGAAGGTAGGTGAATCCCGTGCACAGCCGCCGTGGTGGGACTCGGACTGCGAGTTAGCAAAACAAAACAAGTACATACAGTTAAAGCAGTTCAGACACACAAACACACATGACGACTTAGGGAAGTATCTTGACATGAAGAAAGAATTTAAGAAGTTGTGTAAAACAAAACAAGTAGAGTACAACGCACGGGTTTTGAATGAGCTCAACGATGCATGTAATGATGCAAACTCAAGAACATTTTGGCAAAAAATAAAGTCTCTGACTGGCGTTAAAAAGTTGTGTTCTGATGTCATTTCACCACGCGTGTGGTATGATTATTTTCGTAATTTGCTAAATGTGGATCAGAATGTTGATGATTCAGGTTTCAGCAGACAGGCCGAGGGTGTTTTGAATGACCATATATCTGATGATTGTGATGGTTGTCATAATGCAAAATTTGACGAGGAAATCACACAGGATGAAATTCGCAGTGCTATTAATAGCATGAAGAAAGGGAAAGCATCAGGCCCTGATGGCTTGCCCACTGACCTTTTTCATCATGCAGGTGAGATCCTTGTGAAATTTCTGCATCCTTTGTTCAATCGTGTGTTTCAAAGTGCGGAATACCCTGAAAGCTGGACCATGGCTGTGATATTTCCACTACACAAAAAGGGTAACCCTAGAAATGTTGACAACTACAGAGGAATTTCTCTTCTGAACGTTATCAGTAAGTTGTACAGTTTTGTCATTAACAACAGGTTGGTGCGTTTTTGTGAAGAGA